>CM066329.1:324766041-325366041 GCA_033807585.1 Hydrophis major
ACCCCTGGCAAGCCCTGGAGGATTCTTTCCATGAGAGAGTGAAAAATGCCTGGGGCTACGCTAACCCCAAACTGTAAACGTTTACATCTAAAAGCGCCCCTGTGTGTAACTATAGTTTGTAAGTCAGCAGTGTGTTGATCCACGGGAAATTGCTGATATGCTTGGGACATGTCTAACTTTGCAAAAATCAAGCCTGGCTCAAAAGAGTGTAGCAGGTGTTGGATTACAGGTATTGGATATGCACTAATTTGTTGGAAATGGTTGAGGGACATTTTATAGTCAGCGCAAATTCTCACGCTGCCATCCTTTTTTTAAGGGGGTGACTATGGGCGTTTCCCACTTGGCAAAATCTACCTGTTCTAGCACCCCTTGTTTTATAAGTTTGTCTAATTCTGCATCCAATTTAGGTCGAATGGCGAAAGGTACCCTTCGCAGTTTTAAGCGAATTGGGGTGGCTTGTGGGCCCACATCGAAAGATATAGGGGTGCCTGAATAACAACCGAGTTCACTGCTGAAAACATCAGAGTAGTCCCTGAAGAGGGCATCTACTTCAGAATTTACCACAGAGTGAATCCCTGTAATGTTAAGGCCTAGGGCAGGGAACCAATCTAGTCCTAGCAAGCTAGGAAGGGCACCATCTACAACCACCAGTGGCAAGTGACCTCTCAAGTTTTGGAATTGAATGAGGAATTTCCCCTTACCCAGGACTGGAATGGTCTTCCCCTGGTAGTCTCAAAGAGTCAGGTGGCAGTTGAACAGCTTCTTCTTTGAGAGCGAAGGTAGCAACTTCTTCAGGGTGGCCCACAAGATGATGGAGAGGGCTGACCCGGTGTTCACCTCCATCTGGCAGGGCTTACCTTCTATAAAAAGAGAAATGCTTATTTTGTTAGACCTAGGGGTAGTATTGTTTGCGTGGTAACATGTGTAGCAATTTTCAACTTGCCTTTGGAAGGAGGCAGAAACTTGAGGTCTTTGTGTGGAGGCCTGCTCGGCTTGGCAAACCCTGGCTATGTGCCCTCTCTTCTGGCAGTTCAGACAGATAACGTTTCTGAACCTGCAAGTTGATCTATGGTGGTTACCCCCGCAGCTCATACAATGGGGTTGCTGTTTGGTTGTCTGGCTGTTGTTTTTCTTAGGTGACTCGGGGGGGAGGGTTGGACATGTGAGGTGGTTTACCTCAAGAGGTGCTTCTTCTTCTTGGGAGACCTCATCATAGTGGATTGTAGCATGTCCTTGCTTTGAGGTGTTTCCCTGAATTTCAGCTGCTGACAGCTCTGACAGCTCAGCAGCCTGAGGTTCCTCAATAGCTAAGGCTAGGGTTAAATCTTTTTTAGCAAGTAAACGCCTCTGTAGCTTTAGGTCCATAACTCCTCCCACAATTTGGTCAAGCAGCATGTCCTCAAGGTAATCCCTAAACCCACAGTGTATGGCAGCTGACCTTAAAGCTGCCATGTACTGACTCACAGTTTCCCCTTCAGCTTGAACTCTCCTCCTAAAAGCCAATCTCTTAGCTATCTGAGAGGGTCTGGGGGAATAGTGGTTTGACAAGATTTCCCTCAACTCATCCCAGGGAATAGCCTTTATAGAATGTGGGGACACTAGTGCAGAGGCTGTATCAAAAACTGTAGCCCCACAGAAGCTTAAAATATAGGACCTTTTCCTCAGGTCAGTGGCTTCAGACAAATCAATGGCATTTAGGAAGCATTCAAATCTATTCATATATGATTCCCATGTCTCTGCCCCCACCTTAAAGTGAGGGAAGGTCGGGTTTGAGGCCATTAGAGTGGCAGCGTCGTTTCCTCGACTGAGGGAACTTGATATTTTTGCTTTTTGAAAAGCGTTTCCAGGCTGTGCCTGTCAAGCGGCGTTCGGCTCCTCAGCTGGGGAGCTTTAAAGTTCATGATCTTTGGATAGCATTGGCGGCAGTGACTTCGTTCAGCTCGTAGCAGCTTCAGCTCTTTCTTACTGTGACTTCAGCTCAATTGTCTCGCCTGGTCATCCTTGCTGCATCCCATCCTCATTGCCAGAGTTGTAGAGCGGCGGTTACAGATTGAGATGGAGCCAGGCTGAAGCTAACAAACTTTATTCTATTGAATAAAGGGTCGCCGTGGCTGCCGAGGCTAACTGACAGCCAGCTGGCGGTGACAGCTGATGCCGTTTGACAGCTCCCTTTTATAGCCGGCTGTCAAACAGCATCAGCCAATGGGAGCGATTGGCGCTCCCACGTAGGCGGCGGACCAGAGGGAGGACTGCTGTTAGTTTCTGAACACAGCACTACCCAAACCAACAAAGAACTCATTCAGGATTTTTATTTCATCCTGCAGTTGTAAATCTAAGGTTTTTAGGATTAACCCAATTCTTGATTACTCATTATCCTTTTATACAAATATACAATAATTTTGGTTGAGAATTCTGGACTTTGTAGTCCCAGCTGTACTAGAGAGTGATAGGTTGGGAATGGCACAATTAGATATTTCTCTCTGCAAGTTACTCCTTGAATGTTTGTTATCAATGGAATGGAATTCAGTAAATCTGCATTTTGGATAACAGGTTCCCACTGGAAACTCTGAGATTGTTTCATGTTTTGACAGACTTTGGATGAGATTTCATACTTCCCAGGAAAGTCTTCCAATATAAAATGTGCTACATCCATTTGTTCTAAGTTAACTGTCAATGATGAGTGATCAAAACTCTATGGTAGGCATAAAGACTGTCATAAATGTCAATTATATCCTTTGATACATGAAATAATCTTCAGCTGAAGTTTCTGGCTGCCATCCCAACAAAAGCTCAGTGCTCTAACAGTTGACAGGCAAAGAATTAGTGGATGATGCATTATTCATTATGCAAGAAAAAATTGTTGTTGAATATGGATATTTTTTTGTCACAAGGCCAGATCCAATAGCAAGTAGGAAGTGGGGGGGGGGGAGAAGACAGTTCTTTTGTTTATAATGAAACCAGTATAAGGATTCGATAATGTCTACTTAGCTTACACAGAGATAACAGTTGCTTCTCCTAAATAGGATTCACCAAAATCCCCTGGTAAGGAAAAAATACAATTCAGGCTCTTCCAGTCTGTTCTCAACCACTTTTCTTTCTGCTTCTCTAGCTCCTACACTAACTTTTCTCAGTCAGAGAGGAAAATGAGTAGTCCATAGTGACCACAGGGAATAACAATAATTCAAAAACTACTCCAATGCTAGATCTCCATTGAAATGTAGGAAGTATATGAACAATAAATAGTACAGAAGCTTCTAGCGTGGTAACATGGTAATTTAAGAAATGAAGATTAACAAATTCTAGAGAATTTCAAATGTCCCATATACCCCTGAAATATGTTTTATCTGCCCACTAAGGCAGGGGTGGGATGCTATCAGTTCTGCTCGGCTCTACAGAACTGGTAACTCTGAAGAGCAGCAGACACAGAACTGGGCTGTTAATTAACCTTTAGTTCCTGCTTTTTCAACCTCAGCTGCTTTGCGTGGCACAGCTGAAGTTGAAAAAGCAGGAAAAAAGTGGTTTTGCGAATGCTGTCCGGGCAGCACAGCTTAACTAGTATTACACATGCGCAAAATGTAATCACCAAAACGGTAGTAACACCAGTTGAATCCCACCCCTGCACTAAGGACTTTTATGCCAAGTGCTACTCACTACTTTGGGATTTTTTATTTGATTCCAAATATTATACCATGAGTGTAATGCTATGGACATTCATTGTAGAATCATTGCAAAGGAAACTATTGGATATGCTTAGTTTTGTCCTTTGTGACCAGTCACTTGAATATTTACTTTTGTTTTCCTTATCCCAGAAATTCATGGATACAAACTTTCATTTAGATTATAGTACTGACACTAATATATTAATGTCTTATTGCTTGTTGAAGAATCTCTGCAGCTGTTGACAAGTCCATTACTTAATTTATTTGAGTAACTTCTGAGATTTTTCTAAAAATTATATTGCACTTGCACTTTTGTTCTCTGCAAAAATTGATGAGAGATATATTCCTATGACCAGTGAATCACCTGGGTTTCTGAACATATGCTGAAAAGAAAAATTCATCTTGAAATGATTATATCACATAAAGCTATCCTGCAGTTATAATGTCCTAGACTCCTTTTGACCATTCCTATGTTGGATGATAATTTCCCCCTGTAACTTTAAGGTTTCACTGACCTCACTTAAAACAAAAAATTATCCCTTGTAACAGAGAAAAATCTTCAGACAGTTTACTGCAGTGGTCAATTTTTAGACTAAGTGGAAGATGTTCTAAGGTTACACTCACATTTGAAAATAACGGTAACCGTTTTGCTTCATTATAGTGTTTACATTTGGGATAGTGACATGACAAGTGTTTGATTTCTTGTTACTTTGTTTCATCTGCTTTCTCTCACGGAAACCTTTGGAGGGGGGGTCGATGGGGGTGTATAGTACTACTTGAATGAAGAGAAATAAAACTTTTATCCCTTTTCTTGACAAATTGATTTCTTTTAGTCTGTGCTTAGAAAAACATCTTAGAACCCTTACCTATAATTGATAATTCTGTACCCTTTTTTTCCTTCTCCTTCTTCTTTTTCTTCTGTAAATGGTTCATAGCATTCTTTTAAAAATTGCTTTGAATTTCATGTTCTCTGTACTTTGTTAATGCAAGGTGGTAATGCAAGGTGAAGTTGTAAACAAGAGCAGAGTCCTGTCTGTGCATCCTTTGAGTAAGATAATGAAGGAATAATCAGTATTTGCAATCAATCCTGCAATCGATATTTGCATATGGAGGATCTATTGTCCTTCATATATACAACTGTTTGACCTCCACTGTTATGTGAAATGTTAAATACAGAAAAGGCTTTTGTTTTTTTTAAACAAGTTTTAACAAATTCTTCAAGACAGACAATACACAAATACACAAGAACACAAAACATAAAAGCATAAAAAATCTTTTTTCTGAAAGTTGCTTAGTCCTGGGTTATAACTCTTGGTACAGACACAAATTCAAATTCATATTCCTTTTATATACCATTTCATATCTTATTAACATTTTCAATTTTCTACATGACTTCTCCTCCCTTTTAAATTTTCTCAATTTTATTTTATTTATCTCCTCTCAATTCATATCATAATATTTATCATTCTTTGTCTGTTCGATTGCAACCATCCATTTATTTTTCTTCTTTAAAAAAGAAGAAAAACTTCTCCTGTACACTATATGGAGTATGATGCCTTTATCTCTTTCCCCTATATTTGTAATACTTAATATAAAACACATAACTTACGCTGGGATTCTGTCTGGTACATTCTAAAATTATGCTATGTTGTCAAAAATAATACAAATCTATTCATTAGTATTAATATTCATTTATATCTTAAACATTTAACACATTACTTTTCAGTTAAATCACATACTTTTATGGGAGCCCTATTTTCCATAATTATTCCCCCCCCCACATGACATATTATAACTCATTATTTCAATACAGTGTTCCTCCTTCTACGTCAAAGCTCTCATTTCGCAAAAAAATTCGTTAATATACCATAATCTAATCATTAATATTAGCAATCATTTATATCTTAAACATTTTATCCATTTCAATTAAATATCATGCCTTTGTAGGAACACTTATGCTTTCCAAAAATTATTATTACCCCCCCCCACCCACATCACAATCTTAAGTCATATTTCATTACAGTACTCCCTAGTTTATATTAAATATTTTATCACATTTTAAATTACATATTATTTCCAATTTTCTATGGTTATTTCTAAATATAAATATAAAAATGCAGTCTTATGTACCTTTCTAGAATCCCTTTAACAATAAAGTTTATCCATTATCTCTAAAAAGCTTTTGCTTCTTAACATCTTGCTCCCCACCATTAAGGCTTCTCATCCCTTCCTTTCTCCCTTGCTTCTCCTTCTCTTTGTCCTCTTTAACCCCTTGTCTCTCCATCTCTCTTTTATTCTGCTTTCCCCCTTTCTGTTGTTTCCTAACATAATGTCCCCTTTTCACCTTATTCTTCTCTTTTTGGATTGTTTTTCCAGATCTTAGAGTCCTCTTTTCCTTTTTCTCTTTCTTTTTCCCTTCTCCAACCAGAGTCATTTGATCATCAAAGATGGCTTCTTCTTTATCCCCATCATCCTGTTGTTCATTCTGCTTCACATAGTTATAAACCGCCATTTCTAAAAATTAAAAAATACTGCCAAGACCATCTTTCCCTTTTTGTTTTTCTTTTTCATATTTTATATAAGTTTCAATCCATCCACAGATGATGCCATTGTGTAGAGAAAAAGTTTTTCCAAACAACCACCCAGATATTTTAATCAGAAATAATTGTCAAAGGTTCCAAAGTCACCAAACAATCCAAATAGGCTGTTTCTTTTAAATACCTTCTTCTTCTTCACTTTCTCTTTCTGGAGTTAAAGTAATCACAAAGTTTCCCTTCAAATATATTTTTTGGAAGGTTTTTTTCTTTGTTATGTTTAATAACTCTTTACAATTCTAGGCAATCTTCTCCTTATTTTCAAATTCTGCTCCAATTATTTTCCCTCTCCCTTCTCACTCACAGCCAAAAAGATTTTTTTTTCTCCGCTTTCACTTTAAGAAGGAGAGTGGAATGAAAAGAAAAAACTTTCCCTTTTAGAATATTCGCAGCTTATAACTCTCACAAGGAACAATGTATACTTAGCAGCCTTCAAGGTTCCAGGTCACTTTCTCTTGTCTTGTCCCAGTTACAAGCAACTTTCACTTCTTCCAACTTTCTCCCTCCAGCACCTGCTTGTCCGGCTGCAGATTTCTTCGTGGCGGCCATTACTGACCGCCGTTCCTCCGCCTCGGGAAAAGGGGGTTTAGCTAGCAGGGGAGGGGGTTTGTGACACCCCCAAACCCCTTTCCGGATCCTCCCTGTCTTCAGCTGCCTCTATGGGGCACCTATATCCCCCAGATCCAAATGGATCGTGGGAACTTTGGCGAACGCAGCAGGGATTGCGCAGTATCGTGAATCCCTGTCACCGCCGAAAGCTAGCAACCGGAAGTCCCAAATACAGAAAAGGTTTTGATAAAGAGGATAAAAGTGGGATAATTTAGTATTTTCTCTATAGTATCTTACCATCAAAACTATGATTTCAGGACCTTATTGAGACTTCCTTAAACTGTAAGATTTAAAATGGCAATACCAGTAATTTTCATATTTTCATTGTCATTTGCTAAACAGTTAAAGACCTAATAAATAACTGTAATTTAAGGGGACACTCATTTTTCTGTCCTGGTTAGTCAAATATTAAGAAAACTATTCACATGTTTCCATAATCAAATGAATTAAATTATTGGCATATTTTCCATAATTATATGCATTCAGAACTTTTCAAAATATGCAAATAAAAAGTAGACATAGAGAATAATATTCTCATAGTAGAACAGTAATATATTACAATTCAGTGATCTCAACTGGGTTTGTGTGTGTGTGGTTAAATCTCTTCCAATGAATTCAGTAGGTCTATAAAGCAATTTATTTTTCCTGGATTGTACCCCAACTGATAGCACTGAACAAACACCATTAAGAGCTAAGATTGCACCAAACTGTTCTCAAGTGGTACAGTGTAATATGTTGAGCTTATAAGTGAATAAGCTTCAGAAATGGAGGAAATGATTATGTTATATTGGTAGATCGGTCCCAAGAAGAGACGTGAGGCAAGTGACTTTTTAAAGCTCTTTTTATTGTAAGGAAGATCGGCTTGGCAGGCTTGGATCGGTGGTGGCTTATAAAGATCTTGCACAGGGTGCTACAGCCAATGACAGCCGTTCAAATCTCCCACGATCGACTCGGCGAATCGCAGTTGCTTTGTCATGGCCAATCAGTGCTGCACACTTGACCAATTCGAGTACTGTGCATTTTAGCCAATCAGAGCAGAGGATTACAAGAATGCAAATACAGAACACCCCTCCCCTCTTGGTTCGGTCCTACGTAACGTAGTCCCGTAAGTAGGCGGGGCTCCGTACTTGTCTACTGGACCTCCGCAGGTTAGTGGTCTCTTGGTCTCCGGCCGGTTTGGTCGGGGTCTGTGTTGCTCTCTGCCTCATCGATGGAACCACCTGGAAGGGTGAGTCGGGCCTTTCGCTGTAGCTCCCTCCCGGTCTCCCTGGGCTGGTTGAGCTGCTGGCTCTGTTGTTCCCGCCCAGTCTTTCCGGGCTGGTCGAACTGGCTTGGCTGTTCCTTCTAGGTGAGGCTTCAGGCTGGTCGTCTGTCAGTGGCTCCGCTGGTGAGTATTGCTGGTTTCTTTCTTATTGGGTTTGTTTGTCGGGCCTTCCCTCTCTTCTTATGTTTGGGTTTCCCCCTCCCTCTTCAGTTTGCTTATCTCTGTGTGTTTGCATGTTGGTTATATTTCCTGTGTTAGCTCTCGATCTTAACTGATTGATGTGTCGTTTCCATGCTCATCTGTCGGTTGTTTGTAGCCGGTACGAGCGGGGACCTGTTACCTGGGTTATTGTTGCAGGTACCCAGAGTGGGTCCCCTGTGAAATTTTTTGCATATACTGTGTCTCCCGGTGTAAATGTTTGGTGCTTGCTAGATGAGTTGGTGGGTTTTTCTGGGTTGTATGTGGGGTGTAGCCTGTCTAGTGGATCTTAATTTTCTCCCCATTAATGGTTCTGCCGGGCTTTGTTCGTTGTTGTGTTTGGGGTTGTATGTTGTATAAATAGCATTTTATTGATTTTGTCCTGTATTTCCCCGGTTTTGATTTTTTGAATTGTTTTTTTTGGTAAATTAGACCATTTGTTCTGCTCTCCCATTCGCCGCCGAATGTGCTGGCGCTGTCAGCGCATGCCGTATTCCCCGTTCCGCTAGGAATTTTTCGAATGGTAGCACAGTAAATTGGGGCCCATTGTCAGATACAATTACATCTGGGAGGCTGTGGGTTGAGAATAGTTTGTTGAGTTCTTTGATAACAGCCTCTGTGGTAGTCGCTCTCATGTTGCTTAACTCCAGCCAGTTGGAGTAAGCATCTACAGTTATCAGGAATGTGTGTCCCTTTGTAGGCCTGGCAAAGTCTATGTGAATCCTGGACCATGGCCCTCTGGGGATTTCCCATTCCAGGATTGGGGCCAAGTGTAACTTCTGGCCAGGGTTTTTGTTCTAACGATGCCCGGGTGCCCTTCGTGTAACATGTCCAAAACCCTTTTCTGTAATTCCTCTGGGATAACAACCCTGTCCCCCCATAGTAAACAACCTTTTGTGTAAACAACCTTTTGTTTTGTGTAAACAACCTTTTCTGTTTGCCGACTCTGGAAAGTCCTGAATTGTTCATCGTCGTCTTTTTCTGGCCACCCTTTCTCCACCCAATTTAAAACCCGTGCCAGACGTTTGTCTTTATTGGTTTCCTGGGCAATGTCTGATGTGGTCAGGGTGAGATTGGGTAAGGTCTCTATGCTCAGGGTGGATGTGGCAGGTGCTAGGTCAGCATCCAGGTTGGGCAACGGAGTGCAGCTCAAGGCATCTGCGTGTGAGATTGTTTTACCGGGCCGATGGGTTAGCCGGTAATTGTACGCAACAAGGAATTCGGACCACCTTGTCATTCTAGGGGATAGAATGTTCGGGGTGGCTCTGTTCCCTGCCAGAATCCCGAGCAGCGATTTGTGGTCTGTGATGATGGTGAAGGTTCTGCCATAAAGGTACTCGTGGAACTTCTTTACGGTGGTGACGATTGCCAGGGCCTTCTTATCCAGCTGGCTGTAATTCCTTTCTGGTTTTGAGAGGATTCTTGAAAAGAAGGCAATGGGTGCCTCTTTTCCATCAGGAAGAGTGTGGCTGAGGATGGCCCCAATGCCGAAGGGTGATGCGTCGCATGTTACTGCTAGCGGTAGGGTCTCACTGTATTGGATGAGAACAGCTTCTGCTGTGAGTAGGTCTTTCGTTCAGTTGAATGTGTTTTCCTCTCACCTTCCCCAGTTCCAGGTGGCTGTCTTATCCAGAAGCCCATGCAACGGTTCCGCTATGGTCACCTTTTGGGGCAGGAAAACATTATAGAAGTTAATCAGTCCCAGAAATGCCTGCAGCTTGGTTTTATTCCTCGGTCTAGGGGCTTCCTTGATGGTCCTGATTTTTTTTCTATTGGGTGGATCCCGTGCTGGTCTAGGAGGTACCCTAGGAATTCGACTCTCTCGGTGCACAGCTGGCACTTCTATTTCTTCACTTTTAACCCCATGTCTCTGAATTTTTGAAGCACCTCCCTCAGGCAGCTCTCCAATTGTTTTTGTTTGGCTGCTGACACCAGCACATCATCAAAATAGGGCACTACACCCTTGATGCCTTGGAGTAATCTCTCCATTAGGCTCTGGAAGACCCCTGGGGCTATGCTGACTCCGAACTGGAGCCTCTTGCAGTG
Organism: Hydrophis major; assembly: GCA_033807585.1. Classification (NCBI taxonomy): domain Eukaryota; kingdom Metazoa; phylum Chordata; class Lepidosauria; order Squamata; family Elapidae; genus Hydrophis; species Hydrophis major. The sequence continues at coordinate 324,776,412 of CM066329.1, forward strand.
AAAGGCCCGCGATGGGTGACTATGGTTTGCGCCTCTGCGGTTTCCGCGTCAACCGACAATTGCTGGTAGGCCTGTGCCAGGTCGAGTTTCGTGAAAACCTTGCCTTCCCCCAGTGAGTGCAGAAAGTGCTGTACCACTGGGACAGGGTAAGCGCTCTGTTGCAGAGCGTGGTTTAGGGTAGCCTTGTAATCACCGCAAATTCTCACTGACCCATCTGGTTTTACCGGGGTGACTATAGGGGTCTCCCACCTGGCATGGTCTGTTGGCTCGAGTATCCCTTGCTCGATGAGCTTGTTTAACTGCTCATCGATCTTAGGTGTGAGCGCGAAGGGTACTTACTGGGGTTTAAGGCGGATTGGGGTCTAGGTTGAAGGATATCGGGGGCCCTCAGTACTTGCCTAAGCTGCCGTCGAAGACCTCTTGGAAATCCTTTGCGAGCTGCTCCTCCCAGTCCACTTCAGCAATGTAGTTGATGCCCATCACCTCTATTCCCAATGGTGCGAACCATTGCAGTCCCAAAAGGCTAGGGTGGTCCTTGTCCATGATGGTTAGGGGAAGCATCTCGGTGCGCCCTTTGAATGTGATTTTAAAGTGTCCAATTCTGGCCACAGGAATGCAGTTCCCCTAGTAGTCTTTGAGGATGAATTTCTGGCTTTCCAGTTCACGCCTATGGATGGTAGGCACCAGGCGCTTGATTTGCTGCCAAGCGACCATGGAGAGGTAGGGTTCAGAATCTACCTCCATTTTGTATGGTCGGTCTTTGATGCCCACCTCCACGTGTACCTTCCGGGCGTCCCAGTTTGAAGAATGACCGATAACAACCATTCAGTGGGTTTCTTCTCATTGTCAAGCCTCGTTGAGACGCCTGTTTCCGGCACACCTTGGCGATATGGCCCCGCTTGTCGACTGCTGGGAGATTGCGTCAAAAAACTGGCATTCCGGCCGTGGATGGTCACCCCCGCACTCGGCACACTGGAACCCCGACTTACGACCTCACCGCTCATGCCGGTCTTGTTCCACCTGGAGCCGGTGGATGTCTTCTTCTTCGTCCTTGGTGTCGGTGAGGGAGTCGAGATCACCATGATGTGTGGTGGTGGTTGCTCGACGGCTGGTTTCGGCTTGCTTCTCAGGGGTCGGGGCCGCCTCGGTTGTCGCGGACCGGTCCACTGTGCTTGTTTGCCACATCTGGGCCAATTTCCTGGTCACCTCCATTGAGGTTGCCTCGGCGAGAGCATCAGTAAGAGATATGTCACCCTTCGCCATTAGCCGGCTTTGCAGGACATGGTCTTTGAGTCCAAGGATGACATGGTCTCGCAGGGCTTCATCCATGTCAGTGAACCTGCACGTGCCTCCGAGGTCCCGTAGATCAGCCATGAAGTCACTGATGCTCTTACCCTCCTTCTGATCCCTCCGGTAGAAATTGTGCCAGCAGATGAGGGTTGGTACAGCAGGTGCATAGTGGCTTCTCAGCAATGACTCGAGGTCGGCCCAGTCCATTGCTTTCAGATTGAGGGGTTTGGCGAGGGCTTTCGCCATCTTGAACACTGCAGGCCTGCAGTGGGTCAGGAACACGGCCCTTTTTTTCTGTCCATTGGCGTCCTTCAGGTTGCTGCTTTCAAGGAACGAGGAATCTATCAATGTAAGATTCCCAGTCCTCTGCAGCTTGGTTGAAAGGTGCGGTTGGTGCAGGTGCAGTACTGCTGGCCATGTTGCCGGTCTCTTTGCCACGGTGCCACGTGCAGGGTGGGTCTTTGTTTCACAATCCCACCTTCATCGCCAGTGTTATATCGGTAGATCAGTCTCTTGGATTGGTGGCAGCTTATAAAGATCTTGCACAGGGTGCTGCAGCCAATGACAGCCGTTCAAATCTCCCGCAATCGGCTCGGCCAATCGCGGTTGCTTCATCACAGCCAATCAGTGCTGCACACTTGACCAATCCAAGTGCTGTGCGTTTTAGCCAATCAGAACACAGGGTTACAAGAATGCAAATACAGAACAGATTAATTATTGTACAAAGGAAATTAACAAATTTTTTTTAAAAAAAGGCAAGACATAGAGGAAATATGAAAATGTGGGCTATATTCAATAGTGAAATAATAGCTAATTATTACCCAAGAGAACAGTATACAACATCTGTAGAAGCACAGTACATTTATTCTGTCCACTGAATTTCTAAAAGGGGAAAAATATATTTATTCATGGATTTATATTGCAAAAAGACTATTATGTGTAATCAGTTCTTTTCTGAATGATTGCCCTTGGTGACTAATGCTGCCTTGCTCTGTCCATTATCAGTGTAGGTGTGGCTGCTCAAATAAGTTATCTGTTCAGAGGGAACATTACTTAATGTAATGGAACACATTTGCCATCCATACAGAGTCTACACAACAATTTAGATTATCATTTTCAGAATCAATGAAACATTAACAAGTATAAATTGGTGCCTTGTAATGGGAATGTACCCATCATGAATAAAAGGTTTCTGCATAATTTAGCCACAATGTAGGAATGCTTAACAAAATGTTAATGAAAACATGCTGCTTTCTATTTTTATTATTTTTTAATTTTTGCCATATGTAAGGGCATTCCTTGGAGTCTTAAATATAGATCTCCATTCTTGCCCAATGTCTCTGCCCATTTACATTGAAGTGTAGAAACAGTACTCACAGTCTCTAATTGCAGCTAAAAACCTGTCCAGTTTGAAAAAAATATTTTAATCTGTGTTGGATGAACACAACCCAGTTTATGCCCAATTGACTTAAAGGAAAGCTAAATTGTTTATTTATTTAAAGTCAAATTTTTACCTGAACCCCATAACCTATGCTAACCTTTCTAATTTAAACAAAGAGGTTGAAATCTAGAGCACTGAATTGAATCAATCAGCAAAGCACACCTAAAATTCTAGCTCAGTAATTTATAAAATCCCAGAAAAAAAATAAATTAAGTCATAGAATCAGACAAACTGGTCAAACTGTGGAAATCCAAATCAAAGCATCCACCAGTGAAATCTACCACCTCCCTTGGTAATTTGTCCTAACAGTCAATCAGAATCTGCTTTAAAAATTTTTACTTTTTATGTTGTGGGATTTTAAAGAATAGGTCTTGGACCTCTTCTGTGTATATCATTTTTTGAAGAGTGCTATCAAGATATTTTTGCAAAGCTTTCTTTTCTCAAAGCTAAATGCTCCATTTTGCTTCAACATCCCTTACAGGATTTAATTTTAGGATGTTGGTTGATTTGGGGAATTGAAAAGATTCTCAGGTTGTTATTGGAGAGCTGGCCTCCCCAGGGCTTCTTTCTGACTCCCTCTGCTCTTTATTTATTTTTTTCTTTCAATTATTCATTCATTCATTCATTCATTCATTTTTATGCTGCCCATTTCCTCTACAAGATGACTCTGGCCTAAACTTAATTCTCTAAAAGAAATAAAATTTTGATTAGAATGTCACCTTTCTGCTGGTTAAGACTGGACAGCTGCAAGTCATAATGAAGTGGGTAACAGTATGGCCAAACTAGATGTTACACCAAGATATGAATAACTGAAGCCTAAGATCTTTGGATGTCACCTTAACAATATACAACTGAGAATAAAGGCAAAGCAAGCGAGGCACATGCTTTCTTTCATTCACATCCAGTTTACTATATCATAAACACTCAACTACATGTTTCAGATGAACTTTTCATTTCCAGTTTGTTCTTATACATGCAGCATGTGGTTTGCTCCAGCTCATGTTTTTCAGCTTTGTAACTAAAGACTCATTTATTATTACCTTTATTGTCAGAGTACAACATGTGTACAATGATATTGTCTGGGCCTCCCTTCGTTCACCCACCCACCTTCACACACACACACACACACACACACAAAACTCACAGTGAGGACAGAAGTCATTAAAAAAACCTTTTGGGGGGGAGTTCTTCTAGATCTTCTGCATTATGGTATTCCAAGGTATAAATTCCATGTCTTCCTGGAATGAGGTTTCCCCCAAGATTTTAATGGCTTTCACCCTACAGTATTTCAAAGGACCCTGAAGATATAACTACTTGCCCAGGCCTTTGACAAGGATGATTAATGCCATTTTCTTCTTTTCTTTTTTCTTTTCTTTACTTTCTTTGTCAACTGTTTTTGTTGCTTTAATGTTTTGGTGTTTTCTTTGTTTTAATTTTTTAACAATTTGTAAATCATCCACAGTTGTTGGGAATCGGATAGCATATAAATTTAATGAATTTTTGTTTTTCTTGTTATAAATAATTTGTCCACAAATCTAATCACATAGGGATATGTCATATTTGCATCTATAATTTTTTCCTCATTTTTACAAAGGATAGCTATATTTAATTGCTATACTTATTCACAGCTAGTTTCAATTTCCTTGGGATTGCACTACTTTATTGGAAATAAATATTTATGCACATGATGAAACAATATTACATATTTCTATTTCTATATTTGTATTGAGTAGTTGTGAATTCATGTGTATGTAAACATATTCCAATGCACATTGATTGTAGAGAAATTATGGTAGCATAGTCAAATTCTGACATAGCACCAATTCTGACATTTTTGGACCATTCCAATATACAATTCTGTCTAGAAAAAGATTTCTGTACAGCATCATTCTTGTCCTTCCTATTCTTCTATTTCTCTTTTTGTCTTCCTTCTCCTCTTTTTTCAGTATTTCCAGGTCTTTGAGTAACTGCTGTAAAATAAATTTCAAAGGACATCTTTATTTTAGCATCATGAACATTTTTTCTGAAGATTTTGCTGTTGCTGTCTATGAATATTTGTAGTTTTTTATTAATTTTATGCATTAACTATTTTTCCTATTGTGGCATAAAGCCAAATTAAAATAACTATAAAAAGAAGAAAATTTTCATTTTATTACAGCTGCCATGATTCCTTCTTAGACATAAATACTAATGATGAAGAAATCTAACTTTTTAAATATCTAGGGGTTTGTTTGTTGTTGTTGTTGTTGTTTTGTTTCCTTGAAGTGAATTCACTCTGTAATATCAGTTATCCTATTGATCCAGAATTCTGAGGAATCTAATGAAAATAAGAATAGAGAAAAAGATTTGAAAGATGATAATGATTACAATAAAAAGGCAATTATTAATATTAGCTAAATAATTAGTCTAGATAAATCTTCCTTAGATTGTGGCCCTTCATCTATATTCCTAGTAAGCAAGTAACAAATATCTGAAGGGGGTTTAAATTTTTGCTAGAAAAATTGCATTTCATTCAATGTATAGCCAATTTGCTAAAAGTCAGGTTCCTGCTGTGGAGTATCAGCCATGGAGACTGTAATAAGAAAAAGTCAATGATATTTAATCCACAATGCCTTTCTTCAACCTTGGGAAAAAACCCAAATAATTATGGGGACAATTTTGTCACAGCAATCACTACATCCCTAAGTGGTTTGGAACTGGATCAAGGATTACTTGTCTCATTATAAACTTTTCTAGAAAGTAACATAAAGAAAACAGGCACCAAAACTAACTGAGATTCATTTGTCTGGCATACAGGGTAGGGTCCTTCTGTGATGTTTCTAAACACATGATGTACTCTCTTCAGAGTTAAAATAATAGAATATATGTAGTTCAAGGTTGAATTGTGGAGTGCTTGGTACTTTCTGAGTGTAGTTATTCCACCATAGTTCCTCAACCAAGCTCAGAGAGCACCAAGGACTCCACACTTCCAAATTAATTTAGCTCTTGGTTTTTATAAAAGTGTTAATGTGACTTCTTTTAATATATTCTGCATTTATACTTGCCTTAATGGATCAATTTGTTTTATTTGTTTATTTTTATTATAAATTATTCAGTAAAAATAATAGCATTGATCAATTTTTTTAACAGAAACCGAAGCATATTGAATGTGATGTTGATAACAATAGCAGCAGCAACAATAGTAAAACACTGCCTTATCTAGATCTGAGGAAAAAAATATTCTATGGATGCTGGACAGTACCACAATTCTCATACCTAGAATTCTGGGCTAGGTTTGGAGACAAACCTATTTAGTTTCTCTAAGGATGAAGCTTCTAAGGGTGAAGGATGAAATACTTTTACTTTAGCAGCTTTTTTCCATAATCCAAGATGTAGGAGAGGGTTGAAGCTGCTCAGGAACCATTATTTCTACCCATCTCTTTCATGTCTACACCTAACACTAAAAAAACAATTCTTCTAATGACTTTTTTTCTCCAATCAAGCCTCTGCCAAGCCCAACATGAAAGTCAAATGAAATAAGAAATAATGTATTTTGCCCAGTGAGAAATGTTGAATAATACTGAAAGAAAATAATACCTTGTGCTATATTTTTAACAATTCTGAATTTCAGATTTGAGCCCAGCATCTTGTCAGTTAAATACTGATAACTGTACAAATTCATATCTTGTCCATGGTGTGGTTGGAAGACAAGTCTTAAAGTTGGCAAGTTCGGAGAGCCCGGTTTTAAACTCTCACTGGTCTTAAAAGCCCCCAATTTCTGCTTTCCCCACCCCAGATCTTAGGAATAATAGAGGAAGACAAGGACAATAATGGAGGAAGACAAGGAAAGAGGGCTGGCTAGAGAAGACAGTACTTAACCAACTAGATCATGGGGAGATTACTCTTTTAATCATCAGCTTCTAATATCTAATATTTGCAAGTACCAGAGCAAGGCATTTTGCCATAAGACTATGAGATTTCCAGATAAAAAGCTGAGATGCCCAGAAGAGAGGCATCCATGCTAGAATGAGTTATTGCAGTCATCTGTGCTGAGATATGATATAAAGCTGGGTACCAAAGAGCAGACAGCAGATGGGCTCTGGGGAAGTTTTTTTTTATGTGAAACCATGCCAAACATATAACAAGCAAATGACTGCTGAACATTTTGCCACATGCCTTCTCTTCAGATAGCACCAGGATTTCAGGAGTTCAATTAAAGAGGATGTTTATTAGCATAATTTCCTTAGCAGGAAGTTAACAGGAGTGGGAAGGCCTGAAGGATAAAAATGACATTAGATAGATTAAATAAATAATCACATTGCATGTAAAAAAAAAAGAGTGACAGAAGGAAACCAGGTGCACCTATGACAAAGACTATTTTTCTGCTTTCCTCCCTCTGTGTATTTTTTAAAAAAGGATAATAATGATAATGATGCAAATGAAAACACCACATATGAAATTCATATTTCAGTGTCTTAAAATGCAGATTAAATGCACCTCATATTTCAATTAACATTATTTTAAAAATCCATATATAAGATTACAACTGAAAAAAGGTGAAATACTTGGAACTATGTATCCCGGACTGTCTAGAAAATTTTACCAGGTGGTTTCAAATCTTCTTTCTTGCGCTTCTTAAAACTTAATCAATTTTTGACCCAAAGACAATCTACAGCTGCAAATCAGATGTAAAATCTTTCTACATTATAATCCTGAATTCTTAAATCCAGTGCATATTTTTTTTCCCTTTTTCCTATTTGATTTGTTGGCTTTTATGTTTTTTTAAAAAGTTCTATATTCTGTAAACATTCACCCAACCATTATCTGTATATTTCTCATTTACATACTGTTTTCCATAACCAATCTCTGATATTTTTGTCCAGTCAAATTTCAACAAGTGAGCCTAAAGCCCACAGATGATTTCCTGCCCCTTTCCTGTCCTGTGGCAGGATATCTATGACATTCCATTCTTTTAAAGCAGGGGTTTCCAACCTTGGCAACTTTAAGCCTGAAGGACTTCAACTTCCAGAATTCCTCAGCTTTGCTGCTGGGGAATTCTGGGAGTTGAAGTCCTCCAGACTTAAAGTTACCAAGGTTGGAGACCCCTGTTTTAAAGAACTCATTTCCTGCCTTAATGACAGGTGGTTTTTGAGACCACAGAGCTGCACGGATACCAGATTATTATTATAACTTGGATGTTTTATGCTAATTTTTGTAATCACATTTTTTGTCTGGCATGCCCACCTGTATCTTACATCCCTGATTTGGAAGAAACAGAGAGGGACAAGGAATCAGACCTGCCAAAAATGGGAACATATAGATCAAAATTGCTTATTACTATGAAATGCCTATTTAAAAATTATTTTGGACAGACAATTCTTTTAGGAAGGGTTTCCGGAACTACTTTACTCTTGATAATTTGAATATTCTATCAAACACATGGCCCCTTTCTGAATATATGGAACTCTTTGCATTTTTCTGAAATACCATCTATAATTTGTAATTACTGATTTCTTAACATATTTTTGAGGGAACATTTTGAGGGGACATTCCTCGAGATATCCTCTTTTTGAAAGGTTCCCCATCCCAGGTCCAGGTAAATATATGAATTACGAAAGAAGACCAATGGACATTGAAACACAATAAAAACAGCATGGGAAATGAATGGCTCTTTAGCATTGAGTTTTCTAACAACAGTGGTTCAACTGTTATAGCAGACATTAGTATGGACCATTTAAAAAAATGATCAAGGTTTTTCCTTCTTTTTTAAATAGCATTGTTATTTTCATGTGAAAAGGAGAACATTCTCTTATGAAACAACATATTTTTGTACACAAAGAAGGAACCCCACTTAGACCAATAGTCAGCTCCATAGGCTCACCTCTACAAAACCTAGCCAAATTTCTCGCCAAACAACTACAGACCTATGCAGAATCCATCAACTCACACGTAAGAAACTCATTTCAGTTCATCGAGATTATAAAGAAACAAAACTTACAACCCAGTGACCTACTAGTGAGCTTTGATGTCATATCCCTCTTCACCCAAGTGCCAATAAAAGAAGCCTTGACAGCCATCCAAAACAAATACAACCCCCCCCAAACACATCCTAGATCTGACCAACCACTCTCTATCCAATACATTCACCTATAACGGACAAAAATACAAACAAATAGAAGGAGCACCCATGGGATCAGCCCTCTCACCTGTCATCGCTAACCTCTACATGGAACACTTTGAAACACAAGCTCTAGAAAAAAATATGATCACAAACCCAAACTCTGGCTCAGATACATAGATGACACCTTCATAATCTGGCCACATGGGAAAGAAAAACTGAACAACTTCCTCACACACCTCAACAGCCTACACCCCAAAATACAATTCACCATGGAAACAGAAGCTAACAACCAACTTCCCTTCCTAGATGTCTTGGTTTACAAAAAAATCCAATGGTTCCCTAGGACACACCATCTACCAGAAGAAAACACATACAAACCGTTATCTACATGCACTCTCACACCACCACCCAGCACAGATCAATTCCGTAGCCGAGACACTCATCTCCAGAACAAAATGCTTAGCCGACGAACAACACCTAGAGACCGAGCTACACACTCCAACCGGCGTGCTGACAGCCAATGGATTCCAAAGAAAGAAGATCACCCACCTAATCCAAAAAGAAACCCCAACCAAAATCCAAGACAGAGAACAAGAGAATGGCAAAGCCCTCCTCCCATATATAAAAGGCACTACAGACAAAATCAGCAAGATCCTCCAAAAATACAACATTAAGACAGCATTCTGCACAAACAGAAAGATATCCACCATCCTAAGAAACCCTAAGGACAAAATCAAGTTAGAAAATCAAGGAGTATACGAAATCCCTTGCACTGCCTGCCCCAACACATACATTGGACAAACTAACAGAAGAATAAGTGCACGCATTGAAGAACATTAGAATTCAATCAAAAAGGAAGAACCGACCTCTTCCCTGGTCCAACACCTCAAAGCCACAGGACATGAGATTGACTTTAAAAATACCAGAACTATCGCCAAAACCAAACACTTCAGCAACAGAATAATCAGAGAAGCCATAGAGATAGAAAAACGCCCACACAGAATGAATAAACGAGATGATACCTCCCACCTACCAGCCATTTGGAAACCCGCCCTCATGAACAGATGTGTACCTAACATGAAGAATGACACCAGACCCACACCCCTGAGAGCCACACAAGATGCCACCACCACACTTCCACGTAGAAAGCAGACTCACACCCACACAGAAGATGAAACACGACCATGGACCAGAAGCCGCACTGCAGCTGCATCACTACCCACTTCAAACCCCTCTGAGCCATACATGAAGCGAACTGACCCCCACCATGAAGATGCAGCACGACCATGAACTTGAAGCCAAACAGCAAGATCACAGCTCACCAGCTCAAACCCTCCAGCAACTAAGACTAACCTGAGCACAATCAAGCCCCCACCTGAACAGAACACACCTCCAGCCAATCAGAACACAGCCAACCCCCCAACCAATCAGAACACAGCCAAACCCCCAACCAATGAGAACACCCCCCCACCCAATCAGAACACAGCCAAGCCCCCACCCCATCAAGTCACACCCCCACTAGCAGTTAAAAGGAAGAAGCAGCTGCAAGCTCACATCACTCTGAGAAGCACAGAGCTGAAGACCAAGCCTGAAGATGATGAATGAGACTTCATCGAAACGTTGCCTAGATACTTCCAATCTTACGTGGGAGAAAACCCAAATAACCAAAGATCCACATATATATATATGTCTGGCATTCAGCTTTGTTCGGGTATTTTCCCACGTGGTGCTTTTAAAGTTGTAGCAACGTTTCAGCAGAATCTCATCTGCCATCATCAGGCTTCTGTATGGTGTTTGTCTTGAGTCAGATTTTTACAGTGGTTTCAGATTTAAATTTGGGGCAGCCTATTGCTGTGTCAGAATGGTTTTTTCTTCCTCCTGATTGGTTGAGAGTCTTGGTCTGTGTTTATTGGTCTTGGAGTGTGCTGTGTTCTGCTACTAATATCTTCTGTCTGGTTTTTTTTGGGGGGGGCTCTTTTTGTATCTTGATTGGCTGGCAACATTGTGTTACTTTATTGGAGGCCTTTAGTGCAGCTTGGCTTCGGGTAAATGGACGGCTATCATTAGTTAGGAAGCTGGGTTTCATCTGGGTGCCTGGTTGGGGTGTGTTTGAGCTGGAGGTATCAGGGGGGATCTGTTTGTGCCCAGGTGTTTGCCTGGCTTGTGGTGTGGAGATTTTTTTGTTTGTGAGTGCAGGCTTCCAAATGATTGACAGCCTGGTGGAATCATCTCTTCTGTTCATGCTTTCTGGTCTTTTTTCAATCTCTATGGCTTCTCTGATGATTCTGTAGCTGGGATTTTCTATGATGGCTAGGGTTTTGGTGCCATTGAAGTGGTTTGGTGCCATTGAACTACAAAACCTGGCTAAACACCTAGCAAAAGAGCTACAGCCCCATGCTGAAACAGCAGCTTCTCATGTACAAAACTCATACCACTTCTTGGAAATGATCAAAGATCTACACGTGGAGCAAGAAGATCTGCTTGTAAGTTTTGACGTGGTTTCACTATTCACTCAAGTCCCGATAAAAGAGACCCTCAAAATCATCAAAAATAAATACCAACCAGCTAAACACCTCATGGAACTAACAGAACACTGCTTAACCAACACATATTTCATATACAAAGGACAAAGATACAAACAAATTGAAGGAGCCCCCATGGGATCACCACTGTCACCTGTCATTGCAAACCTGTTCATGGAAGAATTCGAATCCAGAGCCCTGGCTAATGCCATACTCAAACCCAAACTATGGTTAAGATATATCGATGACACATTCGTGATTTGGCCCCATGGACAAGAAAACCTAAACAACTTCCTAACACACCTAAACAGCGCACACCCCAAAATCAAGTTCACCATGGAAACAGAAACAAACAAACAACTACCATTCCTAGATGTACTAATCTACAAGAAAACAGATGGCACACTAGGACACACCATATACCAGAAGAAAACACACACTAACCGCTACCTCAACGCCCAATCCCACCACCACCCAGCACAGATAAACTCCGTGGCTAAAACACTAATTACTAGAACCAAACGCCTGGCAGACAAGACACACATTAAGACTGAACTATGCACCCTGACTAAAATATTGACAGCCAACGGCTTCCACAAAAGCAAAATCACCAACTTGATCCACAAAAGCACACTGAGACATAATAGAGACCCAGAAGATGAACAGACCCATGGAACAGCTGTCCTGCCCTACATAAGAGGCACTACAGACAAAATTAGTAAGATACTATACAGACACCACATCAAGACTGCCTTCAAAACAGACAGAAAAATAGCAGCCATCCTCAGAAACCCCAAAGACAAAATTGACCTGGAAAACCAAGGCATATATGAAGTCCCCTGTGCATCATGCCCGGCCACATACATTGGACAGACCAATAGAAGAATAAGCACCCGCCTGGATGAACACAAAAATGCAGTCAAAAAGCTGGAACACACTTCCTCACTTGTCCAACACATGGAAGCCACAGGTCATTACATCAACTTCAATGGCACCAAAACCCTAGCCATCATAGAAAATCCCAGCCACAGAATCATCAGAGAAGCCATAGAGATTGAAAAAAGACCAGAAAGCATGAACAGAAGAGATGATTCCACCAGGCTGTCAATCATTTGGAAGCCTGCACTCACAAACAAAAAAATCTCCACACCACAAGCCAGGCAAACACCTGGGCACAAACAGATCCCCCCTGATACCTCCAGCTCAAACACACCCCAACCAGGCACCCAGATGAAACCCAGCTTCCTAACTAATGATAGCCGTCCATTTACCCGAAGCCAAGCTGCACTAAAGGCCTCCAATAAAGTAACACAATGTTGCCAGCCAATCAAGATACAAAAAGAGCCCCCCCCCCCAAAAAAAAACAGACAGAAGATATTAGTAGCAGAACACAGCACACTCCAAGACCAATAAACACAGACCAAGACTCTCAACCAATCAGGAGGAAGAAAAAACCATTCTGACACAGCAATAGGCTGCCCCAAATTTAAATCTGAAACCACTGTAAAAGTCTGACTCAAGACAAACACCATACAGAAGCCTGATGATGGCAGATGAGATTCTGCTGAAACGTTGCTACAACCTTTATATATATATATGTCATTCAGCTTTGTTCGGGTATTTTCCCACGTGGTGCTTTTAAAATTGTAGCAACGTTTCAGCAGAATCTCATCTGCCATCATCATGCTTCTGTATAGTGTTTGTCTATACAGAAAAAACCATTCTGACACACCAATAGGCTGCCCCAAATTTAAATCTGAAACCACTGTAAAAGTCTGACTCACAGACAAACACCATACATACAAATTCAGCTTTGTTCAGGTATTTTCCAAGGTCATTATTGTTGTGCTTTTAAAGTTGTAGCGATGTTTTGGCAGAATCTCATCTGCCATCATCAGGCTTCTGTATTGTGTTCGTCTCTGAGTCAGGCCTTTACAGCTTTTTCTGTTTTAAACTTGGTGTTAGCCTACTGCTGTGTTAGAATGGTTTTTTCTTCACCCTGATTGGTTGGGAGTCTTGGTCTGTGTTTATTGGTCTTGGAGTTTGCTGTGTTCTGCTTGATTGGTGTTTCTAATATCTTCTGTCTGTTTTGTGGCTTTTTTTGTCTTGATTGGCTGGCAACTTTGTATTCCTGTATTGGAGGCTTTTAGTGTAGCTTGGCTCCAAGTAAATGGATGGCTATCATTTATTAGGAAGCTAGGTTTCATCTGGGTGCCTGGTTGGAGTGTGTGTGAGCTGGAGATATCAGGGGGAGTCTGTTTGTGCTCAGGTGTTTGCCTGGCTTGTAGTGTGGAGATTTTTTTGTTTGTGAGTGCAGGCTTCCAGATAATTGCCAGTCTGGTGGAGTCATCTCTTCTATTCATGCTTTCAGATTTTTTTTCAATCTCTATGGCTTCTCTGATAATTCTTTGGCTGGGGTTTTCTATAGTGGCTAGGGTTTTGGTGCCATTGAAGTTGATGCTATGACCTGTGGCTTTCATGTGTTGGACTAGTGAGGAAATGTGTTCCAGCTTTTTTATTGCATTTTTGTGTTCATCTAGGTGGGTACTTATTCTTTTATTGGTCTGTCCTATGTATGCGGCAGGGCATGATGCACAGGGGACTTCATATATGCCTTGGTTTCCCAGTTTCATCTGGCTGCCTGGTTGGGGTGTGTTTGAGCTGGAGGTATCAGGCGGAAATATATATATATATTTGTTTTCTTAAGTTTTCACAGGTATTTATATGTATGGTATTCAGCTTTGTTCGGGTATTTTCCCACGTCATTATAGTTGTGTTTTTAAAGTTGTAGCAACATTTCTAAAATCAAAATCAAATTCACCATGGAAATGGAAACAAACAAACAACTACAATTCCTAAATGTATTAATCTACAAAAAAACAGATGGCACACTAGGACGCACCATATACCAGAAGAAAACACACACCAACCACTACCCCAATGCCCAATCCCACCACCACCCAGCACAGACACACTCCATGGCCAAAACACTAATTGCCAGAACCAAACGCCTGGAAGACAAGACACACAGAAAGACTGAACTATGCACCCTGACTAAAGTAGTGACAGCCAACGGCTTCCACAAAAGCAAAATCACCAGTTTGATCCACAAAAACACATTGAGACATAATGGAGTCCTAGAAGATGAACAGACCTATGGAACAGCTGTCCTACCCTACATAAGAGGTACTACAGACAAAATCAGTAAGATACTACACAGGCATCACATCAAGACTGCCTTCAAAACAGATAGAAAAATAGCAACCACCCTAAGAAACCTCAAAGATAAAATTGACCTGGAAAACCAAGGCATATACGAAGTCCCCTGTGCATCATGCTCTGCCACATACATTGGACAGACCAATAAAAGAATAAGTACCCGCCTAGATGAACACAAAAATGCAATAAAAAAGCTGGAACACACTTCCTCACTAGTCCAACACATGAAAGCCACAGGTCATAGCATCGACTTCAATGGCACCAAAACCCTAGCAACTACAGAAAACCCCAGCCAAAGAATTGTCATAGAAGCCATAGAGATTGAAAAAAAATCTGAAAGCATGAATAGAAGAGATGACCCCACCAGACTGTCAATTATCTGGAAGCCTGCACTCACAAACAAAAAAATCTCCACACTACAAGCCAGGCAAACACCTGAGCACAAACAGACTCCCCCTGATATCTCCAGCTCAAACACACCCCAACCAGGCACCCAGATGAAACCTAGCTTCCTAATAAATGATAGCCATCCATTTACTTGAAGCCAAGCTGCACTAAAAGCCTCCAATACAGGAAACACAAAGTTGCCAGCCAATCAAGACAAAAAAAGCCACAAAACAGACAGAAGATATTAGAAACACCAATCAAGCAGAATACAGCAAACTCCAAGACCAATAAACACAGACCAAGTCTCCCAACCAATCAGGATGAAGAAAAAGGCATTCTGGCACAGCAGTAGGCTAGTACTAAATTTAAAACAGAAACGGCTGTGAAAGTCTGACTCACAGACGAACACAATACAGAAGCCTGATGATGGCAGATGAGATTCTGCCGAAACGTTGATAAACTTTAAAAGCACAACTATAATAACCTGGGAAAATACTTGAGCAAAGCTGAATAAAACACATAGACACACACACATGCACACATACACACATACACATATACATATACAGTATATATATGTATTTCTTTGTATATATTATATATGAAAATATTTCTTCAAGATGGATTGTATTTATTACAACTCACACTATAGTATCAAAAGTTTTTCTTCTTTTTCAAGTAAAGTAATAGTATACAATCTATATATTTACTTTGTAAGGTGAAGATGAAAAATTGAAATAGCTTGCTGAAATCTACCTCTTGTTTTTGTAAAACTGTATTAAAATGTGTTCATTGATTATTCTACAACTGAGTCTTCTTTTGGATGCCAAAATGATCATTAGTAATGACATGAGCAAGATGATTGTCTAGTAAATGCTTCTAAATGTCAATAAACATTGAAAAGTAGAATCTGATGTATTGTGTGACATTCCTGTAGCAGATGTGGCCTCTGCTGCCTTGTTAAGATACAATTCTAAATTCCGTCTTCTTTTTCTGCTTCTTCTTCCTTTATCATTCTGGAGCTGATATGGTTGAATTTTTCACTTCAAAATATTGGAAGAGTGAATTAGCATTCAATCAAAAAGAATGAACCAGAGGAAAAGACTCAGTTTCTGAGTATTGGGAAAGCTTATGAAAACTTCTTGGTTAAATTTATTAGTGTCCCTTTTTTTTCACGTATGCATCACTAGATTTTACAATTGGTGCACCATATTTTCTCAGATTGAGTAAATGTAAGTAATGGAACAGCTTTTTAATAGTCCAGTATCTCACAATGGCCTTATAACCCTTCAGTAGAAGTGGTTTGTAGCTGACAAATATGACAAGCAGAGCTAGTAAACCCTTAGGCCAGCAATATTCTCATCCCTAATCCATCATGCACATCAAAAAATAATGAGATCTCTTGAAACAGTGCCAGAAGTGAGCTCATGTGACACTGAGATGATGAATTAACTCAACCATTTAAAAGGCAAGACACCGTATCCTGAGAAGTGTCAATAATTTCATGGTTTATGATGTCTTTTCTTTATGGGAAAAGAGACAAGCTTAGAGATATTTCTCTGTATATCCTGATCACTAAATCTATTTCCATTTTATCCTTTTAATTGAAAAATTCCATTTTTTGCTACTCCATACGATACATGTGCATGTGCTGCAACATATCATAAAGGCTGACAATCAGATATGACATGATGCTCTAAATCTTCCCATTCTCTTAAACATACTAAAGGTGTTGTACATTCTTTGTACACATCAATGTATAGTCAAAGAATTTAAAATCCAGGATTTCAATATCCCAAAATTTGAATTATGATACTTTACTTTTTGCTGTAAAAATTATTTCCAGATATTTTCTTTATTGAAATATCTTTGAAAATTTTATAAGTAAGATAATTGATAAACACCATCAACAACTTGAGACTGGTTTTGGTTGTTTACTCTTCTTAGTTTCTGCATATTATAAAAAGCAATACAACCAAAAATGCTTGTCCTACATGTACCTTTCAGCAGATAGTACCATGGCCAATGGCAACTGGAGGAGAAGAAAAAAATTGTGTTAAGCCTGGGTTCCCCAACCAGGGTTAAGGAGACAAGCTAAACAGAATGTGCAGCGTTAGTCAGATAGGCAGACAGATAAATGAGTGAGATAAGTTTGTATGTTTATTAACATACAGTAAAAATAACAGATACACTTGTGCTATCAAAAATATACCGTATATACTCGAGTACAAGCCGAGTTTTTCAGCCCATTTTTTGTGCTGAAAAAAACCCCCTCGGCTTATACTCAAGTCAGATTCCCCTCTGAAAAAAAATGGTGTGGAACTCCGGAGCGGGGCAGCTGCTTCCCTGCTTCCGTGTTTCCTTTGCAACTTTTAAGCATGGGGGTAATCGGAAGCAGAAAAGTTCTTGCTTGAGGATATATTGTTTTTTCTTTTTTTAACTGTTTTTAGGGGGGGGAAAGACCCACCGCCATGTGAGAATGCTCAGACACGAAATCTATCCGACCGAAAATAAGTGTGTGTGTGTGGGGGGGGGGTTTAATGGAGGGAAGATGTAGGGAGAAGGCAAAAGCGACGGAAGATCCTTCAGGGGAAACTGAGGGGGAGACTCACCCTTGGTCCAGATGAGCCCCCTTCCCTGCCCTTAAGGAAGCAGAGGCAGCCAGCAAGGGCAGGCAAGCCCCACTTCATGGACTCCGTCCATCCTCACTCCCACCCAAAGCGACAAAGTCCCCCAATCACGCAGCCCAGAATTGCCCTCCCCTCAGGGGGCAGCAACGATGCCCGGTGTTTCCCGAGACAAGAAGCTCCGCCGTGAAATGAAAACGCCCTAGCTCTAGGCTCTAGGCTCAGAAAACAACGCGAGCCGAGGTTGCTTCGGCTCCGCTCAGCTTCGTTTCCTCATCTCCAGCTGCTTTCAGTCCACTCGGGAGGAGGGGGAGGTGGTGGTGGCGGCTTGTGTTGTTTTCTGAACCCGCGAGCCTAGAGCTCAGAAAACAATGCAAGCCACCGCCACCACCTCCTCCCCCTCTTCCCGAGCAGACTGAAAGCAGCTAGGGCTGAGGAAATGAAGCTGAGCAGAGCTGAAGCGACCTCGCCTCGCATTGTTTTCTGAACACGCGAGCCTAGAGCTCAGAAAACAACGCAAGCCACTGCCTCCCCCTCCTCCCAAGTGGACTGAAAGCAGCTAGGGCTGAGGAAATGAAGCTGAGCGGAGCCGAAGCGACCTCGCCTCGCGTTGTTTTCTGAGCCCGCAAGCCTAGAGCTCACAAAACAATGCAAGCTGCCGGCGCCACCTCCTCCCTCTCCTCCTGAGTGGACTGAAAGCACCTAGGGCTGAGGAAACGAAGCTGAGCGGAGCCAAAGCAACCTCGGCTCGCGTTGTTTTCTGAACCCGCGAGCCTAGAGCCAGGGCACTTTCATTGCATGACGGAGCTTCATCTCGGGAAATACCGGGCATCGTTACTGCCCCGAGGGGAGGGAGATTCTGGGCTGCCCAATTGGGGGACTTCGTGGCTTTGGGTGGGTGGGAGTGAGGACGTTGACTTTAAGCGCTGCTGACCAAGTGTTTCACGAATACCAGTGGGACCTCCATCCACCACCCTCCCTCCCTCTTTTGCCTCCTTCCTTCTGATCAATCAGGTTTTCCCACGATTTGCTCACAGCTGCGTTTTCTCTTCTGCTGTGCTAAGCATTGAATGCGGGGATTTCTGATTCCCCTTACACGCGCGTGGATATGCCACGGGATATTTTCTTCCAAATGCCCCACTGGCAAAGAACACTGACTTTCACGATAGTGTGATCCTTTCCCAAATTAATTTATTCACTAACCCAAAAGAAAATGTTGATGACAGTGGGAGGCTGGAGTCACTCTCTCCCTTGCAAGAAAAAAGCAAGAGCCGTTCTTATGATCTCTCTCTCTCTCTCTCCCCTAATACAGTCAAGTCCATTCCAGCACGTGGGATCCGCCCCCGCCGCTTTGCACCTTGCAAATGCAAAAACCCCGGGATTTTGCATTTGCAAGGTGCAAAGTGGCGGCGGCAGATTGCGCGTGTTGGAAAGGGCTTGACTGTGTTACAGGGAGAGAGAGAGAGAGATCATAAGAACAACTCTTGCTTTTTTCTTGCAAGGGAGAGAGTGACTCCTGCCTACCACTGTCATCATCACCTTCTTTTGGGTTAGTGAATCAATTAAACCTTTCATGATAGTGAGATTGTTTCCCAAATTTCCCTTAAATCAGGGAAGAAATCAGAAACAAACCTTTGGACTGAGAATAAACTTGTTCCTATGATGCCATTTTTGTTCACTGCAGTGTGAAAAGTGTGAAAAAACACACTTCTTTTTCTTCATCTTCTTGTTCCCTATTTACTGGTCTCTTTCAAAGAGGAAATTGTGAACATCAAACTTATTCTCAACTGTCCTAGTGAAAGTTTTTATTGGTATCTATTTTTATTTTTGAAATTTACCAGTAGCTGCTGCATTTCCCACCCTCGGCTTATACTCGAGTCAATAAGTTTTCCCAGTTTTTGTGGTAAAATTAGGTGCCTCGGCTTATATTCGGGTCGACTTATACTTGAGTATATACGGTAGTTTATTCCATTTATAGCATAGTCAAAATAACAGTCCATTAGTCATGTATCATTTAGTCAGTCCATTCAAGGATATTCAGTTAGCAAAGTCCGTGTATAATATCCTATGTCAGTTCACTTACAAATCAGTCCTTTGTCTCTCCTTTTCAGTAGGGGAAAAACGGAATCTTCAGTCTATCCAGTAATTAGGGATCATCAAAGCCAGAGAGAGAGCAAGCTGCCGTCTTGCTTCTTTTTTTTTTTTTTTAAAGAAAATTTTATTAATTTTCTACAAACAAACAAGACAAACAAAACATTAAAACATTCAACTCTCGTATGTACATCCAGTGTGTCAGTTGGTTCATCATTTTTGTGCATTCATTCTGTAGTCCCAGTTACAATTATGTTACATAACAACTCATATTATCAATCCAAACTTATATATTCTTTTATCACTAAAAAAAAAATAAAAAAATTTTTTGACTATACTTTTAATCATTCATGCTTTATGAGCTAACAATACTTTAAGCAGATTATTCAACAAATGATATAATCATACCAAATCAATCCTAAAAAAACCCCTTTATAAATATAATATCAAGTAACAAAATAATAGCAAAATAGCAAGATAAATATATTTATTACTATCTAAAATATTCTATTATTGTATTTTATCATCGAGCCATTTATAAAAAAGATCCCAAATTTCATAAAATTGTTTATCCTCTTGCTCTCTAATTTCAAATGTCAATCTGCTCATCTCAGCACATTCCAATATTTTCTTTAGAATCTTCATCATACCTTGAATGTATTTGTGCATATGAAAACCAATTCATCCTTATACCTTGTTCCTCTAAGTTTTGGATCGATTTAAGTTCACCCTTTGCATCCAAAAGTTCCCCATATCTAACTGTTTGTTCCTTCTTGTAGATTATAGGATAGGAAAATGCTTCAATGGTCGATAACCAAACTGGAATTTTCAAATAACATTGTCTTTTTATCTTCTCCCAATTTAACCACAAAGACTCCCGTACATAATGTCTTCTAAAATAACCCTGTGTTTTAGTTCCCTTATACCATAAAAAAGCATGCCAGCCCAACAGCAAGTCATGCCCTTCTAATGTCAACAACCTATGTTTCCTTAATGTTATCCATTCTTTGACCCACATCAAACTTGCAGCTTGATAGTACAATTCCCAATTAGGCAGGCCAAAACCTCCTCTAATTCTAGCATCTTGCAAAAGCTTTAGCTTTATTCTCGCTTTTTTACCTTGCCATATAAACTTCAACATAATTTTATTTAAATCTTCAAAATAGTCTTTTCCAAGCCTAATTGGTATTGTTTGAAACAAAAATAAAATTCTAGGTAAAATATTCATCTTAATTGTTGAAATTCTCCCTATTAATGACAATTGCAAGTTTTCCCACTTCTTCAAATCTGTAGTTATCTGTTGTTTAAGTTTACTATAATTATTCTCCTTTAATGTGCTACATCTTGTTGTCAAATATATCCCCAGATACTTAACCTTATTTGTAACTTGAATTTTCAAAAGATCTGCCCGTTCTTCTCTCTGTCTTAATAGCATATTCTTTGTCAAAATCTTTGTTTTAACTTTATTTATTTTCAAACCAACCACCTCTCCATATGTCTCTATCCTTTCCAATAACTTTGGAGCTGTTTCTAGCGGGTCTTCCAAAATAAAAGCTAAATCATCAGCAAAAGCTTGTAGCTTAAATTCTTTCTTCTTAATTTTCATTCCTTTTATGCTTTTATCATCCCTTATATTTCTATTCAACGCTTCCAAGGTCAACACAAATAGCAAAAGAGATAGGGGGCATCCTTGTCTTGTGCCTTTCCTTATATTAATAAAATCTGTAAGTTCCCCCTCCATCATTACCCTTGCTGTCTGTTTATTATATATGGCTTCTATTGCTTGAATAAATTTTTTAGCAAAACCCATCTGCTCCAATAACAATAACATAAATCTCCAGTTCACGTTGTCAAATGCTTTTTGAGCATCTAGGAATATCAAAGCCATTTGCTTTTCAGGATGAGCCTCATAGTATTCCAAAGTGTCCAAGATTACTCTCGTATTGTTTCTAATTTGTCTCTTTGGCAGAAATCAATTTTGATCTGGGTGAATAAAGTTATTTAAATATTTTTTAAGTCTTTCTGCTAAGATTGAAGCAAAGATTTTATAGTCTGCATTCAATAAAGGAATAGGTCTATAATTCTTAATTAGCAGTGCGTCAGTCTCTTCCTTCTGTATAAGTGTAATATAAGCCTCTGACCATGTTTTGGGTATCATCTTTTTTGACATAACTTCATTCATAACTTCTAACAATGAGGTGCTCAAAGATTCTTGAAATATTTTATAGAATTCTGCTGGAAGCCCATCTGGACCCGGAGCTTTCTCATTATTTTGTCTCTTAAATGCTTCATTTAGTTCCATCATTGTTATATTGCTTTCTAGCATTTCTTCAGTCTCTTTAGGTATCTTTGGTAAATTAGCTTCCTGTAAATACTGTTTGACTTTTTCCTCATCAATATTCTCTTGTTTATATAGTTGCCCATAAAAATCTCGAATAATTTCTTTTTTCTCCTTATTCCCATAACAAACTTGGCCTTGTTCATCTATTAACTTCAATATTTTTCTTGATTCCTTCTCTTTTCTCAATTTATATGCTAGCCACCTACCTGGTTTATTTGCATCTTCAAAATAATTCTGTTTAGAGTTTCTGATTTTCTGTGCCAGTTCTTCTTTCTCTATTAATTCCATTTTATGTTTAATTACATCCAGCTTCAATTTAATATCCTTTTTCTGTGGCATTTTCTGTAATTCTTTTTCAAGAATTTTATACTCATCTTCCAAGGCCTTAGAAGCTTGCCTTTTCCTAATATTCTTTTTTCTTGTATAATCTATTATCAAACCTCTAGCGTATGCCTTCATTGTATCCCACACATTCTGCGTTGAAGTATCTTCTTTTTTATTTTCTCTGAAGAAAAAAGCCAATTCCTTCTCCATCCATTGTATAAAACCTTTCTCCTTTAAAATAGTATTATTTAATGTCCATCTCGATCTTTTTTTTTGTCCCTTCCATTTAATTGTCATTGGGCTATGATCTGCCCAAGTACTTGTTTCAATATTTGTTTCTTGAATATTGGATATTAATTCTGTTGAGATCCAAATCATATCTAATCTGGACCATGATAGATGTCTATTTGAATAAAAAGTATATTGTTTAGCTTTAACATTTCTTTCTCTCCAAATATCTTTTAAAGTTAATTCATCTGTCATTTAAAAAAAAGACCTTGGGAGAGCCTTTCTATTTTGCTTTGTTGTTGTTGCTATATAGTCCAATTTATTGTCCACAATTCCATTAAAATCTCCCATCATAATTATATTAACATTATCCAGTCCAGTTATTTTCATGTGTAGCTTTTTATAAAACTCTTCTTGTTTTTCATTCGGAGCATAAATTGCAATCAAGAGTATTTTTATATTATTGTCCATTATTTATATAATTTATGAAAAGTTTTCCTTCTTTTAACAGCTGAATTAAGTCCATTTATATTCATTGTAATCAGTTTTTTTTCTTCCATGATTATGCTTTATATTTAGGTCTAACCGCTCTTGTGGATCTCACTTCACGCTGTTCTTTGCTATCCATCTGTCCCCCTACTGCTCCTTTCTCTTTTTCAGTCTCCAGTTGTTCCTCTTGAAACACAATTAATGAGACCTCCTTCTCTGCCTCCTCTCTTCTTCCTCCAAAAAATTCTGCATGGAAAAGTTCTGCTTTCTCAATTGAATCAATTCTATATCTCTGCTCTTGCCACCTAAACATTAGTCCTTCTGGAATCAGCCATCTATAATTCACTTCGTTTTCCAATAGCATTTTGGTCAGAAATCGATATTCTCTTCTCATCTCTCTCACTCTTCTGGGTATTTGTTTTAAAACCACAACCTCTTTACCTTTGTATTTCAATGTTTTCTCTCTTACTACTTGTAATATATGCGTTTTAATGGATTTTTTGGTAAATCTAATATGGACTTCCTTGGGTAATTTATTTCTCATCGCATACCTTGTATAGACTCGATATATCTCATCTATTCCATCCATCATCTTTTCCTCTGTAATTTCCAAAGCATCTGCCAAAATTTCTATCATTACCGCTGCCAAATTTTCTCCTTTTTCCTCTTCTATATTTTGAAATCTGAGGTAAAATTCTGACCTTTCCATCTCCCACCTCAACATCCCACTTTTTTCTTGTTCAACCGCTGTTAATCTACTGTCAATATTTCCAATCTTCTTCTCTCTTTGTTTTCCTTCTTCCTCAATTTTTTGGAATCTCTCCTCATACTTGACCATCATTAGTCATGTATCATTTAGTCAGTCCATTCAAGGATATTCAGTTAGCAAAGTCCGTGTATAATATCCTATGTCAGTTCACTTACAAATCAGTCCTTTGTCTCTCCTTTTCAGTAGGGGAAAAATGCAGTCTTCAGTCTATCCAGTAATTAGGGATCATCAAAGCCAGAGAGAGAGCAAGCTGTCATCTTGCTTCTTTTAAAGTGCTTTCACAACCACTCCCTTAATTACATTCCTATATTTAAAGTTGCAGACACTTTAACTTATAAACCATGATTACATATTTATTATTTTACCTAAACCAGTTAGGGTAAACAATGTTATCCCTAACATCCTCCCCTTTTAGGAAATAATAATAAATATAACTATTTACATCTTTAAATCATATTTGTTACAACTCTCTTTAAATTTGATTACTCCTTGAGCTTTTGTAAATTGGTCTGCAATGTTTTCTTCTGTCATGCAGGATTCCAGTTTAATTTGCCCATTCTTTACAGATTCTCTAACATTTAAGTATCTTAAATCAGTCTGCTTTGATCTAGTTTTTACAGCAATATTAGTAGCTAACTTTATGGCTGCTTGGTTGTCCTCATACACAATAATGGAATCTTTAACAGTTATACCCATGTCTAATAATAACTGTTTGTACAAAATTAAGTCAGTGTATAATAGTGACAGACATGAAAATTCTGCTTCCATCGTGGACAAGCTAATATGCTGTTGTCTGATTGACCTCCACCCTATTAGTGTCTTACCAAATAATATAGCCATCCCTTATGTTGATTTTCTGGTGTTTATGTCAGTTGCAAAACTTGCATCTGCATAGGCACTAAGACTCAAATCACCCTTTGGTTCTATATACAATGCATGGTTCATTGTTCCTTCAAGATATCTTAAAATTCTCCTTAATGATTGCCAATGACATTGATGTGGATCTGAATTAAAACGTGCCAGCTGATTTACACTATAAGCTATATCTGGCCTAGACCAATTGCTTATATATGATAAGCTACCAATCAAAGATTGATATATGGACTTATCAAATTTGGGACTTTGATCATCAGTTTGACTCATTGGAGTCTTTGCCGGTTTACAAAGTTCCATTTTAAACATTTTAATTAATTGGCAGATTTTATCTTCTTGAGATATCTTAAATCCATTTTTTGTTTTGTTAATTGTCAATCCTAGATACTTTTTAATTTCACCTAAATGCTTTAATTTTATCTTTTTGGCTAATAATGATATAATCTCATTAGCTTCATTATTAGTCTTAGTTATCAAAGCAATATCATCTGTAAATAATAACAATAATGAAACCGTTCCATTATTTTCTCTTTTAAACACACATGGATCTGCTAAACCAGATTTAAAACCTATATTGTTTAATTCTTTCACAATATATTGGTTCAAAGCCAGATTGTTTCAACCCATAAAGACTCTTTTTGAGTTTCCAACAATCATTACTATTTACTTTATTGTCTTTTATAATAACTGGCTTTTTCAAATATATAGTGTGCTGCAATGGTGCATGCAAATAAGCAGTTTCTACATCTAAATGGTTAATGACACAGTTTTTCTTAGCTGCCCACACTAAAACTGCTCTCAAAGATGTTGCTTTAAGACTTGGTGCGAAAACTTCATCGTAATC
Organism: Hydrophis major; assembly: GCA_033807585.1. Taxonomy (NCBI): domain Eukaryota; kingdom Metazoa; phylum Chordata; class Lepidosauria; order Squamata; family Elapidae; genus Hydrophis; species Hydrophis major. The sequence goes on from CM066329.1 coordinate 324,801,957, forward strand.
AGATGCAGTTTGATTAAATCCTTGTGCTACCAACCTAGCCTTAAGGGTAACAGTCCCATCATTTCCAGTTTTTACTTTAAATATCCATTTGCACCCAATGGATTTTTCTCCTGGAGGTAATTTGGCATCTTCATATACTTTCATTACCTTTAATGAATTTAGTTCTTTTTCCATTGCCTTTTGCCAATTCTCCTGATCCTTAGCAGGATACATCTTAAGTTCATCTACACTAGTTGGAACTTTAGTTACTTGGCAAACTATACTTGCTTGATATCTATCAGGTGGTCTAGTTACACGTGTAGTACGTCTAGGTATTACAGGACTTACAGGTGGACTTTCATTTATTAACTCTTCTTGATTATCTAACTCTTCCTGCTCAGCTGTTTCCTCTTGTTCTGGTCCTATTTGCTCTTCATGGACTTCTTCTTTAATTGGACTCTTTTTATAACTAATTTGTTCTTTCTGCCTTTTGTAGGGTTCAATAATTACTTCATTATTTAAATCTTGCTCTAATCTATTCCATCCTACAGGTTCTAGGAATTTTGCACTAGCACTGGTATAAACTCTAGATGTACCTGGTTCCCAGAATCTATAAGATCTATGATTAGATTCATATCCTACAAAAAATAATCTTTTAGCTCTATGCTGTCCTTTGTGTCTAAGTTGTGAAGGGATATGCACCCATGCTGGTGCTCCAAATGTGTGCATGTAACTTAAATCAGGTTTTGTACCATGCCACAGTGTGAATGGTAATTCACCTGTTGTTGAATTAACAACATTATTTAATATATGATTACCACACATTATTGCTTCTCCCCATAAATTGTCAGGTAATCCTGAATCAGACATCATAGTTCGTGCCATTGACTGTAGTGTTTGGCCTCGTCTCTCTATAAAGGCATTATGTTGTGGCCTATATGGCGCAGACTTTTTATGTTGAATACCTAACATTCTAAGTCTATTCTGGAATTTATTATTTGTAAATTCCACACCATTATCTGTCATAAGAGTTACTAATTTCTTTTTAGTTTTTCTTTCAGCAAATTTTATCCAATTAAAGAGATTTAGATATGTTTCATTTTTGCTCTTCATTAAATAGCAAAACCCATATCTAGAATAGTGGTCCATTATACTTAATATGTATCGAGCTCCTACTACACTTGGTTTTTTCGGACCTATTAAATCAGCAAATACTACTTCTAAAGGCTCTTTGGTAGTAAATCCATCAACTCTATTAGCCGGTATGACCCTGGCTTTGCTTTAATTACAAGCATTACATTGCAAATACTTATTACAAGGTTTCAAACTTATTCCCTTAGATAATTCAACAGTTTTCTTAAGCATTTTAAAATTTAAATGCCCTAGTCTTCGGTGTAACAAGTGAATACATTCATCATGAGGTTTCTTATTATCATAAACCGTGTTAGCCACCTCTAAACCATTATCATTTAATACATGTAATTCACCTCTTAAAGATGCAGTAATTTTCTTATCTTGTTAGAACAGTATGCTATAGCTTGACCTTTAGCTTTCAGTTTCCAGCCATTGGCTAACGATATCTGCTGTGTACTCTTGGACATTTTAATAAAAATTTTGTTATCATTTGTTATATAGTGGGATGCTCCACTGTCAACCACCCATAAATTATTTTTTACAGCTCCGTTAATATACATGGTTAACTCTAAATTTTTATTTATCTTTTGGTGACTTTTAGTATTCTGGTCAGCGTTCTGGCGCTTTGCTTTTTTACAAAATCTTTCCAAATGTCCTCTTCCTCCACAATTAAAACACTTTTTAATTGCGTATGCATTAGGAGATTCAATATCTTCTTTTTGAGGTTGCTCCCTCCTTAACTGATCTCTTTCAAGTCTTCTTCTTGCCTCTTCAATCAATCTGCCAGTTATATCAGTTAAAGTTAAACTTTCCTTCGGCAAAATTTCAAGGGAAGTGACGTAGTTATCATAACTTACATCTAGTGAAGACAGAATTATGTAGACTTGGTGTAGTTCAGAGAAAATAAGCTCTTTCTCATACAGTTCTTGAAAAATGCTTTGCATAGTTTTCAAATGAGTAAGCATATCACCATTCGTCTGGAGATGCGTCCTGAAAAGTGTAAGATTTGTGTGAGCACCAATGTTATCTCAGACATAAATCCTCTTCAGCTTCTGCCAACACCCAACAGCCGTTTGCTCTCCATGGATATGAACAAGTTGCTGGTCAGACAGTGTTAGTCCTATTATGCAAATAGCTTGTTCATTTTTATGCATAAAATCTTTTATCTTTAGTCTATTTTCCTCAATCTCTGGATCCAATTCCTCTATGTTTGGTGGATTTTCAATTATGTTCCACAGACCTTCTCTTTGTAGAAGTAGACTACATTTCATAGACCATGATACATAGTTTGTTCCATCCAACTTGGATATAAGGGACAAACTTTGTAGATTGACTTGTGCCATGTTTTCTTATATGGATATAAAACTATAATTAATAAAACACAGCTGTTTGTATAACAACACAAACTCTCACTTTTTACATAAATCTGTTTTATCCTAGTTAAACTGACTTTGCAGCCTCTGGGCCCATAATCAGTGTTTAGCCTGGGTTTCCCAACCAGGGTTAAGGAGACAAGCTAAACAGAATGTGCAGCGTTAGTCAGATAGGCATACAGATAAATGAGTGAGATAAGTTTGTATGTTTATTAACATACAGTAAAAATAACAGATACGCTTGTGCTATCAAAAATATAGTTTATTACATTTATAGCATAGTCAAAATAACAGTCCATTAGTCATGTATCATTTAGTCAGTCCATTCAAGGATATTCAGTTAGCAAAGTCCGTGTATAATATCCTATGTCAGTTCACTTACAAATCAGTCCTTTGTCTCTCCTTTTCAGTAGGGGAAAAATGCAGTCTTCAGTCTATCCAGTAATTAGGGATCATCAAAGCCAGAGAGAGAGCAAGCTGTCATCTTGCTTCTTTTAAAGTGCTTTCACAACCACTCTCTTAATTACATTCCTATATTTAAAGTTGCAGACACTTTAACTTATAAACCATGATTACATATTTATTATTTTACCTAAACCAGTTAGGGTAAACAATGTTATCCCTAACAATTTGCATTGCATAATACATACTGAGATGAATCACTAGTCGGTTCCAATGTCATCTAACTGGTAGTGCCTTACCAAGTTCTTAATCAGAGCTACATTCTAACCCTGTTTTCTGCAATATTATAATTGGGGATTCTGTAGTTTGGTCTCCAAACCCAAATCTTACAAAGAAAGGCATCTATAATGTAAATATAGTTGTTTCCCACCATTTTCCTATTGCCTATTTATGATAAATCTTTTGATGAACCACCAGTGCTTGATATCACCAATCTTTTTTATTAGCTATGCTTTATAATAGAGTTATTACTTTGCTTTTCTAAGAATTTTTCATTACATTATGAATTAAGAGTGTATCTTTATATAAGCAGCCGTAGATATAGCATTTATATCTCCTGTTTCTAGGTTAGTCTTTAAAAAAATTACAAGAGCAGGAATTTTAGAATCTGGAACTAATTTCAGGGACTGGTGCCAATGCTTAATTTAATTTGGTTTCTAAAGTGCAAAGGCAAAGCTTAGAAGGCTCCAATTCCCACGAATCAAAACCCTTGTGTAAGTTCTCCAGAGGAAAAAGATAAGGCTGAAACTCGAAACAACTGGGATTCACAAAACTCTAATTTAACACTTGTCAAATACTTCAGATCCTCCAGGCATACCATATTAAAAGCCATGTGATACTCGAAAGAAAACAGCTGGACCTCTCTAGTAACATGGGTCCAATCCTGTTCAATTTCTCCAAGCTTGGTAATTGCAACAAATTTTCTCATGGAGATTTTAAGCAAGCATTTTTGTGTTAACATTTAAATTAAACTAAAGGCATTTTAGCAACCAGGAATCTTATATTTTCACATAAAAGGGAAACCATCAATAGCCTGAGCAGAAATTATTTTGTTCATGCTGGGCAGTTCTAGAATAGTGGTGTGGCTTTCAGAGGTCACTTGGTTTGTATCCTTTGTCCTAGGCATGTATCTGACTTAATTCTGCTTAATTGCATGTATCTGACTTTACTCTCTCTAGCTGTTTCATATGTATTGAACAAAAGCTTTTGCTTTCCTGGTAAAAGATAATTGTCTGAAATCACCCTAATAATAAATTGAGACATGAAATAATGTTAAAATTACATTTTCATAGCACTTTTGTTTTTTGCTGTTGTTGGTTAGGAAAGAGATAGTGATTTAACTACCTTGAAGTGAAAATTGCTTTAACCTTCTAGTTATTATCATAATTCACTGAAGTACTCCAGTTATACCCCCAACTGAAAGTTAAGATCTTTTTCTCTATTGTAACTTAAAAGGAACATATTAGTTCATAAACAACAAATGCTATCCATTGCTGAATGAGGTGGAGAACTTTGCCTTCTGCAAATACAATGCTACTCATATACTTTCCCATGATGTTTATATGCTAGATTATTTCCAAAAGCTTATTGTTCTTCAAGGGTCAGTTTTCTTTATTATTGATCTCCTACAAAATGCAGAAAAGATGAATTGAAGTAATGGTATAGCAATCCACTTAAGGCTATGGTGCATAGCAAAATGGCATGATGTTTTAAGAAGGAACTTCATCTAAAAATGTTCTAGTTACATTGCATCTTTTTTCAAGAGGAATCTCACATCTATGGAAATATTTCAATGGAAATATTAACATGCACCAGATCAAAAAACCTCATGCCAAGAAATTCATTTTTCCCTCCTAAAATGCATCTACTAGATAAAAGTTGAGTGGAGGGTAGAGTTAGCTGACTATCACACTGAAAGTGTGCTTTCCACTCACAGTATATTAAAGCTTCTGGTTGAACTGAAGGGTTATTTTCTGTAACTTCTCCACTATCAATCAGTATCTGAGAAACCACCTACCATTTACCAGAATTTGGAAGAGATAGTATCACTGTACCATAAGCAAAACGCGTTGCCTGTTTCAAATTTGGCTCTGACCTCCCCAGTTTCTTCATCATCTTCTTCCTATCAAGAATAACCTTTTTTTGCTTCTGAGAAAAGATTAACTTTCTTCCCACTTCACTGGTAGCAATACAGATAGATTCCAAAACACTCATCACACAGCTGGAAATTAAAGGAAAACCCAGAGGAAGTGTGTCCTTTTATTCTCATTAAGGATACGGTCTTTCCTTCCTTCCCTACCCTTTTCTTTTTTCTTTTTTTTTTAATACACCTCAGTATTCAATGAGGAAGAGGTTGATCAGATACCACCATGCTGTTTTATGACTGATTTGATCCCTCAAGCCAAAATGTGTGTTGGAAGGGTTTGCTTCTTTTCTGAGACCAGGTAGACAAGATTAAGAGAGAAGAATGCCAAAAATCTGAAGGCAGGGATTATTCATAAGTCCTCATCACCTTCTGTATCCAGTGTTTGTGAAGAAGCCATGGGAATTAAGATTCTGTTCCTGGGAACTCATCCAGAATTAGTATGCCTGGCCCGTGATTGCAACTTTCAGCTGCAAAAATACAGGTTTTCACCAAGCAGAAGCAATTTTGGTCTGATAATTAAAACATCAAGCTAGAAATTGGAGCCATGACTTCTATTCCTATCTTAAGCATAAAGCCAGCTGGGCAACATAGGGTCAATCACTCTCTCAGACCTAGGAAGGAGGCAGTGGCAAACCACTTCTGAAAAACCTTGTCAAGAAAGTGAAAGGAACCCAAGTAGTTGCCAAGTGTCAATGCAGATTCAAAAGCAAATACAGTAAATACTGTCTATAATCATAGACAGAGTGATAGACGTATCTACCTCAGGATGGCATATAAACTGGTACAAATTCAAGAAGATGAGAAGTATGTGTGAATTATTCATTACATTACTCAGAGATTGACATTCTTTTCCCACATTCTCAAAAGAACAATGGAAAACTGGAAAGAATTGCACTGCTGGAAATACAATAAAGAAACCAACAGATACTTAGTTAAAAGCAATTCAATTGAAAAGGGACTCTTGTCCCCTCCCAAAAATATTCATGTCAAGGAATAAAAAGGTGAGTTCAAATCTCTTGGCAAATTCACACCGAATCCATGCAAAAACCCATTCTTCAACTATGTTGTATATCTTTTCTCCAGGAGGGCCTTTCCAAGGCATTTAGCTGCCTGAAATAGGACAGCAAATAGTCCTTCCTGATCATGCTGAATACATAGCAATAGCACTTAGACTTATATACAGTTTCACAGTGCTTTACCGCCCTCCCTAAGCAGTTTACAGAGTCAGCATATTGCCGCCAACAATTTGGGTCCTCTTTTATTGACCTCAGAAGGATGGAAGGCTGAGTTAAGACTGATCAAATTACTTTACCATATCACCTTTCCCTAGTAATAGTAAACTAAATAATAAACCATTTGTTTCTTTTTGCATGCAAAACCAGCTATCTGAAAGTAAGGCATTAATAAACCACAGTGAGAAAAACTGCACTCTTCTTTGGTACTTTTTCAGAATGAAAAGAAAGGAGAGATATCATACAATGAAAGCTAGCAAAAACAAATGCTTTTCAAACAGTTGAAAATAGCTTCTTAAACTTGAAGTGGGGCAGAGCTGGTGTCTCAGTGGTACAGTGTATGATCTTGAAGCTCCAAGATCGCCACAGATATCTCCATTGCAGGATGGTCCCACTGGACCTAAACTGTCCCATAGAGACGGTGATTGAGGAGGGCACATCCTGTTGATCCCAGGGACATCGCAAAGTCCCTGGTTGATCCAGGAAAAGCCCTTTTTGCCAGCAGCAGAGAGGCAGCCTTCCAAACTGCTGAAGCTGGGACAGCTCTGGAACAGAAGAGATTGGAAAGAAAGTGTGTCACTTTGATGAGATGAAATTTTACTTATCATTTCTTGTAGAGAACACCCTGAAAAAATTAAAGTGGACTAAAAGTGAAGAGAAAAGAATTTAAGCGGTGTGATTAATTGTCAAAGTGATTTTTTTTTCTTTTTTCCCTTTTTATTGCAACTTTGAATTTGGCAAAGCTGTTTAACTTTAAACTGGACTGGTACTTTTTAATCTTTTTATTTCTGTTTGTATTTATTTCTTCTTTTTTTAACAATCCTTTTGAAAATTCTTTTTTGATTAAGACTCTTCTGCTTGATTTAAGATTTATTTTTCTCCCTTCAAAAAAAAGGGGGGCGGGAGATTTTACTTTTTTTTCTTTTAGTTCCTGGCTGTAAATTAAGGAGGGGGAAGTGAAAGTGAAGGAAAGTAAGTAGCACTGTCACCCAGAGGCTTGGATTCCTTGTTTCTTTTTCTTTCACTAGTTTGTGTTACAAGGACTCTGAGCTGTATATTGGAAAAGATAGAGATGAGAATGGCAGTTTGTTTATTCAGGTGCTCATTTGTACAGCTAGCTGGAATTTGGAGTTGAAACTGAAAGTAAGAAGATTGAAGAGACCTTGAAAAATTCTGAGCTGATTTATCAAAGAGCTTTGGATATTTGGTGGCAGAGGCTTGTATTATATTAGAATTGCATTTTACCTTTTGCCTCCCTTTCTCTCCCCCCCCGCCCCCAACTAGTGTGGCTCTTTTTTTCTCTTTAATTGGATTTTAACATTTTAAACCAGGAACTAGAATGTAAACCTTTTATTTTGGTTTTCTTTTTATTTATGAAGAGGAAAATATAGAATATTTCTTTTTTCCTTTTCCCTTTTTTACTTTTTACATCTACCATTGCAACTAATTGGATTAAGGTATACAAGTGCCTGAAGATTTTCTTTTTCCTTTTTTCCTTTGGAGTGGCAATTGTTTGCCTTCATTTTATTTTCTTTTTTCCTCTTTTTTTCCTCTTTTTTCTCCCTCTTTCTTTACAGATAAGCATAACAAGATGAGTAGAAAGACAAGAACCCCAGCTTCTTCTATACCAACTCCCTCACCATCTGGAGGACAATGATCTATACAGATAATATTACAACAGGAAAAAGAGAAAGAGAAGTAAGTGACATTACAGATGATTATGCAAGGAATTCAGAAAATTGAGCAAAAAATTGAAAAGACAAAATAAAAAAGTGGAAAATATTCAACAGATGATGATGAAATATGAAGACAGATTCAAAAAAATTGAAGAAGATATACAAAGAGATAAGAAAATTGGACATATTGATATTCATTTGAGCGATGTAGAGAAGGGCAGATGTGAACCATTAGGATGGGAAATAGACAAATCAGAATTTTATGTAAGATTTCAAAATATAGAAGAAGGAAAAGGTGAAAACCTTGCTGAAATAATGGCAGAAATATTGGCAGAAGCACTGGAAGTAACCAAAGAAAAGATGATGGATGAGATGGACGAAGTGTTTCGTGTCTACACAAGATATGCAATGAGGAGTAGATTACCAAGAGAAGTTCACATTAGATTTACAAAGATTATTAAGACACTCCAGGTAGCAAGAGAGAAAACACTAAAATATAAAGATTAAAAAATTGTGGTGCTGAAACAGATACCAAGAAGAGTAAGAGAGATGAGAACAGAATATTTATTCCTGACTAAAGAGTTACTTAAAAGAGGAGTAAATTACAGATGGCTGATGCCAGAAGGCCTCTTGTTCACTTGGCAGGAACAAAGACACAGAATTGACACAGTTGGAAAAGCTGAGCTATTCTACTTAGAATACTTTAGAGAAAAGGAGGAAGAAGAAAGAAAGGAAGAGTCACTAATTGAGTTCCAAGAGGAGTGTATAGCAGAAATTGAAAAAGAAGAAGAAGGTGCAGTAGGCGGTGAACCCAGAGAACAATGACAATTGAGATCTACTAGAGCAATAAAACCCTTATAAAGCTTAACATGGATGAAAGAAAATTGATTACAATTAACATAATCGTTTAATTTGGCTACTAAAAGAAGGAAAGTATTTCACAAATTAGAAAAATTAAAATTTGATATAATCTGCTTACAAGAGGTACATATTAAAAAACAACATGAATATATACTAAAACAAGGAAAACTAGGAAAATTATTTACGTCGCTGGCACAATTTTAAAAAAAGAGGTATGGTATTATATATTAAAAAAACAATTTTGGCAGAACTAATTTACACAGATAATGATGGAAGGATTTTGATGGTGGAAATAACAGATAACAGCGTTAAAACACTTTTAATTGCAATTTATGCCCCGAATGATAAACAAGAAGAATTCTATGGAAAATTACACATAAAAATAATTGAATTGGACTATGTTAATATTTGTATGATGAGAGATTTTAATGAATAATTAATGACTGGTTGGACTATAAAACACAGAAAACAACAAAGAAAGTTAGAAAGATACTACCAAAATCCTTCCTTCGAATAACAGAAGAATTTAATTTAAAAGTTGCATGAAGAGAGAGAAATGTGGAAAGTAATCAATATATTTTTTATTCAAACAGGCACACATTCTGGTCTAGAATAGATATGATATGGATGTCAGCACAATTATTGACTATTGTACGACAGATTGAAATAGAAACAAGCACTTGGGCAGATCATAATCCAGTGTCAGTTATTTGGACACAAGAGGAGATCTAGATGGATGTTAAATAATATGATACTGAAAGAAAAAGACTTTAAACAGAAAACAGAGAAAGAACTTGTTTTCTTCTTCAAAGAAAATAGAAAAGAGGATATATCTTTACAGAATCTCTGGGACACAATGAAGGCCTCCACAAGAGGCTTGATAACAGATTATACTAGGAGAAGAAACATAAAACAGAAAAAGATATTTAAGACATTAGCGGATGACTATAAAAGACTGGAAAATGATTTACAGATGTTCCCACACACAAAAAAAGACTAAAAATAAAATGGATATAATTGAATATAAAATGGGACTAATGGAAAAAAGAGGAATTAGCACAAAAAATTAAAAATGCTAAACAGAATTACTTTGAAGATGCAAATAAACCAGGCAGATGGCTAGCTTATAAACTGAGAAAGGAAAGAGAGGCAAGAAGAATTACTCAATTGATAAATAAAGAAGGACATCTTTGCTATAGAAATGAGGAAAAGAAAAAAATTATACAAGACTACTATGGAAAACTGTACTTTCAAGAGAATATTCAAGAAGAAAAAGTTAAACAATATCTTCAGAAAGTGAACCTATGTCAGATACCCAAAAACATTGAAATAATGTTAGAAGGAAGTATAACGATGATGGAATTAACAGAAGCCTTTAAAAAACAGAATGCTGGGAAGCACTAGGTCCAGGTGGTTTGCCAGCGGAATTTTACAAGATTTTTCAAGAAATATTGAATTTTCATCTTTTAGAAGTTATGAATGAAGTTATGTTAAAGAAAAGAATACTAAAACCATGGTCAGAAGCATACACTACACTTATACCGAAGGAAGGTACAGACCTACAGCAAGTTAAAAATTGTAAACCTATATCTTTATTGAACTCAGACTATAAAATCTTTGCTTCAATGTTGGCAGAAAGACTAAAAAGATACTTAAATAAATTTATTCATACTGATCAAAATGGATTTCTGCTAAAGAGACAAATCAAAGACAATGTGAGAATCATTTTTGATATTCTGGAATATTATGAAGCACACCCTGAGAAGCAAATGGCCTTGATGTTTCTAGATGCTCAAAAAGCCTTTGACAATGTGAGTTGGCTATTTATTTTACTGCAATTGATACAAATGGATTCTGGTAAGAAATTTATCCAAGCCATTGAAAGAATATACCATGAACAAACTGCAAAGGCGATGGTGAATGGAGAATTAACAGAATCCATAGATATAAAAAAAGGGACAAGGCAAGGCTGCCCATTGTCGCCTCTGCTGTTTGTGCTAACATTGGAAGTCTTGAATAGGAACATCAGAGAAGAAAAAGACATAAAAGGAATGAAAATTAAAAAGGAGGAGTATAAATTGCAAGCTTCTGCAGATGACCTGGTATTTATATTAGAAGACCCATTGGAAACAGCACCCAAATTAATAGAAAAAATAGAAGAATATGGAAAAGTATCAGGTTTGAAAATAAACAATGACAAAACAAAGATATTGACAAAGAATATGTTAGCAAGATGAAAGAAAGAGTTGGAAGAAATTTTAAAAATACAGGTCATGAACAAGGTTAAATATTGAGGGATTCATATTACACCAAGATGTAGTACGCTAAAGGAAGATAACTACGTTAAACTCAAACAGCAGATTGCAACAGATTTGATGAAGTGGAAAAAATTGCAACTATCATTCATTGGGAGAATATCCACAATTAAGATGAATATATTGCCTAGAGTTTTATATTTATTCCAGACAATTCCTATTTGATTAGGGAAAGAGTTTTTTGAACATTTAAATAGAATTGTGTTGAAATATATTTGGCAGGGTAAAAAAGCAAGAATAAAATTAAAACTGTTACAAGATGCAAGAATAAGAGGAGGGTTTGCCTTGCCCAATTGGGAGCTATATTACCAGGTGACAAGTTTGATGTGGGTAAAGGAATGGATAACACTAAGGAACAATAGATTATTGACTTTAGAAGGCCATGACTTGCTGCTGGGATGGCATGCCTTTCTCTAGTATAAGGGAACTAAAACACAGAGGTATTGTCAGTCGGTGCTCCATTCAAAATCCAAGAAAGAAATACTCAGACTCCAATGATTAGAGCAAAGTTTTTTCTTTTACTGAAATTCAAAGTGGAAGCTACAGATAGAATTCTGAATCTAAAGAATTTGGCGCGCAGATCACATATACAAAGGGATGAAATTGTTCCCACCCCCCAAAGTCCAAAAGACTCTTCCAATTAAAAGTTCTGAATATGATCATGTGGGCATCTTCAGATGGTGATGAGGCCTCTGTCCGTTGACCTTGACATATTTTGATAAAACTTTGCAGCTGCGCAAAGGAAAGAAAAAGCTAGGCAAGAAAATAGAAACTTAAGAACAGGAATTTATACTCCCCCTCCTCCTTCTCATTTACAGCACAGGAATGTAACACCTCCAGCTTTCTTCCCCTCCAATTCCCCCTCCCCCCATTACTAATGACAGCTGAAAGATGGAGAGCAGTGAGAAAGATGCATAGCAGTAGAAAAGATGTAGAAGAGATCTTGAAGTCTGACAGGTATTTTAGAAGACATTATATTCATGAGGCATTGTTTTTGAACTGGGAGAAGAAAAAAAGACAATATTACTTAAAAATTCCAACATGGATATCAACTATTGAAGCTTTTTCTTATCCAATAATATATAAAAAGGAACAAACAGGGGAAATATGGTGAAATATTGAATGAAAAGGGTGAACTTAAATCTATGCAAACGTTCGAAGAACAAGGTGTAAAAATGAATTGGTTTTCATATTTGCAAATACAATCTAGGTTTGATAAAGACTCTAAGGTAGAAGGTATTTAAAACAAATTGACTGATTTAGATAAAATTTTGATGGGTACTGATGAAAAGATAATTAAAAAACTTTATGGACATATATTAGAATTTAAATTGGAGGAAGAACAAGTCAAAGAAACGATGATTGCTTGGGGAAAAAAATTTGGATATGGGATTGATTTAGAGAAATGGCAAAAATTGTGGTCTCCAAATTATAAAATGACAATGTCAACTGCATATAAAGAAAATTTGCATAAGATGTTTTACAGATGGCACCTACCCCCGACACGAATTGTGAGAATTTTTAAGAACAAATCAGGTAAATGTTGAAAATGTCATCAGATACCTGGTTCATATTACCATATGTGGTAGACATGTTTGTACGCGAAGAAATATTGGACTAAATTCCACACATGGTTGGAAAAAATGATAAAACAACATATAGACTTTAAACCAAAGATCTTTTTATTGGGAGTCATACCGGACATATACAATAAAGAACTGAAATATTTGATTGTAAATGTTTTAACAGCGGCTAGCATTGTATTTGCAAAGAACTGGAAAAATGACAAAATACCTATGCAGGAGGAAGTTATTTAAAAAATTATGGACTGTGCTGAAATGAGTAAACTGACATTTGTAATCAGAGAACAAGAAGACAAGCAATTTTATATGATATGGGATTTCTTTTACCAATGGTTGGATAAAAAGGCATGGTAATATAATAGACTAGATAATTTTGTGATAGAAATGTAATAGACTGATATAAAACATAATATAGATATATATAAAACCACTGGTTGAAAGTATAATACAAATTTTAAGCTAAAACTTGGAACATCTTGTATAAAATGATGGAATAAATAGTTTAGTCATGGTTGATTAATAACTGATAAATATATAAGCATATGTTAGTTCGACAATGTGAAGACTGATATAAATTGTGAGTAAATGACTACAAAAGGATAGCACAAAAGATATGCAACAAACTGACACACTGTATGTATATAAAATGGAAGGTAGTTTCATGTTTTTATGTTTTGTATGTGTATGCTTGTGTTTAAAAATATTTTTTTAAAAAAATACCTTCTTAACCTGATATAGCTGCAGGATAATCTTGTTGCCAAATCTCAAAATGAAGACTTTTAAACACAGAAACACTATCTTTGATCTGAACTGATGCAAGAGAGTTTTGCCCAAAGTTATTTCATCTGCTTGGAATAAAGAGTTTCCTGAATAGCTCCAGAGAGTCCAAAGCTTTGAAAAAAGGAAGAATAAAAGTTGAGTATGACTGTGGGAATTTGGAATTAGCACCTGGTTTATGTACAAGGTGATCTTGGGGACATAGAGTTAGAGTACCACTTTTTAGCTTGGTGGAATTCCAGTACAAGTTGGATGGTTTTGATTTTTACTAATTGTCTCTTTTGCTACTAGGATATATTTGACAATTAAGCAACTACATTAAAGACAGTATTCAGGATTTCTCATACTATGGGAATGTAGAAAAATGTGTTTGAATTTTGACAGACTAAAAGATCCTTTTTCCATTAATCAGGATCTGGACTGGAGAAAAAGTTATGAATCATGCTTTGCATATCAAGCAGGATTTTTTCTCTTTATAATGTTTAAAACTTATTTCTTCAGATAGTTAAGATTTTTTTTATCAATACCATTTAATTTTCTAAATTTCATCCAGTATTAAAAAAAAAGTATTGATATATTGAATTTTAAGCATTGAAGACACCATCTTAGGATGCCACACATATTTTAGTTTAATGTTTCTCAACTTAGGCCACTTCTAAGTGAGTGCACTTCAACTCCTAGAATTCTCAGCAATGGCTTTCTGGCTTAGGAATTCTGGGAATTGATGTCCACACATCTGGAAATTTCCATGGTACACAGGTCTTCTACTCTATTTGATGATTGTAATGTATTCTGAGCATAAAGGAAAGGTTGAGAGTTTACAGTAGATAAGAAGATAATGAAGGACAAACTGCAACATTTTCTGGCTTTTCATTTTGTCTCACTATATAAATACACAAGTGTGTTTAGCTCATTTTCTCTTGTTCTGTTTCTATATTGGTTGTTCGTGTTAGAATAAAAGAAATGCAGTGAATATACCATGAATAAATCTTCCAATAGTCTAGTTAGTCTATTTTTCTCATTGGACTGAATGAAAGTAAATTACTGCACTGTGACCTCTTGATATAGTGAAATGACAGATCAGTTGCTGGATCTCACATAACTCAACAATTGAAATAAAATGAAATACTTCAGAAAGCCATCCAAAAGATAAAAAGTAAGTACACTAACATTGAGTAAAGTTGACTCTTTGAGTCTAGATAGTCTTGAAGGTGGCGAGCACAAAAACTGCACTATTTTATATAATACATTCTATTTTATTTAAATGTGAGATTTTGAGGACTATATAATATTGCTGTCTTGCCAGTTTCTGGCTTAGCTACAGAAGCTAGCAAAATCTTAAAAGGTCACGCATTTTTGTCAAGTTCTTTGCACAATTTTCTTTAGCAAAAGTCTATACTGGCTAAGCTTAATTCTTTATCAGGCAAATTAAAATAATGTGAGAAAAAGGACAAGAGTTGAACATACGCAAGAGCAATAGCACTTAGATTTATATACAGTACTTCCCCATAAAACTTTACAGCACTCTCTAGGTGGTTTACAATGCCAGCATACTGCCCCCAACAAACTGGAAGGATTGTTACCAAGGATAGAAGGATTTACCAAAGATGGAAGACTGAGTCAATCTTGCATCCTGTCTGGATTGAACTCCAGGCTGTTAGCAGAGTTTGTCTGTAATAGACTCATAGTCTATCAAAAGGCCAAAAGAATCATAAAGGATAATTCATATATGGAGATTTCAAGAGAAACAAATGAAATGCATCCTTGGGGTATCTCAAAATCAAGAAAATAGAAACTTAGCTAAAACATTTTTTTTTATACAGCCTAGTTAATCTACAGAATTCATTATCAATGGCCTTCTTATATTTTTATGCTTATGCAATGATGGAGAAATCCAGCCGTGCCAAATGATTCTGATAGCATCTAAATAGGGCAAGCACACTAGCTCTGTTGTACAACATGGCTGATTGCATAGTTGATACAACCTTGGTTCTGGTATAGGTCTTTTTCCAAACTCATTGTCTCAAAAAAAATGATCATTTTTTATCAGCTAGAAACATAGAGGTAGATGAAGAAAATTAAACTGTGTTTTTCCATCATACCTGTGTGTTGGAATGAGCTTATGACAGAAAAACAAAGCATTTTATTCCAGGAAGCATTATTATGTTTCAGGGCCTAGGAAATTAATGAACACTCCACAGAAGGAGATGCTAAATGGAAATAGTAACTCAGACTGGATCACAATTTCTGAAAAGGAAGTACTAAAACACTATTGCAAATAAGAAAGAAATTGGGGAAATGAAGAGCAATACAAATCAATGAAATTACAGGTTGTGGTCACATAAACAGTAATGAAGATTTGAAGGTTATTTAAAGTTAAAACAATAGGCAGAGAAATGGGAATCAATAGGAATACAAAAGTAGCCTACCTCTTGTTCATCCCAAAACCTTGTTCCCTTCTTTTTCATAACAAGCTTTCTTTCCTAATCCTTTACCAACTACCACCATCATTGCACATGCTATGATTTTACAAGATTCTTCCAGCTATTTAAACTTAAATCTGCAGTCTCTTTCCTCATTCGCCTCAATCTTTCTAACACCGCCGTGTTTTTAAGGCAAAAGGACATTCCAACTCCATATGGGTAGATTGTTAAGCTTTCAATATACTTTTGCATCCAATTAGTAAGCCTGCTCAGAAAGAACTTGTAAGAAAGGTTATTCACACTTGGGAAAAAGGTAGGACTGAGAAATGATCTGAAAGTAGCAGTATTAAAGTTAACAGGAAAAAAAAAACTGGTAATAGGCAGGTCGTTTTGTCTTTCTTTTTAGGCAGTTCACTTACCTGGTTTGAATTTCACACATTTGTCTAGGTGGAATTCTTGGTTGTTAATCGAAATGAGGTAATGTGTGATGAGTCATTAAATGCAAGACTGGACTATCACAAGGAGGTGAAGCATCCACATTATATTTGTTGGAAAGTTCAGAAATGATGTTTTTAGAGAAGAATGAGATTATTGTTGTTCAAGTTACTATTCCCAGACCAAAATCAGGTCCTTTCATTATGAGATATGATAAGCATTATCCTGGGAGCAATTTCACTGGTACACTCAAAATGTCTTTTCAACACCATGCCAAGGTGGTTCCATTTCCCCCATACTCTTTTAATCAATTTATTTATATTAATTCTTAATATATTGCTATTTTCAAAAGATAGATTTTCGGTTGTTTCCATATATTTTGATTGTGATATACTAATTATTAATTGTACATTTTGATTTCTTGAGAGCTGGTGTGCTTGCAGTCTGCTGTAACATGCCCTTTCAAAAGACAGCATACAGAGAGTCCTTGACTTATGACCACTCATTTAGTGACCATTGAAAGTTATGACAGTGCTGAAATAAGTGACTTAGGATTGGTACTCACATTGATTGCAGTGTCTCAGGGTCATGTGATTGCCATTTGTGACCTTCCTAGATAGCTTCAAACAAAGTCAAGGAGGAAGCCATCAGGGAAGGTTGTAAATCACGGCCATGTGATTTCTTGCTTAACTATATTGTTTATTTGCGTACTAACCATGGCAAGAAAGGTTGTAAATCAGTTGTGTTACTCAATGACTGCACTGTTTAACAATGAATTTTTCATTTTCTATTGTGATTGTAGGTTGAGGACTACCTGTACGATTCTATTAATAAATAATACAGTTGTAAACTAAGGTTGATGCTAAGCATAGCAGCTATTGAAAACATCTCTGAACATTTCACAGAGCAGAACACATGACATGACTCAGCAAAATTTATTTCTGCCTAAGGCACAGTACTTACCATATAGCTTATATTTATGTGTGTATTTGCTGAAAGTAATTGGACAGATTGCAAAATTACCATGTAATTAGAACTACTGTAGAAGACTTCGTACAGCAGATGAAAGGGGCTGTGGATATTTACAAAACTATATTACAATGGCAACTTTGCAATAATGCTCCTAAACATATATGATCATGGAAGGGCATCAGCTGATTTGTAGCTGGCTAGTAGGAGCAATCCTAGGTAAATTTTATAGATAACCTCAATTATAACATTTACTACATTACAATATCAGTTTGGGACTTGTACCATTAAATGCATTTTTTTAAAATCCCAAAATAGAGTACATAAATTTTCTTCAATATATCTAGTCTGTCATTTCACTGTGGAAACACTTTATCTTTAAAGAACTGCAGCAGGTAAATGAAATCTGCTCTTTTGTTGAAATGTCTGCTGGCTGGTATTATACATCGGTTTTCTGTAGGTCAGCGTTTCTCAATCTTGGCAACATTTAGATGTATGGACTTCAGTTCCCAGAATTCCCCAGCCAGCAATTCTGGGAGTTGAAGTCCACACATCTTAAAGTTAAGAAACACTATTCTATACAATTGACAAGTATAGGATAGTTTCCAAGAATTGCTCCTTAGCTCTATTACTCCTCCCGGTGTTGTCTCTTGACCTTTTTTAAATATCAAAGGAAAGATTTCCCCCTCCTTATTCAAGAATTTATCACACTATGAAGAAACCTTTCCAAATATCAGTTACAGCTTTACTTAGTTCTCTCTTTATGTCCTTTTGGCCTAATGGAGCCTTGCCGCCTGGAAATGTTCACAATCTGCAAATCAACAAAATAGCTCCTTTTGTTCTTGAGATGAATTTGGCTCTCTTCTTTTATCTTCAACAAAGAAAGAATCCTTGTTTTGCAAGGGAAAGAAAATCAATATCTGAGTATTTAGATGTGCTGACTCCATAGAGTAACATTCTAATATCTGCTGCTCACTGCAGATTTGAAGCAAATTATATCCTCAAATGACTGAAATTTGCTCCCACTAAAAAAACACATTCTTTTTAGCCTGGATTCAGCCCTCCGTTTTTGATAGAATGAGCCATAGCCATCCTTACAGATGACTTCCAGTGTAAAGAGAAACAGCGAATGTTATTGATCTTGCTCAGCAGTTTTTAAGACACAAAATGTTCTGACAATTTAATAGAATTTGGGGACTTGGAAATAGAATGGAACATTATAATAACATAATTTGGACTCAGATTCATCAGTTAATCATGAAATTAAGAAAGTGGAACTCCCTCTGGATAAGGTTGCACAAGGTTGCATTAGGTAAAACTTGGAAGACAAGAAGTTCTCATTCAATCCTAGTCTAGAATTGAAGTCTTCTGTTATAACCACACAAGCAGAAAGAAGCAGTGTAAGTTGTTGACATACACTTCTGCCATTAACTAAATTCCTAGAACCTGGGGGCAAGAAATGCTAAGCAGGTTAAAATATTTATCAGCAGCAAAATTCTGATTAGGCAACTTGCTTGCCAAGGTCATTAAATGTTATAATCAGTTTACTGGAATAATCTTGATGTTAAAGCTAACTGAGTCATAACTAATTAATCCTTCATGATGTGCTCCTTGTCCTATTCCAAGTATTGCTGAGAGTGACAGGGATTTATAGTCTTCAATATGCAAGTCACTGATTGCCCATGTTTCCTAGTACAGAAGAATGTCAAATCCTATAATATATTGCCAAAAGGCAAAATCCATTCTTCTGGCTTCCCAACCAGCAATAGTCCAAGAGAGCAATGACACAGATTTATGAGAGGCTGTCAGTAAAGAATACTTCCTGGGGTAGTTGATCTCAGGGCTTGAGGTGTCTAAACATTATGGGCAACAATAGAAAGCACTGAAAACATCTATTTAGGGATGACCTGTCTACAAAAATTGGTCAGTAAACCCAGGTGCACAAAGGTCAGGAAAGTCTGAAAAATAAGTCATAGGCTAAATATCTTCCTTTAGCCTGGAGAGCAGATGGGGGGAGGCAAGTTTTTTTCCTTTATTGGTAGCTGAGAGTTGTATACTTTATTACCTAAATATATTAATACACAGAACAAAACATTAAGGAAAATAAATTCACAGACTTAGAAGGACACATTGTGGTCCTTAAGATCCAGTTTTGAAATAACAACAATATAACAACAAAAAAAAAAACAATTCAAACAGACAGGCACCTGATACATAACACTCCAGACTTAACAATTGTCAATAAGAAAGATAAAAAAAGTCTGGCTTGGACTGGATAAAAAGTCTTTCAATAAGAAAGATTTTTAAAAGTCTGCCATTAGTGGACATGGCAGCTCATTGAGACTGCAGAATAAAAGAGAAAGATCTGGAGAAGATAACAAAATACAAAGACAAATAGAAATATAACAACTGCGCAAAGGCAAGCAAGGGTAGTACCAATAGCAATAGGTGCCTTGGTGCAGTCCCAAATCACCTGGAGCACCACTTGAACACCACTGGCATTAACAATATCACCATCAGTCAATTGCAAAAGGTAGGGACAGCTTCTATTCTGCAACAAAATCTGTTAAGTTCTGGGTATGGGCGTAAGAACGGAGATGAGATATTGGACTGTGACTTCAACTCTTTATTTAACAAGAAAGACTGGAGCAAGAAACCTGGGCAGCAGTAGCTCTTATAGAGCTTGCTGCCGTTAAACAACCAATGAACTGAATCTATCGCTTCCACAAGTGTCCAATCAGGGGCTTCCGTTAACAGCCAATCAGACTGGCCAAACCTGACCAATCACAACTCATTATTCACGGGCCAATGAGAATTGGAGGATTACAAGCCTGTTGTAAGACGAAGCTGTTTCGGTTGTATTGCTGCGATGGTTTAATCCATAATACCCCTCCCCCCTTGGTTCCGTCTGAGGGATGGAGTGACGTATTCACGCAGATAGGCAGGCTGCTTCACCTGTCTGCTCGACCTGTGCTATTCCACCGGGTTTCGTTCTGGTTCTGGTTCTGGTTCTGGTTCTGGTTCTGGTTCTGGTTCTGGTTCTGGTTCTGGTTCTGGCTCCGCTGGGCTGTCCGCTGGGCTGGATAGTGAAGACTGTAGTTCCGGGTTTCCTTCGTCGGCGCTGTCTTCCAGGTTCCCTGGATCCGCCTCCGTCGCAGTGTTGTCACGTGGTGAGGCCACTCCCCAGTTTGGTTCTCCCTCAGATGGTGAGTATCCCCTGGGCTGTTGGGTTTCGATTTCTTCTTCGTCCTCCTCCATGTTCCTTCCCCCCCCAGCTGGAGGTTCCGGCGCTAATCGGGAATGGAGTTGGTCTATGTGGCATTTCCACATCTTACCGTCTGCCATTTGTAGACGATAGGATTGGGGTCCCGTAAGTTGCGTTAACGTAGCGGGGACCCACAATAGGTTGCCTGAAAAGTTTTTCGCAAACACGAGGTCACCTTCCTGGAATGCCCAACACTTACTGCTGGATCCCAGGGGTTGTTCTGGCATGTAGTTTGGGTGGAGGCGATCAAGATGCGAGCGAAGTTTCCAGCCCATCAGGAGTTCTGCTGGGGTTTTGTTCGTGGTGCTGTTGGGGGTTATGTGTTGGATAAATAATATTCGGTTTATTTTGTCATCAATGTCGCCGTGATCCATTTTATGCAGGGTCTGTTTTACAAATTGAACAATTCGCTCAGCCCTACCATTGGCCGCAGGGTGAGCTGGCGATGTTAAAGCATGGTGGATGCCCTGATCTGCCAGGTATTGTTCGAATAGCAGAGCGGTGAATTGGGGGCCATTATCTGAGACGAGGACATCAGGAAGTCCGTGGATAGCGAATAGTTTATTCAGTTTTTTAGTGACTGCGCTTGTGGTGGTGCTTTTCATCTTGTGGACTTCAAGCCAGTTTGAATAGGCATCCACCGTTAAGAGGAAAGTGTATCCTCTTGTGGGTCCTGCAAAATCGAGAAGTCTATGTGGATACGGGACCACGGACCTCGAGGCATTTCCCACTGAGTTGGGGGAGTCTTTGGAGGAGCGGGGCAAGTCTCCTGGCATTTACTGCATTTTGCTACCCACAATTCTATTTGTCTATCTAAACCAGGCCACCATGCGTAACTCCTGGCCAATGCCTTCATCCGCACGATGCCTGGATGTCCCTCGTGCAGCATTTTCAATACCCTATATTGTAACTTCTCCGGGACTATGACTCTGTCTCCCCATACTATGCAACCCTTCTGGCAGAACAGTTCCGTTTGATGATTTTTAAATGGCTTGAACGTGTCATCAGTTTTACTGATCGGCCAACCGCGTTCTACCCTGTTTGGACTCGTGCCAAAACAGGGTCCTTTTTTGTCTCTAAGGCTATGTCTCGAGTGATTAATGGCGGCAATTTGAGGGTTTCTATTTGTAGTATGGTAACAGTTGGAGCAGGGTCCTCTATAATGTCTGGTAGTGGTGAACAGCTCAAAGCGTCAGCGTGGGGAATGGTTTTCCCCGGGCGATGTTGCAATCGGTAATCGTAGGCGGCTAAAAATTCTAACCAACACGTCATTTTTGGTGATAATATATGGGGAGTTTGTTTGTTTCCCGCCAAAATCCCCAGTAGCGGCTTGTAGTCTGTAATTATGGTGAAGGGTCTTCCATATACATATTCATGGAAGCGTTTACTTGCGGATACAATAGCGAGGGCCTCTTTATCAAGTTGACTATAGTTCCTTTCAGTTTTAGACAAAGTTCTCGAAAAGAACGCAATGGGTACTTCATTTCCATTTGGAAGGACATGGCTTAGGGTGGCTCCTACTCCAAATGGTGAGGCATCACAGGGAACCATCAAAAGGAGAATCTCGTTGTACTGCATTAATACGGCATCGGAAGTTAAAAGGTCTTTTATCCCTTTGAACAGTCTCTCTTCACGCCGTCCCCAAACCCAAGGAGCCTTTTTATCGAGAAGTCTATGTAGGGGTTCGGCTACGGTTGCCTTCTGGGGCAAGAAAATGTTATAAAAGTTAATGAGTCCCAGGAAGGCTTGAAGGTCTGTCTTATTCCTAGGTCTCGGGGCTTTTTTGATTGCGGTTAGTTTTTTTTCGGTGGGGTGGATTCCCTGTCTGTCGAGAAGGTATCCCAGGAACTCCACTCTCTCCGTACAAAGTTGGCACTTGTCTCGTTTTACTTTAAGACCCACGTCTTTGAATTTCTGCAGAACTTTTCTGAACCATTGTACTAATAATTCTTTAGTGGGGGCAGCTATTAGAACGTCATCAAAATAAGGCATGACGCCTTTTATGCCTTGCAATAGTCTCTCCATTAAACTTTGGAAAATGCCCGGCGCCACGCTTACTCCGAATTGGAGTCTATTGCACTTAAAAGTGCCTCTATGTGTAACTATTGTCTGGGCTTCTGCAGTTGCTGCATCCACAGGGAGTTGCTAATACGCCTGAGCTAAGTCCAATTTTGCAAATATTTTTCCACCATCCAGGGAATGAAGAAGGTGTTGAACCACCGGTACTGGATAAGCGCTCTGTTGAAGAGCATGATTTAGGGTGGCCCGATAGTCCCTGCAAATTCTTAACGAACCATCTGGCTTCATGGGTGTTACTGTCAGGGTTTCCCAACGGGCGTGGTCAATCGGTTCCAATATGCCCTGGGCTATCAGTTTATCTAGCTGTTCGTGGATTTTAGGTTTTAAGTCGAAAGGTACTCGACGGGGTTTAAGCCGAATGGGAGCTACATCAGGGCTGAGATTAAACGATATAGGGATCCCCTTGTACTTGCCTAATGTTCCTGTGAACACGTCCTGGAATTCCTGGATGAGGGCCTCTTCCCAGTCATCATTTCTGGTATGGTGTATGCCGGCTAGTTCAATTCCAAGTGGGGCGAACCACTGTAGCCCTAACAAGCTGAGTCGGTCACGATCGACGACAGTTAGGGGAGGCGTTGCTGTGCGGTCCTTGAATGATACTTGGACGTTGCTGGAACCAACAACTGGGATTCTGTTTCCCTGATAGTCTTTCAGGATGATTCGCTATGTGCTGAGGTCCTGGCAGGAGATGGCAGGTATCAGTTGCTTGAGGGTTTTCCAGGATACCATCGACAGGGATGATCCCAAATCGACTTCTATCACACATGGTCAATTCTCAATAGTAACCTTCACTCATATTTTCCTTGCATTGAGTGACGAAGCATGGCCGATGATAATGGTTTAGTGGGCCTCTTCTCATCTCGTTGAAAAGGCAGGTGCTTGGTTTCTGTAGTAGTAGTGGTTGTTCCAGTGGTGGTTCAGACGGTCCCAGTTCTCAGGAGGTTTGCTTATCTCCTGACGGAGGTTGTTCTTCTTTCGGCTGGGACTGGATTCTCGTCTGCTTCTGCAGACCTTCGCGATGTGGCCTTTCTTTCCGCAGTTACGGCAGAGTGCGTTGAGGAATTTGCAGTCGGATCGCGGGTGTTTTGCCCCCCAACCTGCACATTGACGCGGACATCGCTGGTTCCTTTGCTCTCATTCCGGGCGGAGCTGGTTGGCCTCCTCTTCATCACTGCCTGAGGATGACTCGAGGTCTTCATGGTGGGTAGTGGTAGTGTGCTTCTCAGTGGTGAGTGGTGCCTCATCGGTGAGTTGGCGAAGCGGTGCGTTCTCTCGGCGCATTCGAGTGGCTGACTTCCTGGTTGCTTCTGCGGCAGTAGCATTGGCGATGACATCTGTAAGGCTGATATTGCCTTTCGCCATCAGCTTACTCTGCACATGTGGTGCATTTAATCCCAGAACTATTTGGTCTCTTAGGGCTTCCTCTAAGTTTGCAAAACCACAAAGGCCTGCTAGGTTCCGGAGGTCAGCTACGAAATTACCAACGCTCTCGTCCTTCCGTTGGTCCCTCTGGTAAAATTCGTGTCTTCATATCAGTGTAGGTACTGAGGGTGCGTAATGGGCCCTGAGGATTGGAGCGAGGGTGTCCCAATCCATGGTCTTCACTTCTGCCGGTTTTGCTAGTGCTTTAGCCATTTTGAAAATGGCAGGGCCACAATGAGTCAGGAACACCGCTTGTTTCTTGCCAGACATGGCATCTTTTAAATTGTTGGTCTCCAGGAACATCTGGAAGCGGTCTATATACGAGTCCCAGTCTTCGGTTGCTGGGTCGAACGGAGCGGGTGGTATGGTGCTGCTAGTTATCTTGCCGTCTGTTTCATGCGCTCTTTTGCCACATGCTCTTTCTTTGTCCAATATGTTCTAGTCAGCTCTATCGTCTCCATATCCCACCTTTGTCGCCAGTGTTAAATTCTGGGTATGGGCATAAGAACGGAGACGAGACATTGGACTGTGACTTCAACTCTTTATTTAACAAGAAAGACTGGAGCAAGAAACCTGGGCAGCAGTAGCTCTTATTGAGCTTGCTGCCGTTAAACAACCAATGAACTGAGTCTATCGCTTTCACAAGCGTCCAATCAGGGGCTTCCATTAACAGCCAATCAGACTGGCCAAACCTGACCAATCACGACTCGCTATTCATGGGTCAATGAGAATTGCAGGATTACAAGCTTGTTGTAAGACGAAGCTGTTTCAGTTGTATTGCTGCGATGGTTTAATCCATAACAAAATCCTCATCAAACACCCAGATCTGCCTATCCCAAGTCCTTGGTAAGGATTCAATAGGTAGACAAAAATGCCAAATCCAGTCTGAACATCTGGCTGACTGTGTGATGATTAACAACAACAACAACTGCAAAAGCACTTTATGAAAACAAACTAGTACACTAGAATCAGCTCCTGCTGAGAAACCACTGAGCTTAATCAGGAAAAAGGTACCAAAATTAGTATATAAAACAATCCCATATAAAACCTGTGGCAGAAATGTGAGGTGATTACAATGATTAAACATAATTGCTTTTGAACAATTTTAGGTTATTATTCCCTTTCTTTTATGAATTATTTTTGTACATCAGCAAAATTCACATGCCAGCTGCAGTGTGTTCATAGAAAACAAAACCAGGGCAGCTAGGAAAGTAACAAAACTGATTTCAAACAATGTTCTCTCTAATTCTAGTCACTTGTTAACAGCTAATTATTTATCATAGGCCCAAAAATGTAACATACTGTTTTTCATTAAGCTGCTGTGGGAACTGTCATTGATTTTCATAATATCAAGCTTTAGCCGAAGTGGTAATTACTTTTTTTAATTACAATATTTGTATTAAAATTTATACATATAAATATAAGTAATACAAACTAAGAACAATAAAATAAAGAAAAAAGGCGCAAAGAGATATAAAAAAGAAAAAGAAGAGAATATATATATATAATATATAAGTTTTGTGATGAAAACTTAAGAGTCTTTACACATCAACTGCTAGCCATTTTACTCTCCAAGTGAGTTCTCCTCATTTCTCCTAATAGCTGTGTATGTTCCTCCACAAACCTGTGTAAACAAGGCATTACGAACTGTTGCTGATTAAATTATGGAGGCTGAAGCCAAACACCCAGGTTCCTTCCCATCATTTTAGGAGATTTCAATCAAGCAAATTTAAAGAAAGAGCTTCCAAAATATTTCCAGCATGTAAATTGTCCCACCAGAGACAAAAATACTTTAGACCACTGCTACACAACAGTAAAAGATGCTTATAGGTCTTTACCATGAGCAGCTGTGGGACACTCTGACCACTGCATGATTCACCTTGTACCTGCCTACAGACAAAGATTTAAAACCATGAAACCAACAATTAAATCAATGAAGATTTGGTCGGATGAGGCAAAGCTGAAACTCCAGGCCTGCCTTGATTGCACTGATTAGAATGTTTTTGAAGATGCTTCTGCAAACCTAGATGAGCTCACATATACTGTAACATCATATGTCAGCTTCTACGAAGATTTATGTGTACCAACAAGGAACTTGCAAATATATAGTAACAATAAACCTTGATTCACAGCTAAACTTAAGTAGCTATGTCGTTCCAAAGAGGAAGCCTACAAAAAAGGTGACAGAATGCTATACAACCAGGCCAGAAACATATTAACAAGAGAGATCAGAGCAGCAAAAAGAAGCTATTCTGAAAAGTTAAAGAATCAATTCTCAACAAATGAACCAGCAAACATGTGGAAAACATCACTGGCTTCAGCAAATCTCCTTCCCAGGCAGAAGGAAATTAACAACTAGCAGATGACCTGAATGTGTTTTACTGCAGGTTTGAAAAGAAACTACAGCGGTCTATCTCCACAACCCACATCTCAAACACACCAACAACAGCCAAGCCTCCTACAACTGGCCCCAATCCATTGGATTCACAATCTCTGGTGATCACAGAAAAAGAAGTGCAAGATCTATTACACAGACAGAAGCCAGGAAAAGCACCAGGGCCAGACAAGATAACTCCTTCTTGCTTAAAAGTCTGCGCTGACCAATTGGCCCCCATCTTCCCGAATCTTCAATAGATCACTAGAGATATGCTATGTTCCTTCCTGCTTCAAACGTTCTACCATCATCCCAGTGCATCACGGAACTGAATGACTATAGACCAGTTTCTCTAACATCTGTAGTTATGAAAATCTTTGAAAGACTTGTGCTGTCCCACCTGAAAACCATCACAGATCCACTGTTAGATCCCATGCAGTTTTTATACCGAGCAAATAGATTGACAGATTATGCTGTTAACATGGCTCTGCATTACTTCCTACAACACCTTGAATCTCCAAATACCTATGCAAGGGTCCTTTTTGTAGACTTCAGTTCAGCATTCAATACCATCATTCCAGATACTCTTCTAAGTAAATTAAACCAACTAGCAGGACCTGAACACACT
Organism: Hydrophis major; assembly: GCA_033807585.1. Taxonomy (NCBI): domain Eukaryota; kingdom Metazoa; phylum Chordata; class Lepidosauria; order Squamata; family Elapidae; genus Hydrophis; species Hydrophis major. The sequence goes on from CM066329.1 coordinate 324,829,090, forward strand.
TGTAAGTGGACAATAAGCTTCCTAATAGACAAGAAGCAGCTGGTGAAGCTAGGTGGAATCACATCTGATACCTGTACAATAAGCACAGGGCCCCCCCAAGGCTTTATGCTATCTCCACTTCTCTTCTCCCTATATACCAATGACTGCATCTCAAACAATCCATCTGTTAAAATACTTAAGTTTGCTGATGACACAACAGTGATTAGTCTCATTCAAGACAATGCTGAATCTGCATACAGACAGGAGGTTATACAACTTGTCTCATGGTGTAACTGGAACAATCTGGAACTGAACACACTCAAAACTGTAGAAATGGTGGTAGACTTTAGAAGAAATCCTCCCATACTACCACCTCTTACAATACTAAACAACACAGTGTCAACAGTAGAGACCTTCAAATTTCTAGGTTCTACTATATCACATGACCTAAAATGGACACCTAACATCAAAAACGTCATCAAAAAAGCACAACAAATAATGTTCTTTCTGCGCCAACTCAGAAAGATCAAACTGCCCAAGGAGCTGCTGATCCAGTTCTACAGAGGAATTATTGAGTCTATCATCTGCACCTCTATAACTGTCTGGTTTGGTTCTGCAACCCAGCAGGACAGACACAGACTAAAGAGGATAATTAGGACTGCAGAAAAAACAATTACTATCCACCTGCCTTCAATCGAGAACCTGTATACTGCACGAGTCAAAAAGACGGCTGTGAAAATATTTACAGATCTCTCACATCCTGGACATAAATTGTTTCAACTCCTTCCCTCAAAATGGCGCTATAGAGCACTGCACACCAGAACAACTAGACACAAGAACAGTTTTTTCCCAAAAGCCATCACTCTGCCAAACAAATAATTCCCTCAACACTGTTCAACTATTACAGAGTCTGCACTACTATTACTGTTAATCTTCTCATCACTCCTTATCACCCATCCCCTCCCACTTGTGATTGTAGGACTGTAACTTTGTTGTTTGTATCCTTACAATTTATATTGACTGTTTCCTTGTATGATTTGATTGTTGATTATACCCGATGATTATCATTATGTGTTGTACATTATGATTCTTTTTTTCTTTTTTTTTGTAAATTTTATTTGAGTTTTCACAAAGAAATACAAATAAAACATCTTTTTTGAAAGTAGCATAATTCCGGGTTACATTTCTTCATACAGACACAAATTCAATTTCATGCTTATTTTTATGTTCTATTCCATATCTTGTTACTGTTCTACATTTTCTACATAGCTTCTCCCCTCTTTTAATTTTATCAATTTTATTTTAATTATCTCATCTCAATTCAAATCATTATATTTATACTTTTTGTCTGTCTTGTTTCAATTTCATATTATCTTTTCTCATTAAATAAAGTTTCTCCTGTAGTTGCTGATTGGAGTATGACACCTTTATATCTTTTAATTTTATCCATTTAACTCTTATTTAAGCTTCAATATATACCTTAGAGTTGTAACATTCAATATAATACATAGCTTCCATTCGGATTCTGCTTGATACATTCTTTAAATACAAGCTATATTATTTAAGAAAAAAAGATTATAAATATATATAGTTAAAACAACACATTCCATTCCAATTCAATTCTATCATTAATGTTAATATTCATTAAAATCTTAACTTTTTTAACATTACTTTTCAATTAAATATCATACTTCTATGGGAACAGTTATAAGCTTTCCATTATTAATTCCCCCCCTCTTCTTCACTTATATTTTATAAAACATTAACTAATTAAAATGTTCCTGTCCTTTCCTAATTCAATTCTCTCATTTATTTTATTTCATTTATTTTATTAACAAACATTTCACTGGATTACAGTAACTATTTTATCCCTCATTTTAATCATACATTGTTTCCAATTTTCTAAAATTATTTCTATTACTAATATAACAATACAATCTTATTTACCTTTACAGAATCCCTTTTTCAGTTAAATTTCACCCATTATCTCTAAGTAGGCCCTGTTTCTCTATATCTTGTTTCTGTCCTTTGTAACTTCTTTTCCTTTCATTCTTCCCTCTCCTCTCTCCCCTTTTTACCCCCTTGTCTCTCTACCTCTATTTCTCTCTTCTGTATTCCCCTCTTCTGTTGCTTTCCAATATTATACTTATTTTTTGAACTATTTTTCTTTTCTTTGTTTTTTTTTTAAGTCTTAAATGCTCCATTCTCTTTCTCCCCTTTCCTTTTTTTCCCCCACATAGAATTACTTGTTCATTAAAGATGGCTTCTTCTTTGTCCCAGTCTTCTTGTTTTGTAGACGTTTCTTGTTGTTTCTCATAGTTCCAAATCTCCATTTCTAAGAATTGAAAAATGAAGCCAAAAGAACCCCTCCCTTCTTGTGCATCTTCTTTGTACTTTTTAAGTTCCATTTTCAATTCATCCAGAAGTTGTGCTATTGTATACATTTTTAAACAACCGCCTGATTGATTTTAGTCATTCAAGTGCAATAACCAAGAATCCAAAGATCACCAAGTAATCCAAATACACACAAGCTGTTTCTTTTTGCTTTTTTTCACTTTCTCTTCCTGGGGTTCTACTATTTAGTTGCCAAGTTTCAGTTAAAATGTATCTTTTCAAAGTCTTGTTGAAGTTTTACTGTAGATTCCTTTTAATTCCAGGCAGTCTCCTCCTTTTTTTCCAGAACCTGCCCTTTTATTCTTTTTCTCTCGTTTCCTGCTTATAAAAATTTTTTACTGTCCAGAAATCTTTATTATTGCTTTGTCATTTTATTTTATTTATTTTCAGCTTAATTGCCTGTTGATGTCAAAGCAGATTTTTTTTCCGATTTCTTATTTAAGTCTCATAGTTGTCAGTATAGGGAAAGAGAGAAGAAGAAAAAAACTCAAACCTTTCCCTTTTCACTTTCCTCTGCTGCTTCAAAATCTTCTTTGGGAACGATGTTATTTTTTTTTTAGTTTAAATTCCAGGGTTCCTTAGTTGTTGCTTTTGCAATTTAACCCAGTCAGCCAGAACTTTCATTTCTTATCTTCCTCCTGCACATTCTTTTCCGGTCAAGTTCTTCTTTGAGGTGGCTATTTCTGACCACCGCTGCAACCGCCTTCGGGAAAGGGAGTAATGGCCAGCTGAGGAAGAGAGATGTGGTTCTCCTCAACCCTGGCAGTCTCCCCCCTCTTCACCACCTCTACAGGGTGGCTTAGCCCTGAAACCAGCTGACTCGGGGCACTCCAGCGGCGAGCCCAGACCGAAACTGCACATGATCGCAGATTTCTGTCTGTCGCCGAAGAAGCTCAAACTGGAAGATTCTTGATTCTTAATGAATGTACCTTTTCTTTATGTATACTGAGTGTATTTACACCAAGACAAATTCCCTGTGTGTCCAATAAAACTTGGCCAATAAAGTATTCTATTCTATTCTATTCTATATAATGATGTGGGAAAATACCCGAACTAAGCTGAATGCCATACATGTAAGTACCCGCGAAAACTCAGCTTTGTTCGGGTATTTTCCCACATCATAGTAGTGGTGCTTTTAAAGTTGTAGCAACGTTTCAGCAGAATCTCATCTGCCATCATCAGGCTTCTGTAAGAAAAAACCCAAACAGACCTAGACCTACATAGATAGATAGATAGATAGATAGATAGATAGATAGAGAGAGAGAGAGAGAGAGAGAGAGAGAGAGATACGTTTTCTTAAGTTTTCACGGGTACTTACATGTATGGTATTTGGCTTTGTTCAGGTATTTTCCCACATCATTATAGGTGTGCTTTTAAAGTTGTAGCAACGTTTCGGCAGAATCTCATCTGCCATCAGAAGCTTGATGATGGCAGATGAGATTCTGCCAAAACTTTAAAGGCACAACTATGACGTGGGAAAAATACCCGAACAAAGCTGAATACCATATATGGCGAAGTCCCACTCACCATCCTCAGGCTGGTGCTTTTGGCTTCGTGCCAGTGCAAGCACCAGCCTGAGGATGGTGAGTGGGGCCTCGCGAAATGTTGCCAAGATACTCTTAATCTTACACGGGAAAAGAGCCGAACACACCTACATATATATATTCTTTTTCTTTTTTATATCACTTTGTACCTTTTATACTTACATACATACATACTGTACATACATATATACACTCTTCTTTTTCTTTTTTATATCTCTTTGTACCTTTTTTTTCTAAATAAATAAATAAAAGATCAGTTTCCTCCTTCCAGACAAATATAAATAATTTCAGCAATTTAACACTTTTTAACACTTCCTCTAGTGTTGCAAATTTAAAAAAAAGATATTTTCCCATATTGCATTCCTTATCAATAATCAAACTGTAGAAGTTTATCATTTAGTCCTAATCAACAAAAATATATTAAGAACCAGCAGGACTAGTAACATATGTATTTTAATCCATTTTAATCAAATTGGATCATCATGCAAAAAATGCATTTTGTACTCATTCTTATCACTTATCAGAATTAAAACAAAAGAAATCTCTCCCCTTGTAAAACAAATCTTTAAGGCCTTATCATTTGGTCCTAATCAAAAAGAAATCCCATTAATAGTTACCATAAACCACAACATATATGTTTTAATTCTGATTGAACAAATTCACTTTGTAGTCCTTCTGTTTACTTTTTATAAAGCTTGATCTTTAATTCCATCAACTAATATCCCACAACTTGATTTATCATTTTTTTCTTTGTCTCCTTTCAGGAACAGCTTTAGCAGTTTCTCTTTGTTTCCTCACAGAAAAAGATTCCTTGATTTCATACATTACTTTTGTAAAGCTAAGATAAGAAGGCTTTTTAAACCATTCTTCCAATTTATTATTTGTGTGTCTGCTATAATTATTAAGACATCAAATGGTTTTATTTGTAAATCCACTTTTTCCATATCATTCTTTTACCTTTGCATTTTTAAGTTCACACTCACAGCATCTTTTTCCATAACACTTTTATAATCCAGCATTTTTTAAAATTCAAAATCTAATTGAAATCAATCTCAGTATCTGTTTCAGTCTCACTATCAAATAAAATCTGTTTGTTTATGTTTATTTATTTATTTATCAAATTTATTAGCTGCCCATCTTACCACAGGGTAATTCTGGTTGGGTTACAAATATAATACTGAAAAACCATAAAAGTACAAAATATAAAATACAGAATGGAATAGCTAAAAGATGGGGAGGAAGTACGATCTGAGGGGAAGTGGTATTCCTCTATAAGGAATATTAATCTATAAGCCACCTTCAACATGAAGCCTTTTCCTTCGGAGCCCCAGGTCAGGCAGAATTAGGTCTTTAGGTTCTTTTTTTTTTTTTGAAAAAGTTTTTATTAATTTTCTACAAACAAACAAGACAAACAAAACATAAAAACATCAAATCTTATATGTACATCCAGTGTGTCAGTTGGTTCATCATTTTTGTGCATTCATTCTGTAGTCTCAATTACAATTATGTTACATAACAACTCATATTGTCAATCCAAAATTATATATCCTAATATCACTAAAAAAAGAATTTTTTGACTATATTTTTAATCATTTATGCTTAATGAGCTAACAATACTTTAAACCAGTTTACTCTATAACAAATCATCTAATCATATCAAATCAATCCTAAAAAATCCTTTATAAATATAATAGCAAATAGCAAAATAATGACAAAATAAAGATAATCCTTACTCTCTAGCATTCTAAATATTCTATTATCGTATTTTATCATCTAGCCATTTATAAAAAAGATCCCAAATTTCGTAAAATTGTTTATCCTCTTGCTCTCTAATTTCAAATGTCAATCTGCTCATCTCAGCACATTCCAATATTTTCTTAATAATTTCTTCCTGTAATGGTATTTTCTCATTCTTCCAATTTTTAGCAAATACAATCCTGGCCGCTGTTAATACATTTACAATCAGGTATTTCAAATCTTTACTATATATATCAGGCAAAATTCCCAATAAGAAGATCTCTGGTTTCAAATCTATATGTTTCTTTGTCATTTTTTCCAACCACATGCGAATTATAGTCCAATATTTTCTAGCATCCTCACAAGTCCACCACATATGGTAATACGAGCCGGGTATCTGATGACATTTCCAACATTTTTCAGATTTGTTCTTAAACATTCTTGCTATTCTTGTCGGAGGAAAGTGCCACCTGTAAAACATCTTATACAAGTTTTCTTTATATGCTGTTGACATTGTCATTTTATAATTTTGAAACCACAATTTCTGCCATTTCTCCAAATCAATCCCATATCCAAAATTCTGATGAAGATTCTAAAACGGAGGGATTTTATGATAAACAGACTGATTTAGACAAGATCTTGATGGGTACTGATGAGAAGGTGATTAAAAAATTATATGGTTATTTACTGGGAATGAAATTAGAGGAAGAACAAGTCAAAGAAACTATGATTGTTTGGAGGTCTTTAGGTTCTTATGGACGGTCAGGAAGGTTTGGGTAGACCTTACTGTTCTGTACCTTCATTTACATTCTTGAAACCCCGTGCTTTGATTGGCCAAAGCGCAGGGTGATCCAATTGGTCTAGTGAGCCGCGCTGATTGGCCCGCTAGAAATCTCCCGCAATTGGTAGAAACGAATCGTGGGAGATTCAAAGTGGTGTCATTGGCCGCGGCCGCCGCAGCTTGAGAATAAAAAGCTGCTGTTTTTTCCTCGGAGCAGATCAGTTCTGGGGACCAATAAAAGAGCTGAAAAACCAAGTCACCAACTCCGGGTCTCTTTACCGCGACGGACACAACACTGGCGACGAGGGTGGGATCCCGAGGCTGAACCGCATCAAGCACATGTCCAGAGGAAGCAAGACCGACGAGATGGCCAGCATCGCTCCACCCACGCCCTTTAATCCTGCTAGCGAGGACTGGGAATCATACACGGACAGATTCCTCATGTTCCTCGAATCCAGCAACCTAAAGGACGCCACCGGGCTGAAGAAATGAGCCATCTTCCTGATGCACTGCGGGCCCGCAGTGTTCAAGATGGCAAAAGCCCTAGCGAAACCTGCTGATGTCAAGGAGATGGACTGGGCCGACCTCGAACCACTGCTCCGCAACCACTACGCCCCCGCCGTGCCCACCCTCATCAAGCGGCATGATTTCTACTGGAGGGATCAGAGACCTGGCGAAAGCATCAGCGATTTTGTGGTGGAACTGCGGAACCTAGGTGGCATGTGCGGATTCTCTGACATGGACGAGGCCCTACAGGACCGCGTCGTGCTCGGACTTCAGGACCTAGTCCTACAGAGTCGGCTAATGGCCAAAGGCAACATAGCCCTCGCCGATGCCATCACGGAAGCCACCGCAGCCGAGGCAACCCGGAAATTGGCGAACCACATGCGGAGACCGGACACCGGAGACCGAACCACGACCACTGACCCAGGATGGGCGACTGAGGCCCAACCGGAAGCAAGTCACCACAAGACCACCACCCACCATGGCGAATTCCACTCCACCTTTGACACCAGGGACGAGGAGGAGGAAATCCACCGGCTCCAGGCGGGACGTGACCAGCAAAATCAGCGAGGTTGTAAGTCGGGGACCACATGTGCCGGGTGCGGAGGCAACCACCCTCGAGCCGAATGCCGTTTCTTCAATGAAGTCTGCCGGCACTGCGACAAAAAGGGTCACATCACCCCCGTCTGCCGACTGAGGAAGGCCTACAGCCCCAGACAGCGGGACCACAGCGAGCGGAGATGGGACAGCACACCCCCCCAGAGCCAGAGATCGCCAAGCCGACAACCGATGGGACCGGAGCGGACAGAACCAATGAGGTGGCGAGACCCGACGAAGGGAGGAAACCCACCAGATGGTCATCATCGGCCATGCATCAACCACCAACGCCTGAAAAGTCTACGTGGAGGTAGGCATCGAAGGCGAGCCCTGCAAAATGGAGGTGGACTCCGGGTCCTACCTCTCCATGGTCGCCTGGCAAGAGATCAAACGCTTGGTGCCTACCATCCACAAGGAAGAACTGGAGAACCAGAGACTCATCATCAAAGACTATCAGGGAAACCGTATCCCGGTAGTCGGAACCGGACAATTCAAAGTGACATTCAAGGGTCGCACTGCAAAGCTTCCCCTGACAATTGTGGACCGAGACTGACCCAGCCTCTTGGGGTTACAATGGTTCGTGCTGCTCGGCATCGAAGTCATGGGCATCAACCACATCGCCGAGACCGATTGGGAACAGCAACTGGCACGGGACTTCCAGGAAGTTTTCGACAGCACCATAGGCAAGTACCAAGGGCCCCCCATCTCCTTCAGCCTAGACCCTAACATTCCCCCGAGACGCCTAAAACCAAGGTGGGTACCTTTTGCACTCAGGCCAAAAATTGATGAGCAAATTGACAAGCTCGTCAAGCAAGGGGTCCTACAACCAATTGACAACGCCCAGTGGGAGACCCCAATAGTCACCCCAGTCAAGCCCGATGGGTTGGTGAGAATCTGTGGGGACTATAAGGCCACCCTAAATTGCGCCTTACAACAAAGTGCCTATCCCATCCCAGTAGTGCAGCACCTTCTACACTCACTGGGGGGAGGCAAGGTTTTTGCGAAACTCGACCTGGCCCAAGCATACCAACAGCTGCCGGTCGATGCAGAAACCGCGGAGACGCAAACCATAGTCACCCACCAGGGAGCTTTCCAATGTAACCGACTCCAGTTTGGAGTCAGCGTGGCGCCTGGAATTTTCCAGAGCCTCATGGAGAGACTCTTGCAAGGCATTAAGGGGGTGGTGCTACTTCGACAACGTGCTGGTGTCGGCAACCAACCAGCTAGAACTAGAGGGTCGTCTAAGGGAGGTACTAATGAAATTCAAGGAAACCAGGCTAAAAGTGAAGAGAGAAAAATGCCAGCTTTACACAGAGCGGGTCAAGTTCCTGGGGTACCTCCTAGACTGGCACGGCATCCCCCCAACCGCAAACAAAATCAGAGCCATTAAGGAGGCCCCCACGCCCAGGAACAAAACTGAACTGCAGGCATTTCTGGGACTGCTTAATTTTTACAATGTTTTCCTGCCCCAGAAGGCGACCGCGGTGGAGTCTTTGCATAGGCTCTTGGACAAGACGGCCAACTGGACTTGGGGGAAACGTGAGGAAGCCGCCTTCAGGAAAACCAAGGACCTGCTCACCTCGGATGCCATCCTCATCCAATACAATGAGACCCTACCACTTGCCATCACATGCGACGCCTCACCCTTCAGCGTCGGCGCTGTCCTCAGCCACACACTCCCGGATGGAAGAGAAGCACCCATCGCTTTCTTCTCGAGGACACTCACCAAACCAGAGATGAACTATAGCAGCTGGACAAGGAGGCCCTAGCCATCGTCGCAGCAGTGAAGAGGTTCCACGAGTACCTCTAAGGCTGCACGTTCACAATCATCACAGACCACAAGCCATTGCTGGGCATCCTGGCAGGGAACCGGGCCACCCCGAACATCTTATCTCCCAGAATGACAAGATGGTCTGAATTCCTTGCCGCCTACAGCTACCGGCTCACACACCGACCCGGTAAGACTATCACACATGCAGACACATTGAGCCGCTTGCCACTACCCAATCTAGACACCGACCCAGCACCCACGATGAGCACCCTCAGCATAGAGACTCTGCCAGATCTACCCATAACCACGTCAGACATTGCCCGAGAAACTAATAAAGACAAACGTCTGGCGCGGGTGTTACATTGGGTAGAAAAAGGGTGGCCGGAAAAGGACAACGATGAAGCATTCAAAACATTCCGGAACCGGCAAACAGAACTCTCGCTACAAAAAGGGTGTGTACTATGGGGGGATAGGATTGTTATTCCCAAAAAACTGCAAAGACAGGTATTGGGGTTGTTACACGAAGGGCACCCAGGCATAGTAAGAACGAAAGCCCTGGCCAGAAGTTACGCTTGGTGGCCAGGAATGGACAAGCAAATCGAGGCCTGGGTGGCAAGGTGTCAACGCTGCCAAGAAACCAGACCGAGCCCTTCCGCGGCACCGATCCTGGAATGGGAAACCCCCAGGGGACCTTGGTCTAGAATCCTCATAGATTTTGCCGGGCCCACTAAGGGACATACATTCCTAGTAACCGTAGATGCTTACTCCAACTGGTTGGAGGTAAGCAACATGAAAACCACCACCACAGAGGCCGTGACCAAGGAACTTAGCAAACTATTCGCAACCCACGGCCTCCTGGATGTCATCGTGTCGGACAACGGGCCCAATTCACCTCGCTAGAATTTGAAAAATTCCTAGCGGAACAGGGCATACGACACGCACTGACAGCTCTGGCACATCCAGCAGCGAACGGAAGGGCGGAATGGATGGTTCAATTTACGAAAAAAACCATCCAGAAATTGAACATGGGGAAATCCAAGAAAAAATAAACAAAATGCTTTTTATACAACATATAACCCCAAATATGACAACAAACAAAAGCCTGGCAGAGCTGCTAATGAGGAGGAAACTAAGGTCCCCACTCGACAGACTGCACCCCACATACAAACCGGAAAAACCCCCAAACTCCTCCAGCAAGCACCGGTCCTTTGCGCCAGGCGATGCCGTCTACACAAAGAACCTAACCAGCGACCCACTATGGGTACCAGTGACCATAACCCAACTGACAGGCCTCCGCTCAGACCGGCTGCAAACAACTGATGGACGAGCGTGGAAACGCCACATCGACCAAATAAGATCGAGAACGGCCATAAGAGACACAACCGACAGACAACCAGACACAGACGAACCCCTTAATACAAGCCAAGAAGGGAGGAATACCCCGAGAACCAAAACCCAAGAGAAAGAAACCAGCCATACTCACCGACAAGCAGCCAGCCCGAAACATCACCAGGGAGAAGCAGCCAGGCCAGCTCGACCAGTCCGGAAAGACCAGGCGGGAGCGGCGAAAACTGCAGCTCAACCAGCCTGGGTAGAGCGGGAGGGAGCTGCGACAAGCGGCCCGGCAGGGCCTTCCAGATGGTTCCAACGACGAGACCAAGAGGAACAGAGAACCCAACTGAACCGGCCGGGAGCCAACCAACAACTGACCTGCGCAGGTCCAGTAGGCAAGTACGGAGCCCCGCCTACTTACGGGACTATGTCACGTAGGACCAAACCAAGAGGGGAGGGGTGTTCTGTACCTTCATTTACTTTCTTGAAACCCTGCGCTTTGATTGGCCAAAGCGCGGGGTGATCCGATTGGTCTAGTGAGCCGCGCTGATTGGCCTGCTAGGAATCTCCTGCGATTGGTGGAAACGAATCGCGGGAGATTCAAAGCGGTGTCATTGGCCGCGGCCGCCATGGCTTGAGAATAAAAAGCCGCTGTTTTTTCCTTGGAGCAGATCGGTTCCGGGGACCAATAAAAGAGCTGAAAAACCAAGTCACTGACTCCAGGTCTCTTTACCGCGACGGACACGACACTTACTCTGGGTGGAAAGTTGTTCCAGAGGGCAGGCACTCTCTGTTGTTGTTCTGTTGTTTTTTTATAATCTCTGTCATAGTATCAAACAATTTTGTAAATAGTTTCCAAGTACCTTGTTCGCAAACAGATTTAATTTCTTTTATACTTAAATAGTATTGTCTCATTGCATTAATGGGCTTTTCTCCTTTAATTGTAATTGGTCACTCTGGTTCCCCCTTGTCAACCCTCAAGTCCCCTTCTATCATCTATTTATTTTCCAATCAACAAAACTTTCCCAAGCAGAGAATTCTTTGCAATTAATTTCTCTTTTTTATATATTGTTTTGTAAAAATTTAAACACCACCAGAAATATTATTTTGAATCCAACTAGCCTCTTAACTTTTCATAATCCACATTCTAATCCCCCTTCTGCTGTTTTCCAAAGAGTAAAGTTTTTCCTTTTAATATTTAAACCTACATGAAGCTTTTTCATCCAAGGTAGAAGGAATTTCTCCCAATGGCATAAGGAAACTTCCCTTCTTAATGTCTAAGAATTCAATAATAGGCAGATCCCTAAAGTAGTTAAGAGAGGAAGAGGGCAAATCCAGTATCTATTTGAAAGAATCTAACAATGACTTAGGTAGGATGATTTTCTCTCAGGATCCCAGAGCTCTCAAGATCACTATTTTACATTCTCTTCACAGGGAGATTCAGTATGAAGCAAACTTGTGAAGGATCCTTATCCTCTCTTTGTTCCAGAAAGAAATTCCAAAGAGCTGGTGCATTTCTATTTTTGCCGCAGTCGTCAGCCATACAAAAGCAGACCCATGTTTCAGTTTGCCATTGCTGTCCCAAGAAGTCATTCAAATGGCATTTATATATACATGCTTCAGCATTGAGTAAGCATATTTAGGGTTGTATTGGGAATTATCATTTTTAAAAAATAGTGTTTTTTAAAACATTATCCTCTTGTCTGGCATATTAGTACAGAAAAACAATGGCTACTCTGCACTGTGGCTTTGTATGTGTAATAGGAACAGTAATATAGTAACATCTTATGTGTTTGCTCAGAAGGTAAACCCCACTGAGATAAATCAATATAGTATTATAGGCTAAGCTGCAGAGATCAGACACAATTCACTAGGCATTTCTGATATGAAAGTCCTACTGAAATTATTTATTCATTACAATTACTACTTGTTTTTCTATAAGAAGCCTATTTGCAGGATAAGGTTCAACAAAAGATAAAGTAAAAACACAATGCTCCTTAATATAGTTTGAAAAGAACCCAAAAAATGACAAAAGATGAGATTAAATATTAAAAACATTAAATCTTTTGGAAGTTTAGCAGAACAGAGTGGATCAAGATCTTATTAAAAAGTCATACATCATATACATTGATTTATTAGCATGTTTCCCAAGATACTTCAGAACTATTAGTTTGCAAGAATTCCTAATTAGTAATTCAAGCCCTCTTTAGGATGCAAAGTTAGGACAGGCTGTGCTTAGCCTTCTCTGGCTCCATCATATTGTTAGTGAAAAAGTACTGAATTTAGGGAACACATTTGCAAACTAGAGATTTACATGGTCAGGTCATGGTCAGGTCTGAAGGTAAAAGCTTATAATTTAATAATTTATTTTTATAATGCATGCAATTTTATCATTGTAGTTAATTATTTAATAATTACAGTTACACACTCCTGCAATTCAGAAGGACACTTAATGCTTGAGAAATGTATAATGATACATAATATACAGTATATACTGCTTAGGAATGTATAGAATGTATAAAGTAATATCTTCTATTGTGTAATATAATAATGAATATTAAAAAAAATAAAAACATGACAATTAAAAGGTCTATACACAAAGTTTTTAAAAAGAGTAAAATTAAACGGCAAAGTCAAAGTATAACCCAACTAAGATGGAATTTTGGTCTCTTACAGCTTCGTTTTGAGCTGCTTCTAGAAGTGAGCTGTGAAGCACCAGGGAAAACAAGAGATTCAGGCAGTTCAAATGAGTATAAAGATTTATTGCAAGCTTTGTACAAAATTTGAGCTACTAATGGTCAAGGAAAAACAGAAATTAAGAGGAATTCAAGGTGAGCTGGACGTAGATTTTTTGCAGGCAAGCAGGAACTTGTGACTTCTGGCATGGTTGACCCCTCCCTCAGTTTCAGCCTGGTCATTTTCTACATCAGCCAGAATGGGAAACAGCCAAAAGCCACTGAAAAACTGTTTCAAGGGGAAAATGCCACTACTGGAAAGGGGAAGTGCCACTATGACTCAGTGCCTCTGAGCCTAAGTCTTCCTTATTTAATGAGGAATCATCTGCAGCTTCTTCCAAGTAGATCAAACTGGCCAGGTGAAGAATAATTTTGGCAGCACAATCTTTCAGAACTTTTTGTTTATTCAAAAAATGCATACACAACAGGCTTCCAACATAATTTCTTCTAATTTGAAGCCAAGGAAAACTAGATGGCTAAAATTCTGATCAGACATGATTTTCCCTCCCATTGATATGAAATAGCGAAGAAGGAGTGTATTTGATGCTTTTTGTTCTTTGATGTTCCTTTGAGAAAGAAAAGGAATTGGATCACTCCAGACTATGGAATATAATGTTCTAAGATTCAGGTAAAAAAAAAAAAAAAGATATCCAGATATCTGGAGAAAGCAAATATCGGTATGCTAATAAAATATTTTATTTTATATTTGTTAAGGTATTGCCTGAATATACCACCATTTTCACTGAGGCTCAATGGATCTATCAATTCTTTCTTTTCTTACACATATTCTTTGAATCTTAATCTTTTTTCTGTGACCTTAACGCTCTTTGGGCAAAGTAGAGAAAGTTAATTTTGTTATGAAGTAATAAAGGCGTTTAATAAAGTTTTAACAACCTTAAGTAAAAAGCAGGGTTCTAATTCTGCACTTCTGATTGGCCAATAATAGCAACATCGGATTGGTCCTTTCTGGGACATCTGATTGGCTGTTAACGGGCCAACTCTCATTGGTTCAAGGGTTTAACACTTCCATGTTTTTCATTGGCTAATAGGACAGCAGCCAACCCTATAAAAGGGCTGCTGCTGCCCTAGGTGATTGCTCTGTTCAGTATACTTAATAAAGAGTTGAAGTTCACTGTTCACTGCCTCGTCTCCGCTCCTTGCACCCATGCACAGAACTTAACACTCGCGACGAGGATGGGATGCGGAGACATCTGAGCTGATTGAACACTCCAAACAGAGCACGTGGCTGAAGGCACATCAACAATGGAAATATGTCCGGCGGCGCCCTACCACCCACTCCATTTGACCTGGCACAAGAAGACTGGGACTCGTACATGAATCGGTTCCAGATGTTTCTGGAGACTAACAAATTGAAAGACGCAACTACGGGGAAAAAGCGAGCAGTGTTCCTGACCCATTGCGGACCTGCCGTCTTTAAGATGGCCAAGGCACTAGCGAAACCGGCTGAGGTGAAATCCATGGACTAGGACGTCCTCACGCCCCTTCTACGGGCTCACTATGCACCCACCATACCAACGCTTGTCTGAAGACATGAGTTTTATCAGAGGGACCAACGGAAAGGAGAAAGCGTAGCAGATTTCATCGCGGACCTCTGGAACCTGGGAGTTTGCAGACCTCCAAGAAGCTCTGAGAGACTGAATAGTTCTGGGATTAGATGACCATACGGCGCAGAGCAAGATCATGGCCAAAGGGGACATCGATCTTGCCGATGTCATCAAAGACGCTACTGCAGCAGAAGCAACCAGGAAGTCGGCCACCCGAATGCGCCGCACCAACGCACCGCTCCATCAACTCGCCAACGATACCTCACCTCACCTAGAGAGGCACACAACAGCGGCCCAGCACGAAGACCTTGAATCTCCATCAGAAAGTCCGAATGTGACCAACGCAACCCGCGGAATCAAAGACTACCGCACCAATGCGCAGGTTGTGGGGCAAACCACTCGCGATCAGATTGCAAATTCCTCGATGCGCTCTGCCATTCCTGTGGGAAAAGAGGCCACATCGGGAAGGTCTGTAGAAGCAAGCGAGGATCCAGCCCAATTTGGAGAGAAAACAACTACTGCCAGACCATAGGGAATCATTCTGTGAGTCGGGAACACTTGAACCACCAATGGAACAACCACTCCTACAGAAATAAAACACTTGCTACTTCAACGAGATGGTAAGAAGCACACCAAACCATTACCATCGTTCATGCTTCATCATTAGATGCAAAGAAGATCCGAGTGAAGGTTGCCATCGAGAACCAACCTTGCGTGATGGAAGTCGACTCAGGGTCATCCCTCTCGATGGTTTCCTAGAAGACCCTTAAACAGTTAATCCCTGCCGTCTGGCGTCAAGACCTCAAAGCCCAAAGAATTATACTCAAAGATTACCAGGGGAACCGAATTCCGGTCGTCGGCTCCAGCCAAGTCCAAGTATCATTCAAAAATCGTACTGCGTCGTTACCACTGACCGTCGTCAATCGCAACTGGCCTAGTTTGTTAGGCCTTCAATGGTTCACCCCACTCGGGATCGAGGTAGCCGGCATTCACCAAACCAGAAGCGATGACTGGGAGGAGGCCCTCATCCAGGAATTCCAGGATGTCTTTGCAGACAAACTAGGCGAGTACAAGGGGACCCCGATATCATTTAACCTTAACCCTGAAGTAGCCCCCATCCGCCTTAAGCCTCGTCGGGTACCTTTTGCCCTAAAACCAAAGATCGACGAGCAGCTCAATAAATTAATAGCCCAGGGTGTTTTAGAACCAACTGACCACGCCCGTTGGGAAACCCCAATTGTGACACCCATCAAACCGGATGGATCGTTAAGGATTTGTGGGGACTACCAGGCCACCCTCAATCACGCCCTTCAACAGAATGCTTACCCAGTGCCAGTGGTTCAACACCTTCTCCATTCCCTGGGGGGAGGAAAAGTCTTCGCTAAATTGGATTTAGCGCAGGTGTACCAACTGCCTGTAGATAAAAAAAAATGCGGAAACACAGATGATCATTATGCACCGAGGCGCTTTTAAATGCAACCGACTCCAATTTGGAGTGAGCGTAGCCCCAGTGATTTTTCAAAGTCTGATGGATAGACTCTTGCAAGGGATCAAGGGGGTCATGCCATATTTTGACGATGTTTTAATTGCGGCCCCGAATAGAGAAGTACTAGAGAGGCATCTTAGAATGGTTCTCCAGAAATTTAAAGACTCCGGCCTAAAGGTTAAAAAAAAATAAATGTCAACTGTGTACAGATAAAGTAGAGTTCCTGGGGTACCTAATCGATAAGCAAGGCATTCACCCCACTAATAGCAAACTAAGAGCGATCAAAAACACCCCAAGACCCAAGAATAGGACAGACCTCCAAGCTTTCCTGGGGCTCATTAACTTTTACAACATCTTCTTGCCCCAGAAGGCGACCATAGCTGAGCCCCTACATAGACTTCTTGACAAAAAAGCCACCTGGGTCTGGGGACACCGAGAGGAGCACGCATTCCAACAAGTGAAAAACTTACTAACCTCCGATGCTGTTTTAATGCAGTATAACGAGACTTTGCCTTTAACCATTACGTGTGACGCATCACCGTTTAGAGTAGGAGCCATTTTAAGTCATGTGTTACCAAATGGTAGAGAGGCCCCTATTGCCTATTTTTCAAGGACCTTATCGAGAGCTGAACGCAACTATAACCAAATTGACAAAGAGGCTCTTGCTGTTGTATCTGCTGTGAAACAGTTTCATGAATATGTGTATAGACGAGCTTTTACTATTATTACCGATCACAAGCCTTTGCTGGGGATTATAGTGGGAGACAAGCCAACCCCCTATATATTGTCACCTAGAATGACTCATTGGTTGGAGTTCTTAGCTGCGTACAATTATAAATTGCAACACCACCCAGGAAAAGCTATTCCCCATGCTGATGCATTGAGCCATGCCCCACTTCCGGAAACCGTCGACGACCCAGCTCCAACCCTCATGACACTCCAGATTGAAACCCTACATTCACTGCCGCTAACAGCCAGAGACATTGCTATCGAAACGAAACGAGATCCTGTCCTGGCGTGAGTTCTCACCTGGATCGAACGAGGATGGCCAGTAGAACAAACCCCTGACAACTTCACCCCTTTCAGAAACCGGCAAACAGAACTTTTCTCGCAGAAAGGCTGCATCCTATGGGGAGACAGAGTCATCATCCCAGAGCGGTTACAATGAGCAGTTTTGAAAGCATTGCATGACGGTCACCCCGGCATCATGCGTATGAAAGCGCTTGCACGAAACTACGTGTGGTGGCTGGGAATCTATAAGCAGATCGAAGCCTGGGTGAAGACTTGTCTAAAGTGCCAAGAAGTCAGCAGTGCCCCACCTAGAGCAACTTCAATGGAGTGGGAAACCCCCCGGGGGCCGTGGTCCCACATCCACATTGACTTTGCGGGACCTACTAAGGGACATACGTTCCTCCTAACAGTGGATGCCTATTCCAACTGGCTCGAAATCCACAAGATGAAGACTACTACAACCGATTCAGTCATTCGCAAATTAAATAAACTATTCACAACACATGGACTGCCAGATGTTTTAGTCTCCGATAACGGACCTCAGTTCACGGCCCTGGCGTTCAAACAATACTTAGCAGACCGGTGCATCCGCCATGCGCTAACCTCGTCGGGGCACCCTGCGGCCAATGGAAGGGCCGAGCGCATGGTCCAATTTCTTAAAAAAATTCTCCACAAGATGAACCATGGGGACATTGACGACAAACTGAACAGAATACTCCTACTCCAACACATCACCCTGCACAGCGTAACCAACAAAACGCCAGCTGAACTGTTGATGGGATGCAGGCTTCGCTCCCACCTCGACCGTCTCCACCGGGCCTACGTGCCAGAGAAACCCTGTGGATCTAGCGGAAAATGCCGTGAATTCAAGGAAGGTGACTTCGTCTTCGCTAAAAATCTTTCCGGTGAACTGTTGTGGGTCGAAGCAACTGTAACCCAAGCCACCGGGCCCAGATCATACCGCGTACAAACAAGGGACGGGAAAATATGGAAACGCCATATAGATCAGCTTCGCTCTAGGTTGCAACCCAGTTCCCACGACTCCTGTGACTCTCAAACTGAGGGGGGAGGGGATGTCGAGGGAACCGAATTCGAGATGCTGGATGACGAAATCGAAGAAAGTCAGTGGCCAGGCACAATCCATGAAGAAGAATCAGGAAGAGGGTGTGCCTCGCCACAGAGAAACACCTCAGTGGAGGTGAGCCCACAGGAATCGGAGGACAACGATGACAGAATTAGCGGCGCCGAATCGTCCTGTGGGGATGCGGAACTGCCTGCACCAGATAAATCAAAAAACGTTCCACCAGAACCGGACTACAGACAGGAACTGGTGGGACAGCGCAAATCTAATAGGCAATTGAAATGACCTACATATCTACGCAATTACGTTACCGCACCCCTCAAACGGAACCTAGGGGGGAGGGGTGTTATGAACTAATAAAGGCGTTTAATAAAGTTTTAACAACCTTAAGTAAAAAGCAGGGTTCTAATCCTGCACTTTTGATTGGCCGATAATAGTGACATCGGATTGGTCCTTTCTGGGACATCTGATTGGCTGTTAACGGGCCAACTCTCATTGGTTCAAGGGTTTAACACTTCCATGTTTTTCATTGGCTAATAGGACAGCAGCCAACCGTATAAAAGGGCTGCTGCTGCCCTTGGTGATTGCTCTGTTCAGTATGCTTAATAAAGAGTTGAAGTTCACTGTTCACTGCCTCGTCTCCGCTCCTTGCACCCATGCGCAGAACTTAACAAATTTGATGAAGAATCAGCCTATAGTTGAAACTGTAGAAAACAGCTCTCTGCAAGAGTCAGATATGTCTTACAATAACAATTGTAATTGTAGTGCTGTTGTCTTTCTCTTTGGTTAGTTTTGTGTTGCTTTGTTTTTTTCAGATGGCTCCAATATTCCCTTAAAAGAAGCCAGCCAATTCATTTTATAGAGTCTCTTTTGGCAACTAGCCATCTCTGATTCATTTACATACCATCTTTGCAGAAATACACTGTATATTTGCATGCTGCTGAAGTACAGTGAGCCATTATTTATACCAATTATCTTGAAACTAAATAGACACAATGTGAATCATGGAAGAGAGGATTAGGACTCTCATTTAATGTTATCTTCATGTGAAACATAACCTTGCAATCTACATTTTAAAATATCTGACAGATGAAGACTTTAAAATCTAATGGTTTAAAATCTATGAAGTTTATAAGGAAATTCAAAGAAGCATTGATTAAACCATCAGAACTTCAATTAATATGCAAAATACAAATACAAAGGGAAAACATATATTTACTAAAACAAAAAATTAACCAATATACCTAATTTTAATAGAGTGGGGATTTTTTTTAATTTATATAATTGGGTTTTTTCACCAGAATCTCCCAGTCTATGGGAATGAAGCAGATATAAACATCCAACATCTCTGATAGAAATAATTGTGGAGTAAGTTAATGTAGCCACATAGTCTTACATAAGTCTTTGATGAGATTCTTAGGATGATTCTTAACTAATATACATTAAAACTATATTCTTCACCCTTTGTTAACAGATCATTGCGGGAATCAAACTGTGCTGCTTTTCTAGATTAGATGCCATAATCTAATCTGCTTTTACTGCATTAGATAGGTTGGCATCATTTACCAATGCAAAAGCTAAGGAAGAGCTGCAGCAAGCAAAAATAATTGCATGACAAAAGGAAGGAAAATGTTCCATAGCTGAAGAGCCTCCCTTAATTAGTTATTTACAATATCATTGGAATGCCTTGGCAATTCCAATTTTATCCCCTGTCCCTATGTCCCTGATCTTGTTTATTGCCCAGGCAATGAATTATACAGCTTTATCACAATATTTATTACCCAGTCATTAAACAAAGAAGAAAACAAAGAGAAACTGTATCATTATGTCTTTCTATTACTAATTCAAGTCTAAGATTCTGCTAAAACAATGAAGGCTAGAAGTAACTTAAATTTCTCTTCTTTTTCTTTATTATATTCTTTTTAAAATTTCTTTCTTCTTGAATTTTTAATTCCTTTTCTTCTACTCTACTTCTACTCTGTTTATCTAACTTTAGTTTGTATTAGTTTTTATTATTGTACTCAAAATTCTTATTAAAATTATATTTTTAAATAAGAGATAGATGTCTCATAAATACATGTCATTTGGAGCAAAAAGAATGATCAGGGAAATAGAAAGGAAGTCATAGGAAAGTAAGCTGAAGAATTGGGAATGTTTAGCCTTCAGAATAGAAGACTGAGGCTAGAAATGATGGCCATCTTCAAATACCTGAATATCACCTAGAATGTTAACATATGTTCATCATTCCTGCAGAATATATGACACAAAATAATAACAAGGCAGATTCCAATTTAACATTCAATTGGTTAGGAAAAAAATCTTATAGACTAGTTCAACAGGGAAAAATTAAGCACAGAAGTCTTGGGCTTTGTTACAAATATTGATACTGAAAGTAGATAGATGATCATCTCCTGAGGATAATTTTATTTGGATTCTTGTATTGAATCTGGGGTTGGGCTTGATCATGTAAATAGTCATTTCCAGCTGTTTAATTCTATGTTCATTTGGATCGTAATAAAAAATACGATCCCTATATAGAACTTTGATGCTCTATGCTGTCTAGGAATAGCAAAGCATATAATTTTTATAAATATATTTTCTGTAAATATTCCATTTAACTTTTTTTAAGTTTGAAAGACAACCATTGAAAGTGTAAAATATTTTCTGCTGAATATTTTCTTATTTAGATAATTCTGACAGTAACATTTGATTCCCCCACCCATAAAAAATATCTATCAAAGCATGTTTTTGAAAAGGTTTGTAGCAAAAAAACAACATGGATTCTCACTTCATAAATTCCTTATTATATTTTTTGGAACTTCTACAGATTATACATTTCTTTTGTTTGAATCCAGAATAGATTCTTATCAAATCCCAAAGCTGAAGTGCTGAAATATATTAGAGGTCTTAAAGATTAAAAAAAAAAAATCCTTTATCCTTGCATGCCCTCTCATAAAGCCTCATTACTAAGCATAATCAATATAAGCCTCCTTCATTATCCTTATTTTAAAATACAGAAAATGGTGATCTCTCCTGTTTACAAATGACATTAATTTCTAGCAAGCTAAGGATGAACCCACTGTTTTTATATCAGCTTTTCCTGCCAAACCAAGCAGCTATCAATATGGTTTGCTTCTACTGTCTGCACTAATTAGAAATTAGCACTTCCATCCCAGCACTAGAAAATGTAATCTAGAGATTCTTTAAGACACAGCTGTGTGCCTATTTATTTATGCATTCAGTTTAAATCCTGCCTCTGCTATGAATATTTCCTAAATCAGGTGACAATAAACACAAGTTTCATCAGTTAAATATAAAAGCAAATCAATCAGAAAAAAACTTCACTTTTTTGTGTTTTTGTGACCAATTTCACTTTTTCCTTTTAATGTGTTTTAATATAACAAAAGATTATTAGAAATGTTAGCACAATCAAAAATCAGCAGTTGACCTCAAAAAATGTTTTATAATCTTTTATAGTATGTCATAAAATGATTTATGATAACTTTTATGTCATAAAATGTTTTATAAATTTTGCCAAATTTCAACATGAATCATGGGTCCTGGATTTTGAATGAATTCTGTAAAAGTTATCCCATTGGAAGTATGTTGGTTGATAATGTTTTGCTGTATGATGCACTCTTTTTCCCAGGTGAGTGTTACAGACATAAAAGTTTTAGTAATATATACTGTAAATTTTCTGCTGGTCCTACCAAATCAGGACCATGAAATTTCAGGTTTATTAGACAGCCTCAGAGAGACACAGAATGTTTCCTTACTGAAGTCTAGTGGTCAGCTACATTTATGCAACCTAAATATACCAGATCCATATTTTAGTGGTCTGAATGTTTATCCAGAACTCTGTCCAATAAAAACAGAAAGAACATTATAAAATTTTACTTCTCGAAAATCTTTGCTTCTGGATTATGTTCCTAGAGCTTCTAAGGTATTAGAAAGAAGACAATAGAAAAGTAGGATGCTTAGATATATAAAAATGTCCTGTTTCCCTATTATTAAATTAATAGGAAGAAGATAAGAAAAAAATGGAGAATGATGTTCACACAACACTAGATGATGATAGTAACCTGTGGAACCAAGTAGTGTATAAGTCTACACTGGAAACTGAAAAGATTTGCCCCCATGATCATATGGGTATTTATTTCAACCAAGGTCATTAGTAGTGATGGGATTCAAAAAAATTTACAACCAGTTCTGTGGGCATGGCTTGGTGGGCATGGCTTGATGGGCATGGCAGGGGAAGGATACTGTAAAATCTCCAGTCAGAGGTGGCATTTGCCAGTTCTCTGAACTACTCAAAATTTCTGCTACCAGTTCTCCAGAACTGGTTAGAACCTGCTGAATACCATCAGTATGATGATATGCATTATTAAGCTTCTTCTTTGTGTCCCTCTGGCCACAATTGCCACAATTTACTGCCAATTTGAAGGAGAAGGCAGAAAAATGTAGTCAGAAGATAGGAATAGCAATAGCACTTAGACTTATATACCACTTCATAGTGCTTTACAGCCCTCTATGAGTGGTTTACAGAGTCAGTGTATTGCCCCCAACAATCTGGGTCCTCATTTTACTGACCTCAGAAGGATGGAAGGCTGAGTTAACCTTGAGCTGATGAGGATCAAATTGCTGGCAGTCAACAGAATTAGTCTGCAATACTGTATTCTGAGTCTGATTAATGCGCCACTGCAGCAAAAGTAGATCTAACATAGGTTTAAAAAACAAAGGAAACTGCAAAACTTTCTCCTATCAGCTAAGGAAAAAATACAAATGTAGCCAATTAAATCCAAGGTGCCCACTACAGCTCACCCTTTAAAAAAAAAAATGTTATGTGTACCAGAATAATTCCTTCCTTTCAGCAAAGTGAGCTCAACTAGTATGTCAGACCTTAAACAATATCTGAAAGCGGTATATTCAAGACTGAACAATTTGACTTGGGCCATTTTACCTGTAGCAATATTTATGTGCAGCTCATTGCACTTGGCCTTGGGAGCATGAAATATATCTACAAAAACAGCTTACATGAATACAGAATCTTACATTTTTACAAGCACAGTGATGCAGATAATTTTCTGAGCATTAACTATCTTGGCAAATGTTGCCAAGCCCCCTGTGCCAATAATTTAACAGTGATGTTGCTGAGTATGATTACATCCCTTTTATCTTTTAGCCTTCTGTGTTTTCGGGATGTGCAAAGCTTCGAAAGAATGCTTCAGTTCAATGAAGCTTTGACTGGATCATCTGCTGAAGCAGATTCACAAATCAAAATGGGGATCTACTTCAAAGCAGCACACTGTATCATGTGGCTTTGATGTACTTTCTAACCTTTCAAACTTCGCATTTGATGGATTCTCTGCCACTTCTGAAGTGGTTATAGACAATATTAAATGTCACAATTTCACTTTTCTACACAGGGAGAATTTTTATGGGATTGAAAGATGTGACAAGCTCTTCTGATGGTGCCATTGTTGCCAGCCAGTGGGTTTTTGTCACTTTAGACTCTCTATCATACTTCTTTTGGAATAAAGAACCTTTGGAGTTCATTCATATGTTCATAGTTCAGCTTCTTTAATGAGGCCAGCCACACAAGTCTCGCCTTTGTTCATAAAGTTACATTTCTCTGCTGGGTTTCACAAATGTACCTGAGATTCGGTTATCTCTCATAATCTGCATATGGTTCAAAAAGTGCACTTTATTGGGTCAAACATTACTTTGAAGTGATACAGAATTGGGACTGTATCCCAGCAACAAAACTAGCATAAATGCTGGCTAAAATGTTTAATCTTTTTAAATGATAGGTGATAGCAAGGCTATGAATGGAAGTCCTTCTGTGTTATTCTTTCTTTCTATTTCTATTTCTGATGTTACTATCTCACTGCACTGGTCTGCTTCTGCTGCCTCTTTTATTTAAAAAATTAATTAACACAGAATATTGTCAACAAACCACAATCATGACACACCAAGTCTGACCATGATAAAGCTTCCTTTCTAGAAGGATCAATTCTTATCAGTCAGCTGGGTCTGTGCTCCTGATGGCCCACCACATTTAGAATCCAGACATAGCAAAGCTAGACCAGTCTAAAAATGTAAGTTGATTATCATTCTCACAAGTCTAGACTGACAAAGGTCAAGTTGCGCCAATGCACCCTACTTACCACTACCAAAGCCAATGATGAATTGCTTTTCTGGGTGATCATAAGCCTAATCATCCTTCCTAGCACTCTAAACCAGAAAATTGCATGCCAAACCTTTTCAGAAAATAAATGCAAAGTAATAACTTACTTTTAAGCACTTTTAAAGCAGTTTCTTTTTAAATGTTGAGTTGGACACCTGCTGGATCAATTGAATACAATTTAGTTCAAAAGTTGCTATGATGTTGTTTCCTCACCTCCAGTACAGTTGTCTTAAAAGAGAGGCAGGGGAAATGTAAAGTTTATTGTGGTGAAACCCTTAAATATATCCATCTGAAATTAAGCAAACTTATAAGGACAACTATCATATTTGGCTAAAAAAAGTAGCTGCTAATGCTTGAAGCTTTTCTATTATAATATATAGGCATTGATTGATTGATATTGAGTGATTGATTGCATTGCATTGCATTAATTTGAAATGTAAAGCACCTTGGACTAAATAATGTACTCTTGAATCAATTTTGTTTTGAATGAGTCATGTAACAAACAATCTGGATTTTATGGGTTCAATTTAATGAATAACTGGCCTAGTTGAAATTCTCAATATTTTATTTCTTTGTTGCTCATTTGTAGTTTTGATTTAATGGTTAACCTCTGTAAAACAGAACTGTTAGTGTTCAAATTTAATGCAATGAGCATAGAATTTTCTGAATTCCCCAAATTGTGGCAATTTTACCATTAATAGCACTTTCAAATTGATGAAAGAAACATCTACAAATCAATTGCTATAATAGGAGAGAAAATGGGCAAAAGGTTTCTCAAATCACACTCAGGCAAGGTGAATATAGCATTTAGTAAATGGTGGTTGGATGGGCAATAATAACAGTTAATGTGTCTTGGGATTTGCAAAACTAGAGTATTTTTGCAATCACCACCACCATCCACCCAATCTTTCTCAACAATCAATAGATGAACTACCGTATATACTCGAGTATAAACCGAGTTTTTGTGCTGAAAAAAAACCCCTCGGCTTATACTCGAGTCAGATTCCCCTCTGAAAAAAAATAGTGTGGAGCTCTGAAGCTGGGCAGCCACTTCCCTGCTTCCGTGTTTCCTTTGCAACTTTTAAGCATGGGGGTAATCGGAAGCAGAAAAGTTCTTGCTTGAGGATATATTGTTTTTTCTTTTTTTAACTGTTTTTAGGGGGGGAAGACCCACCGCCATGTGAAAATGCTCAGACACGAAATCTATCCGACCAAAAATAAGTATGTGTGTATGTGTGGGGGGGTATTTTAACAGAGGGAAGATGTAGGGAGAAGGCAAAAGCAACGGAAGATCCTTCAGGGGAAACTGAGGGGGAGATTCACCCTTGGTCCAGATAAGCCCCCTTCCCCTTTCTCTAGGCTGAGAAAACAACGCGAGCCGAGGTTGCTTCAGCTCCACTCAGCTTCATTTCCTCAGCTCCAGCTGCTTTCAGTCCACTCGGGAGGAGGGGGAGGAGGTGGTGGCGGCGGCTCACGTTGTTTTCTGAGCTCTAGGCTGAGAAAACAACGCGAGCCGAGGTCGCTCCACTCAGCTTCATTTCCTCAGCTCCAGCTGCTTTCAGTCCACTCGGGAGGAGGGGGAGGAGGTGGTGGCGGCGGCTCACGTTGTTTTCTGAGCTCTAGGCTGAGAAAACAACGCGAGCCGAGGTCGCTCCACTCAGCTTCATTTCCTCAGCTCCAGCTGCTTTCAGTCCACTCGGGAGGAGGGGGAGGAGAAGGTGGTGGTGACGGCTCGCATTGTTTTCTGATAGTGAGATCATTTCCCAAATTAATTGATTCACTAACTCAAAAGAAGACGATGTTGATGATAGTGGGAGGCAGGAGTCACTCTCTACCTTGCAAGAAAAAAAGCAAGAGCCGTTCTTATGATCTCTCCCTCCCTCTCTCTCTTCCCGTAATACAGTCAAGCCCTTTCCAGCACGCGGGATCCTCCCCACCGCTTTGCACCTTGCAAATGCAAAAAACCCAGGATTTTGCATTTGCAAGGTGCAAAGTGGTGAAGGCAGATCGCGCGTGCTGGAAAGGGCTTGACTGTATTACGGGGAGAGAGAGAGAAAGGGAGAGATCATAAGAACGGCTCTTGCTTTTTTCTTGCAAGGAAGAGAGTGACTCCTGCCTACCACTGTCATCATCATCATCCTTTGGGTTAGTGAATCAATTAAACCTTTCATGATAGTGAGATCGTTTCCCAAATTTCCCTTAAATCAGGGAAGAAATCAGAAACAAACCTTTGGACTGAGAATAAGCCTGTTCCTATGATGCCATTTTTGTTCACTGCAGTGTGAAAAGTGTGAAAAAACACACTTCTTTTTCTTCATCTTCTTGTTCCCTATTTACTGGTCTCTTTCAAAGAGGAAATTGTGAACATCAAACTTATTCTCAACTGTCCTGGTGAAAGTTTTTATTGGTATCTATTTTTATTTTTGAAATTTACCAGTAGCTGCTGCATTTTCCACCCTCGGCTTATACTCGAGTCAATAAGTTTTCCCAGTTTTTTGTGGTTAAATTAGGTGCCTCGGCTTATATTCGGGTTGACTTATACTCGAGTATATACGGTAGTTAGCTTAGAAGGACTTGATATCTGGCCATAAACAAAAACAGCATGAAATAGTGTTGAGCCAAAGGATTGCTTCAAAAGTGAAAATGTGGAAGATATCTAAAGATATTGAATATATGAATCCAGTATAAATCCAATTGAAGAAATGAAAACTAAAGCTAAAAGTAATTGAATTACAATGTAGACAATGTTTCTCAGACTTGGCAACCTTAAGATGCATAAACTTTGAGATGCTGGCTAGAGAATTCTGGGAATTAAAGTTCACATATCTTAAAGATGTCAGATTGAAGAAACATTAGTCTAGAGCAAAAGAGCAGGAAGTCCAACATATATTGACCAAACTGGAGGAGTAATATGTCTGTCCAGAGAAAAGGAGCCAAAGGATAATGTAGTACAAGCATAGGGAAATAAGGCTGGGGCTGCAGCAACAATAATAAAGCAAAATTCCTCTGAAAGATTTCATAACTTTCCTCACTCTAAAGGAAGGTCCCCATATGCTTCTGATGACATCTGTAAGAGAGCACAAAGATGGGAACTTCAAGAAGTAAAGCCGCTGTCACCCATTCCTAGTTTGGTAAAAGCCAAAATGGCAAAATTATACAACAGTATCCCAGAAAGAGGAAATGATATTTATGCTGTATTTAAAGAAATTGCCTACAAGGACTTTCAGCTTGGTAATAGCTGCCCAGAATCTCACAGAATAGCTTAAGATCTTAATTCCTTAGCAAAGAAAGTCCTCAAGAGAATTCGGAGTATAACTAATACAACTGTTATACACATATTAAAGCCAGAATATACTAAATATATTTCAAATATGGTTTGTCTGGGGATAATGCCTGCTTTCTACACCTATCTCTAATGAAGTGTTATTCCAATCTGCACCTTAATAAAAACCTTTGGATAATATGGTAGAGTTGTCATAATTGTTTAAGGTGTGGCATCTGCACTGATGAAGTGAAATCTTAAAATGAAAATACCATATGGTTCAGTATTTCACTTTTCCATATTCTGCCATATCTGCAGCATATTTGAGCTGTCAAAATACCATTTATTATATAAAATGTGCTAAATGAATCATGAGTTAAATGTAGGAGGTATAAGGGTATGAAAAAGATATTCTTGGTTTTTGAATCAGTGGTCAATACGCTTTTTCACTGACAATCAGTACATTCCCTAGCAGGATGAATCAAAGTTTCTGCATCATCAGCCTAATGTGGAAGATTTAAAGCTGCATTTCATAGGATAAGATTTGGTATTATTTCTAGAATGCTATGTATGGTATGTCATATGCTAAATAAATTAAATAAATAGGTATTATTACCAAAGGTTCTCTATATATTTGAAAAATATTGAACAATTTTCTCTTTTATCCAAGGTTTTCATATGCACATGAATAGTTTCCTTGAGTGCAACATAGAAGTAAATTAGGCAACATATTAGATGTCTTTCTCTTTAGTACAACATAATCAAGTAGCCACTGTTGTTTGTTCAATGTCAGAATCTTGGATAACCAAATTATAAAGGAATCCAAATGAGTGCCTTCATCCATGTATGGCCATTCATCATAGGTATGTCAGGTTATTGCAAACAAAATACTTTGTATATTATTTGTGTTATAAACATGACAAGGGACATGTCTCTTCCTGATGGATCTTCTTTGGTAGTAAATGTCTATGATAGGTAGTTTTAAAATAGAACTATTTTAATATTAGTTACATATTATACTACTATATATGTCTCTCTCTCTCTTGGTTTCTCTGTCTTTCTTTCTGTCTCTCTCTCTTTCTCTCCTTCCTTCCCTCCCTCTCTTGCTATAGTAAAATTTGTTGCTAACTATATTTACTGTTGTGGCTTAGATATACTTTTAGTGTTTCATAGCCAGGATTAAAAGAAGGGACAATGAATAAATATATCCATATAAATGAATAAAGATAATAGGCAGATAATATGCAACCCTTGATTCCTAAAAATACTTGGGAATTCTTGATGGAAGTTTAAATGTAATACTAACAGAACAAACCTGCTATTTTATGATGACATCATTTGCAAATGAAGAGTAGCTGTTATACACCTATATGACTTCCCATTAGCAACACTCAGAGCCTGCTTTCTTTCCCCCTGAAACATAATATCTGCCACATTTTATTACTTAATTGAAATGCACATGGAGTGAGAGAGCTGCAATTATTTGCAGCTTGCAAAGCCTTTTTATATGAAGAACATTCCATATTCTCTTTCCAGTTCTGTATTTATGTTCATTGTTCAATTTTTCAGGAACATGACTGAGGTTAGCTATCATAAGACTGCAGATATTTTTGCCAGTCCTTAGTCTGTCATTTCATTGTCTTTAATACTGGGATGTCTTTTACCTAATTCAAGACTATTGAATTTAATAATTCTTTAAACTCATTTCTCCTTTAAGCACTAGAAGGATTCACATTTTTCTCTTTTTGTTTTTATTTTAGTTTTCTGCATGTGGTATTTAGATGAGATATCATATTATTGCATACCTAAACTATCTTCATAGCTAGAGGGGTGTCTAAATTCTTAGTGCTATATAACTGTCACACTATTCTGCCCCATCATATGTATTATCTAAAACAAATATCAACTAATTCTGCAGTCATCAGAATTAGTCTGCAATACTGCATTCTAAGGGGACATGGTGGCTCAATGGCTAAGACACTGAGCTTGTCAATCAGAAAGGTTGGCAGTTCGGTGGTTCAAATCCCTAGCACCCTGTAACAGAATGAGTTCCCCTTATTTGACCCAGCTTCTGCCAACCTAGCAGTTTGAAAGCATGTAAAAATGCAAGTAGAAAAATAGGGACCATCCTTGGTGGAAAGGTACCTTCGATGTTTAGTCATGCTGGCCATATGACCATGGAGTTGTCTTAGAACAGTGCTGGCTCTTTGGCTTTGTAACAGAAATGAGCTGTAGCCGGAAATGACTAGCATGTATGTTCGAGGGAAACCTTTAGCTTTTTACTGCATTCTAACCAATGCTTCACTACAGCAAAGTAGAACTAACATAGGCTTAAAAAAACAAAGGAATCTCTTCTTGTTTTTATTTTAGATTTCTTCTCAGCTAAATGGTCCTGCAACCAACTGCAATGATGAAAAGAAAAATAAAATGGCCACTCTTTTGGAGATCATTACTGCTTTATCACCCAAAAGATAAGGACATGGGCTGTGAATTGCAATGAAAGTGGAGTATTGAACCTAGCTAATGTGAAAGCTACCCTTTCTTTTGAGCAATAGATATAAGAAATATAGAAGGCTTCTAAAATAAGTGAGCTGAACAATTCTGAACTGAAACATAAATCTTTCTGAAGGTCTTGGCTTAAAACCTGCTGCTCTGGCTCTTTCAGAAAGATCTTTCAAGGGCAAGTGGGCTCAGATATTAAGAACCAAAGCAACACTCTACTGGATTGAGCCCAACTAATCTAGTGGTCTTTTCTCACAGGGACCAGTCCAAAGCATAAGGAAGTTCCCTAGCTTCCCAGCAGATCACTTTCAATACAGAGGTGGTATTCAGCCAATGCGCACCTACTTGGGCAAACTGGTAGCAAGAATTTGGCGTGGGTTGCCAAACCAGTAGCAACATCTAACTGGCCATGCCTCCAACACAGTTGCCTGGTTTCCGCTCACTCGCTTGTCCTGCCCGCCTGATGCTCACTCACCCCAGTTTAAAGGAGGATTGCTCCCCCATCCTAGCCATGCATTTTCAAGCAGCCACTTGAAACCACATGACTGTGGGCGGAGCAGCGGTCCGTTAACCTGCAAAACTGTTCCAAGGCTGGATTCTTCATGGACACTAGAAGTATCGCTTCCCCTTGTGAGTAAGGTGCCTGGAGTGAGAAGGAAAGAACGCTGGGGGAGGGGAGGGGACATCCAGCCATGGGGAAGTTTGCAGGAGCTGCAAAAGCAAGTCCATTAACCTGAGGAACTTCTACAATGCTGGATTCACTTCCCTTTGTGAGTAAGGTACCTGGAGTAAGAGGGAATGAAGGCTGATGGGTGTGGGTGTGAAAGAGAGAGAGAAAGAGAAGAAAGAAAGAAAACAAGAAAACAAGAAAGAAAGAGGAAGGGGGAGAGAGAAAGAGAAAGAAAGAAAGAAAGAGAGAGAGAGAGAGAGAAAGGAAGGGAGAGAAAGACAGAAAGAGACAAAGAAAGAGAAAAAAAGAAATAGGAAGGAAGAGAGAGAGAGAGAGAGAGAGAGAGAGAAAACTCTGTGCTATTATTTTTAATTGTTCCATTATTTATCATGTGTTTATATTTCACACTGTCCCTACCCCTAGAGTGATTCTACTGCCTTTCTTTTACCCAGAGCTACCATATTTTTCAGGGTTTACATGCATTCAATATCTATAGTCCAGAACATAAATACATGTGTGTTTAAGAGAGTTGAAAGGTACTTTGGAGGTCTTCGAGTCCAACCCCCAGCTCAGGCAGGAAAACTGAGGATGCCAAACTCTGAGTAGAGGTCCTGGGAAAGGTGTCAGAATAATACTTAGAAGGGACTTTGGGGGGAACTCTATGCCATTTCAGAGAAATGGCTGTCCAGCCTTTTAAAAATTTCCAGTGATTGATCACCCAGAACTTCTGGGGACAAGCAAGTCCACTGGTTAATTGTTCTCATTGTCAGAAAGTTTTTCCTTAGTTTTAGGTTGCTTCTGTCTTTTTTCAGTTTCCATTTCTTCTTGTTTGCCTTCTGGTGCATTGGAAAATACATTACCCCCTCCCCTTTCTTTCTGGCAGCCCCTTAAAAGCATGTTGCCTATCACACTCTTGGGCAAAGCATGTGAGCCATTTTCTCCTGTCAGTGGTCCATAAAAATACATCTATAGTATGTAGATAATAAAGTCAAAAAAAGGTGAATAACATTTAGTTGAGGCTGGGCGTGACAAGGAATGGCTGGGAAGGGAGGGGCCAGGTGAGGCAGCCCTCGGCGTGAGTGATATTAAGTTAGCCACACCCACTCAGTCACATGACCACCAAGTCACACCCACTAAATAAGCCACACCCACAGAACTGGTAGTAAAAAAAATTGAATCCCACCATTGTTTCAAAGGATGTTATGGTGTCATCAAAACTAATAGTCATTGGTCCCAAGATTTATATAAATTGGCCCAACTCTTTTTTAAAGTGTCAAAGCCTGGTAATTATTCTAAAGCTGAACCATGAATTGGTCTTAAAGAAAAAAATTGATTCTTCCAGGATTCAGTTTCACTGAGTGATCTTCAATGTACACTTATCTACTTTAGATATATCGTGTATAATTTGAGTACACCTTAATCATGTCCCTTTTTATCTGCCTCCATTCTCCAAAAAGGCCCAAATGTAGCAATTTTTGTAGAAAATCTGCTCCAGCATTTAGATAATCTTAACTGACATTCCTTTGTATTCCTTTTGAGGGGTTGAACCAGAACCGCACACAGTATTCCAGATGTGGTTACACCACCAATTTATATGTGGGCATGTTGAATAATAAAGTAAACAATTTTAAATATGGCTTTATACCACTTAGCTATGAAGATATAAATTTATCCAACAGAGTCAGGGAGGCAAAGGAATTTCAAAATAGATTAATCTCAAAAATAAAAAAGTACCACATTGAACTTGCATTGTATGGTTCTCATGAATCCCCAGTATAATTATTAGGTACCATGATTATTCTAGGAGTTTAATACATCAAAGCCAAGTTGTGAACTGGTACTTAACTCAGGGGATAAGTCATATATATTAACTATGCATATATTTTATTTCAGTCTCTGCTAAAATGAAAGGCTTAACAAAAGAACTAAACTGTTTCAATATCAAGGCTCAGTTCTTCCACAAAGGAGGCCTAAAGCCTACTACAACTGAGGCATCAAAGCAGAGACAGATGATTTTATAGCAAGATGCTATAAAAGCTGCACTCCAGTCCCTATCAGTTATAGCCAGTATGGCAACTGATGAAAAATGATGGAGGTTGCATTCTTGTGGTGTTGCTATCTGATGAGTATATCCATTCTTCTACTAATACTTCTATAATCCAGAATGTACAAAAGATTAAGGAAGCACAAGTGTGCTCTGATATAATGAGCTTATATCGAAGCATTTTGAATACTTGAAAGTAAAGTTTGGCATGTTTCAGCTTTGTTGTTTTCTAACAAGAGTTATATTTAGTGATTCCTCCAAGAATTATGCTCTATTTCTTAAAGGGCTTATTTGGGCATCAAGTTAACTGGTATTCACTTTCTTAACTTGATATCACTGGAAATAAATGTATTTATTTCTAAGCATTCTTCTCAAGCTAAATGAAAACTTACATTAGGGCAATCGGACATTGCTCCTTATGTGTATCTAAAGGCAGAAGTACATTTCAAAGCAGAAATCATTCATAAGCAAAATAAAAATACACAAAAGAACATTTTCCTGTGCAGTTGGTGCTTCTTAACACAAGACTAAATGACAGCTATTTTGTGTTGCAGTACACAAATGCCATAAGGCATTAATATTGGATACTGGACAAATCTCATTAAGCCATTATGTCCCAACGGGGGGTAATTATATTTTTATCACAAGACAATAACCATTCTGAAGAAAAGTGAAGCACCCAGCTGGGTCTTCTGCCCACAGGGCATCATTACAGCTTGACAATCTCACCTGGGCAACTGTCAGGTTTCATTGCCCAATTAATTTACTTCCATAGATTGTTCAATAAAACACCTCTTACAGTAATTTCAAATGATGTAATGACAATATGTCATTTGCATTAACACAAGATATTGTGGGTTTTAAAATCTCATTTTGGTGTATCCACTTGCCTATATCACTGTTGTTTCATGTTAAAAGTATGGAAGGCAATGTGATAGCTACCATGTATGAAGAAAATCTTCACATCTCTTTAATTTTCTGCCTTTTAAATACTGAATGAAATAATGAATTTCCAATAATGAATATTAATATTCATTAAATATGAAATGTCATAAGTAGAAGTTAAACTTTCAGATTTGGAAATTTGGAGTAATATATTCTTTGTATGATACACGCATAAATATATACATCCTATCATTCCTTTTTACGCTCAGTAACATTATCACAAAATTAAACAATGAGGTGTTCTTTCAGAGTTAATAATATTTAAATTATCTTATTTACAAAATCATTATAGTTATAGTGTAGAAAATAAATTAAAGCATGACATAAGGAAAATATATATAGTTAAATCTAAATAGCATTCATTGGTGGTTTGGGATTGAGTTATACAAACTCACATGGCTTGAGACTGAGTTGTATGTGGGATTGCCTTTTTTCTAAGACTCTCATTCATCCAACTTGATCTAGCAGATGGTCATGCTGTAGGTCCTGTCAGCTAAAGAGTGTCAGCTGTCACTCTTGGCTTTTCTGCAGTGCCCCTGCTTTATGGAACATCCTCCCCTTCAGATTAGAATGATGGGTCCTTGATGTCTCTGAGCTTTGTTGTTTTCTTGGAGATGTTTCATTACTCAAACTAGGTAACATTATCAGCTCCAAGCATAAGGAGCTCCAAGCATAGGACACCCCTCATTTTAACCCTGAGCTACAAATATTGGAGATTAGAATGGCTCCAACTCTGTTAGCCTTTCATAAAAACTTGGCTATATGTTCCTGAACCTGAAGCGCTGAATGTGTCAAAGGTCCCATTTCCTGGCTGTATTGCTATATAAAATTTTTATTGTTGTTTATTGTTTTAAAATGTGTTAGTGTCTGCATTATAATATAGTTTTTGAATTGTAAGCCACCCAGAATCATTGACTGAGATGGGTGCCTACAGTGGTGGGATTCTTTTTTTTTTTTTTACTGCAGTTCTGTGAGTGTTGCTTGGTGGGAGTGACAGGGGAAGGATACTGTGAAATCTCCAGTCAGAGGTGGTATTTGCCAGTTGTCCTAACTACTCAAAATTTCTGCTACCAGTTCTGCAGAACTGGTCAGAACCTGCTGAATACCACCTCTGGATGCCTAGAGAAATTGAACGAATAAACAAAAATTGTATCTCGCCATAACTTTCTATCCTTAACAAACCATGTCAGCCACTTCGTATATTGTTTTTTTTTTCTTTACACTTTTTATGTATCTTTTGAAGTGCCTCATCAGCTCTAGACAACCTCAACTTTTTTTAAATCTTCCCCTTCTTCTTTATCTCTTCATCTTCTTTCTATGATAGGTTTGATTGAAGATGGATTTGACCATCAGTCATTCTATCTAATCCAACCACTTCAGCTAGTATGCATAAAGCCCCACTTGGCAAACATTGTTTATTGTCACCTCTCATGCCTTTTCCATCAGTTTTCTGTCACACCCTTTCCCAGGTGCAACCTACTGTAATCTATACAAATTGTTTTTATTAGAGACATCTTTAACAAAGTAAAAGTCACAAAAGAAAATAAAGAGAATAAAGAAAAATAGTGAACAGTAAGAACATAATAAATAGGAATAGGGAAGAAACATTATGAAAAAGCAGCTTCTGATCTTGATAACGAATATAGATTTTACCCTCTCTAAGCTTAGATCACTATTTCCTTCTTTCCATAAGTTGCCATTTCTACAAACCCATAAATCACAATTTCTTTTTCCCTTTTTTAAATAAAAAGTTCATAAGGCTTTCCAGTCACTAATAAAAGTAGTTGTTGATCTTTTTCTAAGCAAACAAGTTAAATTCACCATTTTGGCTAGTTCTGTCATCTTCACCAATCATTTCTCCATTGTAGGTATTTCTGACTCTTTTAATGTTTGCACATCTAGTAGTTTGCAGGAGCAAACATAACAAAATAATTTTCCATGGCTCTTTTCTAATTGACTATTCATTAATCCCAACAAGAAAAGTTTTTAATTATTTGAATGATTGCATATATTTCAACCCCAATTTTGGGGTTTTTTGCACAAATCCATGAGACATTTTATGTTGTCTACAATACAAATTGAAGTACCGTTATTCTTGCTGCATATTTTTTCTGTAGTTATTTTAGCAGCCTACTGTAGTCTCCATTCATTCTTACTAGCTTTCTTTTGTGTAGGAGATAATTGTCACACAATAGTAAATAAAGCAAACAGCCACTTCATAAGAAAAGCATGTCCATATTTTAACATTTTTTCCATTGTACTCCTATAACTTGTCATTTTTTAATATTTTCAACATTTATGGCTTCTTTGTTTATTTTATTTTATTTATTTGATTTGTTAATCACTTACAAGATGATAAGTATAAGAATACACGAGTATGTATACAGGAAATAGGTACGAATAAATGGGGACAATAGGACAGGGACAGTAGGCACGATTGTGCACTTATGCATGCCCCTTACAGACCTCTTAGGAATGGGGTGAGGTCAATGGTAGATAGTTTAAGGTTAAAGGAGTAGGGGTTTGAGGATGTAACAACAGTCAGGTAGTGCATTCCAGGCATTGACTACTCTGTTGCTGAAGTTGTACTTTCTGCAATCAAGTTTGGAGCAATTTACATTGAGTCTGTATCTATTTGTGTGCTCTTGTATTGTTGCGGTTGAAGCTGAAGTAGTCATTGACTGATATGACATTGTAGCAGATAATTTTGTGTACTACGCTTAGGTCCAACCGTAGGCGGCATAGTTCTTGTCTAAGCCCAAAATTTCAAGTCTGGTGGTGTAGGATATTCTGTTGCGAGAATGTTCTTGCCTTGATCATTAACATTTATATTATTTGTTTCATTTCTAATGTTTGACATATCATTTAATCTGTTTTATTAATTCCATTCATTTGGCCTTTTTCTATTGTAGGCAATTTGTTTAGT
Source organism: Hydrophis major (assembly GCA_033807585.1). Lineage (NCBI taxonomy): Eukaryota > Metazoa > Chordata > Lepidosauria > Squamata > Elapidae > Hydrophis > Hydrophis major. The sequence continues at coordinate 324,866,143 of CM066329.1, forward strand.
GTTTTTGATCCACTTTCTCAAAACAGTTGTGTATATTCTCTGTGTTAAAACAATGAGGTGTTTTTTCAGTTAATATTATTTAAATTATCTTATTTACAAAGTACACTATAGTTAGACAGATACATATTCTGAAAAAATGTTATAAAGTGAATTTAAGCACAGACAGATTATCTCTAAAATAAGACATCAAGAGCAATGACAACCTATCCAAATTTAATAACACTTCCAGAAATTATAAACGTGAAGGTGGTCTTTCACATCTACTGAGATAATATAGTAGATCACCCACCAGGCTGTGTAAAAAGGTGACAAATACCCACATGTGAAATTATTTCTCTTTCCCTTACTGGACTAAGACATAAATACTCTTGTGCAGTATTACTAATCTGTCCAGTAATATGGAAAGCAGAACATTAATCTGATAATGTAGAAACTCTTCCATAAGTCAGATAAAAAAATTACCTAAATTGGTACAGGTATAGGAAAAATATCTTCCAATCTTTCTGAAATCATTATGGAGGACTCATTGCTTTAGCTTCAGTGAAATCCCCTCAAGGCTGAGCAAGGTTAAGACAACCTTCAAAACCTTAGGTATGTGGCAATACATGTATTCCATGCTAATACAAAGTTGTTTCAATAGCACCACAGGGAGAAGATCTGATTGTGCAGGTTGATGATGAGGTTCACCTTTTCTATTTATCTTGATTAGGTCACTCCCTGTCTAATGCTGCTATTTATTCAAACCCCCCACTATTATTCACCTTTTAACAACTGCAGTAACAGTATTCTATATGTATATATGAAATATCAAATGCATTTCTCAAATGTATTCATCTCACTTTCTCCTGGAATTCCAACATAATAAAAATTTTATGGAAGGATGGGAATATTTTCATTATCAGGACAGTTTGTTTAAAGAATAGTAAAGGAACAATGGTTTGGGATTAGGAAGCCACCCCCCCCCCCATTCCAATTCTATGTTGTTCATCATGTCTGAATTTAATCTTCTTCATCTTGATTTGAGTAAGGATATTTTGTAATGGCTGTAGTCGGTGGTGGGATTCAACCAGTTCGCAGCACTTCTGGAGAACCAGTTGTTTAGTTTAGTTTATTGTCATTGAACCTCGTACAATGAAATCAAACACCATATTTAGTGCACATCATGACCATGACCATGAAAATAAGCACAAACACACATCCTTCAACCTCCACACATTGAACCGAAAACCCCCAACACTGCACCAACACTGCATTATACAGCAGAATTCAAAAGAGCTACTGCCCTGGGGTAGAAGTTGTTTTTCAGCCTATTTGTTAACCTTCTGAGAAGTTTGGTAAACTGGCTGTTGGAATAAATCATTTGGGCAGAGAAACTGTTATTAAATTATTTGAATCCATCATTGGTATAGTATATTCACTGGACAGTTAGTTTTCTTTACACTTAACAAAGTGTGTTTCCTTTACTAAAGTAATGTGTGTCATGCACAACTTTTCTATTTTGGTAACTCAAATGCATTTAGAACAAATTTGTGAAAGAATCACAAACACATTCTGCTTGACATTCTCTCACACATGCACTTATACACAAGACAACCAAACCCTGAAATGTATCCTTGGCTGGGGGGAGGGTGAATTGACTTGCTTTTTTTATGCAGAGAAAAATGGAAGGCAGATTTACATTGAGGCAGAATTGCAAAGGGTGTGGGAAGAACATTAATGAAGATTCAAGAAGAATGAAAAAACAACAACAGTGACATGACAAATCTTTTCTATTTAATTAGATCATCTGGAATCACAGCTGGAAATACCCTCCTATGTGTTTATGTTTAATTCATATCTCAGACTTCAAGATCAGAGCAACAGAGTGAGCAAATCTGTGTGACATCCAGGCTTCAGGTGCAAGCTACAAGAACAGATGCACCAAAGTTAAGGCAATGAAGCATTCCACGTACCTCACAAAACCTAGGAATGTTTTCATCAGAAGCACAACTGAGTTGATGAGCAGAAGAGCACGATTAAATTTTTTCTGTCATGAAAGGATAATGGTCTTGTGATTTGGGAGGGAAATCTTCTTTTGACTCCGCATACTATAACTATCTGTAAAGCCCATTAGCTGGGCCAGTTCTTTCCAATATTGATGATTTACTCTTGGGGGATCTTATCCATTGTGCTAGCCACAAAGACAGCTTGCTCTATAATATATTTTGAAGTTTGGAAAAACAAGATCACCCAAATCTTTTGAGTTCTATAAAATTTTGAATTTTAGTCTAGTTGTTTTTCCCCATTGTACTGTATCTACCAAATTAATGTTCTTTGGAGAAAACTTCCGGTTTGCGTGGCTTCGGGGCAGCAGGAATTCGCGACAGCTCGCGATTCCTGCTGGCTAGCTGTCGAGGTACCCCCGATCCAGATGGGTCAGGGGGTTAAGGCTGCCCTGTAGGGACAGCTGAAGATAGAGGGGAGCCGGTTAGGGAGGTGGGGGCATCGCAGACCCCCCCCTTCTCCGGAAAAAACCCTTTTTCCCAAGGCGGTGGAGCGGCGGTCAGCAATGGCCGCCACGAAGAAGCCAGCAACCGGGTAAGAACTGTGCTGGAGGAAGTGTGAAAAGTGAAAGTTCTGTCTGAGCCGGGTCAAGTAACAACTTTTAAATTGCCTGGAATTGAGCTGCCTGTTGCTGGAGGATACATTGTTTCCCTAAGAAGATCGAAAGCGGCGGAGAAGCTATCAAAGGGAACTTTCTTTTTTTTATTTTTGTTTACTCTCCCATCCCACGGAAAAAGCAGAAATATTTGGATATATTAGACATTGAAAGTGGATTGCTTTGAAAGTTAAGCTAAGAGACAAAGGGATTTTTGGACATTGAAAAATTTAAGAAATTGGAAAATTTTTGCTGGAGGTATGGATTTTTGATTATTTAAAATTGTTATTGCAAGTGGGAAGGGAGAAAAAAAAAAATTGGAGCAGAAACTGAAAAAGGAGGAGACTGTCTAGAATGTCTTGGTGGATCCCAAAAGAAGATATATGGTAATTGGACCTCTTTGATTAAAAATTAATTTAGAAAGAGAAAGAGAAGAAGGAAGAAAAGTATTAACTTTTGGAACTTTTTTCTTTTTTTCTTTTTTTAATTGCTTTTGATTGTCCTGGATTAAAAATACTTGTGGTTGTTTTGGAAAAAGTTTTCCCTTTTCATAATGGCATTGTCTGTGGATGAACTAGAGATTGACTATCAAAAATATAAAAAAGAAGATACTTTGGGCGCTTTGTTCCAATTCTTAGAAATGGCGTTATGTTCTGTTGAAAAGTTGATTATGCAGCAGAAGGACTGGGACAAGGAAGAAGAGGAAGATGAAGCCATCTTTGATGAACAATGGGTTCCTTCCGGAGAGGAGGAGAAAAAGGATAAGAAAAAGGGGTTTTTAAGAATTATAAAAACAACCAAAAGAGAGAAAAATGAGCGAAAAGATGGAGGCAAGGTTAGAAAGCAAAGGAAAAGGAGCAAGAAAAGCGAAGAGAAAAAGCAAAGGGGTAGAAAGGGCAAGGAGAAGAATAAGCAAGAGAGAAAAGGGGGGAGGAGAAGCCTTAATGGGGGGAAGCAAGATTTAAAAAAAAAAAGTTTATTTAGAGACAATGGGTGAATTTAATTTAGATTAAAAGAGGGATTCTGGAGGGTATATAAGAGTGTGTTTTTATATGTATATTTAGAATAAAAAATTTATTATGTAATTTTAGAATCTTTTAAACAGAATCCCAAGAAAGATTTATATGTAGTATTTTTAAGTTAGGTAATGAGTTATAGATGTAACTCCAATTGTTGTACAGGAGAAGTATAGTAAAAGAAAAAAGATGAATGGATGTTTGGAAATAGAACAGACAAAGAATGTTGTTGAAAATGGTAATAATGGAAGGATATATATGCTTTTCTTTTGATTTTGTATATTGATAAAAGGCAATAAAATTTTAATTGATAAATAATTTGGATGGAAAAGAGAAGTAGGGACAAGATATGAAGTTAATATTATATGAAATATTAATATTATAATCTCAAAATGTTATGTTTTATTGGTCTATCATTATTTTTTTTTTTTAGAAAAGAATTTATAAGCTGTTATGCCTTGATTTTGTGTGCATTGTTTTTAGAAAACTGATAAAAATGGTTTTTATATACATATATAAAAAAGAAAATGATAATAAGATATGGAAGGAGATTTAGGTTGAATATGATGTTTGAATTTGTGTCTGTGTAAAGAGTTTTAACCCGGGAACAGACAACCTTCAGAAAAGATCTTTTAGTTTTGTCTATGTTTTATGTTTTGTGTTTGTATGTTTGTGTATTATGCTTATGATAAAACTAACAAAATTTGTTTTTTATTTAAAAAAAAGGAAAAAAGAATCAATAAAACCTTGGAGGAATGTTAGATGAGAATAATTTAAACAAGCCAGAAAGAAAGGAATATGATGACTATAAAATGGATAAATATGGAAGAGAAATGAAATTGAATAGGAGTAAAGAGAAATAATGAGAAATTTGATGAAAGATATTTGTGTGTCCATATGGGGATGGGATAAATTGGAATTATGCTGTATAAAAATATTGTTTTGTTTGACTTGTAAGGACTTACAATATTAAGAGGTTTTATGTGTTTATGTATTTACTGGTTAATGATGTGTTGTTTTATCTTTAAAATTAATAAAAATTTGTTTCAAATTAATGTTCTTTGCCATTCTTGAATTTTTTTTCTGTAATTGGAATTAGCACCATTTGAAACAAATAGTTTATCATGGATAACACCTTAATCACATCACAGTTAGTTCATCCTAGCTAAGAAATATTTATGATTTTCCACCTTACAAGATCACTTTTGACTAGTTTCCACATTAAGTGACTTGTAATATTTTTTCTTTTTTAAACATTGATTTTATATCCAGAGAGTTCACAGTTGTTTTCATCAACTGTCTTATTATATTTTGTGGGTCTTTGATAGTTTGTATTACATCATACGCATAACATTGAAGCTTATGTTCCCCTTACAGATTCTGAGACAAGGTATTTGTTCATCACCTCAAAATTTTCTGCCAATATTTTTAAGGCAGTGATCAATATTAAGAGACAGTGGGGGGGGGGGTATCCTTGCTAGTGCCTTTTCAGATTATTAAAAAACTCATCAAAATATGGAGCATTATAAAAAAACAATCAATCAAATCATTTCACCATCAAATTCTCTTTTAAATTATATGTTTGCTGGCAATAACTATGGTATGAAAATGCAATTCCATATACAGATATGGTCCCTCAGACCCCAGGAACAGACTAAAAACACAAGAATTACTAGGTGAAGGCCAGAACCTGTAAGGTTGATATAACTGGAAAGTATTGAAAGAACAAAAACTGATTTTAAAAAGATATTTTTAAAAAAGAAAATTATCGTATAAAATCAACACCACCAATTAAAACATCTATATAAACTTATATAGATATGACACAGAGACAAAACAAATTAAATTTGCATGATAACATTGGTGGAAAACTTCGAAGAAACAGTCACTGTATTACAATGGTGAGGATGAAATATCAAATTTACCCCAAGTTATAACTTAAGAGAAAATTGGTATAAAATGTTTTATAGACATATATACAATTTCTTACAATAAATGTTAAAACAGACAAATTTAAAAAAAGGTTGAAATGTCATGACACAAAAGGAATATTTTAACTATATGCAGAGGACAGATCAAGGACATATCAAGAGCACTAGAAATTAGAAATACATGAACATTGTAAATGTTTGCCAGATGTAGTAGAATCTAAAAAATTATTTACATTGGTTTAAGAAGTTTTTATTCCTTTACTTTTTAATGGCATTTTTAACGAACAAAATAGTGGAAACTTTGGCACATATATGCAAAAAGATTTCTCAAATACTTCATTATTAAAATAAATATTGCTTTCTGTTTTTGCTTGTTCATTTTCTCTTGAAAAATATAAAACTGTAAAAAAAAAAAAGATGCTGTGAGAACAGTTCAACAAAGAGCTCCCGTTTTACAATATGAGAGGAAGGACAACTTGTTTTCCTACAATAATGCGATCTTCTCCTTCAAGAAAAACACACTCCAAACCCCAGTTAAGTTTCTACAGCATGTAAGCAAAGGTAGTCCTTGACTTATAACCATTCTTTTAGTGACCATTTGAAATTACAATGGCACTGAAAAAGCGACGTGACCATTTTTTGCACCTATGATCATTGCTGCATTCCCTAGTCACATGATCAAAATTTGGACACTTGGCAACTGGCATGTATTTATGATGGTTGCAATGTTCCAGGAGCACCTGATCACCTTCTGACAAGCAAAGTCAATGATTCACTTAACAACCGTGTTACTAACTTAACAACCGCAGCAAGTCACTTAACAACTGTGGCAAGAAAGGTCATAAAATAGGGCAAGAGTCACTTAACAACTATCCTGCTTAGCAATGGAAATGTTGGGTTCAATTGTGATTAAGGGACTGTATTTTTATGTGAAATAAAACCTATCATTTTCTCAACAATCAGTTTCTAAATGAGTTTAAGGAATTGCTAAATTTGATACTGTACAACAAACATGGAGGCTCAGTTTACCAGCCTACAGTGGGACAAACACTGCACATTCTAAAGAGGTGGAGATGTCATGTACAGATCTCACCATCTCCTACTTTTGCTTGTGATATTAAAATAGTTTGGCTTTTAAAATAAAAGGTAGAACATGATGGTTGCTGGGGGGAAAGGCTGCCTAATAAACAGGAATTTGCATTTTTCCTCAAAACTTTAAAAAAATATTGGGACACCCTAACCCCTAAGAAGCTTGAGCAAAGGGTTATTTTGCTTCAGTTTTTATAGAAATCAGTTAAAATAGTCTAGCCAGCCATTTTGTGATCTGCTCTTTATTTTTAATTTCGTAAGCATTGTTTTTTTTAACAAAATGACATCTTTCTCCTGCAGAACTAAATATTTGTATTTTGGATATTAAAAACTTTTAAAAGTTTAAATATTTATGGTTCACTTCTTAATTTTTGAAATAAAAATAGATTTTGGTTTTTCTCCAAGGAGTTGGCCGGGGGGGGGGGAGGGGCGGTATAGGAAGAATTGAAACCTTTAGCTGCATACTTTATGCTGTATTGTTAGGGAGTTATACTTTTGGAATTATTTCCCTTTTTTATGTTTATCTCTCAAATATACTGAGGTTATGATAAGCTACTAAAACTGACAAGTTGCTTCCCCAAAGCAGGTAGGACCAGAGTATGAAGATCCAAAGAACTTATGAAAAAGAAGGTTTTAAATTTTCACCCTCCAAATTATGTGCTCCGCTGTTTTACCTCAACATATTAGGGCTAACAATGCTGATATGCAAAAACCACCATATTGTGCTATTTAATAATAGTAGAATACAAGATAAACACATTGCTAGAATTTTTTGTTATGAAAGCCAGAAACTTCTGCATCTAGCCTGAAAGATGTTAAAATGATATAGTGATCTACTGAATATTATAGATATAAAAAAAATCTGGCATGGATTTTTTGAGAAAACAGGATAATATATGATTATATGATTATATGTTCTGATATATCAGAATTAATCTAGAAGCTGCTTTAATCAAATATTACCTATGTTTTGGAAAATCCAGGAGCCTAAAAAATTTTTTTAATGTTCTATCTCAGTCAAAAATAGATACAGTTACAAGTTTCTTATTCTGAAGTTACAGGAAATCATAATTTATTTGTTTTCTGATTGTGGGAAACAAAGGTCAAATCTTTGCATAAATCATGAGGGGTGGACAAAAGTGGCCATATATATGCAACAGTTTCATATTTAAGCTAATTAAACAATATATGTTCATTCAAGCGCAGATAAACGGGTAGAAAAAAAGCAAGTGATAAGGTTAATCACATGATCATATCTGTGCTGGTGTTTTGCCATTATACTATCCTATTTGTAAAAAATATTATTTTTATATGGGGATTTTCCAAATGTTTGATATGCCTCCATATGGTTATAATATGGTAGATTAAAAGCTAATCTAAAACAAAAATACCTTGTGGTTTGCAGAAACCAAACAGATCTGGCTTGATCCATTTGCTTTCATTATGAACAAATGGTTGTGAGTGGCAAACAATTGGACAAAAACAAAAAACTGAAATGCCATATAGGTGATTATATTCATTTGATAAAGGAGCACTCTTAGAATATGGCTTTGCAATAAATTGCTGTCAATAATGCTGACAGCATATCCCAGACCGAAACTCAATATATTTTTACAAAGATGAAATATTATCTCTATTTTAAGAAATGGCGTGAAGAGGGGAAATAGTTGATCCTGCAAAATTATCTTAGAAATATTCTCTCTAGATTATAGAAACATTAATATTTTCCGCATGTTCATCATGTTCAGATAATTCCTATATAAACATGAGCTTCTGTGCAGTTTTAGTGTTTTGTAATCATCTGTCTTTGCATAGACATTGAGGTTTCACTGACTGTTGCTCCCATAATACCTTCAGGGAGCCGAACAGCTTATTAGGAATTCTGCTATGCTCTCACATAAAAAGGTTGATCTTATCAGTACAGGTGCAAAGTCTTCACACAAGACAACCTCTAACAGCTAAGAGAGAGCTCAGAGATCAAAAGAAAAAACTAATTCAACTGTGCAATCACCAGATTATTCAAACACATTTTTAAAATGCTCTATGTTGTCTTAAAGCAATGCCTTCTTTTAGCATTTTGCTCTTTTTTTCTTTTTTTGCCTTTGTTTGTGTAACAATTTAAACATCTCCCTTGAATGGTTAAGTTATCAGAACAAAATGCAATTTACACCGCTGGAGCATAATTCTACATTTCAGCACTGAGAGAAACCTGTCTGATTAAACTGGTCATGCCAGGGAGAATTGTGACCTGAATAGTTTGTGGTAAAAATAGAATTCTGTTAGTCAACAATAGCCCAGAGTAGAAGAACATATATAGTGAGATGATAGAAGGTTTCTGAACGGATGTGCTAAATACTAATTTATATAAAATCAGATTTTTTTATGGATCATAAAAAGATGAGCTGGAATGACATTGAACAGAATAAACTTTTAAACTGGGGTAAATTTATGAAGAATAATCAGGTACTCTGGCATATCTATTAATTTTAATGGCTGGATCTCGCTATGATCAATAAAGCTGGAGTAAATCTCCATCTTATATTTATATTTTAATGCTGTCCAGTATATTTTAGCTACCTAATCTCATGTCCTGGATCTATGTCTGAAACTTATATGTTCATTTGGCATTCTTTTCTCTAAAAAAAAGTGACTATTCTTTGTACGTAAAATGTGCTTGCCTTATATTCAATACACTGCAATACAATACACCCATGTCTTCCTTCTTTGAGAAAATTATATACAATACAGTAATCTTTTCCAATAATTGAGCCTCCCAGTCTCTTTCCATATTTGTTTTTTGAGAAAAATATATACAGTACAGCAATCTTTTCAAATAACTGACCCTCTCAATCTCTGCCCATATTTGTTGACTTATGGGTGTCTCTTTAAACCATTCTGTTCCTGGTGCTTCCTGTTGTACTTCAATTTCTAGTGAGGTTAGTTTCCTGAATGTATTGTATTCTCTCTTTACAAATAACTTTGTAATTCTGTAATCCTTTTATGACTTGCTTTGAAAGTCACTTAGATCTTTTGCTCTTTGAATTTTGAATTTTTTTTCCTGTTTTTGTTTCAGTTTTTGAAATACCTTTTATCTTCTCCCATAAAGCCTCAGAATCTCTTTTGCATAACTGGACTGAATTTGTTCTTTTCATTGATCTTTTGTATGTATATATTTCTGGTCAAATCTTTCTGGTACACCTTACCTCTTTTGATTCTCACAGACTTGACATCAATAATTCATGGACTGTTTGACAATCTGCACCTGGGTATGCTCTGGATGACTAGCTTGTACTTATCTGTCTTCCGTTTCCTATTATGTAGTCAATTGAATTTCAATATTGTTTATCCGGTGATGTCCAAGATATAGATTCTCCATTAATATTGCTTAAACCATCTGTTAGCAATAAACAAAGTAGTCTCTTCACAAAATTTCATCAATTGATTTTCTGCATCTTTAAGTTTGCCAGATCCAAATCTTCCAATAATTCCAGAATCTTCCATTTCTCCAAGTTTTCCATTTCAAACATTCATCAATATTACTGTACCAATCCATTGGTTTTGTGTAAATGTATTCATTGAATTTATATAGTGTCGAAATGAGCAAACTCATACAGCTGACAAGTAGCATTTAATTTTCTCTAATTCTGAATATACCAGTGGCACATTATATTATGTAATGGTTGTATCATGGCTTTATATTCATGGGATCTTTCAAACTAATATTCTTATTGACCATGAATGAACAAAGAACAAAATCTTCTGTTAAATTACTGAGCTATCATATCCATTAGTTTTATTTAGAATTGCCCAGTATATATTTTGAGAGCCAGTTTGATGCAGAGGTTAAGGTACCAGACTAGAACCTGGGAGACTGAATTCTAGTCCTACTTTAGACATAATCCAGTTGATTGATTTGGGGCCAGTCACTTTTTGTTAGCTCTAGGAAGAAAGCAAAGGCAAATCCCCTTCCCAAATCTTGCCAATAAAACTGTAAGGACTTGTGCAGACAGTTGCTGGAGGGTCAACACAAAACATATTACATTGAGTAGGCAAATTATTAAATAACGGTCTGGATTAGAGTTGCCCTTATCTTTTAAAAAAGTTATTGAGTATGCAAATGTGAGTAAGTAGGTACCACTTTGGTGGTAAGGTTACAGAGTTTTGTACACCTTGATATATAGTCATGCAGGCCAGAAGTGTCTTCAGATAATGTTGGCTCCCTCAGCTAAGAAATAGAGATGAGCACTGTCCTCTAGAGTAAGACAAGACTGGGTAGGGGAAACCTTTACCTTTATCTTTATTCATATCCATACATTGAATATGCAAATAGATTGGTAAATATGAATAAATATTAATAAATAGAGAGGATAAAAGAAGGGTGACTGTTCCGCATTAAATTTGAACAGTTTGAAAACTACTGGCAGCTTTGCCATTTTTTAGTTGAGAAAATAGTTTAAGAGTCTTGCTAATGGCAACATTCAACCAGGTAGGAAGAGGGTCATTCTGTGGCAGTGAGGGGTTGAATCAGGAATTAATTGAATATCTCAGGAAAGTAGCTAATTCAAATCCAAAGGTCACTAAGTTGGCTGAACATTGCCAAACTCAAAGGCTGGAAATAAATTATTCAAGTGGAAGTGTTGCTCTTCACCCAATGATGTGTTGACCGATGTGGAAAATCAAAAGCAAGAAAATTTCCAGGCATCTATATATGGCTGACTACTTTCTGGGTGCAACAAACTTAAAAGTTCAAATTCATAAAACTGACAGTGCAGTTATTAGATTTGCCAGTTAAAGTGAGAAGATTCACTCTTCTCAGCCTTTAAGGTTTTTAATGCTCAAGTGCTGAGCACCTGATTGATTGATGCCTCCTTTCGTTGTATATTCTAATGATTTTTAAATCATTTGATCCAAATTTGTTGGAACTTTATTGTAGGTCATCCCCTCTTTTGTAGATGCACTTTGTCCTTATCTGTCGCAATTCAAATGAGAATCTGTTGTCTGAAATTTTAGCTAAAACAGAGCCTCCAGGTGAATTGTTAGCCTAGCATGCCCTGGCAGGTAAATTTACTTCTATGTAAAAGAAAAAGACCATTTGGCAATTATTTATCCTTCTGTGGCTTTTTAGCTACCTAGAATAGACACACTTATATATGTAATTAAGCAGAGTTCTTGGACTGGACATAGAAAATAATAGACCTATCATTCCATCTTCCTGTCCCAAGAACCACTTTTTAAATTTTCTTTTTCTTTTTTTTGCCCAATTTATATTTCCCTGTGACTTGTTATAGAGTAGATCTGTGCCATGCTTCAGGTCCAATTTGGCATGCACTTGGAATGGGAGAATATGGTGCAGCCAGCTCAGCATAGCCAGCTCATGACCACTAAGTCACCTCTGTCAATTCACTGCTGCCAAGTTGCCACAGGACAAATCCACATGGGCAACTCAGGGGTGGGATTCTACCAGTTTGGACAGGTTCAGATGAACCAGATGTTAACTTTTCATCTGGTTTGCCGAACTGGTATTTCAACCAACTGGTTGGCTCTGCCCACCCCATCCTGCCCCTCCCAGGGTTCACCACACGGCCAATTTTTGATGCAGGTAAGTGCAGGTCCACATGGAGGCTCTGGGAGAGGGAAAAAAATGGCTTTCCAGAAATCTGGAAATGGGCCTGTTTCCAGCTTTCAGAGGGCTTCCAGAGCCCAGGGGAGGCCAGAGACCCAGGAGTTGCCTCTGGACTTTTGGAAGGCAAAAAACACTCCTCCCGGAAGTTCCGGTAGGGCACATCCACCATGGCCATGCCCACCCAGCAACCAGGCAGTGAACTGGATACTGGGATTTTTGAATCCCACCCCTGGGGCAACTAATTACAGGGAGAACTCACTATGAGAGGCCAGAAGGAGAGCCAGGTAGACAGGAGAGCAAGCAGATGGACAGAGTACAGAACAACAGCAGTGGCTGGAGGCTTTCCATTTTCACACACACCACTACTGCTGCTTCTGCCACTGCCACTGAGCTCTGGGCCAAAGATGCCAAAGTGTGTTGGCAGAGGCAACTTGGCAGTGGTGTACAGATGGCAGTGAGCTGGTGGCAGTAAGTTGTCCTAAATCTTAGCACAGTATCCTGGGGGAAAATTGCCATTCAAGGAAAAGACATAACTGCTTTGAAAAGTTGCAGACAGGTGCTATATTCATATCTTCCTGCACTCAAAAAGGTAACTTTTGAAACTGTGTTGCATTGCTTTCTATAATATGCCACTATTTTTAATGGTTTTTAATCTACAAAATGCTAATGAAAAAAGAAACATTGTCTCTGCACAAATTTATCCCCACCATCATGTTATTGTTCATTTTGCATCTCTGTGGATCCAACTATAATAGGCTACATAGTTGTTGTATACAGTTTTATCATGAAGTCTAATTAGAAACAAGGTAATGCTTCTTTTTTGGCATCACTATTGGAAATATCATAATGTAGCAGCTATTGGTTCCTTTTTATGATAAAGTTTTCTGACAAATGACACTTAGTGAAAAACAGGGGTGTTTCTCATTGAAAGAATGAAATACAATGGGCCTTATTCAGTAAGATTCTGTATTATTATAAGAATAATTCTTTATACCTCACAGATTTTCCATAGAAACACATCACTGAAACAGCTGCTTCCTTATGAATTAGTAGACAGATGCTTCAATTCCAAAGTTCTATTCTTTCATGTGCCATGAAAAGAAAGCAGCCACTTATTTTGTTGCATGAAAAGCAGCTGTTGCCAAAGAAATATTAAGGGAATGAAGAGGTTACAGCATGAATGAGCAACAGTTAAGATGTGCTTCCTTGCACATTCCTTGCACAAAAAAGAAGATACATCAATTCAGAATGTATGGGATACAATGAAGACATATGTTAGAGGCTTGATAATAGACTATACAAGGAAAAGAAATACTATGAAAAGATTAGCCTCTAAGGCCTTAGAGGATGAGTATAAAAGACTTGAAAAAGAGCTACAGAAAATGCCACAGAAAAAGGACATCAAGCTAAAAATGGATATAGTTAAACATAAAATGGGTCAAATAGAAAAAGAAGAATTAGCACAGAAAATTAGAGGTGCTAAACAGAACTACTTTGAAGATGCAAACAAACCAGGTAGATGGTTAGCATACAAATTGAGAAAGGAGAAAGAATCAAGGAAAATATTGCAATTAATAGATGACCAAGACCAAGTTTGCTATGGTAGTAAAGAGAAGAAGGAAATCATTCAAGACTTCTATGGGAAATTATATATGCAAAAGAATATTGATGAGGAAAGAGTTAAACAGTACTTACAGAATGCTAATTTACCTCAGATACCCAAAGAAATTGAAACAATGTTAGAAAGCAATATAACAATGATGGAGTTAACTGAAGCACTCAAGAAGCAAAATAATGGAAAGGCACCAGGCCTAGATGGACTTCCAGCAGAATTTTACAAAACATTACAAGAATTGTTGAATCTTCCATTGCTAGAAGTTATGAATGAAGATATGTTAAAAAAGAAGATACCTAAATCATGGTCAGAAGCCTATATTACACTTATTCCAAAGGAGGAGGCCGATCCATTACAAATTAAGAACTATAGACCTATTTCTTTACTAAATGCAGATTATAAAATCTTTGCTTCAATATTGGCAGAAAGACTTAAAAAATATCTAAATAATTTTATTCATCCTGATCAAAATGGATTTCTGCCAAAAAGACAAATTAAAGATAATATGAGAGTAATCTTGGACACCTTGGAATACTATGAGGCACATCCTGAAAAACAAATGGCTCTGATATTTCTAGATGCACAGAAGGCATTTGATAATGTGAATTTGCGATTCATGCTATTACTGCTGGAACAGATGGGCTTTGCTAGAAAGTTTATTCAAGCAATAGCAGCTATATACTATGAGCAAACAACAAAGGTAATGATAGAGGGAGAACTGACAGACTCTATCAATATAAGAAAAGGAATAAGACAAGGGTGCCCACTATCACCTTTGTTGTTTGTGTTAAACAGAAATATTAGAGATGAAAAGAATATAAAAGGAATGAAAATCAAAAAGGAAGAATTTAAGCTGCAAGCATTTGCAGATGATCTGGTTTTCATCTTAGAAGACCCTCTAGAAACAGCACCAAAATTGATAGAAAAGATAGAAACATATAGAAAGGTGGCTGGTTTGAAAATAAATAAATATAAGACAAAGATCTTGACAAAGAATATGCTATTAAGACAAAAGGAAGAACTGGCAGACCTATTGAAAATTCAGGTCACGAATAAGATCAAATACTTGAGGATATATTTGACAGCAAGATGTAGTACACTAAAAGAGAATAATTATATGAAACTTAAACAGCAGATAGCGCTAGATCTGGCGAAATGGGAAAATTTACAACTGTCACTAATAGAGAGAATATCAACAATCAAGATGAACATATTACTCAGAATTTTATATTTGTTTCAAACAATTCCAATTAGGATTGGAAAAGATTACTTTGAAAATTTAAATAAAATTGTGTTGAAATATATATGGCAAGGTAAGAAAGTGAGAATAAAGTTAAAACTTTTGCAAGATGCTAGAATTAGAGGAGGATTTGTGTGGCTTTGCTCCGCATTTGGAAGGCTTTTCACTGGGTGGTCGAATGCATCAAGAAAGACACCAGGCTGGTTCTATCTCGGGTGAGCTGCCCCGTTCACAAGCTTGGGAAGCTCTTTTATTAAAAACACATAGTAATACATCACAAGCGGTGAATTCTATCCAATCATTATATTACATGAGCAGAAATATTAGTGGACACATAGTAGCATCAAATCAAAGTGCTATATGGTCAGTTTTAGTAGGTACAAAGTAGCCAATCAATGCTTGCAGTCCAGTTAATAGCCCATGGTGTTGTATTGCTGATTGATGTTCTTTGTTCCTGGTACACACTTGCAGCCTACGTGAGGCCTTGGGGCCTGGCATGAACTGAAACTGTTTGAAGTTGATTCATTACTGCATCTCCTCTGTTTTAGTTTTATATGGAGGAAATTCTTCTGGATCTTCGTCACTGCCCATGCAAAAACTTGTGCGAGCGTACGCATCAGGGTCTTCTGAGGGTATAACTTTGTACAGAGGTTCTTTTTCCCAGAGGGCATTAACCTGTGCAATGGCACGCTTTTCAGCTAATAAAGACAGACTATTGGAGATAGTGCAAACAAAAATTGGTAACACACATGGAAGAATAACGCATCCTGCAGCAATCATATCTATGAGAGCTACTATGGCTTGTAATCCTGGTAGTTTTGGGAACCAGGAACTAAAATTATTCTTAAAATCAATACCTTGCCATACTTGATTAGGATTATAGGTAAATTGTCACATCTCAGTTGTTAATTGTGCTACTACTTTGCCAACCTTATCAATTTGAAGACAACAATTCGTAAGATTGAACCTACCACACACCCCTTCTTTGACTAGTATGTAATCTAAAGCTAAGTGATTTTGGTAGACAGCTGTGTGTAATTTGTCTGCAGCAGTCTCTAGAGTGTTTAGAGCTTTGTCTATTCGTTGGCCTGCTAAATCTAAAACAGCTTGTAAATGAATAATTCTATTAATCATATATATAGGGGATCTAAAGGCATTGTCGGTGTCTCTTTTCTTGCGGGATAATGTATCATACAAAGGGATGCCTAGTTCTTGCTTAATGGAGATCGGTAGGAGGTAAAAGGAATCTTATCCACCCCAATACACATGATCCTTGCCAATCTGCTGGAAGGGATGGATAGGCTAGGTTACCACAAATCCAATACATGTTATTTGAGGCTGTCCAAATTTGGGAAGATGTTGTGTCATTGAGATAAGGAAGGAGGGATGTGTTGAATTTAGCAGGTGTGGTGGTAGCACTGTCAGGTGCAATCCAAGTCTGGTAGGAGTTATCCATGTACCTAAGCAAAGGAGGTGTCCTACTGGAGTGGACCCATTTCAAGAAAAGCAGTTTCTACCAATTAAGTTGGTGGTAATTGTCCAGATAAGTGGATCGGAAGCTGTTCTAGCTGTTATGTTTCCTACAGAAGACATGTTATTGAACAGTGATGGTGAGGCTTCTAAGGCTTGCCACGGCCATTGTTCTCCTGTGGTGGTTCCCCCACAGACAAAACAATTGGTTATTGCAAGTTGTTTTGCAATTTTTTCTGCCATATCCATGAACAAGTTTTTTGCAATAACACTGGTATCAGGGGCTTTTTCTAATTTCCTTATACCGACCAGCCTAAGGATGTTTCCTTACCTTCATATATTACTTCAGTTTTTATGGTAATGTAAGTCTTTGGATCTGATCCTATGCCATCAATCCCTATGCCATAAGTATTCAAGGTAGGGTGTTGTCTGGAGATGTTGATTTCTACCTTATTGTCTGTGGTAGACCCTGATATTCATTTGAAATGTGACAGATGATTGCAGCCTGAGTACCCTCCCCCGGTATAATCACAGACACAAGACCAACCCGAGCACTCGACGGAACCTCCACAAGGGATCCATTGGTTGGGGTTCCCTGTGGCCCAGTTAATGGGTGTAGGACACAAATACTTATGATTGTGGGTGTACATTGTTTTCCAGTCAACCAACCCGCATGAATGTCCCCCTGGTTTAGAACAAGCAACACAAACATCAAAGATTAAAACAATTGGCTTAGTACCATCCTTGAGTACGGTGGTGTGGTTTAGGTAATAAAGTTTTCCCTCCCCCTCAGGATCAGATCTGCCAGAGGTTCTTGGAAGTCCCACCCATAAGATGATATTGAGATGTACAGCTGTCTTGGGATCGTAGCAAATAGTTTTTGAGTTCTTCTTACATAGATGGTACATGGTCCCATTGTTTTGGCAAGTTTTTCCCGTAGGAAGGCATTTCTGCGGTTGTTGGGTATGGCAGATGAGAGTTAGTTGAATGGAGCCTGCTTGCGTGGTTTTGGTCAGGCAGGGGGCGCAGCCATCTGATGCACTGGTGGGGTTCTGCAATCTCTTAACCTGATGTAGAAAAAAGGGTGGCCTGAACATCAGGTTGATTTGCGAATTGTCTGTGATGATGACGAGGTGAACGGGGTCTGAGGACTGTCCAGGATTCATAAATGTTGCGTATGGAATCATAGAGGTGTCGACTGGAGCAATAATAGGTGGTTGCAGTAGGATGAAGTATGAGGAGTGTAATCCGAGGAGGGTGTTCAAAGGTGTTGATCCGGAAAGAAGCATTGCTGGAGATATGGAGCCATGGCTGAGGGAGTGTCGACCATCTGAGGTAGGGGGGGAAAATGTCCCCAGAAGGTCAGCAGGAGGGGAGTGCCTGGCGTGAAGTACATCACTCAAGATGGAATGGAGACCTTGGAGGCATGTGCAGTAAGGAGGAAGAGGGTTGGCAAGGCAACGAGTCGAATCATGTTGATATATCTGTGGGTGGTGATTTTTCTACCTTGGGGTGGTATGGTCTGACATGTCATCCAGGAACCCACAGGACACGATCTGGAAGCTGGATAGCTGCGTAGCCACGACCCCAGGTGAGGAGACCAGCAGGGCCCTTCCAAGTAGAGTCTGGCAGTTGATGGTAGTATACCTGTGGTTTGGGAGAATCAGGAAAAGTGGGGGAGGAAAAATGTCACTCTGCTGCTGTCATAGCAGGGGTGCCAGAGAGATTGAGGAAGTTAAGTGTATAAAGACAGAGATTAAGGGTGTCTTGCATCGCCGGGAGGCCAAGGGCTTTTTTCCCTTTGATCAAATGTTGTTCTAACACTGTTTTTAGTGTTAGGTTGGTTCTCTCTACCAGGGCTTGTCCTTGACTGTTATAAGGGATCCCAAATTTGTGGGTAATTTGCCACTTAGCGCAAAATTCTGACATAGCTGTGCTAGTGTATGCAGGACCATTATCTGTTTTTATTTCATTTGGACGTCACAACGATGCAAAGGTGTGAATGCAATGGTTGATGACATGTTTGGAGGCTTCTCCTCTTTGCGGGGCTGCCATTATAAACCCTGAATAAGTATCAATTGTGACATGCAGATACTTCCAGGGGGCAAGTGGAAGAAACTGAGTAACGTCCATCTGCCATATTTCACAGGCTTACCCCACAGGGATTTACCCCTAAGGGAATGGAATGGGCTTGTTGACTGCAGGTGGGGCACTGCTGTCTAATGGCTGAGGCTTCGGCCATAGTGAGGTTGAAATGTTTCATGAGAACTTTAGTGTTTTGATGGAAGTATGAATGGCTCTCCCAAGGAGTTAATGTGTGTGAGGTCATGATACCTGTAGCCGCTTGATCAGCCACATCATTGCCTTCCTGCAGGATTCCTGGGAAGGGTTGGTGGCTGCGGATGTGTGCTACAAAGAGGGGGTGCTGATGGTGTGCAACAAGGTGTTGCAATGTAACAAACAGAGAGGTTTTTATCAATAGCAGGAGAAAGGTAAGAATTGTGAATAGTAGAGACTATTTGGGTAACATATAGGCTGTCTAGGATTAAGTTGAGGGGTTTGTTAAAATTCTGGATGACTAATATGGTTGCAGCAAGCTCAGCCCTTTGTGGTGATGTTTGCACAGGAGTAGTTTTAGTGTGCCACACCCCATTCCTTTGCCAAGTGCATGCCCCTCATTCCCTACTGCCATTAGCAAATATAGTCAAGGCATTGACCAAAGGCCTTTTGCTGATGGGAGAGGAGAAAGAAATGGGTATTGTCCGAATGATTTGAAAATGTGGATCAGTGGGCAGGTGGCAGGAAACTAGTCTAGGCCAGTCGGCTAAGGCAAACTGAATTTTCTGGGAGTTTTGGAATAGAGATTCCCATATTTGTAGTGAAAAAGGGATGAAAAGTGTGGAGACATCTATTCCCATAAGTAATTTTGCACGACTCCTGCCTTTTGTGATCAATTGAGCCAATTGAGCTGATTTGGAAGTGATGGAGCATCGTGGCGTATGGGAAAGATGGATCCACTCTATGATGTGGAGTTTTGGGTCCTTTTGAGTTACTGCTGCGGTCATAAGCCTCGGGGTGGCGAAAATGAACACATCTAAAGGAGTATTGGCAGCAGCTCTGTCTACCCATATTTTTCGGATATTCTCTTCTATTTGAGTTATTGCTTGAAGCTGAGGTTGCTGCAAGGATATTATGTCACCCCAGGTAAGGGCTTCAAACAATGGAGAAAGAATATCAGTGGTTAAAGACAGGAAAGGTCGAGCCCAGTTTATGGTACCCAGATATTGCTGAAGTTGAACCAGGGTGGGTTGAGAAGGCAGAGACAGAGAGGGAAGTGAATGTTATGGACTAAACCAACGCATCAGTAACAACCCTAATAGCTTTACTTTAACAGCAGGCTCGTAATCCTGCACTTCTCATTGGCCCACGAACAGCGAGTCGTGATTGGTATTTCTGGCCAATCCGATTGGCTGTTAGCGTATCTCTCTGATTGGACGCTTGTTAGAGTGGTAAACTCAAATCATTGGTTGTTTTGACAGCAGCCAGCTCTAAAAAAGATCTGCTGCTGCCCAAGTATTTGCTCTGTTCCGAAGTCACAATAAAGAGTTGAAGTCACAGTTCAATGTCTCGTCTCCATTCCTTGTGCTCATGCTCAGGACTTAACACTGGCGATGAGGGTGGGATGTGGAGACAATAGAGCTGACTCATTGAACAAGACAGAGCACGTGGCTGAAGAGCGCACGCAACAAACGGCAGAATGAACAGCGGCGCCATACCACCTGCTCCATTTGACCCGGCAAACGAAGACTGGGACTCGTATATAGACTGTTTCCAGATGTTCCTGGAGACCAACAATCTGAAAGATGCGACGCCTGGCAAGAAACGAGCGATGTTCCTGACCCACTGCGGCCCCGCCGTTTTTAAAATGGCTAAAGCACTTGCCAAACCAGCGGAAGTGAAGACCATGGATTGGGATAACCTCGTGCCGATCCTCCGGGCCCCTTATGCACCCGCAGTACCTACACTGATACAAAGACACAAGTTTTACCAGAGGGACCAACAGAAGAACGAGAGCGTTGGGCACTTCATAGCCGACTTCCGGAACCTGGGAGGCCTCTGTGGTTTTGCAAACCTCAAGGAAGCCCTGAGAGACCGCATAGTTCTGGGGTTAGATGACCACACTGCGCAGAGTAAACTCATGGCGAAAGGAGACATCAGCCTTGCAGATGTCATCACCGACGCTACTGCTGCAGAAGCAACCAGGAAGTCAGCCGCTCGAATGTGCTGAGCGAACGCACCGCACCGCCAACTTGCTAGCGATAGCCCACTCTCTTCTGAGAGGCACACTATTACCGCCCATCATGAAGACCTCGAATCATCCTCAGACAGTGATGAAGAGGAGGTCAACTGGCTCCACTCAGAACGAGAGCAAAGGAACCGGAGACTCCCATGCCAATGTGCTGATTGCGGGACAAACCACCCGCGATCGGACTGATATTCCTCGATGCACTCTGCCATTCCTGTGGGAAAAGAGGCCACATCGCAAAGGTCTGCAGAAGCAAGCGAGAGTCCAGTCCAATCCGAAGGGAGAATAACCTCCACCGGGAGACAGGCAAACCACCTGGAAATTGGGACCGCCTGAACCACCAATGGAACAACCACTACTACAGAAATCAAGCACCTGCCATTTCAACGAGATGAGAAGAGGCACACCAAACTGTTACTATCGGCCACGCTTCATCGCTAGATGCAAGAAAGATCCGCATAAAGGTCAATATTGACCATGCATGATGGAAGTCGATTCGAGGTCATCCTTATTGATGGTATCCTGGAAAAACCTCAAACAGCTGATCCCTGCCATCTGTCACCAGGACCTCAGCACTCAAAGAATCATCCTAAAAGACTACCAGGGAAACAGAATTCCGGTTGTCGGTTCCAGTCATGTCCAAGTATCCTTCAAGGACTGCACCACGATGCTTCCCCTGACTGTCATCGATCATGACCGGCCCAGTTTGTTAGGGTTACAGTGGTTGGCCCCACTCGGAATTGAACTAGCTGGCATACACCAAACCGAAAGCGATGATTGGGAAGAGGCCCTCATCCAGGAATTCCAGGACGTGTTCACAGGAACATTAGGCAAGTACAAGGGGACCCCTATATCGTTTAATCTCAGTCCCGAGGTAGCTCCCATTCGCCTTAAGCCTCGTTGGGTGCCTTTTGCCCTCAAGCCAAAGATCGACGAGCAACTAGACAAATTGATAGCTCAGGGTGTGTTGGAACCGATTGACCATGCCCGATGGGAAACTCCAATAGTAACACCCATAAAGCCAGATGGCTCGTTAAGAATTTGTGAGGATTACCGAGCCACCCTAAATCATGTGCTTCAGCAGAGCGCTTACCCAGTATTGGTGGTCCAACACCTTCTTCACTCCCTGGGTGCCGGAAAAATATTTGTGAAATTGGACTTAGCTCAGGCCTACCAACAGCTACCCGTAGATGCGACGACTGCAGAAGCCCAGACAATAGTTACACATAGAGGTACCTTCAAATGCAATAGACTCCAATTCGGAGTAAGCGTGGCACCGGACATTTTCCAAAGTTTGATGAAGAGGCTATTACAAGGCATAAAAGGCGTCGTGCCTTATTTTGACGACGTCTTAATAGCTGCCCCTACTAAAGAGCTATTAGGACAACGACTCAGAAGGGTTCTTCAAAAATTTAAAGACACTGGCCTGAAGGTAAAAAGGGACAAGTGTCAACTTTGCACGGAGAGAGTGGAATTCCTGGGATACCTTCTCGACAGACAGGGAATCCAGCCCACTGAAAAAAAACTAACTGCAATCAAAAACGTCCCAAGACCTAGAAATAAGACAGACCTCCAAGTCTTCCTGGGACTCATTAACTTTTATAACATCTTCTTGCCCCTGAAGGCGACCGTAGCCAAGCCCCTATATAGACTTCTCGACAAAAAGGCTTCCTGGGTCTGGGGATGGCGTGAAGAACGAGCATTTCAACAAGTAAAAGACCTCTTAACTTCTGATGCTGTATTGACACAATACAACAAGACTCTACCCTTAACGGTTACCTGTGACGCCTCACCATTCAGAGTGGGAGCCATTTTAAGCCATGTCCTATCAAATGGGAATGAGGCACCTATTGCGTTCTTTTTGAGAACTTTGTCTAAAATTGAAAGGAACTATAGCCAACTTGATAAAGAGGCTCTCGCAATTGTATCTGCAATTAAACATTTCCATGAATATGTGTATGGGAGACCCTTTGCCATAATTACAGACCACAAGCCACTACTTGGTATTTTGGCAGGAAACAAACCAACTCCCCACATCTTATCACCAAGAATGACACATTGGTCAGAATTTTTAGCCGCATATGATTACCAACTGCAACACCGCCCGGGAAAAGCCATTCCCGCACTGATGCTTTGAGCCGCTCTCCACTACCAGACATCATAGATGACCCAGCTCCAACCCTAGCCATATTGCAAATCGAAACTCTTAAATCACTGCCGCTGACTGCTCGAGACATCGCCTCAGAAACGAAAAAGGACCCTTCTTTGGCACGAGTCCTCAGCTGGGTGGAACGGGGTTGGCCGGACAGCGCACCCAACGACACTTTCAAGCCATTCAGAAATCGACAGACAGAACTATTCTCCCAAAAGGGCTGCATCTTGTGGGTAGACAGAGTTGTAATCCCAGAGAAATCTCAACATAAAGTTTTAAAAGTGTTGCACGATGGACATCCAGGCATTGTGCGGATGAAGGCATTGGCTAGGAGTTACGCATGGTGGCCTGGTTTAGATAAGCAGATAGAGACCTGGGTGGCGACGTGCAGCAAATGCCAGGAGACTTGCTCTGCTCCTCCAAAAACACCCCCAACTCAATGGGAAACGCCTCGAGGTCCCTGGTCCCGTATCCACATCGATTTTGCGGGACCCACAAGAGGACACAGTTTCCTTCTAACCGTGGATGTCTATTCTAACTGACTCGAGGTCCACAAGATGAAAAGCACCACCACGGAGGTGGTCATTAAAAAACTGAACAAGCTATTCACTACCCACGGATTGCTGGATGTCCTGGTCTCCGATAATGGCCCCCAATTCACTGCCCTGGCATTCGAACAGTCCCTAGCTGGGGCATCCGCCATGCCTTAACATCGCCAACTCACCCTGCGGCCAATGGTAGGGCTGAGCGAATGGTTCAATTTGTAAAGAAGACTTTACACAAAATGGACCACGGTCACATTGACGACAAAATAACCCAGATGCTTCTCCTCCAACATATTACCCCAAGCAGCACCACAAACAGAACCCCAGCTGAACTCCTGATGGGCCGGAAACTTCGCTCACATCTCGATCGCCTCCACCCTGCTTACATGCCTGAACAACCCCTGGGATCCAGCAGCAAGTGTCGATCATTCCAGGAAGGTGACCCCATTTTTGCGAAAAACTTCTTGGGTGACTCATTGTGGGTCCCCGCTACCATAACGCAACTTACGGGACCCCGATCCTATCGTCTACAAACTGCAGATGGTAAAGTGTGGAAGCGCCACATAGACCAACTTCGATCCAGATTAGCACCTACTCCCATCTCATCCCCTGAATCTCCAACTGGGGGGGGAGGGACATCGAGGGAGCTGAAAAAGAAATAACAGATGATTTAACAATCAAAACCCAGCAGTCTACACAACCAACCATGGGATACTCACCGCCAGAAGGATAACTGAGCCAGGGAGTGGCCTCGCCGCGTGACAGCACCGCGATGGAAACAGACCCAGGTTACCCGGAGGACAGCATTGGCGAGAGCAGAGAGAACAGCCCAGAGCCATTCGACGAAACAGTGGGACCGTTTTCACCACCCAGCTCAGCAAGCAGCCCACCGGAACCAGAGCCAGGACAGAAACCGGTGGAACAGCGCAGATCAAGCAGACAGGTGAAGCGACCTGCCTACTTATGAGAATACGTCACCCCACCCCTCAGACGGAACCTAGGGGGGAGGGGTGTTATGGACTAAGCCAACGCATCAGTAGCAACCCTAATAGCTTTACTTTAACAGCAGGCTCGTAATCCTGCATTTCTCATTGGCCCGCAAACAGCAAGTCATGATTGGTCGTTTCTGGCCAATCTGATTGGCTGTTAGTGGGTCTCTCTGATTGGACGCTTGTTAGAGCAGTAAACTCAAATCATTGGTTGTTTTGACAGCAGCCAGCTCTATAAAAGAGCTGCTGCTGCCCAAATATTTGTTCTGTTCTGAAGTCACAATAAAGAGTTGAAATCACAGTTCGATGTCTCGTCTCCGTTCCTTGCGCCCATGCTGAGGACTTAACAGTGAAGGATAGGCAGTAGCAGAAAGCATTTTATAGCCCAGATATGCATATGGAGTTAGTATTTGCACCTTTTCAGGTTCTATGTGCAAGCCTCCTTTTGAAAGAATAGCTTTCAGGAAGGAAAATGAAGTGAATACCGTACCCGGTGGCCCAGGAGCAGCAACAAGGATATCGTCCATGTAGTGATACACCAGAAATTGTGGAAAAGCAGAACGATAGGGTAGCAAAACATTATTGACATAGTGTTGACATATGGTGGGGCTATTGAGCATACCTTGAGGTAAGACTTTCCATTGAAAGCGGGAGGAGGGAGAGGAGTTGTTTAAGCGTGGTAGTGTAAAAGCGAATAAGGCACGATCTTGTTCATGCAAAGGGATAGAAAAGAACCAATCTTTTAAATCAATGACCATTAGATCAAATTTTTCAGGTGTTGGGATTTGGGAGATCACATTCTAATGCTCCCATTGGTTTTATTATCCTGACTTTTTCTTTATGACAAAAACGGGGGTGTTATATGGGCTGACAGATGGTTCAATGTGCCCTTTGACAATTTGGTCCTGAACAAGTGATTGCAGGGCCTCTAGTTTGTCTATAGTGAGGGGCCATTGATCTACCCAAACAGGTTCTGTGGTTTTTAATTGTAGCCGCAGTGGAGTTCTAGCAAAAAGATTCCATTAATCGATAATGAGTTTTGCGTTAAGTTGAGACATAAGATCACGGGTTAGTATGTAGCGGTTAGTATGTAGCAGAAGGACCAAGGGTTGGAGGTAGGCAGTGCGAGAAATATCAGAGGAACTCACCGGTAGCCAGTGTTTGCTACGGTGGGTGTGCTGAACGCCTCCCCCTCCGCGAACGGCTGGGGCAGTTTCCAAAGGCCAATCTACTGGCCACTCAGCTGTTCGGATGACACTTACATCAACTCCAGTATCTAAGAGACCCAAAAAGACTTTGTTATGGATTGTGAATTGTAACACAGCCTGGCTTGTTCCACTGTCTGATGGACAGTAAATGCCCATGCATCAGCCTTTTTAACAGGTACCGGAATAGTGGTTGCTACTAATTCTCCCTTGCTAAATTTTGTGGGAGTATTTCCAATTACTGCCATGGCCACTGAGGAAAAGTCATCGGAATCTCTCAGAAACGGAGAAGCAATGATTCCCCTTGCCATGAGGTCTCAAATGGGATAAATTATGAGGGGCGTCATGGCAGGAGGTATCGTCTTCAGGCATGTGGGGAGAAAGTAAACAGGGCCTGGAATGTCAATTTTCATATCTTCGGAAGCAATTAGTTGGAAAGATATGGAGTCAGCCTTTGGAGCGGGGCTGGCTGATCGCCCCCCTTCTAGTTTCCCTGCGGCTGAAGAATGTTGCTGTGACACTGGTTTGCCCAGTGGTACCCTTTCTTGCACTTTGGGCATATCGTCTTAGGCTTGGTGTTGTTTTGTGTATTGTCTCTGGCTCTGCATTGTGCTTTGAAATGGCCTGGCTTCCCACAATTGAAGCAGTTTCCGGCTGGCCTGTTTTGAGAATTTGCTTGCTGCAAGGCCATGGCCAGATGCTCCATATTGTAGGAGACAGTTCCCACGATTCTGCAAGCCTTTAGATAGTCTGAGAGGGAAGCCCCCCCCCCCTCGGGCAGATAGAGGCTGCAGAATCCTCTTGCAATCCTCATTTGCATTTTCAAGAGCCAGTTTCAACAGAAGCTCTTTACAGGCTTCTTTATTCGAGATTTGTCTCTGAATGGCTTTCTGAAGTTCCTCTACGAACTCAGCATAAGGCTGATGTGAGCCTTGAGTAATTTTTGAAAAAGATCCTACGATGCCAGAGGTAGGATCATCAACCTTGTCAAGGGCTTTGACCGCTATGATACTGATAAGGGCAAGAATACGTGGTGGGAGCGCCATCTGAGCTATTAAGTCCCATACCGAAAATTTGATCTGCTCTCGTGGCCGTGCCATGATCGCGGGCAAATTTTTCAGCTTCGGTGCGAAAGTCTGACTCCCAAACAACTGCTGAAATGAGTAGATTGAAATTTGAAATTAGAGAACAAGAGGATAAACAATTTTATAAAATTTGGGATCTATTCTATCAATGGTTAGACAATAAAATACAGTAATGAAATATGTAGACTTTTAAAAAATAATAAATATATAAAGATGTACTTCTTTCTTATTATATCTACAGAATGATTTTAAGATACATTTGGGATGATAATATGAACTGTTATAAAACAAACTAAGTAAATTATGATTATCTTGTAAAACATGAATGAATAAAAGTATAGTCAAATGATTGATTAATAATGATACTAAGGTATTTAATTTTTGATTGAAAATACGAGATTATATGCAATGTAATTGTAATTGAAGACTAAGAAATGGAAGCACAAAACAATTTGTAAACCAACCGGCACACTGTATGTATACATATGGAAGATGGCTTGATGTTTTTATGTTTTGTTTGTTTATGTTTGTTTTTAAAAACTAATAAAAACTTAAATAAAAAAAAGATGTGCTTCCTTGCCAAGAAAATTTGAAAAAACAAAAAAGTGAAAAGTGAAAAAGCAAGTGTTTTGGAAAATATTATTCATTTGATTCATTCATTCATTCATTTATTCCAGATTTTGTTCTATTGTACTTTATTAATTTATTTGATTCTTTTTATTAGTTGCTTTATTTTTATTTTTTATTATTTTTCTTTAAATATGGTTTTACATATTTAAGCCACCTTGAGTCACCATGGGCGAACAGGTGGCAATATACATTCAATAAATAATAATTATTATTATCCAGTTGGTCAGCAAGGAAATATAGCCACTTTCTTTTTCTATAAACTACTCCCAGCAGACAAGTATTTGATAGCTGGGTATTTCTGAATTAAGATATTGATCAGTTTTAAAAAATAGAAGTATCAAATAATCACAATAGATGGGACTTCTAAGAATATCCATTATGTATAGCATTGCATTATTATTACACCTAAACAGCTTAGGCAATTTAATTTATTCTCACTTTGCTCCCAGGACATATCAAACAGCTACAGCATGTGTTTATACTTTGTGAAATGAACTGTCCACAAGCTCTCTAGAGCAGGGGTGTCAAACTCAAGGCTCATGGGCCATAGTCGGCCCATGGGATGCTTAGATCTGGCACAGGGCCACTCTGGAAACAGGAAAGGACCGGTCTGCAATGTCTCTGCCAGCAAAACAGACCCTCCCAGGCTCTGTTTTCATTCATGATGACCTCCTACAGTTCTCTACCAGCAAAAATAGAGCTTGGGAGGCTGCATGCCAGGGACCTGGGCTCAGAGAGGTCGTTGTGGCCAAAAATGGAGCTTGGGAGCCCGTTTTCACTGGCAGAGCACTCAGGCCACCACAAGCATCTCAACATGAGTGATATCAAGCTGGCCACTCCAACTCCAGCCCTCCAAGGTCAAACACAACCCTGATGCAGCCCTCAATGACATCCCTGCTTTAGAGTGTAAAGACCCCTTTTTGTGACTATCACATTTATAGTGGGAAATCAAATGAATAAAGTACTGAATGAAGTACTCAATTAATCTCCAGTAGTTTTAACATTCTAATGAGTGTGACTTGGATGGAGAAAAATCATTCTTCCCATACTTATTCCATGTATAATCTAATTCTGTTTTGTTTGTTTTTTAAGACTAAGTTAGAGTCCAAAGCAATGTACCGGTTCTAGGTATATGCATTTTCAAACAATTAGTGGTTTGATTTTCCACCTAACAATGATATATTTAATTTCTTTCTACCTAACAATGATATATTCATAAATGATATAGTCCCTCCCAACTCTGTCATTCTATTCTATATTATATTTATTTTCTAATTCCTGATTCTATAATACTTTAAATTAGCATTTGTCATTGTTTCTGGATGACAGCAATATAAACGAATCCTATTCTGTCTTAGACTAATGAACTTCCTTTATCTTTTTCCCATATGCCAGACAACACTTCCACATGACACAATTCAACTATGGCAAGAGAAGTAGTAGTTGTTCAGTGATGATGGGGAAATTATTTCATAACAACTTTTCACCCTGAATATTAACCTTCAGCTCCTGGAGTTCCTTTTAGTGAAGAGAGATCAAGGATGTGTGGACAGATGAGGTTTATAGACTGAGCTTTCCTTCAAGCTATTTTAGTAACCATATAAAATTTAGGCTTCAATTTTTAACATACCTTTTGAGAGCAACTTCCTGAATCAATGGAAGTGCTTCTGATTTGAGTAGTCATAGGCTTATGCTGTTAATCTATTCAATTGATAGAAGAAATACAGTGTGGTTGATAAATGATGAAAAGTAACAGAAGAATTTAAAGCAGAGTAAAGGCATCTGCATCAACAATAGTATGCGTGATTCATATCTCCTGAGGTTGAGGGGGGAAAACACACACAATGATTTTTCATTCAGTGACTTTTCTGTCTTGAAACACAATCCAGAAATCCCCACTGAGCACACAGCCATTTATCTGTTATTCTCTGATCAGTATCTCTTGCTGGGAAAAGAAAACATAGTCTTTGAAACACCCTTGCCCAACCTGGAGTTCTCCTTGATGCCCGGGATTTGGGGAAAAGTAGTTCAACATAATCAAAGGGCATCAGAGAAATATTCATAAAAAGATTGATTGCCAACGTTTGCATTCAAATAATATGTTTAAGAACATCTGAATGACACAAAGATGAATACCGAATGGATAGGCTGGTTCAGTCTAATAGTCTGTTTTTGATTGTTGTCCCCTTGTTTGCATTTTATAAAATGCTTTGTTGTTGTTTTTAAATAGCCATTTCAATGCTATATGACTTTATTTTATTTATGAATCTCTTTGAACCTCATGTATTTTTGCAAATGTAAAGTCCATCTTCTTTCCAAGCAGACTAGGCACTAGTTGCTAGTAAACCTTTCAAAAACCTTGATAGGACCTGAGACTGAAATGGGTCAGATCGTTTTATCACTTTTATCACAATAACATCATCTATTTGAGGAAATTTGAAAAACTAAACAGGATGACACTTGGTTAATACTTGGAGGGGAAACTAAATATAATCCTGGAACAAAGCAATGGAAAACAAACATTAAGATCTTTGCAAAAGAATGTGTTTCTGTAGTCACTAAGAATCAGACTCAACTAATGGGAAGTCTGCAGTTACCCAAACAGTTCAGCTAGAAGTTCCTCTTTGCCAAAGAGTTTTATGGAGATTTGTCCCAAATATCATATTCACCCCATATATCCTTCCATATCTTATTATCATTTTCTTTTATATATATATATATATATATATAAACCATTTTTATAAAAACAATGCACAAAGAATCAAGGCATAACAGCTTATAAATTCTTTTCTAGGAAAAAATAATAGTAAAAAACCAATAGAGCATAACAATTCCAAATTATAGTATCAATACTTTATCTATTTAACTTCATATCTTATCCCTACTTCTCCTTTTCATCCAAATTATTTCTTGTTAATTAAAATTTTATTGCCTTTTATCAATATACAAAATCAAAAAAAAAAAAAAAAAACCATAACAAAGCCTTTATATATCCTTCCATATCTTATTACCATTTTCAATAACATTCTTTGTCTGTTCTATTTCCAACTATCCATTCATCTTTTTTCTTTTACTATTCTTCTCCTATACACCAATTGGAGTAACATCTATAACTCATTACCCTAACTTAAGAGTACCTCGTGTAACAATTTTTCTTGGGATTCTGTTTAAAAGATTCTAAAATTACATAATGAATTTTATACTCTAAATACACATATAAAAACACAAACCTATGTACCCTCCAGAATCCCTCTCTTATCCTAAATTAAATTCACCCATTGTCTCTAAATAAACTTTTTTTCTTTAGATCTTGCTTCCCCCCACCAAGTCCTCTCCTCCCCCCTTTTCTCTCCTGCTTATTCTTCTCCTTGCCCTTTTTACCCCTTTGTTTTTTCTCCTCTCTTTTTCCACTCCTTTTCCTTTGCTTTCTAACCTTGCCTCCACCTTTTCGCTCATTTTTCTCTCCTTTGGTTGTTTTTACAATTCTTAAAATCCCCTTTTTCTTATTCTTTTTCTCCTCCTCTCCGGAAGGGACCCATTGTTCATCAAAGATGGCTTCTTCTTCCTCTTCTTCCTTGTCCCAGTCCTTCTGCTGCGTAATCAACTTTTCATAAGTACATAACGCCATTTCCAAGAATTGAAACAAAGCGCCCAAAGAATCTTCCTTTTTATATTTTTGATATTCAGTCTTTAGTTCATCCACAAACAATGCCATTATGAAAAGAGAAACTTTTCCCAAAACAACCACAAGTATTTTTAATCAAAAACAATTAAAAAAAAAATTCCAAAAGTTAATACTTTTCTTCCTTCTTCTCTTTCTCTTTCTGGGGTTAATGTTTAGTCAAAGAGGTCCAATTACCATATATCTTTCTTTGGGATTCTAGGCAATCTCCTCCTTTTTCAGCTTCTGCTCCAATTTTTTTTTCCTCTCCCTTCCCACTTAAAATGTCAATTTTAAATAATCAGAAATCCATACCTCCAACAAGGGTTTCCAATTTCTTAAATTTTTCAATGTCCAAAAATCCTTTTGTTCCTTAGCTTCAACTCTCAAAACAATTCACTTTCGATGTCCAATATATCCAAACATTTCTGCTGTTTCCATGGGGTGGGAGAGTGAAGAAAAAACGAAAGTTCCCTTTAACAGCTTCTCCGCCGCTTTCGCTCTTCTTAGGGATACAATGTATCCTCCAGCAATTCAAACAGCTCAGTTCCAGGCAATTTAAAGGATGTTACTTGACCCGGCTCAGACAAAACTTTCACTCTTCACATTTCCTCCAGCGCAATCTTACCCGGTTGCTGGCTTCTTCGTGGCGGCCATTGCTGACCGCCGCTCCACCGCCTTGGGAAAAAGGGGTTTTTCCGGAGAAGGGGGGGGTCTGCGACACCCCCACCTCCCTGTCCGACTCCCCTCTCTCTTCAGCTGTCCCTACAGGGCAGCCATATCCCCCTGACCCATCTGGGTCGGGGGTACCTCGACGGCTAGCACAGCAGGAATCGCGAGCTGTCGCGAATTCCTGCTGCCCCGAAGCCACGCAAAATCGGAAACCACCCCAAATATGCTTTTTCAAGAGGCAACTGGGCTTTCTGATTTTTCTTTTAGGATGTTTCTTCAAAGCTGAAGAAGCTTCTTGGATGAGAAGTGCAATGTCTTCAAAGAAAAACCAAAAAGTCCAGTTTCCTCTTGAAAAAGCACTTTTGGGACAACCATGTCCTGGATGACACAGATATTTATGGAGATCTGGGTTTGAGCTTTATGGTCAACCACTCCAACTGCTTTTTTTGGTTATTCTAGATGTTAGTAATTCAGTTCCAGCTAACTGCATTACAATAATTGACCAGATAGAATTTGCAGAGCAATATAAATTTAAAAAGACACTCCAACCCGCCCCCCCAAAAAATCCTCACAACACACCAAGTATGCAAAAGTTATTTGCAATGACTTCAGCCATATTATTTCAATTTACACCTGAGTCTGACAATTACAAGAATACTGTTATTCTTCCCTCATGTAAAAAACAGGTAAGAAACAAGAAAAAAAAACACAATCTACAAGAAACTACCTGGAAAACTGCTGTATTTGGTAAAATTCTACTTCAATGGTATTGAGAAATGAACAACAACCAAAATATTTTTTTGCAATCTGGCTTTAAGCCAGGCAGGATATCAACCAGATTTTTGCTCTTCAACAACTCATTCAAACATATATGAATGAGAGAAAGTAAGTTGCTTGTAATTTCTATATTCAGAGAGCATAAGATAAAATGAATGGGTTCAAAATAAAACATTTATTTGAAGCTAATTGCTGAATGATGTAAGAGCAGTATATGGTGGAATTAAAGCATGGATCAGAGTAAATGAGAGGCTTAACAAATGTTTCAACATCAGACAAGGAGTAAGGCAAGGCTATTTCCTTGATTATTAATATGTTTATGGATAAATGTGCAGATAACCCCCGACTTATGACTACAATTGAGCCCAAAATTTCTGTTGCCATACAAAATAGTTGTTAAGTGAGTTTTGCCTCATTTTATTACCTTTCTTCCCACAATTGTTAAATGAATCACTGCAGTTATTAAGTTAGTAGCAGTTCTTAAGTGAATCGAGCTTCTCCATTGCTTGTCAGATGGTCACAAAAGGTGATCACATGACCCTGGAACACTCCACCCATCATAAATATGAGTCATTTGTCATGCATCTGAATTTTGATTATGTGATCATGGGAAAACTGCAACTATAGTGAGCGTAAAAAAGAGTCATGAACCACATTTTTCAATGTTGTTATAACTTCAAACAGTATTAATCAAACTGTTGTAAGTTGAGGATTACCCGTATCAGGAATTATTGCAATAATGTTAAGATGTGTTGGTTGGGAAGCAAATGAATCTATATATTTTACAGAGACAAAGTCATGCTGTTAACTGAGAATCTGAATGACCTATAGCAATTAGGTTTTATAATTAAGCTAAATCTGTGGATTGAAATCAAGCTGGCTGTTCTTGGAGTGAATGATTGCAACTTATTCATACACAGCAAAAATAAGTCAAAAATCAAAGCAAACTGGAGCAAGCAGATCAGGGCCATCAAACTCCCGGCCCAAGGGCCAGATGAATCATGTGCTGGCCATGCCCATGCTGGATTTAGCAAAGGGGGAAAAACTCCTGCTATGTCATGTGACATGGCCGTGACAGCATGAATTTGACACCCCTGAAGTAGATGAACTTGTATACTTGGTAAAATATTTAGCAATGATGGGAAAATAAATGAAGAAATCTTAAGATGTGCAACAGCTAGAAAAAGTGGAAAGTAGGTGTCCATTGCAAGGAATGAATATTTAAAAAGGAACAAAAATTGTATACAGATGCCTACTTCTGTCCACTTTATTATGTAGAAGTTAGAGTGGCCTATATCAAGAGAAACATAAAAGTAAATTGAATGCAGTTGAAATGGGACACTTAAGAAATGTATGTAATAAAACTAGAAACAGAGTCATGAATAAAAGGGTAATATGTGGGTGTAGATTAAATAACAGGAATGAGAGGTCAGTAAGAAAGAAATAAGTTCAAGTTGTTTGGCTATATAGAGAGAATTAATGAAGATTACATTCAAAACAAATATACAAAGGAAAATAAATTGATTAAGAGGAAGATGAATAAAATCATGGTCCAATGATGATATCCTTGGCAAGTTAGATTATTTTAAAGAACAAAAGTAATATATGAAGAACACACATGATAGAAGCAAGAATGATTTACAAGAAGTATAGTGAATTGTGTTGATACAAACTAAGTTTAATGGTATTTCATTTTCCTTTCTCTTAGCTCATATCTTTTTTTTTCATTTTCTATTTCTTATTCATTTTTTAATTTCACTTAATTTTGCTATGTCCAAAAAAGAATAATGTTATGGAAGTATTTGTGTGCAATTTTTTGACTTACTTGACTAAATCTAACAATTTGTGGAGATATGCAACAAGCATGCTCATGTGAGTCACCAAGTCCATGTTCAAAAAGGGAATGAAAGAGGGAACCTACCGTATATACTCGAGTATAAGCCAAGTTTTTCAGCACATTTTTTGTGCTGAAAAAAACCCCCTTGGCTTATACTCGAGTCAGATTCCCCTCTGAAAAAAAAATGGTGTGGAGCTCCGAAGCTGGGCAGCCGCTTCCCTGCTTCCGTGTTTCCTTTGCAACTTTTAAGCATGGGGGTAATCGGAAGCAGAAAAGTTCTTGCTTGAGGATATATTGTTTTTTCTTTTTTTAACTGTTTTTTTTGGGGGGGAAGACCCACCGCCATGTGAGAATGCTCAGACACGAAATCTATCCAACCAAAAATAAGTGTGTGTGGGGGGGGGGATTTTAACAGAGGGAAGATGTAGGGAGAAGGCAAAAGCGACGGAAGATCCTTCAGGGGAAACTGAGGGGGAGACTCACCCTTGGTCCAGATGAGCCCCCTTCCCCTTTCTCTAGGCTGAGAAAACAACGCGAGCCGAGGTTGCTTCGGCTCCACTCAGCTTCATTTCCTCAGCTCCAGCTGCTTTCAGTCCACTTGGGAGGAGGGGGAGGAGGTGGTGGTGGCAGCTCGCGTTGTTTTCTGAGCTCTAGGCTGAGAAAACAACGTGAGCCGAGGTCGCTCCACTCAGCTACATTTCCTCAGCTCCAGCTGCTTTCAGTCCACTCGGGAGGAGGGGGAGGAGGTGGTGGTGGCAGCTCGCGTTGTTTTCTGAGCTCTAGGCTGAGAAAACAACATGAGCCGAGGTCGCTCCACTCAGCTTCATTTCCTCAGCTCCAGCTGCTTTCAGTCCACTCGGAAGGAGGGGGAGGAGGTGGTGGTGGCAGCTCGCATTGTTTTCTGAGCTCTAGGCTGAGAAAACAACGCAAGCCGAGGTCGCTCCACTCAGCTTCATTTCCTCAGCTCCATCTGCTTTCAGTCCACTCGGGAGGAGGGGGAGGAGGAGGTGGTGGTGGCAGCTCACGTTGTTTTCTGATAGTGAGATCATTTCCCAAATTAATTGATTCACTAACCCAAAAGAAGAAGATGTTGATGACAGTGGGAGGCAGGAGTCACTCTCTCCCTTGCAAGAAAAAAGCAAGAGCCGTTCTTATGATCTCTCCCTCTCTCTCTTTCTCCCCGTAATACAGTCAAGCCCTTTCCAGCATGCGCGCACGATCCGCCCCCACCGCTTTGCACCTTGCAAATGCAAAAACCCTGGGGTTTTGCATTTGCAAGATGCAAAGGGGCGGTGGCGGATCGTGCACACATGCTGGAAAGGGCTTGACTTTATTCGGGGGGAGAGAGAGAGAGAGAGATATCATAAGAATGGCTCTTGCTTTTTTCTTGCAAGGGAGAGAGTGACTCCTGCCTACCACTGTCATCATCATCATCTTTTGGGTTAGTGAATCAATTAAACCTTTCATGATAGTGAGATCGTTTCCCAAATTTCCCTTAAATCAGGGAAGAAATCAGAAACAAACCTTTGGGCTGAGAATAAGCCTGTTCCTATGATGCCATTTTTGTTCACTGCAGTGTGAAAAGTGTGAAAAAACACACTTCTTTTTCTTCATCTTCTTGTTCCCTATTTACTGGTCTCTTTCAAAGAGGAAATTGTGAACATCAAACTTATTCTCAACTGTCCTAGTGAAAGTTTTTATTGGTATCTATTTTTATTTTTGAAATTTACCAGTAGCTGCTGCATTTCCCACCCTCGGCTTATATTCGAGTCAATAAGTTTTCCCAGTTTTTTTGTGGTTAAATTAGGTGTCTCAGCTTATATTCGGGTTGACTTATACTCGAGTATATACGGTATTTTTGTTCTCTCTAAAGTTCCAAAAATTAAACTTGGGAACTGAAAAAAAAACCCAGCATTGTTTATGAGCATATAATAGATGGAAGTGTACAGCTAGTACAGATATGAGACATACTAATATTGTTTGGCTAATAAATTCAAAATTCAGTTAGTATCGTGGCATTTTGAATATATCAGTAAAGATGAACTATACAATTGTAAATGTCAAAACACTTTTCCCAATTTGAACAAGCTGAATTAAAATGTACATTTCTCGCCTTAATTTGTTTGAGTTAATTTAAAGAGGGAAGTGATGTCTGTTTAATAGTTCTCATAAACCACTCTTTGATGTTTACAAGTTCAATTTAATAATCTATTCTCATGTTGCCAAAAGGTGTTTTATATAAATATGGACTATTATATTATTATGTGCAAATAAACTCTGTCAGTATCCCATCTGCTGGAATATTGAGGTCCTAGAAAGGTCAGTTCTAAAGATTCATCACACTGTCTCCCATCAGTGTTGAAACCCATAGGAAATGAAGTAAATAATTAAAATGTCAAATGGAAATCAATATGAATGGGGGAAACATCAGCATCAGTATCTTAATACAATTATCCCAATTTAATTCAGATGAAATAATATTTGATCATATGCTATGAACCCATATAACTGATTAATTTTGAAAAAGAAATTGCAGCCATTATATCGACCATCTTAACTGATGTACTTATAACACCACATTATAATACAGTAAATCCACTTCAGTTGGCTCTAGACAAATTGCGATCCTTTTCTTCTGGGACAATGCTAGAATGTAATTTATGATCTTTGAATGTCATTTAGATATCACAGTTTTCGATGTCTGCCTACATTAAGGAAGGGAAGTGGAATTTCTAGTCTCTACATCAGAACTCCACAAAGAAGCAAGAACATCAATTGTTCTTAAAGCTACTCTATCAGGTTCAATGCATGTGTACTAGAACAAGCTCAGGTTTGATCAGGCCATCAATGGTTTAATGAATCATCCATTCTAGAGTCTGTACCAAATCTGTACCAACACAGTATCAACAGTAGAGACCTTCAAATTTCTAGGTTCTATCATATCACAAAACCTAAAATGGATACCTAATATCAAAAACATCATCAAAAAAGCACAACAAATAATATTCTTTTTGCACCAGCTTGGAAACCTCAGACTGCCCAAGGAGTTGCTGATACAGTTCTACAGAGGAATTATTGAGTCTGTCATCTGCACCTCTATAACTGTGTGGTTTGGTTCTGCAACCCAACAAGACAGACACAGCATATGTACTAGATACATGGCCATTAAACAAAACACTAAACTTTCATTGAATACATCCAGTAGTGGGATTCAAATGTTTTTACTACAGGTTCTGTGGGTGTGGCTTGGTGGGCATGGCAGGGGAAGGATACTGTAAAATTTCCAGTCAGAGGTGGTGTTTGCTGGTTCTCCAAACTACTCAAAATTTCCACTACCAGTTCTCCAGAACTGGTCAGAACCTGCTGAATACCACCTCTGAATACATCACATGATTTCTCATGTGAAGAAGAGAATAAGGAAAATTTTCACTGGCAGTATATGCACCAAGACAAATTCCTCATGTGATTGGACATACAAGGAATTAGTCATAGTGCATATGCTCTCAGTGAAAAGATGCATTCATCAAGAGTCAAGAATCATAAGGTACAATACTTAATGATAGTCATAGGGTACAATAAGAAATCAAATCATACTAGGAAACAGTCCATATAAATCGTAAGTATACAAGCAAAGTTACAGTCATACATCACAAGTGAGGGGATGGGCGATAAGGAGTGATGAGAAGTAACAGTAATAGTAGTGTAGAACAGTGTTGAGGGAATTATTTGTTTAGCAGAGTGATGGCTTTTGGGGAAAAATGTTCTTGTGTCTAGTTGTTCTGGAGTGCAGTGCTCTATAGCATCGTTTTGAGGAAAGGCGTTGAAATAGTTTATGTCCAGGATGTGAGGGGTCTGTAAATATTTTCACAGTCCTCTTTTTGACCGGTGCAGTATATTGATTGAAGGCAGGTTGGTAGTAATTGTTTTTTCTGCAGCCCTAATTACTCTCTGAAGTCTGTTGGGTTGGTTGTGCAAATATGAATGTGAAATTGGATTTTCTCTGAAGAGCAACAGAGAAAGCAGGATTAGTAAGCAAAGCCTGCCAGTGTTAGAAAATCCCAAAGTGCTTTCAAATCCAGCCATTACAACAGAAAATACAGAAGTTACAGCCTTTAGGTTATGTGTCCACCTTCCTCAAAGCCTTGGCTACAATACCTTTAAATTTTAAGAACTACCTCCCTCTCCCTCCCTCCACCCTTCTCTTTCTCATCTGTCAAGATCTTTCTAAGCCCTTGCTGAAGCTATCAATTCCTGGATATAAGGCAGCTTTCTCTGGTGTGATATAATATATCATTTTTGTATTAAAAATTAAAGAATATTTTCAGTTGAACTGATTGACATTTATTATTTATGAACTAATGAACTGGAACATATGATCACAAAAAACAGCAATGGTTACGTAGCTTAAAGAATGTTAAATTGGTTTATTGGATTTAAGACTAAAGTTGATTCATCAGTTTATCGGACACCCTTACAAATGAATGTGAAAGGATGGATATAAGATTTTCTTGGATGGTGATATTAAATATTTGAGAGATCATTGATTCGTATATTTTGATCTTTGGTTTTATTGGCATTGTTTTGGAACAGTTTTCTAACATATATAAATAGATATATGGGGAGATCTTTTAATGTTAAAATGTTATTGTGATGTGGAATCATGTTCTAAAATTTGGAATTTGATTCACTTCAAAGACCTTTGGATACATTGCATGTTTGAGTTTTGATAAGGGAATTATTTTGAGAAATTGGAAAAGTAGTATTGTTCTGGATATTAAAAAGATAGGATTCAGAAAGTAGTCAATTTTATGGAGTGATTAAGGCATCTGGCTAAAAACCGGGAGATTCTAAGTTCCAGGACTGCCTAAGGCAAAAA
The DNA here is from genome assembly GCA_033807585.1 of Hydrophis major. Lineage (NCBI taxonomy): Eukaryota > Metazoa > Chordata > Lepidosauria > Squamata > Elapidae > Hydrophis > Hydrophis major. The sequence continues at coordinate 324,905,500 of CM066329.1, forward strand.
GCCAGCTGGGTGACCTTGAGCCAATCATTTTCTTTCGCCATGTATTTAATGATGGTTTACAATAGTAGAATATTGTTATTATGGCCCTTTAAATTATAAATTCTTACATAAACTTTAATTACCTCTGATAACTGTAATTCTGATGGTCATAAAACAGGGGACCAGAATTGTTTTTTATTTTTATTTTTTTTTTAAAAAAATATTTATTTAACATTTATATTAAATAAATCATTGCCTAGATACTTCCAATCTTATGCGGGAGAAAACCCGAATAACCAAAGATCTTTGGTTATTCGGGTTTTCTCCCGCGTAAGATTGGAAGTATCTAGGCAATGTTTCGATGAAGTCTCATTCATCATCTTCAGGCTTGGGCTTCAGCTCTGTGAATGAGACTTCATCGAAACGTTGCCTAGATACTTCCAATCTTACGCGGGAGAAAACCCGAATAACCAAAGATCCACATACAAATACCCGCGAGAACCTCAGAAAATATATATGTCTGGCATTCAGCTTTGTTTGGGTATTTTCCCACGTCATAATTACCCGAACAAAGCTGAATGCAAAATACCCGAACAAAGCTGAATGCCAGACATGTAAGTACCCGCGATATATATATATGTTTTCTTAAGTTTTCGCGGGTACTTACATGTCTGGCATTCAGCTTTGTTCGGGTATTTTCCCACGTCATAATAGTGGTACATTTAAAGTTGTAGCAACTTTTCAGCAGAGTCTCATCTGCCATCATCAGGCTTCTGTATGGTGTTTGTCTGTGAGTCAGACTTTTACAGTGGTTTCAGATTTAAATTTGGGGCAACCTATTGCTGTGTCAGAATGGTTTTTTCTTCCTCCTGATTGGTTGAGAGTCTTGGTCTGTGTTTATTGGTCTTGGAGTTTGCTGTGTTCTGCTTCTAATATTTTCTGTCTGTTTTTTTGGCTCTTTTTGTATCTTGATTGGCTGGCAGCATTGTGTTACTTTATTGGAGGCCTTTATATATATATTCTTAAGTTTTCGCGGGTACTTACATGTCTGGCATTCAGCTTTGTTCGGGTATTTTCCCACGTCATAGTAGTGGTGCTTTTAAAGTTGTAGCAACGTTTCAGCAGAATCTCATCTGCCATCATCAAGCTTCTGTATAGTGTTCGTCTGTGAGTCAGACTTTTACAATTGTTTCAGATTTAAATTTGGGGCAACCTATTGCTGTGCCAGAATGTTTTTTTCTTCATCCTGATTGATTGAGAGTCTTGGTCTGTATTTATTGGTCTTGGAGTTTGCTGTGTTCTGCTTCTAATATCTTCTGTCTGGTTTTTTTTGTTTTTTTTTTGGCTCTTTTTTTATCTTGATTGGCTGGCAACATTGTGTTACTTTACTGGAGGCCTTTAGTGCAGCTTGGCTTTGGGTAAATGGCTTTGGCTATCATTAGTTAGGAAGCTGGGTTTCATCTGGGTGCCTGGTTGGGGTGTGTTTGAGCAGGAGGTATCAGGGGGGATCTGTTTGTGCCCAGGTGTTTGCCTGGCTTGTCGTGTAGAGATTTTTTTGTTTGTGAGTGCAGGCTTCCAAATGATTGACACCCTGGTGGAATCATCTCTTCTGTTCATGCTTTCTGGTCTTTTTTCAATCTCTATGGCTTCTCTGATGATTCTGTGGCTGGGATTTTCTATAGTGGCTAGGGTTTTGGTGCCATTGAAGTTGATGCTATGACCTGTGGCTTCCATGTGTTGGACTAGTGAGGAAGTGTGTTCCAGCTTTTTGACTGCATTTTTGTGTTCATTCAGGCGGGTGCTTATTCTTCTGTTGGTCTGTCCAATGTATGTGGCCGGGCATGATGCACAGGGGACTTCATATATGCCTTGGTTTTCCAGGTCAATTTTGTCTTTGGGGTTTCTGAGGATGGCTGCTATTTTTCTGTCTGTTTTGAAGGCAGTCTTGATGTGGTGTCTGTATAATATCTTACTAATTTTGTCTGTAGTGCCTCTTATGTAGGGCAAGACAGCTGTTCCATGGGTCTGTTCATCTTCTGGGTCTCTATTATGTCTCAGTGTGTTTTTGTGGATCAAGTTGGTGATTTTGCTTTTGTGGAAGCCGTTGGCTGTCAATATTTTAGTTAGGGTGCATAATTCAGTCTTAATGTGTGTCTTGTCTGCCAGGCATTTGGTTCTAGTAATTAGTGTTTTAGCCACGGAGTTTATCTGTGCTGGGTGCTGGTGGGATTGGGTGTTGAGGTAGTGGTTGGTGTGTGCTCTTCTGGTATATGGTGTGTCCTAGTGTGCCATCTGTTTTTTTGTAGATTAGTACATCTAGGAATGGTAGTTGTTTGTTTCTGTTTCCATGGTGAACTTGATTTTGGGGTGTGCGCTGTTTAGGTGTGTTAAGAAATTGTTTAGGTTTTCTTGTCCATGGGGCCAAATCACGAATGTGTCATCGATATATCTTAACCATAGTTTGGGTTTGAGGATGGCATTGGCCAGGGCTCTGGATTCGAATTCTTCCATGAACAGGTTTGCAATGACAGGTGACAGTGGTGATCCCATAGGGGCTCCTTCAATTTGTTTGTATCTTTGTCCTTTGTATATGAAATATGTGTTGGTTAAGCAGTGCTCTGTTAGTTCCATGAGGTGTTTAGCTGGTTGGTATTTATTTTTGATGATTTCAAGGGTCTCTTTTATCGGGACTTGAGTGAATAGTGAAACCACGTCAAAACTTACAAGCAGATCTTCTTGCTCCACGTGTAGATCTTTGATCATTTCCAAGAAGTGGTATGAGTTTTGTACATGAGAAGCTGCTGTTTCAGCATGGGGCTGTAGCGCTTTTGCTAGGTATTTAGCTAGGTTTTGTTGTGGTGCTCCTCTGGAGCTGACTATGGGTCTGAGAGGTATGCCTTCTTTGTGTATTTTTAGGAGGCTGTATAGTTTGGGGCATCTGGAAGATTTCTCTCTGGGTATGATCGTGTGTTGGATCTCTTTGCTTATGTGGCTGGTTATAATTTTCTTCTTGGTTAATTTTTCCAGATATGTGGTTGGGTCTGTGTTTATGGGTTTGTATGTGGAGTCTTGGAGTAGGTCTGTCAATTTAGTTTCATAGTCTTTTCTGTCCATTACTACAGTGGCATTCCCTTTATCTGCTGGGAGGATGATTATGCTGCTGTCTCTTTTCAGGGTTTGTAGCGCTTTAATTTCATTTTGCTGCAAGTTGCTTTTGGGTGGTTTGCTTGTGCATAGGATGTTGGTAACTTGGTGTTTTATTTTATCAGCTTCATCTGCATTTAATTTAGTTAGGCTGGATTCTACTGCACATATGATGGATTCTGTGGGGATTTTTTGGGGTGCTATAGCATAATTGAATCCTTTGGTTAGGACTTCTGTTTCTGTTTTGGTGAGTTCTCTGTTGGAAACATTGTACACTAATTGTTTCAGGTGTTGTTGTGAGTTGTTAGGGGTTTTCTTGTTATGTTCTAATTTCTTTAATTTTTTCAAGAGCTTTTCCTGTTTGTAAGTGCTTGCAGATTCAGTTCTCCAAGTTGTAAGTTGTTTTATCTTGTCCCAAAGTAGAGGGTGGATTTTGCTGCTCAATTCCAGGTGTAGTGCTAGCAAATCTTTGTTTAACTGATCTAACTGGAATCTCTTACTGTGGAGCTCGTTCCTTAGTAGAGCCATTTCAGTTCTTTTCAGGATAGGTTTAGTGGCTGCTGTGCTTTGATGAAATGTTAATTTGAAGCAGGTTGGTGTAGTATTGTTGTCTCTGCAGCTGCGTAGGAATTGGAGGTCACATAGTATTCCTGCTCTTTTAATTTCCAGTTTCTCGTAGGTTCTGATCTGGCTGTTTATTCCCTCCCCGTAGAGGTTTGATATTTGTTTTCTTAAGTTTTCGCAGGTACTTACATGTCTGGCATTCAGCTTTGTTCGGGTATTTTCCCACGTCATAGTAGTGGTGCTTTTAAAGTTGTAGCAACGTTTCAGCAGAATCTCATCTGCCATCATCAGGCTTCTCTATAGTGTTCGTCTGTGAGTTAGACTTTTACAGTGGTTTCAGATTTAAATTTGGGGCAGCCTATTGCTGTGCCAGAATGGTTTTTCCTTCATCCTGATTGGTTGAGAGTCTTGGTCTGTGTTTATTGGTCTTGGAGTTTGCTATGTTCTGCTTCTAATATCTTCTGTCTGTTTTTTTGGCTCTTTTTGTATCTTGATTGGCTGGCAACATTGTGTTACTTTATTAGAGGCCTTCAGTGTAGCTTGGCTTCGGGTAAATGGACGGCTATCATTAGTTAGGAAGTTGGGTTTCATCTGGGTGCCTGGTTGGGGTGTGTCTGAGCTGGAGGTATCAGGGGGGATCTGTTTGTGCCCAGGTGTTTGCCTGGCTTGTGGTGTGGAGATTTTTTTGTTTGTGAGTGCAGGCTTCCAAATGATTGACAGCCATGATTGACTAACTCACAGACGAACACTATACAGAAGCCTGATGATGGCAGATGAGATTCTGCTGAAACGTTGCTACAACTTTAAAAGCACCACTACTATGACGTGGGAAAATACCTGAACAAAGCTGAATGCCATACATGTAAGTACCCGCGAAAACTTAAGAATATATATATATATATATATATATATATATATATATGTATATGTATATGTATATGTATATATATATATATATATATTTGTTTTCTGAGGTTCTCGCGGGTATTTGTATGTGGATCTTTGGTTATTTGGGTTTTGGGTTTTTGGGTTTTTTCCAATCTTACGCGGGAGAAAACCCAAATAACCAAAGATCCATATATATGTGCATACACACACACACACACACACACACACACACATATACATTTTACAGCATTGTTTGAGCAATAGATACACTTGTACTTTCCTTCTGATAGTATGTTATACATTGTCATAACTCCTTCATCCTTTTAAGCTCTATGTATACAATTTATTTACAATTGTTTACACATCACCCTTATTTTCCACATGTTACCAATTCATCAGATATCACCTTTTCTTTAGCCAGTCATACCAGTTATCCCATGTTTTATAATATTCATTGTCTTGATTATCTTTTAGCAATTTAGTTAATCTATCCACTTGTTTTTTAAAACCTTTTTTGCAAGTTATTAAGTGAACATTACAGTTGTAAAGTAAATGTGATCACAAAACAAACCCCACAGTTATAAAGCAGAAACTGTAGTTGTAGAGAGAGCGTATTCTTTGCTTTGGCCCATTTTACCAAAACCTAGAAATAGATACCAGTTTTCATCAAAAACATTGTAAAATGTGTTCACATGACTGTGGGATGCCTCAAATAGCCATAAAATGGGCTGGTTGCCAAACGCTACACAAGTAGACATGTGATCATAAGGGAGCATAATTTCAGAATGGGGTCATAACTATTGTTCGAGGGGAGGGATCTATCATAATTTTGATTACTAAGTGACCAATTATTAGTTGATGACTATCTGTATTTTTTTAAAAAAATATTTTAGTTTGTTCTTATTTATTAGTTTCAGTGTTGTTTTCTTACAATTACCATACACTATTGGAAGATGGTGAACTGAGTTATGAGAATATAAAGTGAGGTGCAGAGTGAACAATTTGTTCTCTTTGCTATCAATAGAGAAACATAGTTCAGTAGGGTTGGCATGTCCACTATAAATTATGATTGTAAAATAATAATACCAAGAATCATATTATACCTTCTATCTAATCTTTCTGTTAACCCCAATTAGCTAACACTGCCCTCATGTGGGAATATATGACACCATGGAATCATAGAGTTGGGAGATGCTCTTCAGAACATTAATTCTAGCCCTCAGTTCAATGGTAGAATACAAATCAAAACAATTGTGACAGATGGCTTTTTAGCCTATATTTGAACAGACGCATGTTCACTGATTTTTTTGGATAACTGGTTTCATTGCCAATGTTCTCTTATTGTTGGAAGTTTCCTCCTAAAATCCAGTAGGAATCCATGTTCCCATACTTAAATCCATTATTCCATGTGTTATACTGTAGAATTATTGACATGCTTTCTTTTGTGCAACATTTCTTTACAAATTTAAAGAGTGCCTTTATATCCTTCTTGTTTTTCAGTCTTCCCTTTGCATGACTAAACATTCCCAATTTTTTCAGCCTTTCCCCCGCAACATTCAACTTACAGTCATTTGATCATTTTCACCAGATCTTCTTATAGGTTCTCAGTTAGCGATGGAAAGGTCTTCATTTACTTTCCAGCCTGTGAAAATAGGAACAGGATCTTTATCACTGTATCATGAGCATCCAGTCTAACAAAACTGGAAAACATCTGTTGTGGGAAAAATCTTGAAAAGAGTGAGTTTATGTATAATGTGGATGGAGATAAAAATATCACTATTATGCCAACAGACAACTACTTGCCTTCATCTGTTAGAAGAATTTCAATAGACCCACTACAGCTAGTAAGTAGAAGGAATTAAGCAGTTGGATTAAAACATGTATCCAAATGTAAGTCTTTTAGAAATAATTAAGTCTCATAAGCCTATTTGGTATTATGTCACTTCAATACTATTATTTGAACAAAGTGTATGTATGTATGTATGTATGTATATATACATACTTGACTTACTACCCTAATTGAGCCCTTCAATGAGTCACCATGTGACCATGACTGATTTTATATTATTTTATATGGAATACATTAAGCGAATGTCACAATTATTAAACAAATGCCATGGTGATTAAGCAAACACCACATGATTGTTAAGCAAACCCCACTGTTGTTAAGTAAATCCATTCCCTAAAATAGGATTTTTGTGCTGGGAACCAGACATCAAAGCTACTTTCCAGCAAAAAAAAAAAAAATGTAAAATCATGGTCAAATGATTGAGAGGCTTAAAAGGATCTAAAGTGAGCTGATTACTCAGGATACAAAATGTGATTGCATGTCAGGGTTGTCCCAGCCATCAAAACTTCAATTCTGGGTGGTAATTTTGAACAGTCACTAAGTGATTGGTCATAAAACAAGAACTACCTGTACATGTCTATGAAGAAATCAATTTTGGTTATTCAATTCAGGTCTGACAGTGCACACATCTGTTTCTTGATCTATAAAAGTGAATAGGCTGAATAAATAGTTTGATTAATGAAGATTGTGTTACTTGCCATCAGGAAGTCATGGCATATAATCTATCAGCCGGACTCATAGCACTGGATGTCTTGTCTTGTTTTCCAATAAAGCATTAATTAAATGAACCTGATTCATAACTTACTGTACGCATAAAATAGAATCACTAATTCCAAAGACATTTAAAACTGGCTGGTTTCATCCATGTGCAAATTATTCTAACACCATCTAACTCTTAACTTCTCCTGCCCCCATCCCTGAAAATTTTACAGAGGGCTTTAGTCACAGTAACCTTGAAACAATATTGTATAGTGATTTTAAATGGCTAATCTGGAACAAAAATGTCAAGTAATTCTTGATTATTCTTGACTTTGCTCACATTCCACTTTTACATGAACGCAGAAGGAAAAGTAAAGTTTATGGTGGAAACCTGAAGTCAGAGGAAAACTCTGCAAGGTGAATAGAAATGCAATCGATGAAAAGGACTGATTGTCCATACAACAGGTCAATTTTCACTGTATAGCTCAAAGACAATTATCTATCAATCTCTGCTTGTCCACTGTGGATGTAGCCATAATGATCATTTGTGCATAATGCTTTCAAAAATCTCAGTTGCCATTTCTTTTATCACTGAGCATTTGGTTGCATATGTGGCAGCCACCATCCAAGCCTGTAATTCATCTGATCAGAAATTCTTTGAAGGAAAGAGACCTTTGGCTTCAATTTGAATACTCAGTATATTTACCATGGGCAACTGTCATGCATTTTTGTCAGATGGACTTGAATATGCAAACCTGGTTGGAAAAACAGCTTTTACCCTCAATTTCCCAACTCTCCAGTAGTTCCATTCAAAGCATAATCAGAATTTTATTCGTCTGTCGAAATTCAGCTGGTAGATGTTATCACCATCTGAAGTTGTTGCCTGTAAATATAAGGGCTATAAAAAACATTGTGCAAATTGACTTCAGAACAGGAAGCCATTTCACTGTGCTGATAGAAAGACATATTTAAAAAAAAAATTAAAGGAAAGTGTTGAGCCCTGCTAAAGATAGCAATAAACCATGTAATGTAGCTTTTTGAAAAATATACAGTATCTAAATATCCAATTTTGCTATAATAATGAAGGGAATGGTAAGAGGTTTTAGCTGCATGTTGAAAATATAAGATTAGGGCAGTATTAAATGTAATATAACCATGCAGGTTCCAATCTGTGTCAGTCACCAGAGGTTTATTCTTTCAAGCTTTTGGACCTGTGCTGTAATCCATCCTCAGGGAACTTCTTTCTCTCCAGATTCTCTCCAGCATGAAACCGGAATCTTGGAAAAATCAACTTCTGGTCCAGGTGACCCATACAGATTGGATCCTGCAACATTATTCTGGGATATGTATAGCTGCCTTTATTTGTGTAATATAACATATTTATTTATCTAATACTTTGTGTATAAATCTCTTGCAAGTCGTTTTCTACAAAACAAACTTGAATGTTAAATTCTAATATAACAAATTAAATAAAAGCCAAAGTTAACCAGACTGTCCCAGATTTGTTTGTAGATATTGTGACACAGAGCTTGATCTATTTCCAGCTTACATCATTTTCATATATGATGACTCAAAAATGCATCCTATACTTCAGATTATATTATTTTGAAATGATAATGGTTGTAGTGTATTTTGAAATACATTTTTCTCAACATTACAGAAATGTTCATTCAAATCCTTATTTGAAATGCATAGAGGTAATCCTTGACTTATGATCACAATTGTTGCTAAGCAAGGCAATTGTCAAGTATACTTTACCCCATTTTATTACCATTCTTGCCACAGTTATTAAGTGAATCACTGAAGTTATTAAGTTAGTAAAAGGCTTGTTAAATGAAACTGATTTTGCATCACAGAAGTTCGCAAAAGATGATTATGGGACACTATAACTGTCATAAATATGAACCCATTGCCAAGCCTCCAAATTTTAATCACATGACCATGGGAATGCTGCAATGGTTGTAAGTGTGAAAAATGGCCATAAGTCACTTTTTTCAAACAATAACTAAACAAATGGTTGTAAGTTGAAGATTACCTGTATTTCTAATAAAATTATTCCATCCCTTTCAGGGGGCTATTACCATCATTTCTCTGTGGATAGAATCCCTAAAATCTGAAAGAAGACAGGAAGGAAACAGCATGTTCAATTACAATCTTCTCTTGATCGTTGCAGGGCCATTGGCACTAAATACCCTAAAAATGGAGTCTTAAGATTTTGACAGTTTGTTTTCATATACTATTAATTTTATATTTATGCAAGACACTTTCAGAAGATTATTCTTTTGAAAGGTGACATATTAAAAATGCAAAAAAGTAAACAATATGAAATCATTTCATATGGAATATAAAATACCAAATCATTTATTAGTTCAAAATTGCAGTGTAAATCAAGTTTCTATTTGGTTTACCTATCGCATACTGAAACTCCTTCAGTAGCCACTTAATATCCCATGAGATAGATATCTTTAAAAAGAATAATGAAATAAATAAGAATAATACTATTAAAATTTCAGATCTTTTCTGTATTCTACTTTGGTACAGATACCAAAGATACAAATGATATGTGATATATATATATCTTATATATAAGCATATATGTATGTGTATATATATATGTATGTGTATATATATATATATATATATATATATATATATATATATATATATATATATATATTATATATATATATATATATATTCTGAGGTTCTCGTGGGTATTTGTATGTGGATCTTTGGTTATTTGGGTTTTCTCCCGCGTAAAATTGGAAGTATCTAGGCAACGTTTCGATGAAGTCTCATTCATCATCTTCAGGCTTGGTCTTCAGCTCTGTGCTTCTCAGAGTGATGTGAGCTTGCAGCTGCTTCTTCCTTTTAACTGCTAGTGGGGGTGTGATTTGATTGGGTGGGGGCTTGGCTGTGTTCTGATTGGGTGGGGGTATGTTCTCATTGGTTGGGGGTTTGGCTGTGTTCTGATTGATTGGGGGTTGGCTGTGTTCTGATTAGCTGGAGGGGTGTTCTGTTCAGATGGGAGCTTGGTTGTGCTCAGGTTAGTCTTAGTTGCTGGGGGATTTGAGCTGGTGAGCTGTGATCTTGCTGTTTGGCTTCGAGTTCGTGGTCGTGCTGCATCTTCATGGTGGGGGTCAGTTCGCTTCATGTATGGCTCAGAGGGGTTTGAAGTGGGTAGTGATGCAACTGCAGTGCAGCTTCTGGTCCGTGGTCGTGTCTCATATTCTGTGTGGGTGTGAGTCTGCTTTCTACACTAGGACACACCATATACCAGAAGAAAACACACACCAACTGCTACCTCAACACCCAATCCCACCACCACCCAGCACAGATAAACTCCGTGGCTAAAACACTAATTACTAGAACCAAATGCCTGGCAGACAAGACACACATTAAGACTGAACTATGCACCCTGAATAAAATATTGACAGACAACGGCTTCCACAAAAGCAAAATCACCAACTTGATCCACAAAAACACACTGAGACATAATAGAGACCCAGAAGATGAACAGACCCATGGAACAGCTGTCCTGCCCTACATAAGAGGCACTACAGACAAAATTAGTAAGATACTATACAGACACCACATCAAGACTGCCTTCAAAACAGACAGAAAAATAGCAGCCATCCTCAGAAACCCCAAAGACAAAATTGACCTGGAAAACCAAGGCATATACGAAGTCCCCTGTGCATCATGCCCAGCCACATACATTGGACAGACCAATAGAAGAATAAGCACCTGCCTGGATGAACAAAAAAATGCAGTCAAAAAGCTGGAATACACTTCCTCACTAGTCCAACACATGGAAGCCACAGGTCATAGCATCAACTTCAATGGCACCAAAACCCTAGCCACTATAGAAAATCCCAGCCACAGAATCATCAGAGAAGCCATAGAGATTGAAAAAAGACCAGAAGGCATGAACAGAAGAGATGATTCCACCAGGCTGTTAATCATTTGGAAGCCTGCACTCACAAACAAAAAAATCTCCACACCACAAGCCAGGCAAACACCTGGGCACAAACAGATCCCCCCTGATACCTCCAGCTCAAACACACCCCAACCAGGCACCCAGATGAAACCTAGCTTCCTAAGAAATGACAGCTGTCCATTTACTCGGAGCCAAGCTGCACTAAAAGCCTCCAATACAGGAACACAATGTTGCCAGCTAATCAAAACACAAAAAAAGCCACAAAACAGATAGAAGATATTAGAAACACCAATCAGGCAGAACACAACAAATTCCAAGACCAATAAACACAGACCAAGACTTCCAACCAATAAGGATGAAGAAAAAACCATTCCGGCACAGCAGTAGGCTAGCCCCAAATTTAAAACTGAAACAATTGTAAAAGTCTGACTCACAGACGAACACAATACAGAAGCCTGATGATGCAGATGAGATTCTGCCGAAATGTTGCTACAACTTTAAAAGCACAACTATAATGACGTGGGAAAATACCCGAACAAAGCTGAATACCATACATGTAAGTACCCGCGAAAACATAAGAAAACAAATATATATATATATAATACGTAATAGAGTTTAAGGATTGAGTGGAGATTAAATTATGTTTAATATTGTACACTTCCCAAATAACTGTGTGAATTGGGTACCTATACAAATCTGTTTAATAATAATGATTATTTCCAAGGAAATAAAGATTAACCAAGTTAGCCCAATGTAGCATTCATTGGATCCACTTCCAGAAATCTGAACCAGTGTAATTAAACACTTTGGAATACCAAATTGGACGTTATTATCAGATGAAATGTAGAGCAGATTACTGAGGAAAAAAACAATGCATAACTTCTGTAAAGCTAAAATGCATAATCAATTTAGATAATTTTTTGTAATATTAACAATCACACACCTGCAATATAACTCCATTGCATTCCTAAATTGTGTGCTGTAAATGTTTTCTTTTGTCCACTTGGTAGAAAAAAATTGAATTAAAAAATAAACTTATGTTGCTGAAGAAATTTTTGGAAACTATATTCCAAAGAACAGATACTAAAAAACATGACATGGATTACTAACTCTGTCACATGCAAAGGACCTCTTTGAAATCATGTGGAACTCTATGTCTAGCATACTTGCCTGACTGACTGAAAAACAGACACATCATATGATTCCATTGTGAAGCATTTGCTGTCAAAAGAAACAGCACTCCATCTCTTGAAGCGTTTCCAGTGTTTCATAGATCAACTGTTGACATGAGGCCCATAATTTCTCTATGAGAGATGGAAAGATAAAATCCTATTTTTAAAAAGGAACAAAAAAAACCTGTTGGAAAACTATCCATAATCATAATCATACTAGAAGAATGTCCCTTGACAAAGAGATCACATCTGAAAACCTTCCTTTCCTCTCTTAGTGCAAACTCTTGATTGGCAATAAATTGTCCAATTATTAGGCAAATTAAGCCAGGTTTACTGCTCTTCTCTCCCTTCCCAACACTTCTTGATAGTAAAGAGATATCAATTTATTTTTATCCGAGCTGGTTTGCTTCTTGTCAATATCCTGCAGTTACACCTGCTGAGCACAATCTGTCACTACCAGCATAACTTAGTAAAGACACAAAAGAATAAATTACTCCTTATAGCCTGTCATAAAAAGAATGATGCTCCAAAGAACAAAAAAAATCCTATCAAAAACAAATAATCCTTTCATTGCAATCCTAAAATGGACTTAAAGTCAGGAAGACAAAAAAAGGCACTTTTCATCATTTTCCCTCAACAACTGTTGACTTGAGGGCATTTCACGTATTGCTATTCTCACCTTCCTTCTATCTTTCAGACCTTGGGGAAAATTGGGAACATACACACACACACAAATAAAAAAATCAAAATTGATTGTTTTAGGAGACACAAGCTTTTGGCCGAGATGAACCCAATTCAGCCTAATCTGTTTTAGGTGAGCTGATCTTAATATATGATTACAGATGCTCTATGTTTTGTCTTTTGGAGCAAGAGTCAGTCAGAAGGAAAGAAAAATATAACTAAGTAAATATTTAATTATAGTTATATTTAATTTCCCTTCCCTTCTCTCTCCCTCTCCCCCTCCCCAAGAAGACAATGCCAAACCACCTTCAAAACTATTGCCAGGAAAACTGCATGGAGAATTATCTCAAAGGCACAAAAAATGTCACAATTTTTATTCAAATAAGCACATAGAAATAGTTCAAGGCTGACTCAGTTCCTCATCAAATATAAAGTATATTTGCTGCAGGCTATAATATTAACAAGAATCCTGTAAACTGAATTTTCCCCCCAAGTTATAATGTAATCATTCCACGTAAATCACTTTTTTTCTCCAGAAAAAAAAATAGCAAGTAATGGAACAGTTTCTTACATATCTGCATAAAGTGCCAGAAGCAGCTTCCAAATAAGGTTGCCAAATAAGATTTAAAACTATCTTGTTTCATATTGCTGCTCAGGTTTTTTTAGATGCATGGCTTCATTTTGAACATATTTGCTGAAATCGTAACAAGAAAACTAGAAGATGCCTTGTAACTATTACAGTAGATAAGCAGTGAAGTCAATCCTGCTGTGTTTAGCAAATATAATAACAAAAAAAGTTCACTTTTCTTTCATAATAGGAATAACCTAGCTAGTTCACAGATATACTGTACTATAAGGCTATGGTCCACACACATTAACTTTTGTTAAAATCTGAGTCAAGACTTTTATCACGATGCAAAGCTGGGTTTTACCTAATTATTTTCTTGGTGGGATAAAGCAGGAATAATAGCAAGTATTCGGTCACTTCTGATATTACAGTTACTAGTTTAAAATTAGCTATTTTTGAGGCCCAGATCTGAGTGTATTTAGAATCTGAACACTGATGCAGATAATGCAGAGTGACCTAATTTCAGAATTGGAAAGCATATTGCAGATGACTGTATGTACCTTTTTACTCAATCTTGGATGTACAGTGCAAGATGCAAATACCAAATAACACGACAGATCACTATCTACTTCATTAAAGAGAGCCTTCCATTTCTTGAGGCTGTTTGTTCCATTATTCTTCCTAATTTACTTAGCCCAAAACTTTGACTGCTTATTAGTAACCTATGACTATCACTAAGTGTTGTTTCTTATGATTCTTGATGAATGCATTTTATTTTTTCTTTATGTACAATGAAAACATTTGCACCAAAGACAAATTCCTTGTGTGTCCAGTCACACTTGGCCAATAAAGAATTCTATTCTATCCTGTTCTATTCTGTTCAGAAGTTCTATTCTATTCTATTCTATTCAAATTTTCATGCATTAATCTAATTCTACAGTTCTGTTCCTTGTGATCGCCCTTCCTATATTTGAACTCCTTTCAGTTACTTTTCTATCCAGCATTCTATTCTCTATCTAATTTTTATCACAACTGTGTTTAAAGATTTTTTTTCAATATTTTTACTTAGTTCTTTTTTGTTGATTTATTCATTATGCTAATTAGTTTTTATTGTGCAAGAATAAATCTAAATAATATAATTATATTGGCTTCCATCTTTGTTCCTTTGTCAGGTGGGAAGCATTACAATCTACAAAATGTTAATTTTTCCATCTTGTACTTCTAAAATGGCTTGCAGTTATTACAGGTGCAACACTAAAGTATCCTAGATAGAAATATTTTACTAGCAGGCATTAGTAAAAAAAAAAATTGCAGTAATGAGTTATCATTAAAAAAATGTTTACCCTATATTTATCAGAAAGCTAGCTTTGCAATTCACATGATCTCAGAAGAATCCATGATATATATTTTTTGAAACTACAGCTACAGTAATGATACTAAAATACTTTTGTTCATACATCAGTACATCAGCTTGAATGTTGAATCTAATTTTACATGCTAAACCAGAGACAGATTCATTATACATCAGAGTCTTAAGAGATGTTCAAATTCATTTTCCACTCTAAGTAATTACAAACTTCAACAAGATCTCAAATAATAGATCTTTCATGACAAAGTTTGTTTTCAAATCTAATCTGCATTATCATTTGAATAAGAAAGCTGATTATTTTAGCTTATGAAAGCTATATTAAAGCTTGTGAGTATGCAAAGCAGGGCCAGTCAGAAGAGAGAGAGAGCATAGTGGGAAAGAGAGATTATCTATGACATTAAAGGAAAATAATGCATTGGAGAACTGAATTTTCTTCAGCACCTTTTGTTTTCAGAAAGTAAAAAGAAGGGAAAAAATAGCACAATGAGTCACTTCATTTTGAAGTTATTTCTTGAGTAGAGAAAACTAGATTTCGTTGACTCAGAATATGAATTTAAATTTTGAAACCACTGATTGCATCTTGATGATAATTAAGAAGAAAAATGGTATAATTTTTGACTGAATGACTGTCAATTTTATCCAATGGAGCTAGGGAATAATTTACAAATTCTGACATAATTGTATGAAAGTTAGCAACTTCATGACTTTTACCAGCAAATGCATGACTGGTTTCTTTAGTAAAGAAGCCATTTGTGATATGACATTTTTGTGTGGTTGATTGGTAATGGCTATTTTACACATTCAGGTCATGTCTTGATACTGAAGTCTTTTGAGTGATGAAGCTGTACAAAACATCACTGGCAATTTTTCAAGTAGCCACTCTAGCTTCCCTTTCACAATTGCCTTGATGTACAGACAAGAAGAGGTACTGACAGCTTTATTTAAGACTTCAATCTGCTATAATTAAGGGGTGAAAGGGGAGTGAAAAGCAAAGACCATTGGCCAAATTGCTCCTTTTGTATCACTGTGAGCTTCACCTTGATGTGTTCCTATCTTACTACATGGCTTCTCCTTTCCTACATTTCATTATCTGGTGTTAAGACAGGCACCTGCCCAAGGCCCCATTGCTAAAATTAAATGGATTAAATGAGTCCAAGGTTTGCACATCTACATCTAGATCCTCATCATTAAAGAATATTTATACTCCATGCAGGTTGTGCTGCAATAACTGGAGTTGTTATGAAAAAGTAATCCTACATAGAAGAAATATTTTTCTGCTGTATAGCTGAAAGTCTAAACATCTCCAGGCTAGATGTTAATATTTGATTTCTATTCACAGCTCTCTGCTTCCATAAGATGAATTTTAAATTATCTTCAGAGACATTCAGGATAAACTGAACTTCTCACACAAGGAAATGTGTATTTTATTTTTGGAAAAAAACTTGGACTAAGAGATGTTTCCTTCATTCTTTATAGGTTAATTGTGAATTCTTATTGTATTCCTGTCAGAAGTCTAATAATTTCCTTCTTATTGTATTCCTGTCAGAAGTCTAATAATTTCCTTTCATGAACTGTGTTAAAAAATATTTTAACTATATTTGGTTTTTCTCATGACTTTTATTTCTGATTTTTATATATTTCTATCTGGTAGTAATCTCAATTGCACTTAATGTGATTTCAGCCTGATTAAAGGCTGAAATAACAAAGTTTGTTTCAAAACTTTCCCTGAACAATTATATAAACTCTATTGAGTGGCAGGAGACCATAAAGTGAGATAGGAAACCTGGGAACCAGAACACGTTAGCACAGATCACATTTTTATAGCTTCTATATTATCATGTAATCTTAGTTAAAAATTAGCCGCATAGTTGCCACTAATTTCAATACACAAAGCTCAGGTGTAAACAATAGAATAAGGTTATCATTATAGTTTAAAAGATGAATAACAGAGTTGGAAGGGACTTTGGACGTCTTCTAGTCCAAAACTGAAAGCTAGAGGAAGAAAGGTGATTTCTTAAAAAGTCATTTAAACAATAAATACTAAAAACCTACACTGCCTATCTACCCTTAAATGTTGTTTAGGTAACTAAGCTGAAATATTAGGATATGGCAATGTATGATGTCTGAGAATATCACTGAGGGTTATTTGGAAACCTTAAATCACACACTGCCTAAATGAGGATTTATAAATAATGATTTGTAGTAGTAGTAGTTCACAAAGAAGCACAACCAATGTTGAAATGTGTAAGTGATTGCCTGCTTATTTCTGGGCATAATTCAAGAGGCTGTTTTTTCTTGGAACCCCCAATTGGCTTTGGATCAAGATGCTCAAAGGATGGTCTTTTCCTTTATGAATGGCTTTCATTGCATTCGATAGGCATGAAAATGCCTGATTTAAAATGAACTGACTTTTTAGTGGTAAATGCTGTGTTCAAAGACTAGCAGCAGTCCTCCCTCCGGTCCGCCACCAACGCGGGAGCGCCGATCGCTCCCATTGGCTGATGCCATTTGACAACCGGCTATAAAAGGGAGCTGTCAAACGGCATCAGCTGTCGCCACCAGCTGGCTGTCAGATAGCCTTGGCAGCTGCGGCGACCCTTTATTCGCAAAGAATAAAGCTTGTTAAATTCAGCCTGGCTCCGTCTCTCTCTGTGACCGCCGCTCCACAACAGTAAATAAATAACATGTCCGCATATTTCTCCTATACAGCTTCTTCTATCACCACTACTCTGCTCAAGGTTCTGTCTGTATTTTGGGTTCCAAGTGCTTAAACTTATCTTTCTTTGAGACAGATGATACATCATTCTTCCAGTTTGCATAGGCTTTGTTCTTGGCCCAGAGGCTGCTGATTTTATGGTTTCATGGTTTCATTAAACCTGTCTTGATGCACCCAGATTTTCAGATCAAAGTGCAGTTATTGTAGTCATCCTTAAACTGTGTCCATTTTTCCAAACAGGTTCCTGAACTACCCAAGAGTTCTTCATTAAGTGCATCTTAGAAATTTTGGACTTTGTTTGGGACTTGTATTTAACAATGTTAAATGACTTTCTGACAATCCTTAATTGCTTATTCTGGAAAGGGGCGATGTGTCAATTGAGGACTGATCAAATCAGTCTGTAATCTGTCCAGCACTTAGCATCTTGTATGACACAGTGATGATGATGTCTTTAAGATCATATTGGCATACTATGATATGATCAAATATGGATTGTGTAAGTCTGGGATGCATTCAGATGGTTTGTATTTTGTTTGCAAGTCTGAAAACCAAGTTAGGCATTCACAAGTTGTTCATGGAATCTTTACTCAGAAGCAGCAAGCTGTTGGATAGTTGTGAAGCAACAGGTGGAAATGATCCTTGGCAGGGTAGGTGGCTCTTGGACCAATGGTCATTTGTTTTTGTATCTGGGGCAACAAGATGTCCAGCAGTACTCAGGGCAACTAGGCAGTCCTTCTAGGTGTGTGGGTCTGTGTCTGTGGGTCTGTGCACATGCATACATATGCATTATATATGCACACCAACACATACTGTATGTATACATACGCATACTGAAATATACATGTATGTACAAATAAGACATAATTTGAATTTATAAGAAAAAATCATTATTAGAATTGTTTAAACCTTTGACTCACTATGAACTTGAGATCCGGCCACAAGGTCCTCCTTTGCCCTTCCTTGTTGACCCTAAATTCAACCACAGTTTAGAATGCAGTATAGTTAATCTAATATTAAAATGAGAAGGGAGAAATATGTCAAACTGAAACCAGGCTAGTGTCAGCTTTGGAAGCCATATTAGTACCAGAAGCTTTCATATGCTGCCACATTCCTGTGCCTGGGAAATTGGGAGGGGGGATTTCTTAGAGTGTATGTAGTTAGACATAATAGCATTCTTCTTTACAGTCAAGGTCATGTCATTCTGCACCTGGACAAGGAGTGATTAGAGGATGTCTCAAGTTTGGACGGATAGTGATTGGGCCATGTGATGGACTGAGGGGTACAGGGAGATGGGTCTTTGATTTTCAATTACTGTGGGAAAACCCGGGACTCTCAGATTCAGGTTTTCCCAGATGTGCCACTATGACAACTCTAATAAAATGGAACTTTGAGAAAATGCCTGTCTTGGAGTTTTGGTGTTGGAAGTTGTTTCTCTGGAATGCTGACAGCTAGATTGTGGCTGTGCATAATGCAAACCCACAGTTTAGTATCACCAGTGACTGCAGTCTGTATGCTTTGTTACTATTACTGAAAGGTACCTGATGTTCATATCATTGCTTGCAAACAATTTCACTTTTGAAAGAAGCAAAGGATAGAAAAATTAGCATCACAACCAACACAACAACAGATGACTAGTTGGAGAAATGCCAGCATTTGTATGATTGCTTCTCTCATTCTTGTCTTTACTAAAAAATTATCTGGGTCTCTTGACATTGCTAATGCAAATTCTCTCCAAAAGAATAAACCCCAAATTTGAAAAGGAACGATATCAGTCAAACCATAATACAGCCAGGAAGTTATTATGTGGAATATTGCATTCATAGTGTTTGAAATAAATTGGAAGATGAGGCCTTCCTGATCCAAAGTTTCCTTTAAAAAATCCATGCATTATGACACAGTATAATGACCTGTCCCTGGTTTCATAGCAAACATTCACAAAAGACATATCATTCTTTCCTTCAGACATTAATCATGCAAGTCCCACTGTGTCACCTGTCTTAATTAAAAAGAAAAATACAGACTCTTCTATGAAGCTTTGAATAACAACATTTCATTGAAACCTGTCGAAAAGAAACGAAAATACTCAGTACATTTCAGGGGAACAAAATGGTAAAATAAATCTAATTTTGCCTCTGGCAAAAGAAAAGAAACCCAAAAAGTAATAACTGAACTAATTATCTTTTTCTAGATGTTACTGTGTTTTTTCCTCTGTACTAAACTTCATAAGTATTACAATTGTTCATATAAGAAGGCTTATAGGAAGTATTGTTGCTATGCAGAGGCCAGCTTATTCTTAAAAGACATTAAATAAACAATGAAGAACAAAGCAACCACTGAAAACCAGTTTAAAACCTAGCAGAAGTAGAAAGTAGCTTTGTTGCTGAGTTATTCAAATTATTCATGAATTTCAAGCACATTCTATGAACTTGGCTGTGTAAACTAATAAGGTTTATTTTCTTGACAAAGCTCTCATTGGTTTTTATTGGCACCTTCTGTTTCTGCAACAATATTGTGTTCTAGGGCCACCTGATCTAAGCAGAAAAACTCTGGACACCTTTTTACTGCTATCTAATGGTTGTGCAAAATTTTGCAGCCAAAATCTGGTAGCCCTTCTATAAAGAATTGCTAAATTAAAATAAACACAGATATGGAATGTCTTGTGGTAAATTATTTTGCACTAGAGTTTTCTCTTACTGAAAGACTGAAGGTTTCAATTTGTTGACCAAAAAATGGGTGAAGTTTTGTATTCATGCGTGTCTCTCTGTGTATATGAAACTGTTTGAAGGAAAGAGTTGAACAACAGAGAAATAAGTAAAGGATGATCATAAAACCTGTAACATCGCATGAAGACAGTTTGAAGGATCTGGGAAGATTTATCTTTGAAAAGAGAAGACTAAGGGGCCATAGATTGTCACATAGAAAATATGTGTTCTAGATAATACATATTTTCCGTACTGATTCTGCTCCGTACATTCTAAGTATTACATTTCAAAATAATAAAATAAACAAATAATATTGAATTTAATAAGTAATAATAAAACTAAAAGAAAAAGGAATGTTAAATTTATAATAAGAACAATATTTCATATGAAATTAAATTCTATTCTTAATTCTTAAGCAATAAAAATAATATTTCATAAAAAATTAAACTCTATAATTAAATCATGGCTTCCCTTTAATACATTTTTAAGTCATATAATATTCTGGTTTTCTAACTCAGCTTCAAATACTAATATCTACAATACACTCTTATGTACTTTTGCAGAATCATTTTTATAAAATTATCTTACCCCTTGTCTCTGAAAAAAATTCGTTTTTTAGCATTTTGTTTAAAGCCTTTATGACTTCTCTTTCCTTTTCCCCTTTCTTTCTTATCCATTCTAGATTTTTGACCCACCCCATCTCTCAAGTTTCACTCTCTTAATCTTCCCTCACTGTTGTATTTCTCTATTCTGTTGCTTTCTGACATCATATCGCTTTTTCATCTCATTTTTCTTCTTCTTGGTTGCTTTTTTAAGTTCTAAGTTCACCTTTTCCTTGCCCTTTTCCTTGCCTTTCGCTCTTCTTCCTCCACTAAGTGTGTTTGTCCATTAAAGATAGCTTCTTCTCCTTCGTCCCAGCCTTCCTGTCATTGTCGTATTTCTTGATAGGTAGAAATCGCCATTTCTAAAAAGTGAAAAATAGATCCATAAGAGCCCTTATCTTCTTCTTTCAGTCTTTGAAATTCCATTTGTAGTCCTTCAAAAGATAATGCCATTTTTTTCTTTCTTTCTTTTTTGAGGCAACCCTAATGTCTTTAGTCCCCCCCCCTTTTTTTAACAAAAGTTCACAAAAATCTCAAAGTCACAAAGCAAACCAAATCAGAGCAAACAGTTTCATTTAGCACTTTCTTCTTTCTATATTTTCACCTCCTAGGGTAGAATTCAAATACACAGTTCCAAGATGATCTTCTAGAAGTCTTAATGTCTTTTATTCCTGTTCTTATAGGCTCAAAGCAGTCTCCTTCAGTACAATCTTATAATAAGTCTTTATCTCTTCCCTTCCCCTTGTAAAAACTAGAAATAATTTTGTTTTTAAATCCAGTGTTCAAAAATCCTTTATCCCTTGGCTTTAAATTTCAAATTGGATTACCTTCAGTGCCCAAGTAGATTTTCCAGATCTCCGTCTGCTGTTTCTATCGGAAGGGAGAGTGAAGAAAAAAAACTTTCCCTTGACAGCTTTCTTTGCCGTTTTCCAACCTTCTTTGGGAAACAATGTATCCTTCAAATAATTCAAGAAATTCAGCTTCCAGGGTAAAAAGTTTCTTATTGTCCCAGCTCAGCTAGCACTTTCACTTCTCCTACTTCCTCCAGCGCAAATCTTACCCGGCTGCAGGCTTCTTTGTGGCGGCCATTACTGACCGCCGCTCCACCACATTGGGAAAAAGGGGGTTTTCCGGCTGGGGAGGGGGTCTGCGACACCCCCAAACCCCTGGCCGGATCCCCTCTCTCTTCGGCTGCCTCTACAGGGCAGCCATATCCCCCAGACCCATTTGGATTGGGGGCAAGCGCAGCAGGAATCACGGAGAGTCGCAAATTCCTGCTGCCGCTAAAGCCACGTGAAACCAGAAGCCGGAAGCCGGAAGTGTTATTTAGGGGAAAGATAAAAAGTTGTCATACTTCAATTTGGGTTTACAGGAGAAATATTGTATTAGATAGAAAGGATAAGTAGATAATTGAAAGAAAACGGACCAAAGATGCAAATATAATTATTTAATTGAGATGGAATAAATAAAATAGAATCAAAAGAATGACTAGGAGAGAGAAAATATATGGAAAATAGAGAATGTTCAATAAGATATGAGATAGTATATTATGTGAGTATAAACTTTGATTGATGTCTGTATAAAAAGAGTTAACCCGGGGTAAGCCACCTTCCAAAAAGAAGATTTATGTTTTATATAATGTTTGTTTAAGTTTGACAGGATGTGGAAGAATACTAATGAAATTATATTCAATGAGTATATAATCTTAAGGCAGAAGAAGTATGATTAAATAGAAGGAAAGGGAGTAATAAAGAGAAGTTTGGAAAAGATATGAAGTTGACTAGATAAGATAAATATATAGAAATGTGATAATTTGGAATTATCTTTTTTTAAAAAATAAGATGGTTTATCTATTTCTTTTAGAAAAGATATTTTACGTTACTACATCCTATGTTTTGTTTGTGTGTGTAAAAAAAAAAAACTAATAAAGTTTGTTCAAAAAAAAAAAAGAAAATATGTGTTCTAATCATGCCAGAATATATAACAAGAAGACAAATTCTGATTCAATGTTAGAGAGACAACTTGGTAACTTTGATGAAATCAATTGAAGTGATGGATTCTTCTGTGTTGAATGTCTACCAATATATCAGCTGTTCAAAGCAGGCTAGGTCAGCAAAGAGACTCCACAATATTTTTTTATTGCCATGGATATAATAACAAAAAGCCTAATAGCAATTATTTCCCCTTCCCCTTTGAAAAAATCAAGATAGTCAAAAGTGAGTGTTTTCTTCAGTCCTTCTTCTTTTCGTAGCTAAGGTAGTGTTTATGTAACCACTGTTGGTATTTTTTATTTCATGTCGATACTTCTCTACATTAGTGAGGGTACTTTAATTTGGATTCCTACAGTAAGGATGGACTTTGACTTATATTCTAGATCAGTGGTTCCCAAACTTTTTCAGTCCACCCCCTCTTTGTGCTAGAAACTCATCCTCGGTGCCCCCCACCCAGGGTTGGGATTTAAATTTCTGTGGGCGTGGCCTAATTTGAGGCTGTGGCTTGCTGGTCATGTGACTGATGAAATCAATTAAAGTGATGGATTCTTCTGTGTTGAATGTCTACCAATATATCAGCTGTTCAAAGCAGGCTAGGTCAGCAAAGAGACTCCACAATATGGCTTGTTGTGGCTTGCTGGCTGAGCATGGCTTGCTGGTCACATGACCAGATAGGTGTGGTTTGGTGGTCATGTGACTGGGTTGGCATGGCAAGGTGACTGGCAAACCAAATACAAGTGGTCTTCACTTAATGGCCAGTTGTTTAGCAAGTGTTCTAATTTATGACTGGCCTCTCCAGAGCTACTTGATCTGTTTTTGGAGTTTTGACAGCCATGCATACACATACACACACACACTCTCTTCTAACCCTGCTGGAGCAGGTCATTGGACTAGAATTGGCAAAGCATCTCTGATTAGATTCTAGTAGTGAATTAAATCTAATCAAAGATGCTTTGCTGATTCTTGTTGATTTGTTTTATTTTTATTTCTTTATTTTATGTTGCTGAATCGTATTGACATGTGTGTCCCTTCTTGTGCACAACCCAGAATCTTTTGTGATTCTTTGCAGCAAAAATTACCGACCTCTGGCTTTGCTCAACTTTTCAAACATGCCACCACTGCCGTGTTTTAGGTGCCAGCCCCGCAGGTGCACCCCATTGAGCCCGCTGCACTGAAGGGACCTGCCCAAGCAAGTCTGAGTGAAGCAGTGGACCAAGTCAATGGCGTGACCCTGACAGAGGAGAGAGAGAGAAGAAAGAGAGAGAGAAAGAAAGAAGAAAGAAAGAGAAAAGGAAAGAAAGAAAAAGGGACAGATGAAGAAAGAGGGGGAGATGGAAGGAAGGGACAGAAAGAAAAAGAAATAAAGAAGGAGGGAGGGAGGGAGGAAGGGAGGAGAAAAATAATGAGATATCTATTCTTGTCCAATCACCTGCTCGTGTAAGGTTAGAAGGGAGAGTGTGTGTGTGTATGTGTGTGTGTGTGTGTGTGTATGTGTGTGTTGTCCTTGTAATTTATCAGTACATTTTGGTTTTGCCTTCTTCAGAATTGGCAATTTAAAACATTGGGGAAAAGTAATTTTTTAGGGTGGAGATCTGGTCCAATGGATCCTGTTTAAAGTCTCAACAAAATGTGAGAGCTTCCTGATAGTCATGACCATGTTTCATCATAAAACATTTAATAGAAGCCAAAGATGTTTCAATGTGCTGGCAAAGATGTTTCAATGTGGAAAAGGGCCTCAGTCTAAACTAGGCCTCATTTCAATCTGATGCATCTGGTCTCTCTCTCTCTCTCTCTCTCTCCCTCCCTCCCTCCCTCCCTCCCTTCCAAACTGGTTTTGCTCTACTTTCCCAATGTGCCTGTGGGGCCGGAGCTTCGAACATGGATGGATGGATAGATAGAGAGACAGAGAGAGAGACAGGTAGGTAGGTAGATAGGTAGGCTGGCAAGCAACCAGGCAGGAAGACAGAAAGGCAGACCTTTTGGATGGATGGATGGATGGATAGGAAGGTAGGTAGATAAGTAGATAGATAGATAGATAGATAGATAGATAGATAGATAGATAGATAGATAGATAGATAGATAGATAGATAGATAGATAGATAGGCAGGCAGGCAGGCAGGCAGGAAGGAAGGCAGACAGACAGACCTTTTGGATGGATAGATGGATGGATGGATGGACGGACAGACAGACAGACAGGTAGGCAGGCAGGCAGACAGATAGAACGTGACAGCAGCGGCACTTTGGGAAAGTAAAGCAAAGCTGCCTGCCCTGGGCTTCCTCAACCCTGCCCTGCTCCAGAAAGGAGGGAATAGCACCGCCCTCTACGACGTGAGTGCCCCGAGGGGGGCGAGCTTGGGAGGCTGATCCCTGGCAGGAGGGGCACCCTGTGAACTTGCTGTCAGACACGGCAACTACAAAGAGGGGCGGGCTTGGCTGAGCAGGATCCTGGATATTGGATATGTGGTCAAAGTCCCCCTTCCTCTGCCTCCCCCTAGGTCAGGGGTCTGCATCCTTAAACATTCAAAGACCTGTTTCCCACAGAAAACAAAATACCAGGAGCTCCACTCCCACTGAGTCATATGACACCCCTCCCAGGTTTCGTGATTTTCTGTGTTTTCTATGGGGAACGCGTTGCTCTCTCTCTCTCTCCCCTCCATCCCTCTCCCATCTCTATCTTTCTTCCTCTGTCTCCTGCTACCTCCTTTCCTCCTTCTCATCTCTCTTTCTTTCTTTCTCTCTCTCCCTCCCCTTCTCTCTCTCTCCTCTAACTTTCTCTCTTTCTCTCTCTCTATGCCTCTTCCTCCCTCCTTCTCTCCGACTCCCCCACCCACCCAACTCCCACACCCAGGGTGTTAAGTGTGGAGCATGGGTGCGAAGAATGGAGATGAGCCGGTGAAACAGTGTCTTTCCATTAGGCTCTGAAAGATCCCCGGGGATACACTGACTCCGAATTGGAGCCACGTACATTTAAAGGCACCTCGGTGCGTTACGATTGTCTGTGCCTGTGCCGTTTTTTCATCAACCGGCAGTTGCTGATAAGCCTGAGCTAAGTCTAGTTTAGCGAAGACTTTTCCGTCCCCCAGGGAATGGAGGAGGTGTTGCATCACCGGCACCGGATATGGGTTTTGCTGCAGGGCGTGGTTCAGGGTGGCTCGGTAGTCCCCACAAATTCTAATCGAACCATCCGGCTTAATGGGTGTCACGATTGGGGTCTCCCAGGGAGACTGATCGGTTGGCTCTAACACTCCCTGGGTTATTAACTTATCAAGCTGTTCATCGATTTTTGGCTTTAGTGCGAAAGGAACTGGACGAGGCTTAAGGCGGATGGGAGCTATTTTTGGATTAAGGCTAAATGATATCGGGGTCCCCTTGTACTCGCCTAGCTTTTCCGTGAAGACGTCCTTGAATTCATGGACGAGGTCCTCCTCCCAGTCACTGCTGCCGATTCGGTTAATGCCTTCCACTTCAATGCCGAGTGGTGCGAACCATTGGAGGCCTAACAAGCTAGGCCGGTCCTTGTCGATCACAGTCAGGGGTAATTATGCTATGCAGTTTTTGAATGAAACCCGGACTCGACTGGATCCCACGACTGGAATCCGGTTTCCCTGATAGTCTTTAAGTATGAGTCTTTGAAAATGAAGGTCTTGGCGCCGGATAGTAGGGATGAGTTGCTTGAGGGTCTTCCAGGAAACCATCGAGAGAGACGATACCATTTGGCAGGGATGATTTTTGATGGCCACTTTAATTCGGATTTTCTTGGCATCCAAGGAAGAGGTGCGACTGATAGTGATAGTTTGGTGAGCCTCTTCTCGCCTCATTAGGCGATTCATGGGTCGGTTTCTGTAGAAGTGGTTTACTGGTTCTCACCTTACAGGACGGTTTCCTGTCGATTGGCAATAGTTGGCCCCCTTCGAGGTCTGGCTGGGTCCTAGGAGACTTCTACAGACCCGTCCGATATGGCCTCATTTCCCGCACTCATGGCAGAGTGCGTCGCGGAATTTGCATTCGGACCAGTAATGGTTGGCCCCTCAGCCAGCGCATGATTGCTGGGACTTTGGGTAATGGTCCCGATCGGACCGCAGTCGATGGACCTCTTCTTTGTCGCTGTCTGACGATGAAGAGAGGTCCTCACGGTGGGCCGTTGAAAGCTGTCCTTCTGACTTAGGTGAAATGTCGCAGGCTGGTTGGTGTGTCGGAGTGCGGTTGCGGCGCAGTTGGGCAGCCAACTTCTTAGTTGCTTCTGCTGCAGTAGCATCAGTGATGGCATCGGCAAGGCTAATGTTGCCCTTTGCCATTATTTTGCTCTGCACGTTTAGCACATCTAATCCCAGAACTACTCGGTCTCTCAAAGCCTCTTCCAGGTCGGCGAAATCGCAGAGGCCTCCCAAGTTTCGGAGGTCTGCAACGAAATCGGCAACGCTCTCTCCTTTCCGCTGGTTTCTTTGGTAGAACTTGTGCCGTCTTATGAGCGTTGGTACGGTCGGTGCATAGTGGGCCCTTAATAGAGGTTCAAGGACGTCCCAATCCATAGCCTTCACTTCAGCCGGTTTTGCTAGCGCCTTGGCCATCTTGAATACGGTCGGCCTGCAATGCATTAGGAATACCGCCCATTTCTTCCCGGTTGTGGCAGCCTTCAAATTATTGGTTTCCAAGAACATTTGGAAATGATCCATGCAGGACTCCCAGTCTTCTTGCGCTGGGTCAAATGGAGCGGGTGGTACGACGCTGTCGGACATGGTTCCGCTGTTGTGCGTGTCAGCCACGTGCTCAGTTGTCTTCTTCGTTGTTTAGTCAGCTCTGACATCTCCACATCCCATCCTCATCACCAGTGTTAAGTGTGGAGCATGGGTGCAAAGAATGGAGACGAGCTGTGAAACAGTGTACTTCAACTCTTTATTTACATGGTGTGACAGCTCCAACTGGATGGCTGCTATAGCCTTCCTTATATAGGCAACTTATTAACTATTCAACCAATGGCAACCTGGGAGCGCTAGCTCCGTTAACCAATGAGAACGGCTTGCTAATGGCCAATCAGATTCTCCTGAACGGACCAATCTGATCTCGCCATTTAACAGCCAATCAGAAGTGCAGGGCCAGAACCCTGCACTTGACTTCAAGCTCTAGATAACTTTATTAAACATTTATTCATTCACAACACAGGGAATAACTGTAAGGAAATTTGGCCATGTTCTTTCTGTCCCTGGAAACCTTGTATTCCAAAAGGAGTGACAGTCAGGCTGTTACCTCACAGTGCAAGAGGTTGCTGCCTTAGATTACTGTTGAATCCTTGCAAAACTGGGCAAAGACTGAGAGAGGGGAGCAGACAGAGCTGAATTGAGCCAAATCTCTCTCCCTCCCTCCCTCCCTCTCTCTCTCTCTCTCTCTCTCTGTATCTTGTTCTCTCTCACTCCCTGTCTGTGTCTCTTCTCACTCTCTCAGAAAGTTCTGCGTGTTCTCCTTGGGGTTCTTCACTCTCCCCTTTTCTTTCTTCTTTTTGGAAATCTGGGCTGGTTGAAGAACAAGAGGAGGAAGAGGGGGAAGAAGGAAGCCTCCACCATGGCTTCGGCTCATACCTCAACTAGTCCGGATTTCCAAAAGGAAGGAAGAAAAAAGGATAGCGAAGAGCCCCAAGTAGAGCAGGCAGGACTTTCTGAGAGTGTGAGAAGCTTCTTTTCTTTCTTCTTGGTGAGTTTTTGGAAATCCAGGTTGGCTGAGGAATGAGCGCAAGCTGAGGCGGAGACTTCCTCCCTCTCTCTCCCCTCCTTCTTCTCTCATGCACACCCTCCAGGCCCCACTACAGCCAGCTACATGGCTGCACGCTGCTCTTGCAGCACCTGTGCATCACACTCAAATTTACTGCACTTCACTCCATCCCCTCCTCCTCCTCCTGGAGCCCATTACAATGCAGTGCATCGGAGCTGCCGCATTCAAGGAGCCAGCTCCTGAGCAGTGCAATAGTCAATGGGGTGACCCTGCAGAGCCTCGAATGGCCCCCTGCTGCCTCTTAGTGCTCCCCTGCCAGCCCCCTTGCCTCTTAGTACCCCCCAAGACATCCCACTGCCCACCAGGGAGTGGTACCGCCCACTTTGGGAATCACTGTTCTAGATGACTCTCTCCAACTTTGTATTCTATTCTGTGATTCTAAATTTAAGTTTGCTGATGACACAACAGTGATTGGTCTCATTTGAGACAACAACGAATCCACATACAGACAGGAGGATATACAACTTGCCTCATGGTGTACTGAAACAATCTGGAACTGAACACACTCAAAACCATAGAAATGATGGTAGACTTTAGAAGAAACCCTCCCATACTATCACCTCTTACAATACTAGACAATACAGTATCAATGAGACCTTCAAATTTCTATTATATCAAATGACCTAAAATGGACACCTAACATCAAAAACGTCATAAAAAAAGCACAACAAAGAATGCTCTTTCTGCGCCAATTCAAAAAGCTCAAACTGCCCAAGGAGCTGCTGATGAATTATTGAGTCTATCATCTACCCCTCTATAACTGTCTGGTTTGGTTCTGCAACCCAACAGGACAGACACAGACTAAAGAGGATAATTAGGACTGCAGAAAAAACCATTACTACCAACCTGCCTTCAATCAATATACTGCACCAGTCAAAAAGAGGGCTGTGAAAATATTTACAGACCCCTCACATCCTGGACATAAACTATTTCAACTCCTTCCCTCAAAATGATGCTATGGAGAACTACACACCAGAACAACTAGACACAAGAACAGTTTCCCGAAAGCCATCACTCTGTTAAACAAATAATTCCCTCAACACTGTTTAACTATTATAAAGTCTGCACTACTATCACTGTTAATCTTCTCATCACTCCTTATCACCCATCCCCTCTCACTTGTGATGTATGACTGTAACTTTGCTTGTATCCTTACGATTTATATGGACTGTTTCCTAGTATGGTTTGATTGCTTTTTGTACCCTATGACTCTCATTAAGTGTTGTACCTTATGATTCTTGACTCTTGGCAAATGTATCTTTTCTTTAATGTATACTGCAAGTATTTACACCAAGACAAAGTCCT
Source organism: Hydrophis major (assembly GCA_033807585.1). NCBI lineage: Eukaryota > Metazoa > Chordata > Lepidosauria > Squamata > Elapidae > Hydrophis > Hydrophis major. The sequence goes on from CM066329.1 coordinate 324,935,432, forward strand.
TGTGTGTTCAATCAGAGTTGGCCAATAAAGAATTCTTTCTTTCTTTCTTTCTATCTATCTATCTATCTAAACATATATTTTCCCTATGTTGCCTCCTTTGGTAAATAATATTATGATCCAATTCTAAATTTAAGTTTTGATTCCACAGACCTACAGATTGGACAAACACTTCAAAAACAAGTTTCTATAATTTTATTTTGTTCTCAAATCCTCATTATTTTAACATCAAAGTTTTACTTTACTTAAGCTGCCTTCTTTGAATCTTTCTTTCTTCATGTAAGGCCTTCGTTTGCAATCAACCTTCTAATGCACCTCTTGCTTTCTTCTTTGGCTGTCTGAAATTTTGCAGACAGAATGAAGTAATGAACTCCTGTATTCCAAAATTCTTTGGTAATTTGGATGGCAAGAATCATTATATACTGATATATAATGAAAATATGCTAGGATTAATTTTAAGAATGATTACAATAATGGATTTCAGTGTTGGCATTAAATATTTTAGTTCTCAAACCAAATAAAAGTTAATATTCTTTTCTCAACTTTTCATTCCATTCTTACAGATTTAGAAGAACTTGATTTTATCATTCACAGAGACCTATGAAATTATTCTAATGGTGAAACACTCCAGACTAAATGTTATGCCAATTCTACAAAATACAACTCTATAAGCAATTTTTAAATATCAGAAATAAATGTGTTAGAAACACTGGCTACAATTATATACATCATTAATTGGCAATCTGAGGCTCATTGGCCCCATATCTCCCCTTTCACATTCACATATGAAAATTTTAAAAAAGTAGGTTGTGAAGTTCCTCTTAAGTCCATTGGTCCTATTTTTCCTCTATCTACATTTTATATGCTGGGAGTTAGAAGGCATACAAATTTAATAAATCATTATGGTTGGTTGCACTGTCAGCCAGATGTTTAGACTGAATTTGGCATTTTTGTATACCTATCAAGTCCTTCCCAAGGACCTGGAATAGGCAGAAGTTGATTAATATAATAATAAATATAATAAATATTATTATTTTATATTACCGTATATACTCGAGTATAAGCCGAGTTTTTCAGCCCATTTTTTGTGCTGAAAAAACCGCCCTCGGCTTATACTTGAGTCAGATTCCCCTCTGACCTGCTGCCCATGCGATTAATCTTCACCCCAAGCGGGGCTGGAGAAGGGGGTCCCTGCTTGCTTTGCCCGTCCGCGCCCGCCTTCCTTCCTCCTCTGCCTCGGCGCAGTTCCTCCAACAGCCGCTACGGCACCATGCCTGGCCTGCGCTGGCGTGGCTGCAACCGATCGTGCCTCCAGGGCAGCATCGCCGCCGTGGCTGTCTACCCGCTGAGGGCCACAGAGGTGACCCCAAGCAGGCTCTCCTTCCCCATTAACGGGCGCCCGGGGCCCCCGCGAGCTCCTGCGTTGCACGCTTCCAGCTTCGTCAACAAACCACCAGGCTCAGGCAGCCTCCTCCGCCCCCTACCCTAGCGGCGAAGAGCGCATGCGCTCCGGGGGCAGCGAGACAAAGTGTCTGGCTGCGCCGTGGCGGGAGCCCCGAGTGGAAGAGGGCCACCCTCTCCTGGGGAGCGCGGCATTTGCGGCTTTCCTGTTCAGTCCCCAACGCTGCCCCAGGCAGCCATGTTCCCGCCAAAGACTTTCGGAGCTGCAAATCTGGTAATCGCCTCTTTACGAGGGCAGGCAGAACCCTCTGATCCCTCTGATGGGGTCTTTCCAGTTAGGATCCAGGGGCGGCAGCCACCCGAGCATCCTCCTCTCAGCTTTCTGCGCCAGGAGTTGCCCCACCACCGCGCACCGGGGAAGTGGTGGCCGCTCGCCTTTGCTGCAGTCGGAGCTCTTCGGGGGCACCCCTCGTCTCTGTCTGACCTCGCGGTCTCTGCCGTCGCGGCTGCGATCGCCTCCCGTCAGGGCGCTCGTCTGGAGGAGGCGGCGGTGGCTTGCGGAGCCTCGGCACGAACCCCCTTTCCCTGCACTCCCCCCCGCACCCCTCTGGCAGCAGCAGGTGGAGAAAGCCCCGCTTCCCCCTGGCCTGTCTCAGGGAGAGGAAGCGAAGGGCCCCGTCTCGGCTCCCGTCCTTCTCAGTCCTGGATACCATAGCAACCCGCTTTGATGGCACGCGTGAGTTGGCTTCCCACTCTTTTTTTTAACTCTCCTCCTCCTCCTCCTCCTCCTCCTCCTCCTCCTCCTCCTCCTCCTCCTCCTCCTCCTCTTCCTGCTCTCCTCTCCCCTTGTTGTCGGGTCTTCCCTAAGGAAACTCGAGGGCTCACACTTCCAGGTGTTTCTCCCTGTCTTTCTCCCTGTCAATGATCTTTTCTTCCCTTCCCTTCTCTCAGCCCCATCCTCCTTCACCTTTGTCACCACAATCCTGAACAGATGAAGTTTGTACTTCTCAAGAAAGGTTGGATGTTCCTTTTGAGGAGGGAACCTAGTGTGACATCTGTATGTTGACCTACTACTGAGCCATGGCATGTGTACACATGCAATGGAGGCATGAGGGAGAGCTGTGAAAGAGATGGTGGCTCTCCAAAACATGATGTACATGCAGCACATACACATGCTTTTTTCTTGCAAGGGAGAGAGTGACTCTGTTTGGACATACAGATGATGAGGAGGAATCCAGTTTTGAAGGATTTTAACTCTTGTGTTTTAGCTTGGTTGCTGATTGAGCTAAGGTTTTTGTACTTTTAAAGTTATTGTTGATACCATATTGGTTTTGTTGGCTCTCTTTTCCATTTACAAAGCTAGTTTACTGTTTTTCTTTGAAATAAATATTCAAAAACATTTAACCTACTGATGCCTCAATTCATGTAATTTTATTGGTATCTATTTTTATTTTTGAAATTTACCAGTAGCTGCTGCATTTCCCACCCTCGACTTATACTCGAGTCAATAAGTTTTCCCAGTTTTTTGTGGTAAAATTGGGTGCCTCGGCTTATATTCGGATCGACTTATACTCGAGTATATACGGTATATTATATTATAGTATTATTATTATAAAGTTAAAGATATTGTCGCATGATGTAACCTGATACAAGTAAAGCTGCCTTTTGCAATTGACTAATGCTGATTTTGTCAATGCTGATGATGTTCAAATGGTGCTATTATTATTGTTTATTACTGAAGAAAAAATGTATCTCTCCATTTCAATAATTTCATAGCAGGTTTGCACAGGCAACAATTATGCAGATTCATTCCAGAATGGTGCTTAGTTACTCTACTTACTGAGGTTAACTGTTGATAAAGATAATGAGACTTTCTTTTGGGCAGAGATGTGTAGATTAGTCTGTTTTCCTGCAAACCTATATGGCATGAAGAGCAAGCATTATCACACATAATGGGGACTTACTTCTAATTAGCATGTAAGTTTCCATTGTGAAGCCATTTATTCCTTTGAGGTTATGCATGCTGTATTCATCATAATGTAATAGCTCCTGAGAAACTGGCATCTTCATACAACCAAAACAAAGATGATTGACCGTCCTGAGCCGCAGCTTATAGGAAGAATTAGATCTGTTTCCATAGAAACTATGAATTAAAAATCTTAGTGAGCGAATGGAAATTATGATGTCTAAAATGACAATACCATCAATCACCTTGCCCCAAAATACTTTGACCATTAACTTTTAAAAAATCAGTTATTTTGCACAGTTGATATGTGAGGTTCTTTTAAGATCAGACGGTTTTTTGAAAACCTATGTGCAATCTTCAGTTTCTCCTGTATTTCTTCTTGTTCTGGCAAAACTTGTATACAGCTATTATTAATTTATAATTAGGGCAGGAATCCAAAAGGAATGTTTCACTGTTTTCCTTAGTTTTTCCCAACTGACTTTTCCAGCTGCAGAAACTAAACTACAATACAAGCCAGAATTTCCCCCTTTTCAGGAACTTAATGGGATAAATTGGAAGAAAGCACAAGCAGGGTTCTAGGGTTCTTTGGTTACATTTCATTTTTACTAGAAAGAATTCTGCAGGTACCAGTATTGTTTCTTTCAATAAAGTGTATTTTTCTCTTATTCCTATACATTTCCATAAAATTAACTCAAAAATCAGCTAAATTAATTTGTTTTCTTTGTGACTAGAATCAGTTTATTCCCATTTTTGGGAAGTTTTGTACTGCCCAAGGAATGCTTGGAAGAAAAGTGTGCGTATTTTTTATCTATAGCAATTGCATGAGCTAAGGAGGTAATTGTTATTATAACATGACATTAATCTTTTTTTCTTTCCACTGGAAGCACCTCATATAGTATAGTTACGAGGTTCTAATACGCAATTCAGCATATAAATCAGAGCTGCAGAGTTCATTAAAGCAAATAATTCTGCCAAGATAGTTTTTTTAGCCGCATTCATCCATCTTACTTATTCAGGCCTCCCTTCTCTTTTTTGCCTACTCATTCGCTCTGTTTACAGTTATTTGATAATTGATGAAGTATAATAAAGCATTTATTTGTAAAGAAATGTCCAAGTTAATTGTGCATCAAATGAAACTGGAAGGTACTTTTTATAATCAGTTTGTTCAATCAACAGTTAAGATGATGGTTATTCTGTGTGTAGCATAACACAGCATCAGCTAAACATTTTTCAGGATCAGGGATCTCCAAATTTTAGGAGGGACGGAAAAATGTCTTCTGCCACCAAAAGCTAATAAATTTGTCAAGCGTCCCCTAGCAAATTGGCCTGGAAAAAGCAAACATTCAAGAACTTTTGATTAGTAGAATTTATTTTAGAAATACTAAAGATAGCATTATGAATGAATTCCAGAGTCTGCTGTGAATCAAATTCTAATTAGAGTAAAATTAAAATTCTTGTGTCTGTTCCTCCCACCCATGCAACATATGGACCAAAAACCCAGGAATGACAGTTTCTGTCTGCCTTTATTTTGGTAATAAACTGATTGGTGTCAGATTGTATGCTTGTGATAATTGAAGATCAATTCCACCAACACTTATATATAAACAAATCCCACTTTCTTCTAGAAGTGAAGTACTTAGCAAACAACTAAATTCAGGGAGCACCAAGGACTCCACAGTTCAACCATGAGCTATCAATACTCTCTTCTTCTTGAAGAATTATCCCTCATAACATGTTATCATTGTATAATGAAAAGTTGCTTCTTTATCAAGTTTTAGATATCTGAAGAGGTTTTCAGGCTGTGTAACAATAATAATGAAGTCCAACTGCAGTCCTTCAGAATGAATTGTAAATTGATTTTGATAACTTCTGCAGTTTCAACTTCTGCACTTTCAATATACCTAAGCATTTTCACATGCAGGGCATCATGCTAATCAGCATTACTTAAACCATGTTTAAGTAATAAATTGTCATTTTCTCATCAGAAATTCAAATACCACAATTTTATTAATGAAATGTCTATTAAGGGACACTCTTGTTGGTAGAAAGGAAATAATTTCCCATTTTGTATTTAGGACATCAAAAGAGCATTAGAGGAGCCTGAAAGAAAATGCAAATGATTTGGCAAAAAATGTCCTCTTTTCTTTCTGTAGAAATCTTTGTGGAATATACATATTTTGCTAATGAAAGATCCACTTTCACTTCTGAAAGGCCAATTCAAAAACTAAACTTGGCTAACAAGCCAAGTGGAGATAGTTTTAATATTTTCTTAAATAAGTAGTAGTAATAGATAAAACAATTTGCCCATTTTCAACATTTTATGCCTTTCTTTTCTCTAGGACAGAATAATGGCTTTCTCATTTCCATTTTAACTATGTTGTAGTTATTCATTTGCTAGTTTGTTTCACTGGTGACTGGGTTTCTTTGCCTGTTTTCCATGTTCTGCATACATGACTGAGCCAGAATTCAGCCAGTGTAAAATCTGTCTAACTCTATTGACTTTGATTTATACCACAAACTCTTTGACTTGATTAATTCCTAGTCCATCATCTATGAGAACAAGGGGAAATGCCAAGTTGATGGAAGCTGAACTTATTCTAATATAATCTTAAGCATTAATATATGACAGCATAGATTTATGCACACAAATTTAACCATGTCAAAGATCTTTCTCCTTATCGATGTATATTTTCAGTAGCTGTGCCTCTGTAAAAAACAACCCCTCATTTTCCACGTGCAGGTCTTTGAAGTTGATCTTTATTTCTAATTCCAGTTTTTAATGCTAAGAGAAAATAAAAAAGAGTTAAAATAAAAAGGAGTGTTAAGCCTGGGTTCCCCAACCAGGGTTAAGGAGACAAGCTAAACAGAATGTGCAGCGTTAGTCAGATAGGCACACAGATAAATGAGTGAGATAAGCTATGTTTGTTAACATACAGTAAAAATAACAGATACGCTTGTGCTATCAAAAATATAGTTTATTCCATTTATAGCATAGTCAAAATAACAGTCCATTAGTCATGTATCATTTAGTCAGTCCATTCAAGGATATTCAGTTAGCAAAGTCCGTGTAGAATATCCTTATGTCAGTTCACTTACTAATCAGTCCTTTGTTTATCTCTCCCTTTCGAGTAACGCAGTCTTGAGTCCTAGCAGTAATTAGGGATCATCAAAGCCAGAGAGAGAGCAAGCCGTTGTCTTGCTTCTTTTAAAGTGCTTTCACAACCACTCCCTTAATTACATTCCTATATTTAAAGTTGCAGACACTTTAACTTACAAACTATGATTACATATTTATTATTTTACCTAAACCAGTTAGGGTAAACAATGTTATCCCTAACATTCTCCACTTTTAGGAAATAATAATAAATATAACTATTTATATCTTTAAATCATATTTGTTGCAACTCTCTTTAAACTTGATTACTCCTTGAGCTTTTGTAAATTGGTCTGCAATGTTTTCTTCTGTCATGCAGTACTCCAGTTTAATTAGCCCATTCTTTACAGATTCTCTAACATTTAAGTATCTTAAATCAGTATGCTTTGATCTAGTTCTTACAGCAATACTAGTAGCTAACTTTATGGCTGCTTGGTTGTCCTCGTACACAATAATGGAATCTTTAACAGTTACACTCATGTCTAATAATAACTGTTTGTACAAAATTAAGTCAGTGCATAATAATGACAGACATGAAAATTCCGCTTCCATCATGGACTGTTGTCTGATTGACCTCCACCCTATTAGTGTCTTACCAAATAATATAGCCATCCCAGATGTTGATTTTCTAGTGTTTATATCAGTTGCAAAACTTGCATCTGCATAGGCACTAAGACTCAAATCACCCTTTGGTTCTATATGCAATGCATGGTTCATTGTTCCTTTAAGATATCTTAAAATTCTTTTTAATGATTGCCAATGACATTGATGTGGATCCGAATTAAAACATGCCAGCTGATTAACACTATAAGCTATATCTGGCCTTGACCAATTGCTTATATATGATAAGCTGCCAATCAAAGATTGATATATGGACTTATCAAATTTGGGACTTTGATCATCAGTTTGGCAAACCTCCTGGCTCATTGGAGTCTTTGCCGGTTTACAAAGTTCCATTTTATACGTTTTAATTAATTGGCAATTTTTATCTTCTTGAGATATCTTAAATCCATTTTTTATTTTGTTAATTGTCAATCCTAGATACTTTTTAATTTCACCTAAATGCTTTAATTTTATCTTTTTGGCTAATAATGATATAATTTCATTAGTTTCATTATTAGTCTTATTAGTAATTAATTAGTCAAATCAATATCAATAGTCTTATTAGTAATTAATTAGTCAAATCAATATCATCTGTAAATAAGAACAATAATGACACCATTCCATTATTTTCTCTTTTAAACACACATGGATCTGCTAAACCAGATTTAAAACCTATATTGTTTAATTCTTTCACAATATATTGATTCCACTCAAAGCCAGATTGTTTCAACCCGTAAAGACTCTTTTTGAGTTTCCAACAATCGTTACTATTTACTTTATTGTCTTTTATACTTACTGGTTTTTTCAAATATATAGTGTGCTGCAATGGTGCATGCAGATAAGCAGTTTCTACATCTAAATGGTTAATGACATAGTTTTTCTTAGCTGCCCACACTAATGCTGCTCTTAAAGATGTTGCTTTAAGACTTGGTACAAAAACTTCATCGTAATCAGATGCAGTTTGATTAAATCCTTGTGCTACCAACCTAGCCTTAAGGGTAACAGTCCCATCATTTCCAGTTTTTACTTTAAATATCCATTTGCACCCAATGGATTTTTCTCCTGGAGGTAATTTAGCATCTTCATATACTTTCATTACCTTTAATGAATTTAGTTCTTTTTCCATTGCCTTTTGCCAATTCTCCTGATCCTTAGCAGGATACATCCTAAGTTCATCTATACTAGTTGGAACTTTAGTTACTTGGCAAACTATACTTGCTTGATATCTATCAGGTGGTCTAGTTATACGTGTAGTACGTCTAGGTATTACAGGACTTACAGGTGGACTCTTCTTGATTATCTTCACTCTTCTTGATTATCTAACTCTTCCTGATCAACTGTTTCCTCTTGTTCTGGTCCTATTTGCTCTTCGTGGACTTCTTCTTTAATTGTACTCTTCTTATAACTAGTCTGATCTTTTTGCCTTTTGTAGGGTTCAATAATTACTTCATTATTTAAATCTTGCTCTAATCTATTCCATCCTACAGGTTCTAGGAATTTTGCACTAGCACTGCAGTAAACTCTAGATGTACCTGGTTCCCAGAATCTATAAGATCTATGATTAGATTTATATCCTACAAAAAATAATCTTTTAGCTCTATGCTGTTCTTTTTGTCTAAGTTGTGAAGGGATATGCACCCATGCTGGTGCTCCAAATGGGTGCATGTAACTTAAATCAGGTTTTGTACCATGCCACAGTGTGAATGGTAATTCACCTGTTGTTGAATTAACAACATTATTTAATATATGATTACCACACATTATTGCTTCTCCCCACAAATTGTCAGGTAATCCTGAATCAGACATCATAGCTCGTGCCATTGATTGTAGTGTTTGGCCTCATCTTTCTATAAAGGCATGATGTTGTGGCCTATATGGTGCAGATTTTTATGTTGAATACCTAACATTCTAAGTCTATTCTGGAATTTATTATTTGTAAATTCTGTACCATTATCTGTTATAAGAGTTACTAATTTCTTTTTAGTTTTCCTTTCAGCAAATTTTATCCAATTAAAGAGATTTAGATACGTTTCAGTTTTGCTCTTCATTAAATAGCAAAACCCATATCTAGAATAGTGGTCCATTAGTATGTATCGAGCTCCTCCTACACTTGGTTTTTTCGGACCTATTAAATCAGCAAATACTACTTATAAAGGCTCTTTGGTAGCAAATCCATCAACTCTATTAGCCGGTTTGACCTTGCTCTTGCTTTGACTGCAAACATTACATTGCAAATACTTATTACAAGGTTTCAAACTTATTCCCTTAGATAATTCAACAGTTTTCTTAAGCATTTTAAAATTTAAACGCCCTAGTCTTCAGTGTAACAAGTGAATACATTCATCATGAGGTTTCTTATCATCATAAACCGTGTTAGCCACCTTTAAACCATTATCATTTAACACATATAATTCACCTCTTAAAGATGCAGTAATTTTCTTATCTTCTTTTTCAATTATGCAGTTATCTCCTTTAAATGTAACTACATATCCTAGTTTAACCAAAATTCTAACTGAAATTAAATTAAACTTAAGTTGTGGTACATATAGCATTTTTACATTCTCATTTATAAAAGAACAGTATGCTGTACCTTGACCTTTAGCTTTCAGTTTCCAGCCATTGGCTAACAATATCTGCTGTGTACTCTTGGACATTTTAATAAAATTTTTGTTATCATTTGTTATACAGTAGGATGCTCCACTGTCAACCACCCATAAATTATTTTTTACAGCTCCGTTAATATACATGGTTAACTCTAAATTTTTATTTATCTTTTGATAACTTTTAGTATTCTGGCCAGCGTTCTGGTGCTTTGCTTTTTTACAAAATCTTGCCAAATGGCCTCTTCCTCCACAATTAAAGCACTTTTTAATTGCGTATGCAGTAGGAGATTCATTATCTTCTTTTTGAGGTTGCTCCCTCCTAAATTGGTCTCTTTCAAGCCTTCTTCTGGCCTCTTCAATCAATCTGCCAGTTATATCAGTTAAAGTTAAACTTTCCTTTGGCAAAATTTCAAGGGAAGTGACGTACATTATGACTACGTTGTCATAACTTTTATCTAGTGAAGATAGAATTATGTAGACTTGGTGTAGTTCAGAGAAAATAAGCTCTTTCTCATGCAGTTCTTGAAAAATGCTTTGCATAGTTTCCAAATGACTAAGCATATCACCATTCGTCTGAAGATGCGTCCTGAAAAGCTTCCGTGTTAGATTTATGTGAGCAGCAATGTTATCTCGGACATAAATCCTCTTCAGCTTCTGCCAACACCCAACAGCCGTTTGCTCTCCACGGATATGAACAAGTTGCTGGTCAGACAGTGTTAAACCTATTATGCAAATAGCGTGTTCATTTTTATGCATAAATTCTTCTATTTTTAGTCTATCTTCATCATCCTCTGGATCCCATTCCTCTACATTTGGTGGATTTTCAATTATGTTCCACAGACCTTCTCTTCGTAGAAGTAGACTACATTTCATAGACCATGATACATAGTTTGTTCCATCCAGCTTGGATATAAGGGACAAACTTTGTAGATTGACTTGTGCAATGTTTTCTTTATATGGATATAAAACTATAATTAATAAAACACAGTTGTCTGTTTACTGTAATGTATAACAACACAAACTCTCACTTTTTACATAAATCTGTTTTATCCTAGTTAAACTGACTTTGCAGCCTCTGGGCCCATAACCAGTGTTATGTCTGGGCCCATAACCAGTGTTAAGCCTGTGTTCCCCAACCAGGTTTAAGGAGACAAGCTAAACAGAATGTGCAGCATTAGTCAGATAGGCACACAGATAAATGAGTGAGATAAGCTATGTTTGTTAACATACAGTAAAAATAACAGATACGTTTGTGCTATCAAAAATATAGTTTATTCCGGAGAAGGCGGAGCTTCGTTTCGGCGATACAGCTGCGATCTCGGGGCTCTGAGATCGCAGCCGATATTTTCGCCCCTGGTCGGTCCCAACGGACCTAAACCATCCCGTAGAGACGGGGATTGAGAAGGGTACTGTTCCAGGATCCCAGAGATATCGCAAAATCTCTGGTTCGATCCGGAAGAAGCCCTTTTGCTGGCGGCGGAGAGGCAGTCCCCATAGCTGCTGAAGTCGGGACAGCTCCGGAAAGAAAGTGGCTGGAGTGAAAGTGTGTCGGCTGGGTGAGAGAAACTCTTTTGTGTTGTAAATTCGTTGAGGTGGGAAAGTTCATCCTGAACAAAGAAGAAATCTGTGAGACTTTTTTTTTTGACTGAAATCGTCTGAGCGGCATTTTTTAAAGTGATGTCAAATTGAGGCTTGGGTTTTTTTTTTTTTCTTTATACTTTTTGGGGGGGATTTTAGTGTGACTTTGTAGGTAACCGGATTGAATTTTCTCCGATATATATTTTTATGCTCCCTTTGATTTTTTAATTTTCTTTAGGATAGAGGCTCCCTTTGGCTATTTTTTTTGTTTCTGTATATATCACTCCTTTTTTCTGGTTGGGGGGGAGGAAGAGCATTAAGAAACTTTGCATCACTGCCAACTAGAGGCTTGAAAGTATTTTATTTGAATTGGAGAGAATTGCAAAAAGACCTCTTCTCAAGGACATTTTAATGTGATAAGATAGAGGGAGAGCACAGCAAAATATTATTGCAGGTGCTTTCCTGGACTGTTATCAACAACACTTGAGGTTTGGCTTTGAAGTTGCTGGAGAAGAGAGTCATAACAAGAGCCTTGGATAAATAAACAAATTGCAGTGTGTTTTCTTATATATACCCCATTTGCTAGCCTTTTTCTAAATTTCAATTCTGGTAATATTCTTATTTTTGCCTTTTATTTTAAAGGGAAAGCCTCAGAGTTTTTTCTTAATTTTTCTTTTCTTTTTTATTGGGACTTTTTTGCTTTTCCTATTTATGTTTTTGGACCACTTTGTTGTTGTTGTTGTTGTTGTTGTTTTGGATTATTGAGACTTCTTAACTGGATTAAGGTGTGAAGAATCTGAAGGAACTTTTTGTTTTTTCTCTTTTTGCTTTTTTTTTTTTTTTTTGCTCTTAATCAATATTATTATTTTTGGATTTGTTTGTTTTTTTTCCTTTCTATTTTTTCCTTTTTTATGATGGACTATTTCGTAATTGGATTAGGGTCTAGAAGAACCTGAAGATCTTTCTTCTTCCTTTTTTCCTGTTTCTTCTTTGGGTTTGTGTCTTTTACTATTGGAGTTTTCCATTTTGGATTATAATTGGCTGCGTTACCAGTTGGATTAAAAGTCAAGAAGAATTTGAAGCTTTGGAAGCATTGAAATGAGCAGGAAACCAATAACATCTGGCATTTCTGCTTCTACCTCTGCTTCCCCACCAGCTGGAGGACAACGTTAAATTCAGACAATGTTGAAGCAAGATAAGGAACAAGAAAGAGTAACTTTACAGATGATTATGCAAGGAATCCAAGATCTCAAGACAAAATCAGACATCATTGAACAAAGAACAGGAAATATTGAACAAAGAACAGAAAATATTGAACAAAGAACAGAAAATATTGAACAAAGAATAGAGAAGACTGATGAAAAAGTGGAAAACATTAAACAAATGATGATTAAGTATGAGGAGAGATTCCAAAAAATTGAGGAAGAAGGAAAACAAAGAGAGAAGAAGATTGGAAATATTGACAGTAGACTAACAGCGGTTGAACAAGAAAAAGGTGGGATGTTGAGGTGGGAGATGGAAAGGTCAGAATTTTACCTCAGATTTCAAAATATAGAAGAGGAAAAAGGAGAAAACTTGGCAGCGGTAATGATAGAAATTTTGGCAGATGCTTTGGAAATTACAGAGGAAAAGATGATGGATGGAATAGATGAGATATATCGAGTCTATACAAGGTATGCGATGAGAAATAAATTACCCAAGGAAGTCCATATTAGATTTACCAAAAAAATCCATTAAAACGCAAATATTACAAGTAGCAAGAGAGAAAACACTGAAATACAAAGGTAAAGAGGTTGTGGTTTTAAAACAAATACCTAGAAGAGTGAGAGAGATGAGAAGAGAATATCGATTTCTGACCAAAATGCTATTGGAAAACGAAGTGAATTATAGATGGCTGATTCCAGAAGGACTAATGTTTAGGTGGCAAAAGCAGAGATATAGAATTGATTCAATTGAGAAAGCAGAACTTTTCCATGCAGAATTTTTTGGAGAAAGAAGAGAGGAAGCAGAGAAAGAGGTCTCATTAACTGAATTTCAAGATGAACAACTGGAGACTGAAAAAGAGAAAGGAGCAGTAGGGGGACAGATGGATAGCAAAGAACAGCGTGAAGTGAGATCCACGAGAGCGATTAGACCTAAATATAAAGCATAATCATGGAAGAAAAAAAACTGATTACAATGAATATAAACGGACTTAATTCAGCTGTTAAAAGAAGGAAAACTTTTCATAAATTAGAGAAATTAAAATTTGATATAATTTGTTTACAAGAAGTTCATATTAAAAAACAACATGAACAATTGTTATTACAGCCAAAATTGGGGAAAATATTTACTTCTTTGACTCAATGTAAGAAAAGAGGAGTGGTTCTATACATTAAAGAGGCTATCCCAGCAAAATTGATTTACACGGATGAAGATGGAAGAGTATTAATGGTAGAAATAATGGACAATAATATAAAAATACTCTTGATTGCAATTTATGCTCCGAACGATAAACAAGAAGAGTTTTATGAAAAGCTACACATGAAAATCATTGGACTGGACTATGTTAATATAATTATGATGGGAGATTTTAATGGAATTGTGGACAATAAATTGGACTATATAGCAACAACAACAAAGCAAAATAGAAAGGCTCTCCCAAGGTCTTTTTTTAAAATGACAGATGAATTAACTTTAAAAGATATTTGGAGAGAAAGAAATGTTAAAGCTAAACAATATACTTTTTATTCAAATAGACATTTATCATGGTCCAGATTAGATATGATTTGGATCTCAACAGAATTAATATCCAATATTAAAGAAACAAATATTGAAACAAGTACTTGGGCAGATCATAGCCCAATGACAATTAAATGGAAGGGACAAAAAAAAAGATTGAGATGGACATTAAATAATACTATTTTAAAGGAGAAAGATTTTATACAATGGATGGAGAAGGAATTGGCTTTTTTCTTCAGAGAAAATAAAAAAGAAGATACTTCAACGCAGAATGTGTGGGATACAATGAAGGCATACGCTAGAGGTTTGATAATAGATTATACAAGAAAAAAGAATATTAGGAAAAGGCAAGCTTCTAAGGCCTTGGAAGATGAGTATAAAATTCTTGAAAAAGAATTACAGAAAATGCCACAGAAAAAGGATATTAAATTGAAGCTGGATGTAATCAAACATAAAATGGAATTAATAGAGAAAGAAGAACTGGCACAGAAAATTAGAAACTCTAAACAGAATTATTTTGAAGATGCAAATAAACCAGGTAGATGGCTAGCATATAAATTGAGAAAAGAGAAGGAATCAAGAAAAATATTGAAGTTAATAGATGAACAAGGCCAAGTTTGTTATGGGAATAAGGAGAAAAAAGGAATTATTCGAGATTTTTATGGGCAACTATATAAGCAAGAGAATATTGATGAAGAAAAAGTCAAACAGTATTTACAGGAAGCTAATTTACCAAAGATACCTAAAGAGACTGAAGAAATGCTAGAAAGCAATATAACAATGATGGAACTAAATGAAGCATTTAAGAGACAAAATAATGGGAAAGCACCAGGTCCAGATGGGCTTCCATCAGAATTCTATAAAACATTTCAAGAATCATTGAGCATCCCATTGTTAGAAGTTATGAATGAAGTTATGTTAAAAAAAGATGATACCTAAAACATGGTCAAAGGCTTATATTACACTCATACCGAAGGAAGAGACTGACCCATTGCAAATTAAGAATTATAGACCTATTTCTTTATTGAATGCAGACTATAAAATCTTTGCTTAAATCTTTGCAGAAAGACTTAAAAAATATTTAAATAATTTTATTCACCCAGATCAAAATGGATTTCTGCCAAAGAGACAAATTAGAGACAATATGAGAGTAATCTTGGACACTTTGGAATACTATGAGGCTCATCCTGAAAAGCAAATGACTTTGATATTCCTAGATGCTCAAAAAGCATTTGACAACGTGAACTGGAGATTTATGTTATTATTATTGGAGCAGATGGGTTTTGCTAAAAAATTTATTCAAGCAATAGAAGCCATATATAATAAACAGACAGCAAGTGTAATGGTGGAGGGGGAACTTACAGATTTTATTAATATAAGGAAAGGCACAAGACAAGGGTGTCCCCTATCTCCTTTGCTATTTGTGTTGACCTTGGAAGTCTTGAATAGAAATATTAGGGATGATAAAAGCATAAAAGGAATGAAAATTAAGAAGGAAGAATTTAAGCTACAAGCTTTTGCTGATGATTTAGCTTTTATTTTGGAAAATCCGCTAGAAACAGCTCCAAAATTATTGGAAAGGATAGAGGCATATGGAGAGGTGGCTGGTTTGAAAATAAATAAAGATAAAACAAAGATTTTGACAAAGAATATGCTATTGAGACAGAGAGAACTGGCAGACCTTTTGAAAATTCAAGTTACAAATAAGGTTAAGTATCTGGGGATATATTTGACAACAAGATGTAGCACATTAAAGGAGAATAATTATATTAAACTTAAACAACAGATAATTACAGATTTGAAGAAGTGGGAAAACTTGCAATTGTCATTAATAGGGAGAATTTCAACAATTAAGATGAATATTTTACCTAGAATTTTATTTTTGTTTCAAACAATACCAATTAGGCTTGGAAAAGACTATTTTGAAGATTTAAATAAAATTATGTTGAAGTTTATATGGCAAGGTAAAAAAGCGAGAATAAAGCTAAAGCTTTTGCAAGATGCTAGAATTAGAGGAGGTTTTGGCCTGCCTAATTGGGAATTGTATTATCAAACTGCAAGTTTGATGTGGGTCAAAGAATGGATAACATTAAGGAAACATAGGTTGTTGACATTAGAAGGGCATGACTTGCTGTTGGGCTGGCACGCTTTTTTATGGTATAAGGGAACTAAAACACAGGGTTATTTTAGAAGACATTATGTACGGGAGTCTTTGTGGTTAAATTGGGAGAAGATAAAAAGACAATGTTATTTGAAAATTCCAGTTTGGTTATCGACCATTGAAGCATTTTCCTATCCTATAATCTACAAGAAGGAACAAACAGTTAGATATGGGGAACTTTTGGATGAAAAGGGTGAACTTAAATCGATCCAAAACTTAGAGGAACAAGGTATAAGGATGAATTGGTTTTCATATGCACAAATACATTCAAGGTATGATGAAGATTCCAAAACAGAGGGATTTTATGATAAGCAGACTGATTTAGATAAGATCTTGATGGGTACTGATGAGAAGGTGATTAAAAAATGTTATGGTTATTTACTGGGAATGAAATTAGAGGAAGAACAAGTCAAAGAAACTATGATTGTTTGGGGGAAGAATTTTGGATATGGGATTGATTTAGAGAAATGGCAGAAATTGTGGTCTCAAAATTATAAAATGACAATGTCAACAGCATATAAAGAAAACTTGTATAAGATGTTTTACAGGTGGCACTTTCCTCCGACAAGAATAGCAAGAATGTTCAAGAACAAATCTGAAAAATGCTGGAAATGTCATCAGATACCCGGCTCGTATTACCATATGTGGTGGACTTGTGAAGATGCTAGAAAATATTGGACTATAATTCGCATGTGGTTGGAAAAAATGACAAAGAAACATATAGACTTGAAACCAGAGATCTTCTTATTGGGAATTTTACCTGATATATATAGTAAAGATTTGAAATATCTGATTGTAAATGTATTAACAGCGGCCAGGATTGTATTTGCTAAAAATTGGAAGAATGAGAAAATACCATTACAGGAAGAAATTATTAAGAAAATATTGGAATGTGCTGAGATGAGCAGATTGACATTTGAAATTAGAGAGCAAGAGGATAAACAATTTTATGAAATTTGGGATCTTTTTTATAAATGGCTAGATGATAAAATACGACAATAGAATATTTAGAATGTTAGATAGTAAGGAATATCTTTATTTTGCTATTATTTTGTTATTTATTTTGCTATTATTTTGTTATTTGACATTATATTTATAAAGGGTTTTTTAGGATTGATTTGATATGATTATATGATTTGTTATAGAGTAAACTGGTTTAAAGTATTGTTAGCTCATAAAGCATGAATGATTAAAAATATAGTCAAAAACTTCTTTTTTTAGTGATATTAGGATATATAAGTTTGGATTGACAATATGAGTTGTTATGTAACATAATTGTGATTGAGACTACAGAATGAATGCACAAAAATGATGAACCAACTGACACACTGGATGTACATATGAGAGTTGATGTTTTTATGTTTTGTTTGTCTTGTTTGTTTGTAGAAAATTAATAAAAAAAAATTCAAAAAAAAAATATATAGTTTATTCAATTTATAGCATAGTCAAAATAACAGTCCATTAGTCATGTATCATTTAGTCAGTCCATTCAAGGATATTCAGTTAGCAAAGTCCGTGTAGAATATCCTTATGTCAGTTCACTTACTAATCAGTCCTTTGTTTATCTCTCCCTTTCAAGTAACGCAGTCTTGAGTCCAAGCAGTAATTAAGGATCATCAAAGCCAGAGAGAGAGCAAGCTGTCGTCTTGCTTCTTTTAAAGTGCTTTCACAACCACTCCCTTAATTACATTCCTATATTTAAAGTTGCAGACACTTTAACTTACAAACTATGATTACATATTTATTATTTTACCTAAACCAGTTAGGGTAAACAATGTTATCCCTAACAAAGAGAAAATAAAACTACAGCCATTTCTTAGAGAAACATTACTGTAATCTTCCCATTTTTATGGTTGCATTTATTATGAGACTTAAATGAGGAGTAAGTACTGATAATGTTGCTTAGGTATTATTAGAATTCTAGGAGAAATTAATTGCAGCTAATTTTAAATAAATTTACCTTATTCATACTTTCAGAACATATAGGCATAAATATATGGAAAATATAGAAGATCCACTGTGAATGTGTGTTCCAACATCCACACTATTCTATATGCACACACATAGATGTATGCATGTATATGTATACACATGGATACATTTGTATATGTATACACATGCATACATGCTTACAAAAATACATATATTCAGAAAGCCAAGAGTCATGAATAACAAAAGCAAAACTTGAGTGAAACCAAAAAATTGTTTGCTTATAAATTAAACTCTTAGGTGATGCAACTAAAAATCAAGATAACTTAGTGAAAATGTGGAATCTACCCTTCACAAATTTTGATTGGTATTTATGATTTTAATTTTGGAAATGGATAATCGGTTAACGTATAATGGATGAAAAGAGTTTTACTTTTACTTTTCCCATCTTCTGAAACATCATTCCAGCTTAGTAGTTTGTGAAAGACTACTTACATGTAGAAACTCTTTTGGTACTTATGAGCACATCTGGAATTTTTGTAAAATACAGGTAGTCCTTGACTTATGAACATGATTGGTACCAGAATTACCATTGCTAAGCAAGGCATGAGTTGCACCTGATTTTACAGTATTTTTTTGCCATAATTGTTAAGTGAATCACTGCCATTATTAAGTGAATCAGGAGGTCATTAAGTAAATGGGAAGTAAAAGTTTCTTCAGTGATTTTGCTTGTCAGAAGTCAGCTGGGAAGTTTGAAAATGGTAAGCACATAATCCCAGGATGCTGTAGCTGTCCTAAATACATCTAGATTTTGATCACATGACTGTGGGATTGCTGCAACAGTCATAAGTGTGAAGATTGGTCATAAGTCACTTGTTCCAGTGCTGTTAGAACTTTGAAGGACACTAAAAATGGTTATTTATCAAGGATTATCTGTAAGTCAAATTTTAACATTAACATTACATTAACAGCAGTGTTAATATGATGTTGGATCATTTGCTCTATGTTAAAGATGCACATGACCTTAGTATTTGCAACTTATACTGAATCAAGTATCGTGGACTTCAAGCATAGGGACAACTGTTATTCTATATTAAATGGAAAAAATGTATACCTGGTTTAT
Source organism: Hydrophis major (assembly GCA_033807585.1). Taxonomy (NCBI): domain Eukaryota; kingdom Metazoa; phylum Chordata; class Lepidosauria; order Squamata; family Elapidae; genus Hydrophis; species Hydrophis major. Next base: position 324,954,668 of record CM066329.1, read on the forward strand.
AGAAAAGGGTAAATGTTTAATTTTTTGCAATAGTTGCAAATTATTTAAATCAATAGTGACTTTGTCAACAAATTCATTGGAGTTATTTTATTGATAATTCTCCCAGTCCTTTTTTTTCTTTTTTTCTTAGGATCAGTTTTAATGCTACATCATGTTGTTTATACTTGTTAATATATTTTTCTGATGCTAAATTTTCCTTTAATTACCATCCGCATTTGTTGCTGTTGTTCACTTGCTACATTGTCTGATTCTTCACAACCTCATGGGCACAACATGCCAGGACTCCTGTCTTTCCAGAGTCCATGCACTGCATCAATGACACTATATAACCACCCCCTTTTCCTTTTACCTTCAATCTTTCCTAGCATTAGGGTCTCTTTCCCAAAGGTGCTTTTTCAAGAGGCAACTGGACTTTCTTGGGGTTTGTTTGTGGGGGTTTTTTGAAGACATTTCACTAGCTCAGAACTGATGAAGCTTCTTGGATGAGAAGCAAAATGTCTTTAAAGAAAAACCAGAAAGTCCAGTTGTCTCTTTAAAAAAAAGCCCATTTGACTTGATGACTGAGAATCTCCATAGACAACTGTGTTATCAGAGTCTATTCCAATGAGTCCTCTCTTTTCATTTACTATCCACATACAATTCAGAAAATGGCTAAACCTATTTGCATTAATAAGCCTTAAGACATCCTTTTGTAGAAAGCAAACTTTATACAGGTAGTCTTCGATTTATGGTCAAAATTGAGCCCAAAATTCCTGTTGTTGAGTGAAACATTTGTTAAGTTAATTTTCCCTCATTTTATAACCTTTATCATCACAGTTGTTCAGTGAATCTGGCTTTGTCATTGACTGATTATAAAAAGGTCACAAAAGGTGCATCACATGACCCTGGACAGTGCAACCATCATATATATGAGTCAGTTGTCAAGCATCTCAATTTTGATCACATGGGGATGCTGCAAAAGTTGTAACTATGAAAGATGGTCATAAGTCACTTTTTTCAGTGCCATTGTAACTTTGAACAGTCACTAAATGAACTGTTGTAAGTCGAGAACTCCCTCTATGTTTTAATAGGTTGCTGTAGGTGACATTTTTCAGTGGTTTTCTTTGTTTTGAACAATTCTATATTTTCATATATTTTGCCATTTAATATGCTACTTAGACTTGAGTGGGGACATTTACATCTTTTCTTTCTCTTTCCTTAGTGGCCTGTCTCTCACATACTATGTCTAAAGAAAAGGGTACCGGATTAAAGCATTTCTCTGGAAGATAGGAAATGAGAATAGCAAGTACATATAGCTGTACCAAAGCATGGAAGTGGGGCCAGGGTGTGTAGTAACCAGAGAATTTCTGAGAATGAAGGATTGAGACCTTCTACTTATACACCCAGATCTGTCACTACATATCTAATATTTGAGATGATACAATATTTGAAATGGATGGAAATGATGAGTCTTCCTACATTAACTGTAATACAGTGGTACAGAATTAATCAACTCTCCAGAGAAAGGAATCATTGAAGCAAGTTCATTTTTTAAAAAAAATTGTAATATTGAATATGTTTTTCCAGAGACATTTTAGTAATTTATTAGATTTTTTTATTCACTGTTTAATTTTATTTGGATTTCTCTTAAAAAGAGGTAGGAAATAAGCTTTATATTAAAGCATTCTAGAAAGAAATATAAGAATGTATTGTAAAAAAAAAATCCCCGTGATGTGTTGACATAGGTAATAAAAAATAAAGAATATTCATCTGAGGTATTTCAGATTAATGGTATTAACAAATGTTACTTAAAGTATGTACCATATTTATTCTCACATCTTTCTTCTTCTTCTCTCAGGTTTATGCATATGTGCCCTTTGGGAACTTTCTCACGATACTGTCAATGAAGAACTCCATATTTAACTTGACATTATTATTTTTCAATACTCCTTTTTTTCCTTTTTTTCTGTGAGTCAAAGAGCAGCCCATATTACAAGGAGTATAGAAACCCATGACCCCCACCTTCATTCTGCTGCAAAAGAATTGCTCTAAACAAAGATTATCCTGCTATTAAAATAACAAAAAATCAAGTCGCATTAAGTATTCACACTCATACAGAGAAGAAATGGCTCAATGCTTTTTAAAAATCTGATTAGCCAAGCATGCTCAGCCGAAGCTGCCTGCCTCTATTGTGTGAAGCCTGTTGGATGCCTGCCAACATTCACCTTCCAATGACACAAACCAGCAGGGACTTCTGTGCATCCAGACTGAAATTAATTCCACATTACGGGGAACAAAAAAGAGAACAAAACCCTTATTACAACACACATTAACTTCATTATTGTAGAAATCCCTTTTTGGAAGGTGAAGCTAATCCTCTGTCTCTAAATATTAAACCTAACACCAATATTACAGTAGAGAGATAATATCCTTCCCTTCATTGTATTCCGGTCCTTGTCATTATAATGAAGTGATAAATGTGGACACCTAGGGAGGGAGATGATTCAAGAATAAAAAGGGCCTCCTGCTAGATGAGAGAGAATTATATTCCCTTATCAAATCAGCACTTTGTTCCCTCACAACACAGAACTCCACTTCTACTTGCAGGTAAAGACAAACAGAAAAAGAAATTCAGACATATTGGGAAACAAACCAATATCTTATGCACTTCAATTACTACCTCGTGAACCAACAACCAGGAACCTCAAGGGATACATCTGTCACTCAGCAAGTCTTCATAGTGCAGGTGGTGATGAAAAGATTCAACGATCCCTTAGTCCTTACATAAGTATAGAAAATTAATAAATCAGATTAATTTTCTATCCAGATCACTTTCACATTCTTTGCAAAATATTATCCATAAGTTTATTTAATATATGCTTATATTGGGTTAATTAAGGGAACTATTTATTAATTTTACCACAATGAGGCCAATCTTACTAGTGTCCTAATGATAATGTCAGTAATTACTCTGTCCTAAAGCAATCATAACTTGTATCCAGAGTTGAAGTTAGTCATTATTATCCCACTATGGCCATGCATTTATGACTAGTAAATGTAGGAAATATCTTCAAATATATATCATACAGTTGCTTTCTACTTTTAGCAGTCCATATTAATTTTGTCACCTAGACCTGTTACTGTGATTGACTGACTGACTGACTGACTGACTGACTGACTGACTGACTTGCTTACTTACTTGGATAACAATATGTCAATTGCTATGTCTTCTGGTTATTAAGGATTCTAGATGAATGGTAATGGAATGAATAGTATCCTCATTGAGAGAGTAAAAATTCCTACTCAAATCCATTTTATAACAAGCTATTCCTGCATGCAATCCAAAATGAATAAGACCAACTACTGATGCCATGTGTTTCAATAGCCTATGTCAGGCTTACTCCAACCTATGGCAGATAATGTATATTTTTCTCACAGATATCTTATAGGTATTTAGGGCCTGATCTGGTATTCTTTCCTGAATTTGTTTGGATTAGGTAGAACATTGAATATATACTTAACTAGCTCGATACCTGTGCATTGCTATGAAACTATGTGGTCGGGCTTAGTTTTTGGGGAGGTGGGAATTCTGCCTCTGCCTACCAGCATTCATCGGTATTCATCTGGTTAGTGTCCTGTCAGTGTGTGAGAGAGTTGAGAGTTGTTTGGAAACTGAAATATGGAAACTGAAACAATATTTGCTCTGTGAAGGAGACAGCAAGGCGACTAAGTGTGGCTTAGCTCAACTGTTCTGTACTAAAGCTGGTTGCTGCTGTGAAACTAAAACTGAAACTGAAACTCTTCTGCTCTGCTTCTGTTTTGCATTTGGAACAGATTTCTTTTCAGGTGGGGACAGGGAGTACAACTCCTTAGCATCAGAGCGTGTTAATAATAATATATGAAAGGCTAATGCTTTGATGGTCATTTTGAAAAATCCTTTCTTAGTGACCACCTAGAAGCCAAGAGAAACATACGTGCCAAATTTCAAGTTTGTAGGCTTTATGGTTCTGGAGATTTTGTGATGATGCGTGACTGTACCTGTTAGGAATATAAGTCACCTAACAGGTATTTGGGTTAGAAATATATAAACCAGGATAAACATTTTAAAACTGTATCTTTAAGAAAATGTAAAACTGTTATTAGGTGTGGTTTCTCAAACGGCCATAAGATGGAGCCAGAAACATGGGTTGTTTAGTCTGAGTCTCAGAATAGAGAGTGAGTCTCTCTATTTCCTTCTGTTGGAAAGTATTGCTGTTCCTCCATTTCTTCTAATAGACTGAAATTACTGGATTTAATGTAAGTCTGATACTGAACTGTTTTTGACACTGGAATTTGATATTTGGATTATCCCTGGATGAAAACTGACTGATTTTACCCGTGAATGACTTTGGACTGCCTATTTTGGACTTTTCTTAACATTTCTGGAAGTAAAAACCTTTATTTACTGTACAGTGTATCTGTGTGCTGTATGTGTATTATTCAAACACTCCTCTCAAATACGTCTCCCTGTATGTGCTCATTCTCCTAACGGAGAATTACCTCAACAGTATCCATGTTATAAACTAAAGATTTATTGCCCCCAAATCATACATACAAATGTTTCCAGGATCATAAAATCAGACATTTAAGGTTATATCAAGAGAAATAACTAGTCATACTATTCCACAAACAATTTAACGGGAAGTTAATGCAACTATAACAGTTCTATAACAGTTCTATAACAGTTCTCAAAGTACAGGCTATGTGAAATAATCTTGAATTTACTTTAAAAAAAACATTTCTTTTAGCATATAGAATGATCTCTTTAAAACTAACTTATTTCTCTTTAAGTGATATAATAATTACCTCTGGTGACTGACCCTGTTCCTTGGAATTATCTTTCCCCTATGTATGGCTGTCTCTGATCCTCAAAGTTTTTTGAAAAGCAGTCTCTTTCTCCAAACCAGAGCCAAGTTCATATTCTTTTTACCCCCTTCCATTCAGTTGTTCCTGATTCTTGGAGGCTGAACAAGTCCCTGCAAATTTTCTTTGCAAGATTTTTTTTCAGAAGTAGTGTACTATTGCCTTCTTCCTAGAACTGAGAGAAAGTGTCTGGCCCATGGTTACCCAGTAGGCTCTGTGCTTAAAGAGCTGTTGTATTCCATAATAAAATGCCTCGATATGGAATTCAGTTTGTTGGTTGAAAAGAAAGATTTTTCTTGTCAAAAAAAGTGAAAAGAGATTTTCATAATCCTGGCTCTTTGCAAGATTCCAAACATCCTAGTTTATTCTGTTAGCTGGCAAAATCTAACAGACTTGGCTGAACTCAGGTTAAAGTGAGTTAGATCCAGAGGTGGTATTCAACAGGTTCTGACTAGTTATGAAGAACCAGTAGCGAAACTTTTGAGTAGTTTGGAGAATTGGCAAATACCACCTCTGACCCACCCCCATCTATTTTCTGTCGCCCGAGTCCCAGCTGATCGACTGGGTCTTCTGTTCTTCCTTCTTTTACAGGAAAACAGACCTGGAAAGAAGGTAGCGGAGTAGGGAGGAAATGGGATTTTGCAGTAACCTTCCCCTAGAGTGGGGTGGGAATGGAGATTTTACAGTATCCTTCCCCTGACACATCCACCAACCCACACCCATAGAACCGGTAGTAAACATTTTTGAATCCCACCACTGGTTAGATCTGACTAGTACTTGGATGACAAAATCAATAGAATTATTCAAAGATTAAACAAGGGTGTTTTTTTAAACCTCCATAAAAATGGTAAATCACTCCCATCTTATTTGTATTTTAATGTTATGTGGGCTTAGGGTTCAAGATCTTTTAGCAATTTTATCATGGTTTTACCCTAATTTGAATTTTTATTTTGTCTATTGTATTTGTGTTTGTACATATAAAGTGTTTTATAATTCTGCATATCAGTGATGCCATATGCTAAGTAAATAAATAAATAAACAGCATTTGTAGGAATAAGATATTGAGAATTTTAAAGAGCTGCTCCGTGCAGCAGCATAATGCTTTTTCTGCTGGGTATTTAGTCTTGAGGTGTGTCAGAATGTCCTTGTATGGCACTTCTGTGGGGAGAAAGAGAAGCTGACATTTCAAATCTCCTGACTACAAAAATACAAGGACACACATTGAAATCCAGGTCATATGTACTATACATGTCCATTTTAAGTCTGAAGTAATGAAAATTGGAATATGTGTTTCTAGCCGTTTAAATATATGAGCTTTCCATTGTGATATTCATTTGTTTGATATGAAGCTTCAAATGGTTCAACAGTGCTGATCCCCATCACTGGTTAATCAATAGATGTTGAAAAAAGATACTGTATCACCTTCAATTTATTATTTTATTGCAAGAGCAATCAGATGGGCTGCTTTTTAGGAGAAAAGATTTGTGAAGGCATCCTCCTAGGGTAAAGACAATTGACAGAGAGACAAAAGAGAATTTTTCATTCTTTTCCTAACGTTAAATCTTGTTGCACCCAATATATACTTCTGTAGTTGATGGAAGAGAGACTATGCAAGAGCAATGGCACTAGTTCCTAGACTTTTTTCCTAGATTGTTAACCTTGTTAACATTATAATAGCCCTTTACAGCTGAACTACTGCTGATAATGACTTTTGATTATATGTCAGTTCAATTACAAGAAGTGTCAGTCTTGTTCTTTTGCTGTATTTTCTTTTTCCCATTGGAACCCTTCTTTTATCCTCTGGTTGTAATTGAAAATACCTGTAGTAGTCAATGAATTTAGGTCATATATTCCACAGGATCTTCCACATAAGTCAAAAGTTTGAAGAGAAAACATAAGAACCTCAAAGAAATGTCACAGGCTATTCACCCTGCAAAGTAAAATTAAATTGTCACCTTAATCGAAGATAGAAGAGTACTAAGTATTAGGATTATGCAAAATTCACAGAGAATCTATTCAAATTATATTCATTCAGTACCCATTCATTCCTGACTCTATTTCATCATGTCTTACCATACATTGTTCTATACATTCCTGCTATATTCAGCATTTGTTATTTTTAGGTCGTTTCTAAGATACCTAACTCTTATTTTCATATAGTAAATAATTTTTTTTTGCCTTTTGCAATCAGTCACTCCTATTTCCCTGCCAAATATTTATGGATAAATGTATATGGTATGACTGTTGTGATGTTAAAGTTACATGTGTGTACTTTTGTTTGCAGACCATGCTGTGCTGTTGACAGAGAACATGAATCATTTGCAACTTGGTGCAGATTTTGAAATTGTATCAAAGACCAAGATGGTTCTACTTGACAGGGAAAATGGAATAAATGACTGCAAGCTATATATAGAAGGTGAAAAACTCAAGCATGTAGATGAATTCAGTAGAATGTGTGCACCTTGATAGAGTTTTTTTTAAGTGAAAACAGATGGGGAAAAATAAGATTTGCAACTACTGCAAAAAGATAGAGGGTTATACATAGTTATCATGAGAAAAGAATGACAAAACCAACAGAAATGACTGCATTGAAGAACATGCTTCTTTCCACTTTGTTAAAAGAACATGACAGTTAGAAGGAACATAATGCAGGTGGGCAAGTTATAATAAGAAAGTATGTGTGGGAAAAGAAGAAGCACTAGAGTCACAAATGAATGGATGAAGAATGATTACAAGTTGAATGCCAAAGTGCTGTAGTATTGAAGTGGTTTGGTCATATATAAAGAATGACTCATTGAGAATGACTGAAAAAGTTACTTTTGGATAGAATTGATGAGTACATAAAAAGAACAGTGAGAAATTTAAAGAATAAAGGGCAATGTCTAAAGCAACACTTAGATATAATGAAAGCAAAGATTATTTGCAAGTTAGAAAAATGTAAGTATATTGAACGATTTGAATGCAAACTAGAGTTCACTATTTCTCCTTTTTTCTCATAACAATGTTAGCTTGTGAGATTATTATTATTTTTTTTCACTGAGCTTTGCTTCCTTTTTTACATCCATCACTTTTTAAAATGAAAATTTAGGCATACAAATTCAAGGGCTAAGTATAACCCATGGGTTTAAAAGGATAGTGTATCCAGTCTAAATATTGAATTACATATTGATAAATTATTATGGATAAAGCCTTGTGTGTTCCATGATTTGGTTGTATGTATAAGCTGATAAAGTACCTGGTGCATAGCTTTTTAACTAAAATTTTTATTGTAAACTCACAGACATTGATATTCGTAACGTACAACAAGCCTTGATTACAAATTTCACTTTTTATAATTTCACATGATTCTAGATTCAGATGATATGGTACATTTAACAGTTTAGACAGCTATGTATGAGGGCATGAAGGCATAATGTGTATATTATATTTAATATAGTATGTGATCATAGTCACTGAAATTTTAAAAGAGTATTTTGTAAAAAAAAATGTTTTAAAATGTTAGGCAAAAACTAAGGGATTTTCAAGGAAAAATGCCAGACACATCCTGGCATTGCACTATTTTTTTAAAAAAAAAGGCATTACAGAGGGTGGTGAAAACCACCCAACGCATTATAGGGATTCCACTTCCTGCCATTGTGGACATTCAGAGGAAACAATGTCTGTGTAAAGCCCACAGCATCATTAAGGACCCCTTCCATCCAGCCCACAAACTATTTACTCTTCTTCCATCTGGGGGGGAGGTTCAGGTGCCTGCAGTCTAAGACCAGCAGGCTAGGGAACAGCTTTTACCACATAGAAATTTCCTTGCTGAACTCCTCAGTTCATTTGTCCCCACACATATGCTGATGCTTCCCTTGATAATGTATGATGTATTCTCTGTGCATTCGTACTTAGATTAAATGTGTCCATAAACATTTTGTACAGTTGTATAAGTTCATATATGTGCAGTCACACTTCTCTTTGTGTGCTCGTGTACATACATTTTGTTGTGTTTTCCACTGACATATTCATAGATGCCTTGCATATTTGCATACATATATTTATATTTTACTGTTGTTTTGCACTTCTGGTTGGATACTAACTGCATTTCATTGCCTGTATCCATGGCAATCACAATAAAGTTGAATCTAATCTAATCTAATGGGGAATGTTGGGATGAAGATGTCAAAACAATGGGTATTCCTCCAACAGACACCCAAGAAAACAACTAAAACTATGTATATAGAATACAGGGAGAGAAAAGATATCTTGAGTAAAACAAGAAAAACCAATGAGAAGTCCAAAGTTAAATAAATCAGGCACTTCTTTCTTCATTTGCTCAAGAAATGGTGGTTGCTAAGAGATTTTGTAATAAAGAAACAATTTATAAAGATAAATCCACTAAGTACTGTCAGATATTGTCAAAGAGCAATTAGAGGTAGGCTAAACATTTTACCTGCAAGCATTCATAATGCTGATGAAAGACATACAAAGTTCTCTCCTTATTTGGCAGACCTTAATAAATGACCATGACCATGTCTAAGTAATAAATTGAATGTGTCCTGATTTACTAATATGGCCCCTTAATTGCTATTAATATACATTAAGCCAACAACTCTTGTTCATTTAAAAAAACCTCTTTAAACCTACTATGTGGTAGTGTAGTCAACGGGGATTATAATGATAAATGCTTGAACAAGATAGGACACTGTCATCTGATGTAAAGACAATCATCCAAAACCAGTCTACCTCAACTTGCCCTCTGTTCAACACTACTCTTGGGATATACTAAATGCTTCCTCAGCTGTAATCAGTGAATAATTCATCTACTGTATTTCCTCCCATAGTCTAACATGAAAGAGTAAAAGGTCTTTGAAAGTTCACTAGCTAGTGAATAATGAAAATACTTACAAACGGGATGCCCTGCAATGCTTATTAAATATGTAGGAATAGTGTCATGAACCTAATTTCATTTTAGCCAAAGTTGTTTACTGGTTTGCTGAAGTAGGATACTTGATTCATAAAGTTAACTATTATTCAACCTTCTTAATGAGTTCTGAAGAATTGTAAACAATCAAGAAAGAATTACAAATTAAATAAGATAAAGAGCAAATAAAGAGTATATAAAGAGCAAATGCATGTGGAGAGTAGATGAAAGAAAAACAGTAGGACTGCCAACATTATTTATTGCAATTATTTCTTGATAAACAAAAGAAGAATGTCTTTACATAGTGAATATTTAACTATGGACTCCATTGCTACAAAATGTTGAAACAAATTTCACTTAGTGGTTAGTGAATTCATAAATAACAGGCCTGTAATTGTGGGTATTAGTTGTATCTTCTAAAATAGAATCTCCCTGTTCTGAGATATACCCAGAAGTCATATGGACTAGCAACTTTTTATGTACAATGTTCTTTCTAAATCTTTTTTTTCTTGTATATTATGTGCAATTTGTTGTTAAAGAAAAAAATCCTACTTTCATTTGGCATCATGCATGTAACTTTGGTGGTGCCAAAATATGAAGGTTGAATAAAAAGAAATTTATCCAGTGTTATAAGTTTCCAATAATGGCAGTATACTGGCATGATAGAAGCTCTGATGTGTTCTTTAGTATTTGTTCTTTCACTTCAGTAAATTAGAAAGTTGCTTCAAGAAAAGCTTTTGTTGATCTTGTTTGTGAAATGAGGGGTCCTTGGGGAGGACTCAGCTTGGTTGTTTTTGTTAAGTTTTGAGCATGGGCTGGAAAGAATGGAGACAAACCTCTGAACGGTGAACTTCAGCTCTTTATTTACATTGTGACTTCTCATTCGATAGCAGTTAAACCCGCCTTATATAGGCAAACCCTGTAACTTTTAACCAATAACGAGCTAGGAGCACTTGCTCTTATAACCAATAGGAACTCTCTGTTAAGGGCCAATCAGATTCCCTGGAACGGGCCAATCCGGTCCGGCCGCTTAACAGCCAATCAGAAGTGCAGGGCCAGAACCCTGCACTTACTCCAAGCTCACACTTTATTAAATCTTTATGCATACACAACAGTTTTCTTGCAGATGTTTCATTACTCAAGCTACATAATATTATCCGTGCTAGTAAGGAGTCCTTATTAAGGACAAGCAAGCTCAGAGAGTATCAAGGACCCTACATCTCAACCATTTCAACTACAAATATACTGCGTTTGTTGTTTTTGAAATGAAAGCCTGCAGTGGGTACTTGTCAATGTGTGCCCACATTATAAGTTTCAAATTGAAACTTACTAGCCAATGCAGGTTGTTTTTGATTATATCTGGGTTGACATAAACATTCTCTGTGGCTGGGCCAAAAAATGTAAGATAATGAACTGGGAAGAGCTAATTTGTGTGATAAAGAACAAAGTGGACAAACTATGACAGCAACTGTCAAGTTTCACATGAAAAAGCTTGATGAACTGATTAAAAATAATCAGCAGATCAGTCAAAGGGAAATTGCAGTCAATCTTGACATTTCACTAAAAGGTATGAGACACATTATTGATATTATTCAAAACTGGAAAGTTTGTGCAGGATGGGTTCCTTGCATGCTGAATTTTTCTAGCAATTGTTGCATGCTTTTTTAGCAGTGGTTGACAGTAAGACTATACTCATTGCATACAAGAATAATGGTGATGAATCTCTTCATAATGTTATGACAATCAACAAAATAAGATCTCATCATTATGACTCAGAAATAAAGCATCAGTCGATGGGATGTCATGTCCCAGCCTGTGGGGTGGGGATAAAAAAATCAAAACCAAGGCTTTGATAGGAATCTCTTTGTTACAGCTATTTGGGATATAGATAGTATTATTCACATGGATTTCCTTTGGGATATAGATAGTATTTGGGATACAGATAGTATTATTCACATGGATTTCCTTGAACCAAATACCACTATAATTTCAGAGAGCAATATTACAGCTTTGTAAACTTTTAAAGAACAATTAAATGAATTTGAAAGCAAAAGAAGTAAACTTGTAACCTGTCAGTGTCAGATCTTACACCTCATAGGCCAGTCAAGAGTTGATTGTGAAATTGAATCTTAATGTCCTATCCCATTTGCTGTACCATTCAGAACTGGTGCCATGAGACCTATTGCCCAAACTGAAGGAATATCTTAACAGGTATCTGCGTAACTAAAGAGTTGACAAGAACTGTCAGGACCTGGTTGAAAAAACAAAATGTGGTATTCTTTCTTAATGATTTTTAGAAACTTGTTTATCACTGGCAAAAGTATATACAGTAATTCATAGTGGTGATTATGTGGAAAAGTAAATATGGATAACAAAAGAGTTATTTCAAGGATCATTTTTTGATTTATTTTTAAAATATTTTTCTTTAAAGTACAGCTATGGAGGTGAGGGCAGTGCTTTTCATTCATCCCCTTGTAATTTACATTATCGGAATCTCTGATTTTAATTATTCTGAATAGAAAGAATGTCAAAAAGTAAAGGAAGTAGTTTTTTATGATAATGTTTTAGACTTTATAGAGTTATTTCAAACAGATTAAAAATTATGATACACAAAGATCAACTCATGGGAAAATGAAAGTCGTCATTATGGTACCCAGTGATGAAAAATTAAAGAGAAAGTCAGCACGTAAACTGAGAAAACATAGTATGGAGCCCTGAGGGACCTCTTAACATGATGAACATAACATGCAAAAGTCATAATGTAACATGATATTATGTGAGATGGTTGAATCAGGTCTTAAAAGTCTTGATTCAACCATGTTTGATTCATAAAAAAGATTCTTAAAATTTTTAAACAAGTTTTCAGTGTCAGACAGATCAGAATTTTCTTGAGAAACTTTGAAAGCTGTGCTGTATGAAATTGTGCAATTTTTATCCATCTTTAGTTGGAAATAACATTTTAAAAACCTATTTAGACATTCTTAAAACTGAAATTAAACCTTTGCCACTTAAGACATTCCTATCCTTTCCTGTATTTAGAAAAGTCTTCTAATTCCAAGTATACGACCTGATGTCACCATTACCCCAATTTTTTTGCCTACAATTTCATTATAGTATATTTTGCAATGTAGCAGCCTTTTCTATACCCTGAAGACATGTTATAATTGCAGTTCCCACTAAGTACAGTATATATTCTAGATAGCTAGATAGCTTCTCTTTAATGGTTTTTGACTATCACACTGGGGAAAATTAGATTACAATATGACATGGATCTCAACTTCCAATGGTGGATGTTCATTTCTCAGGTTGGACATTTCTAGTTAAGAGCCTTGCTCTTTGGGACATAATAAAATATGATAGAATTCTTCTTAAAGACTCAAAGATTCTGACAATAAAGAAAGCAGGCTTGTTTGATTTTGACTCCACAAGTTATATGAAACTTCAATAAACAACCCACATTTTAAGGCAATGTGTGAATCTCACTATTGAAAGTTGATGAGCATTTATAACCAAAGAAGATACATCTTGGAGGACAAATCAATAGAGAAAATGAATGAGAGTAAGTTTAAAGAATGATTTGTGTCTTGCCATTGGGCCCACATCCACTTTCTAGTCAATTATTTGAAGCAAATAACTTGTCTTTTAACTCCTCCCTATTTTCCTTTCTGCAAAAAATATGTTTTTCTACCAGCTGTACCTATCTAAGGAAACATTTTGTGAAAACCCATCTCTATTGTCCAGAACCATCCCAACCTCTTTTGTTTTTGCAAATGATAGCTTCTTTCTTAGTAAAAGCATATTGCTCATCTGTTCACACATCAAAAATATATATCCCTAGGGTATCATTATCCAAGTCTATAACCCCTTTAACTTCTAAAGATGTTTTAAACAATCACCTGGCTTAAAAGATCCTAAGTAAGGAGTTGTCTATCAAAAAATGTTGCATCTTGTTAAAAAGCTCACTAATGATTCACAGTTGAATAGGAAAAGATTTTGCTGATGCATTTTCTCACATTTTTATACTCAGGTAGTTCTGCCTAATCATACCAAATGTGATATGTGTGAGAGTGAGTGAAACAGAAAAAAAGATTAAATGCTATATTAGATATAGGCCAAAACCAATAACTTGACCATTGCAGGAAAATAACATTTTTTCTTCCAAATTATTAAATTTTATATGATTGATTTTTTTCCCCCCACCAACACTGTTTAGTTTAATATTTCTAAGGTCAAAGCTTCTACAGTATGAGGATTTTTCCCTATTGGTTTCTTTTCTCTATATTATATTCTTCTCCTTAGTCTACTGTGTATTCTTAAAGGTGTTATTGTTACTTTTATCTGAGCAATTGTTATTACTTACTGTGAAAAAAGGTTAAGTATCTGGGGATATATTTGACACCAAGATGTAGCACATTAAAAGAGAATAATTATCTTAAACTCAAACAACAGAAAGCTGCAGATTTGAAGAAATGGGAAAACTTGCAATTGTCATTAATAGGGAGAATTTCAACAATTAAGATGAATATTTTACCCAGAATTTTATTTCTGTATCAAACAATACCAATTAGGCTTGGAAAAGACTATTTTGAAGATTTAAATAAAATCATGTTGAAGTTTACATGGCAAGGTAAAAAAGCGAGAATAAAGCTAAAGCTTTTGCAAGATGCTAGAATTAGAGGAGGTTTTGGCCTGCCTAATTGGGAATTGTATTATCAAGCTGCAAGTCTGATGTGGGTCAAAGAATGGATAACATTAAGAAAGCATAGATTGTTGACATTAGAAGGGCATGATTTCCTGTTGGGCTGGCATGCTTTTTTATGGTATAAGGGAACTAAAACACAGGGTTATTTTAGAAGACATTATATACGGGAATCTTTGTGGTTTAACTGGGAGAAGATAAAAAGACAATGTTATTTGAAAATTCCAGTTTGGTTATCAACTATTGAAGCATTTTCCTATCCTATAATTTATAAAAAGGAACAAACTGTTAGATATGGGGAACTATTGGATAAAAAGGGTGAACTTAAATCGATCCAAAACTTAGAGGAACAAGGTATAAGGATGAATTGGTTTTGATATGTGCAAATACATTCAAGGTATGATGAAGATTTTAAAACAGAGGGATTCTATGATAAACAGACTGATTTAGATAAGATCTTGATGGGTACTGATGAGAAGGTGATTAAAAAATGATATGGTTACTTACTGGGAATTAAATTAGAGGAAGAACAAGTTAAAGAAACTTTGATTGTTTGGGGGAAGAATTTTGAATATGGGATTGATTTAGAGAAATGGCAAAAATTGTGGCCTCAAAATTATAAAATGACAATGTCAACAGCATATAAAGAAAACTTGTATAAGATGTTTTACTGGTGGCATTTTCCCCCAACAAGAATAACAAGAATGTTTAAGAACAAATGTGAAAAATGCTGGAAATGTCATCAGATACCTGGCTCATATTACCATATGTGGTGGACTTGTGAGGACGCTAGAAAATATTGGACTAAAATTCGCATGTGGTTGGAAAAAATGACAAAGAAACACATAGACTTGAAACCAGAGATCTTCTTTTTGGGAATTTTACCTGATACATATAGTAAAGATTTGAAATACCTGATTGTAAATGTATTAACAGTGGCTAGAATTGTATTTGCTAAAAATTGGAAGAATGAGAAAATACCATTACAGGAAGAAATTATTAAGAAAATATTGGAATGTGCTGAGATGAGTAAATTGACATTTGAAATTAGAGAGCAAGAGGATAAACAATTTTATGAAATTTGGGGTCTTTTTTATCAATGGCTGGATGATAAAATACGATAATAGAATATTTAGAATGCTAGACAGTAAGGAATATCTTTATTTATTTTTTCTTGCCTTTGCTGTTTGACACTACATTTATAAAGTGTTTTTAGGATTGATTTGGTATGATTATATGATTTGTTATAGAATAAACTGTTTAAAGTATTGTTATCTCATAAAGCTTGAAAGATTAAAAGTATAGTCAAAAATTTCTTTTTTTTAGTGATATTAGGATATATAAGTTTGGATTGACAATATGAGTTGTTATGTAACATAATTGTAATTGAGACTACAAAATGAATGCACAAAACTGATGAACCAATCGACACACTGGATGTACATATGAGAGTTGATGTTTTAATGTTTTGTTTGTCTTGTTTGTTTGTAGAAAATAAATAAAATTCTTTTAAAAAAAGATAGGAGCAGGTATATATATGTTTCTCTTTCACGTGTACACATTCAATTCAACTCTTCCTTGTACTATTATTTTTCCTTTCTTTGCTCCAGCAACATTATGTCTCATTCACTCTTTATTCTTCCTTTACTTAAAAAAGAAAAAGAAAAATACCATGCTGGTTGAAGACTTAATGATCTAAGTTAATATTGTTAAGTATTATCTGTCTACAGTTTCCCAGAGTTGTGAATGTTCCATCCCTGGAGCTTTTCAGGAAAGATTGGACAACAATTTGACAAGGACTCTATCTTGGGCAGAGGGTTGGACTAGAAAAAACCCCAAGGTCTCTTCCATCCCTATGAGTCTATGATTATTTTTAATATGGTTTTTGATCAATCAGGTTTCTTTCTCCTAACAATTTATCTGTTTTTTCTTTTCTTCCTATATTTCCTTCATTCTATGAATTGTCATAGACTTTTGAATTTTGACTTCTCTTTTTGTTTTCTTATTCCTTTCCAGCAGGGACATCCATAGGGGTCAAAATGTCAAGGTGGCATCTGTGCTGCATGATCAAAGCTCTGTTGATTCTGAATGTGTGTTAGAAGCACACAACAAAGGGAGATGATGCTAAACACAGTCTTACTGTGTTATCTTGACTTTTTTGAACCTCTCTTCTCTCCTCAGCATTGATGCCCTTGCCTTCCACTACAAATGCAGCAAGTTATTTGGAGATTCACTCTTTCCAACACCTGAAATTCTTTAGTTATACCATTTAAAATCTAAGCAAAAAGCAGAATTGTCCTTAATTGCTTTCTTGATATGGATTTTCTTTATTTCCCTATCATTCTTTCCTATCCCAATACATGTCCTTTTCTTGAATTTGAGAAGCCTTAGTAATCCATTCTTCCTTCCTTCCTTCTTTCCTTCCTTCCTTCCTTCCTTCCTTCCACCTAGACCTGCTAATGAACTTTAGCCGATTTTTTTTTTTATCAAAGGCTTAATATATACTTACAATAGATACAAACAATTAGTTTTCAGAAAGGTTACCCTGATTTTTTTCAAACAGTTCTCTGCTCAGAACTAGCATACAAATGTTATGTTCCCATGAAATATACTTAACATGTCTTACAAAACATCAAGAACAGATAGCATCTTATAGGGAATCTTTTACATTTCCTTTATTGGAGTCTTGAGTTCCAAGCATTTGACCATATCCTGAGGAAAGAAAAATAAGACTATGCATAGAAAATGTTGTTTCTGGCTGGTTGGATAGAAAAACTTGTTGTGTATGCAATAAGATTAAAAAAGTGTGAGCTTGGAGTAAGTGCAGGGTTCTGGCCCTGCACTTCTGATTGGCTGTTAAGCGGCCGGACCGGATTGGCCCGTTCCGGGGAATCCGATTGGCCCTTAACAGAGAGTTCTTGTTGATTATAAGAGCTAGCGTTCCTAGTTCGTTATTGGTTAAACATTACAAGGTTTGCCTATATAAGGCGGGTTTTACTGCTGTTAAATTGAGAAAGTCATGATGTAAATAAAGAGCTGAAGTTCACCGTTCAGAGGTTTGTCTCCATTCTTTCTCGCCCATGCTCAAAACTTAACACTGGAGACGAGGATGGGATTCGAATCCACGCGTGCATAGCACAATGGGTTGGGACAAACTCGAACCTATCCTGCGAGACCACTACGCTCCGACCGTGCCTACGCTCGTGAGACACCATGAGTTTTATCAAAGAAGCCAGCAAAAAGGAGAAAGCGTGGCCGACTTCATAGCAGACCTCTGAAATTTGGGAGGCCTCTGCGGATTCACCGATCTAGAAGAAGCACTAAGAGATCACATAGTTCTTGGATTAGATGCGCCAGGTGTCCAAAGCAAGCTGATGGCGAAAGGCGACATCAGCCTTGCCGATGCCATCGCCGATGCTACTGCAGCGGAAGCAACCAAGAAGTCAGCTACACAACTACGCTGAAACCGCACTCCGGTACCACCACCAGCCAGCGGAATCTCACCTAGTTCAGAAGTGCAGCTCGTGACAACGCACCACGAGGACCTCTCTTCGTCGTCAGACAGCGACGAAGAAGGGGTCCATCGACTGCGGTCCGACCGGGACCCTCACCCGAAGCCCTTACGCCCTTGCGCTGGCTATGGAGCCAACCATGCCAGGTCCGAATGCAAATTCCGTGACGCACTCTGCCATGAGTGCGGGAAACGAGGCCACATCGGACGGGTCTGCCGCAGCTTGCCAAGATCCAGCCAGGCCTCAAAAGGGGCTAACTATCGCCAATCGACAGGAAACCGTCCTGTAAGGCGAGAGCCAGTAAACCACTCCTACAGAAATCGAGCTTTGCAAAGAGAAGAGGCTCACCATACTATCACTATCGGTCACGCCTCAGCCTTGGACACAAAGAAAATCCGAGTCACGGTAGTCATCGAGAAGCAGCCTTGCCACATAGAGGGACGATCCCGTGTCTCAAGCAACTCAAGCAACTCATCCCCACAATTCAACACCAAGATTTCCGTTTCCAACGCTTCATCCTCAAGGACTACCAGGGGAATCGAATCCCCGTCGTTGGGTCCTGCCGAGTCTGAGTCTCCTTCAAGAAGCACACAGCATACTTATCTTTAACGGTCATTGATAAAGATAGGCCTAGCCTACTGGGCCTCCAATGGTTCGCGCCACTCGGCATTGAAGTGGCCGGCGTAAACCAAGTCGGTGGCTGTGACTGGGAGGAAGACCTTATCTCTGAGTTCAGGGACGTCTTCGTGGACAGGTTAGGCGAGTACAAGGGGACCCTGATCTCATTCAGCCTAGATCCAAAAGTAGCTCCCATTCTCTTGAAGCCCCGTCGAGTTCCGTTTGCCTTAAAATCGAAAATCGACAAACAACTCGACAAACTGATAGCTCAGGGGGTGTTGGAGCCCATTGATCACTCCCCGTGGGAAACCCCTATTGTAACACCCATTAAGCCAGATGGGTCAATCCGAATTTGTGGGGACTACCGGGCCACCTTGAACCACGCCCTGCAGCAGAACGCGTATCCAGTTCCGGTGGTGCAGCACCTCCTCCATTCCCTGGGGGGCAGGAAAGTTTTCGCTAAATTGGATTTAGCTCAGGCATATCAGCAATTACCAGTGAATGAAAAAACGGCACAGGCCCAAACTATTGTGATGCACCGAGGTGCCTTTAAATGTACCCGGCTGCAATTCGGAGTAAGTGTAGCCCTGGGGATTTTTCAGAACCTTATGGAAAGGTTATTGCAAGGAATTAAGGGTGTGGTCCCCTATTTTGATGATGTATTAATTGCAGCCCCTACCAAAAAAATCTTACAGGACCGGTTAAAATTAGTCCTAAAAAAATTCCAAGAAGCCGGTCTTAAGGTTAAAAAAAACAAATGTAAATTGTGTACTGACAGTGTTGAGTTTTTAGGGTACCTGATTGATAGCCAGGGCATTCACCCTTCCGAAAGTAAATTAAAAGCGATCAAAAACGCTCCCAGGCCACGAAACAAGGCCGATCTCCAGGCGTTCCTAGGCCTCATCAATTTTTTTTTTTTTGAAACAAATTTTATTAATTTTTAAAGACAAACAACACATCATTAACCATTAAATACATAAAACCTCTTAACATTATAAATTTTTACATTTCGAATAAAACATTATTTTTATACAACATAATTCTAATTTATCCCATTTCCATATGGACACATAAATATCTTTCAGCAAATTTCTCATTATTTCTCTTTACTCTTATTCAATTTCATTTCTTTTCTATATTTATCCATTTTATAGTCATCATATTCATTTCTTTCTGGCTTGTTTACAATTATTCTCATCTAACATTCCTCCAAGGTTTTATTGATTCTTTTTTTTTTTTTATAAAAAACAAATTTTATTAGTTTTACAAAAAACACAATACACAAACATACAAAACACAAAACATAAACAAAACTAAAAGATCTTTTCTGAAGGTTGTCTGTTCCCGGGTTAAAACTCTTCAAACAGACACAAATTCAAACATCATATTCATCCCATATATCCTTCCATATCTTATTATCATTTTCTTTTTTATATATATATATAAAAACCATTTTTATCAGTTTTATAAAAACAATGCACAAAGAGTCAAGGCATAACAGCTTATAAATTCTTTTCTAGGAAAAAATAATAATAAAAGACCAATAAAGCATAACAATTCCAAATTATAGTATCAATACTTCATATAGTATTAACTTCATATCTTATCCCTACTGCTCCTTTTCATCCAAATTATTTCTTATTAATTAAAATTTTATTGCCTTTTATCAATATACAAAATCCAAAAAAAAAAAAAACATATATATCCTTCCATATCTTATTACCATTTTCAACAACATTCTTTGTCTGTTCTATTTCCAATTATCCATTCATCTTTTTTCTTTTACTATACTTCTCCTATACACCAATTGGAGTAACGTCTATAACTCATTACCCTAACTTAAAACTACTTCGTATAGCAATTTTTCTTGGGATTCTGTTTAAAAGATTCTAAGATTACATAATGAATTTTATACTCTAAATACACATATAAAAACACAAACTTATGTACCCTCCAGAATCCCTCTTTTATCCTAAATTAAATTCACCCATTGTCTCTAAATAAACTTTTTTTCTTTAGGTCTTGCTTCCCCCCATTAAGGCTTCTCCTCCCCCCCTTTCTCTCTTGCTTATTCTTCTCCTTGCCCTTTTTACCCCTTTGTTTTTTCTCCTCGCTTTTCTTGCTCCTTTTCCTTTGCTTTCTAACCTTGCCTCCACCTTTTCGCTCATTTTTCTCTCTTTTGGTTGTTTTTATAATTCTTAAAATCGCCTTTTTCTTATCCTTTTTCTCCTCCTCTCCGGAAGGGACCCATTGTTCATCAAAGATGGCTTCTTCTTCCTCTTCTTCCTTGTCCCAGTCCTTCTGCTGCGTAATCAACTTTTCATAAGTACATAACGCCATTTCTAAGAATTGAAACAAAGTGCCCAAAGTATCTTCTTTTTTATATTTTTGATATTCAATCTCTAGTTCATCCACAAACGATGCCATTATGAAAAGGGAAACTTTTTCCAAAACAACCACAAGTATTTTTAATCAAAGACAATCAAAAACAATTTAAAAAAAGTTCCAAAAGTTAATACTTTTCTTCCTTCTTCTCTTTCTCTTTCTGGGGTTAATTTTTTATCAAAGAGGTCCAATTACCATATATCTTCCTTTGGGATTCTAGGCAATCTCCTCCTTTTTCAGCTTCTGCTCTAATTTTTTTTCCCTCTCCTTTCCCACTTGCAATGTCAATTTTAAATAATCAGAAATCCATACCTCCAACAAGGGTTTTCCAATTTCTTAAATTTTTCAATGTCCAAGAATCCTTTTGTCTCTTAGCTTCAACTCTCAAAGCAATTCACTTTCAATATCCAATAAATCCAAACATTTCTGCTGTTTCCATAGGGTGGGAGAGTGAAGAAAAAACAAAAGTTCCCTTTAACAGCTTCTCCGCCGCTTTCGCTCTTCTTAGGGATACAATGTATCCTCCAGCAATTCAAACAGCTCAGTTCCAGGCAATTTAAAAGATGTTACTTGACCCGGCTCAGACAAAACTTTCACTCTTCACACTTCCTCCAGCACAATCTTACCCGGTTGCTGGCTTCTTCGTGGCGGCCATTGCTGACCGCCGCTCCACCGCCTTGGGAAAAAGGGGTTTTTCCGGAGATGGGGGGGTCTGCGGCACCCCCACCTCCCTATCCGACTCCCCTCTCTCTTCAGCTGTCCCTACAGGGCAGCCATATCCCCCTGACCCATCTGGATCGGGGGTACCTCGACGGCTAGCACAGCAGGAATCGCGAGCTGTCGCGAATTCCTGCTGCCCCGAAGCCACGCGGAACCGGAAACCGGCCTCATCAATTTTTATAATGTATTTTTACCGCACAAAGCAACTGTCGCTGAACCGTTACACCGATTGTTAGATAAAAAAGCAAATTGGTTATGGGGTTATCGTGAAGAACAGGCATTCCGAAATGTTAAAAAACTGCTCACTTCTGACTCTGTACTCATGCAGTATAACGAGACTTTGCCGTTAGTTATAACCTGTGATGCATCTCCTTTCGGGGTGGGCGCCATTTGGAGCCACGTACTGCCTAATGGGAACGAAGCCCCTGTTGCATATTTTTCAAAGACTCTTTCAAAAACGGAGCGGAACTATGGACAAATTGATAAAGAAGCCCTCGCAATCGTCTCAGCTGTGAAAAGATTTCACGAATATGTGTATGGCAGGGTTTTTACTGTTGTGACTGACCACAAACTGTTGCTAGGGATAATAGCCGGAGATAAGCCGACTCCCTACATATTATCCCCTAGGATGACCCGATGGTCAGAATTCTTAGCTGCTTATAACTATCGGTTGCAATACCGCCCGGGGAAAGCCATTCCCCATGCCAACGCATTGAGCCGAGCACCGCTTCCAGAGACTCTCGACGATCCGGCACCAATGGTAACTACGTTGCAAATCGAGGCACTCAACTCGCCGCCACTGACCGCTCGAGACATCGCAAGAGAAACCAAACATGACCACACCCTAGCACAAATCCTAGGCTGGGTAGAACGCGGATGGCCATTGGACCAATTATCAGATGACTTCACACCATTCAAATCTCGACAGACCGAGCTCTTCTCCCAGAAAGGCTGTGTCATCTGGGGCGATAGAGTCGTTATCCCAGAACGGCTCCGAAAAGCGCTGCTGAGAACTTTGCACGATGGCTACCCCGGCATCATGCGAATGAAAGCCCTTGCACGAAGCTACGCATGGTGGCCGGGCATTGACAAGCAAATCAAACAGTGGGTTAAAGCTTGTCCCAAATGCCAAGAAGTCAGCAACGCCCCACCAAAAGCCATGCCTACTGAATGGGAGACACCACGTGGACCCTGGTCCCGAATTCATCTGGACTTCGTGGGGCCAACCAAGGGCCACACCTTCCTGCTTACCATCAATGCCTACTCAAATTGGCTCAAAATTCATCGCATGACGACTACGACCTCCGAGGCGGTTGTTAAGATTTTAAACAGACTCTTTGCAACCCACGGATTACCAGACGTCCTGGTATCCAATAACGGCCCACAATTTACTGCACTAGCGTTTGAGCAGTATCTTGCTGACCGCGGCATCCGCCATGCGCTCACCTCGCCTGTGCACCCTGCGACCAATGGCCGAGCAGAACGCATGGTCCAATTTGTGAAGAAAACCTTGCAAAAGGTAGACTATGACAACATTGACGACAAGGTCAACCAAATCCTCTTCTTGCAACATATCACCCCACATAGCGTCACCAACAAAACTCCCGCTGAACTGCTAATGGGATGAAAGCTCCGCTCCCACCTCGACAGGTTGCACCCGGCTTATGAACCGGAGAAACCACTAGGATCCAGCAGCCGCTGTCACATCTTCCAGGTAGGAGACCTGGTTTATGCAAAAAACCTATCGACTACGACAGTAGTACGTGTAACGGGCCCCAGATCCTACCTCGTGCAATGTCTTGACAATAAACTTTGGAAACGGCATATCAACCAATTACGGTCGTGGCTTGCAGCGGCCAGTCCGCAACTCCCCTATGACCAAACTGAGGGGGGGGAGGTACGGAAGAAGATGAAGTCCTAGGAAAACCGTTCGAAGGAAACGACGATTTAATAGAAACTCAGGAAGCGGAGCCCGAGGGAGAAACGTTTGCACCTCAGGGAATTGCAGAAAATGTGGGCAACGACGTAGAAGTGAACTCTGAACCAGAGGCAGCCCCACTGCCAAACAACGATCTACCTCAGCAGGATTGCAACCAGCTGATACAACGAAAATCAAAGAGACTAAAAAGACAACCGTCCTATTTAAGGGACTATGTAACTGCACCCTGAAATAAGAAGCCAGGGGGAAGGGGTGTTGTGTATGCAATAAGATTAATAAAGTGTGAACTTGGAATAAGTGCAGGGTTCTGGCCCTGCACTTCTGATTGGCTGTTAAGCGGCCGGACCGGATTGGCCCGTTCTGGGGAATCCGATTGGCCCTTAACAGAGAGTTCTTATTGGTTATAAGAGCTAGCATTCCTAGCTCGTTATTGGTTAAACGTTACAAGGTTTGCCTATATAAGGCGGGTTTTACTGCTGTTAAATTGAGAAAGTCACAATGTAAATAAAGAGCTGAAGTTCACCGTTCAGAGGTTTGTCTCCATTCTTTCTTGCCCATGCTCAAAACTTAACAAAACTTAGGAATTACTAACTTTTCAATTTCAGCAATTTGTTTATGAGAGCCAGTTTGCTATAGTAGTTAAAGCAGGGGTGTCAAACTCAAGGCCCACGGGTCAGATCTTGCCAGCAATATGGTTGGATCAGCCCATGCAGCCATCCTGGAAACAGTAAGGGGCCAGCCCACATCCCTTTGGCCCATGCCACTCCATCCCAGTGTGCACGCATGCACACAGGAAGCAGCAGGCACACGTGTGCACAGGCCCAGCCCACACCATCCTGGCAGGAACATGTGTGCACAAGAGGCAGGCCAACATGTCAGGATGACCAGGAGCAGTCCTGTGCATGTGTGTGCCCACTGTGTGTGCACAGGAGGGAAGCGTGTGGCAGCAGGGGGTCTGCAGCTGGCCCTCCAAGAATCAGGCATGGTAGTAGCGGCAACAGCAGCAGGCAGAGTACGGGGTGAGGCTTGCAATGAAGACCACCGGTGGTGCCTGTTCCATCCCATGTGGCTGCAACAGGACAGGTGGCTGCCCAGTGCATCCAGCAGGCTGGATCATGTGCCTCTCCCCTGAGCCTCTGCTTCCATACAAAGGGCAAGTGGTGGCTGATGGTTTCTGGCACCAGCCGTTCCACCCCTTGCAGTAGCAGCACCATCACCCCACCCTGCATCACCTCACCTTCTGTGGGATAGGCCACTTGCCCACAGCCCCACCCTCTAGAGACCCCTGGATTTCCTCCCTAACACAGCCTGGCCCACATGAGTGACATTAAGCTGGCCACGCCCAGATGGCCATGACTACCTAGGCCAGACATATCCCACCATGGCCCCAAGGACAACCACAATGCTGATGCTATGCAATCAAGGTTGTCATCCCTGAGTTAAAGCATCATTATCATCCCCCCTCCCCCTTAGGCACAAAACCAGCCAATTATTCTCTTTTAGCACTGAGAAGGAGGCATTGCCTCCTTCTATGAAGAAACATTGCCAAAGAAATTGTGAGGACTAATCCAGTCACAAGAGTCAAAAATTGACTCAGAGGGGGAAAAAAACCTGTTTGCAAATGAAAGTGTGGGATATACTTTGTAATAAAAATATTTTGCTAGACATCTGTCAGTTTAAATAAATAGTCTCCTGATTCAAACAAGAATGACTTACTTTCTTGAAATACTTTGATTCCTAGATTTAATGATTCCTTAATATCAACTTCATTTTATTGGCAAGTCTGTATGTATACAGAACAAAGCCAGTGGAGGAATAAGAAAAGTTCAATTTGCTGTAGCCCTAAATGCAACATCTATTTTCCTTTTTGTCAAATTAAGATCTGAATCTAATTTAATGATAAAAAGTCCGTATATCTCTTTTAATTAAGAGGTTTAGACTGGATTCTGCTTTACATGGTTTTTCTCTAACACTATTGCACTGACACAAAGCAGATATTTGTAATTTAACCAAAATGGATAATTTTTATTGATATTTGATGTCAAATCTTTGTACAGTATTGTAATCCATTACTGAAAAGGAAAATATAAGCATTCCTCTGTTTTGTCTGGAGTTTTCTCACAGAAGACATCAACCATATACATCGATATAAGTCCCAATTTAGAGAACTATTTTGGAGTAATATAAAAGTTGAAGAATACAGAACATTGGAGTTGGAAGTCCTTGGAAATCTTCTAATCCAACCCCTTTCTCAAACAGGAGACCCTATACCATTTCAGATAAGTGGCTGTCCAATATCTTCTTAAAAGCCTCCAGTAATAGACCAACAACTCTGACAATAAACTGTTCCACTAGTTAATTGTTCTCACTGTCAGAAAATTTCTCCTTAGTTTTAGGTTGCTTCTCTCATTGAGTAGTTTTCACCCATTGCTTTTTGTCTTGTCTTCTAGTGCTTTGGAAAATAAGTTGACCCCTCTTCTTTGTAGCAGCCCCTCTTATATTGAAACACTGCTGTTATATCATCCCAGTCCTTTATTTTTCACTAGACATAGACATACCCAATTCCTACTTCATATGTTTTAGCCTTCAGTCCCTTAATCATTTTTGTTGTTCCTCTGCACTTTTTCCAGAATCTCAACATCTTTTTAGTATTGTGGTGACCTCACCTGTGGCTCTACTAGAAGCCACATGCCAACAAACCATCTTGGCAGATGGGCCAAACAAGGCTGTCTAGTCTTTGATCCTCACTGAGGTAGGGAATTTGTTTATCCCAACATATGAAACCTGGCCCTGAGAGACTGAGTGGAGGAAAGTGATAAATGGTCAAGGAGGAAGGACTAGCAGGTATTGTGAAGTGTTAAGAGCATGACAAGACTCTTAAACATTAGGGTCATCCACTGCAGCAAGAAAGGTCTCCAACCATAACAGTTCTTTGTGCCACTGGATTAAAATCTCATCTGTCAAGAGACTGGGATTGCCATTGTACAATAGCTATTCCACTTAAGACTCCATCATGCACAGGGCTTCTGTTATGCAATTCATCTTCATCTACACTCACAATTCATCTGCAATTCATATCAGTCCAAACCAAATTCACTGAGCCTTGTGGTGCTTTATTTATTTATTTTATTTTATTTGGTTTGTCAATTGCTTACAAGATAATAGGTATAAGTAAAAACATAGTTATGAATACATGGATACATATAAGAAAAATAAAAGAAACAATAGGACAGGGACAGTAGGCTCGTTGGTGCGCTTATGCACGCCCCCTACAGACCTCTTAGGAAAGGGGTGAGGTCAATAATAGAAAGTCTAAGGTTAAAGTTTTTGGGGTTTGCTGAAGAAACCACAGAGTCAGGTAGAGTATTCCAGACATTGACCACTCTGTTGCTGAAGTCATATTTCCTGCAATCAAGTTTGGTGCGATTAACCTTGAGTTTGTATCTATTGTGTGCTCTTGTGTTGTTATGGTTGAAGCTGAAGTATTCATTGACAGGTAAGTCATTGCAATGTATGATTTTATATACCATATTTAGATCAGGCCGAAGATGGCGTAATTCAAGGTTTTCTAGGTCTAGAATTTCAAGTCTGGTGGCATAAGGTATTCTACAACAAGTAGAGGAGTGGAGAACTCTTCTTGTGAAATATTTCTGGACTTTCTCAACTGTGTTGATATCAGATACGTAATGTGGGTTCTAGACTGATGAGCTGTATTCAAGTATTGTTCTAGCAAATGTTTTGTATGCTCTAATTAGTAGTGTGATATTACCAGAGAAAAAGCTACATAGGATTAGGTTAACAACTCTTAATGCCTTTTTGGCTATGTAGTTACAGTGGGCTCTAGCATTTAGATCATTAGAGATGAGTACTCCAAGATCCTTGACAGAGTTTGGATCATCAACAAGGTCTTGACTATTCAGCCTCTATTTCATTTTCTGATTTTATTTTTGGCAATATGTAGGACAGAGCATTTATTTGTTGAGATTTAAAGTTGCCATTTGTTTGACCATTCTAATACATAGTTGAGGTCTTTTTGAAGGATAGCAGTATTGTCTGTGGTGTTGAATAGCTTTACATTGTCAGTGAAGAGAACGCAGTTGCTCTTAATTTGAGCACAGAGGTCATTTATGTAGAATATGAAGAAAGTTGGTCCTAGAACACTGTCTTGGGGGACACCACTGTTGACAGGTACAGAATGTGATAGGACCCTCTCAATTTTGATCATTTGCCATCTGTTTGAGAGGAATGCTTCCATCCAATTATGCAGGTGTCCAGAGATACTGTAAGATTTTAGTTTTAGGAGTAGTACCACTGAAGTTTTTGTCGTGTACCACTGAATCAAAGGCTTTACAGAAGTCTATGTAAATTGCATCTATTGCTTTGCCCTGATCGAGTTGTGTAGTCCATATGTTTTTGCAGTGTAAGAGTTGCAGATTGCAGGATAGTTTTTTTCTGAAACCAAATTGTTTATTAGACAGTAGGTTGTTTGTCCTTAAGTGGAGGATAATGGATTGGTTAATAACTGATTCCATGACTTTACAGGTGACGCAGCATAAAGAGATTGGTCTGTAATTTTCAACTAGGCTATGGTCTCCCTTTTTGAAGATGGGGATGACTTTGGCTTGTGACCATAGTTTTGGCAAGGAGCTGGTCCTGAAAGATTTTTTGAAGATTATTCTTGGAGGTTCAGCTATGGCAATGGATAGCTTTTTTAAGAAGCAGGCACATATTCTGTCCAGTCCAATAGATAGAGATGGTTTTAGATTGCACAGTGCTTTTTCAACAATGTCTTCTGTAATATCAATATGTATTAGATCATTGTATTTTTCTGTGGTTCGACTAGAAAATACTGGGCATGATCCATTGCTGTTTACAAATACTGAGCCAAAGAATGTGTTAAAGAGGTTGGCTTTAATAGTGTCATTGTTGCAGTGTTTACCATTAGGTCCTTTCAGGTGTGGGATGGACCTTGAGTCTTTTAGATTGTTATTTACAAAATTGTAGAAAGTGCGGGTGGAATTTGTGCATAGAAGGTTTTCCTCTCGTTTAATGTGATAATTGGTGCATTCTATCTTTATCTGGTGGCATAAATTTTTGTATTGGCTTTTGAAGTTGTCAACGTGACCAGATTTGTTTTTCCGCCAAAGTGATCTCTTTTTGGATTGAAGCTTCCTTATTGTTATGGGTAATCTGTTTTTTCTGGTTTTTGGAGTTGTTATTGGTATATATAGTTTGATGACTCTTTTGACTTCAAGTAAAAATATGTTGTAATGGTCTTCAACAATATTGCATCCAGTGAATAGAAATTGCCAATCAAGGGATGAGAGATCATTGTCTATAAGATCATAGTTGCCTTTTTTTGAAGTTATAATTGGGGATCATATTGTTGTGTTGATTTTTGTGTGGACGTATGTTGAGACAAAAGTCAATCGTGCTGTGTTCACTATTGGAAAAGGGTTCTTTAATTTGTATTCCATAAATTGAATTGAAACTATTGCAGAAGATGAAATCAAGGCAGTTGTTCAGTCTAGTATTGTTGGTTACTAGTTGTTCCAGTCCTAGGTTTGTTACAGCATTGTAGAAGGTATATGGGTTCAGTTTTACATTCATTTAGGGTCCAGTTAATGTCAGGTAGATTGAAGTCACCAAAAAAGATAAAAGTGTGTAGGAAGGATGTTGCCCATGTTAGTAGTGGATTTAGCTTATTTACATGTTCGATGTCATAATCAGGGGCTCTGTAACATAGTAAGAATCGAAATGTGATATTTAAGGACAGTTCACAGACGACGGTCTCAGGAAGAGCAAACTCTTGGGTAACTTGGATGTTTTTTAGATGTAAGGACTTTTTATAGAAGATAGCAACACCACTTCCTCTACGGATTTCATGATCTCATCGGTAAACATGATAGTTTCTTACTGTGGTAATGGAATCAGGGATAGATGCATTGAGCCATGTTTCACAGACAAATATGATGTCGAATTTAGCCGTATTTAGTAAGAGGAGAAATTCAGGTATTTTATTCACAAGGATTCTTACATTGAGTAGCTTGCATTTAAGGCCAGTTGTAGTTGGAATTGAGGTAGTTAGGGGCATGCGTGCCTAGTTTTGAGTGATGGTGAGTTGGATGAGGTAGGGTTGGATGTGGAGTTGTGGGTTGTGTGACTTACTTTTGATACAATCAGTGTGTAGTCAATGTAGAGATCCTTCTCTTCATTGTCTAGACATCTTTTGAGTTCCTTGAGGAGTGGATTCTTTGCAGTATGGATAAGTCTAGTCTTGAGTGAAGTTTTTGTGGTTGGGATTGGTTTTTGCAATGGCGTTTATTGTATGAATGAATATGCATTTGCTGGACTCATTTTTGCAAACAACTCTACAAAATTTTGGGGCCATCGAGCCATAACTGTATTTGAACTCAGGGCCATCTCTGGTTACTCCAATGATATCTTCAGGAGAGATGTTTGTTGTATTTGAGTTGCTTATGATATTACGAACTTTAGTAATGTCATCTGATTCATTGGTATCTTCAAGACCAAATAAGATGGCATTTGGATGTTTCTGATCATGTTCAATGGTGTTTCTGATGAGTAAGGATATATCATTTGTGGAATTATTTGATGGGATAGTAATTATTTGTGGTTATGTTTGGTTGTTATTTTTGGTTGTAGTTGTGATTGTAGTTAAGGTAATAGTTGTGCCAATAGTTGTTGTGTTGGGATTTGATTTTGAGCTGATAGGTAGTTGCTTACGAGTGCTGTATTTTTTTTTCAAGAGAAATTAGGCTTTCTTGTATAATTGTTTCAAAATGTGTTGCTAAGCATTTTTCTATTGAGTGCATTAGTGATTCTATGCTATCAACTCTGTCAGGCAGGATACTTGGTTTGTTTAGCTTAGGAAAACATAGACAAGGGAAAGTATCTGATGCTTTTAGGAGATCAGCTAGGTCTTTGTTTAAGTTTAAGCAGGCAAGGTGGGCTTGATTGTCACATAAGCAACATTGGAAGTTATTTTTGCTTTCGTTGATGGTTTTAACACATCTGAAGCATGTACAGGAGTCTGGGAGGTCATTGGTAGAGATATTTTACTGACTGGAATAAAAGAATGCATATAAAGTTCCTCTTTCCTCTCAGGAAATCCTGGTATATTACCATTGTCATAGCATCTATAACCAGGTCTCATGAGAAGAAGACAAGGAAGTTTCAATAAGGACTGGATCAGATTATTTGCCCTGCCAGTGGCAAGCTCATCATTTTGATGAACTTCAATGGGGACAGACTTCTATCTGCTGCTATGTGGTATTTGTGCTCTATAAGATGTGTATATCATACCCCAATCAGTTTGTGGTTTTAAACCATAACATTCTTGTATTTCCCAGACAATATTTGAAAGATTCAGTCATGCTGCAAATTTTAGATGCCAGAAGCAATTACGTCACTCTGAGAGTGAGATGGGTGGTACCTACATTTGACAAACAAACAAATAAAATCATCACAGCTATGTTGATAGAATCTTTAACAAGGAGGCTGGATTAATATTGTTTTCAGTAACCCAGATTTTTATTGCAAAGAAGCAGGAGAGGGGGTGGAACTACACTGAAATAGATACTATTTCTAAAGAATTCTATAGAAACATGGTAATTTTCTTTTTATTACAATAGTTAAAAGCAGCATGCTGTTCTGCATGATTTAGGATTGGAAATGTAAATGAGACCTCTTTCAATTATCAATTATGTTCTCTATTCCATGTTGTGGAAAGATTCAGCTGCCTTATTTCATGTTCCCAAAATAAATATACAGAAAGAAAATTGATATGCTAATTTGTCTAATTTTTTTTTTTATAAAAAAGATGTTACTACATAGAATATTAACATGGTCTGTTTCAGCTCAGTCTGGAAAGAATAATGCTATTTTATAATAAAAAGGGCTTACAGTGCTAATTAACAGTGTAGCAGTTGCAATAAAATTGTTAAGCACACCATATTACATATTTAATTTAAATGGGAAGTGATAAATACTGGATACTTAAATCAATACTAAATAACTCTTCCAAAACTTCTGCCACATCTTCAGCTCTACCTGAACTGATAACAAAAGTGAATATTAGGAATGAGCAGTGCCTTGGACAGGAACATAAAAATAGTGCTCTTCTGTAATGTAGTTGGTGTGTTTTTTCCTCTGCGTACGTAACAGCTAAAAAAAGACAGCTGCATGATTTTGGGAAAAGTTGTGGTTTTTTTAAAGAACTTCAGACAGACCCAAAACGCTGCACATCCCTTGCAAAAACATATTGCATGGTGGCCATAAAAAGAATTAGAACATCCCTAAATCTTCTTTATTGGAGCAATGTTCATCATAAAGGGCAATATCAATCCATATTTCATTCTGAAGAAAATCACTTTGGTGATACAGGCCTCGTGCACCTTTATTATCAATGAGGAAAATTAATATTATTACAAGCAAATATGGCATTATGATTTATAGTTTAATGCCTACCTATCCAAGCTAATGATACTTTTTGGACTGTCAAAATTCGTTGCTTGTTATAAAATTTGATAGCCCAATTCTAAAGGGTTTAAAATTAGCATGGTTCACAAACGAAAAGCGCCCAGATATATTCCTGATGATCAGTTAATCCTGCTTCAGAATGTTATGTTGCATTTTCTTTGCCACCTTAACTCTGGCATGGAGATATGGAACAGACAATATGCCCAAGTATTAAGGCCCAAATTTAAATGCAAGTGTATGCTATAAGACAGTGATGGCTAACCTTTTTGTCGTCTCATGCTGAAAGTTATTAAATTATTAAAGTTATTAAAGAAAAATTATTACTCATAATGCAATGCGCACACGACCACCAACACCCTACACATGCATGCATGATCCCCCCACCATGCACCTCTGCGCATGCACATGTGACCCCCCCCACTGCACCCCACCCCCTGCACATGTATGCGCATCTCCCCTCATGCATGTGTGGCAGATACCTGACAATCAGCTGACTGGCGGGGGCACGCACATGTATGCACAATGGATTAGTTCCAGGTGACAGCTCGCATGCTGGCAGAAATGGCTCGGCATACCACTTCTGGCATGCGTGCCATAGGTTCGCCATCATGACTATAGGAGCTGGCTAGTGAGTGAATTAATTTACATCTGTGATTGCAAAAGCTACAGTTCGTAAAATTCCTCTCATTCCTAAATTTGATGTGGATAGTTCTGTTGAAGAACTAAGTGATAGGATCTGGGTATTTTAGCCTGACAAAGTTCACCAATATAAATTCAGGAAATGAAGCAGCAATGAGTGAGTGAGATGCTTCACAACCATGTATTGAATGAGAGGAGTGGGGACTTCTGCAGCACTTTGCAGCTTTTGGAAACTTTGTTATTATTTCTGGAGGATGAGTTCAATACTTGATATCAGTACTTGATATCTGGAGAATGTTGGGTGGGTTGAAAGAGGCAGTGAACTCTCTAACAATGACAGAATTTTAATCAGATGAAATTTCTCAACTTAAACGCTATGTTCATCAGAGCTCTTTTGGGATGACAAGGCTTCATTTACTTTTCAGTTCTCATCCTCATTGTTGTGGCTAGACAAAGTCTTCATTCTACCTTCTCTTCTGCTCTTAGAACATTATGTTGTTTTAACTGAGAATTCAGCTCACCTTGAAAATGGATCCAGAGCAACTTTGGATCAAACCTTGGATCAATTTCTACATGATTTTAAATGCACATTTAATTATCTCAACAAAGAATGAATTAGATACCAAAGTATTATTAGATTTGGTTCAATTTTTTTCAACAGGTACAGCTTAATCTTCTCCTCATTAATTGATTCAAAAACTAAGCCAGGCTGAATAGATTTCTTGGTCCCATCCTTTGAAGGAAGTTTTAGTATAGTAGGGCCACCACATCTAGGATGTGAACATCTAGAACACGGATGTCAATCTCGCAGTGTCATGTTGCTGTCATGTGATGTTTCGTGATGATTTCTCTGTACACAGAGCTAGGGTGGGCGAGGCTTGCACATGATGCATTAGGCCTGGGACCAACCAGTTTGACACCCTGATCTGGATGATTAGAGAGACTCAGGTGCGTTGACTAAGTGGTTGTCTGGAATTCTGCAATCCACATGTGATAGACCTTGTGGCTTTTAAAATAAAATCTTTACGTCTCAAGCCAAGGCACTCATATTTCTCCTTAATTCTCTCCTAAACAAAATTATTCTGGCACTGTTTTATTCTTCTGCACCACCATCAAATTTATTGGAAAAATATTTTCTTAAATCTTGGAATGATTCAGATCCAATATTTCCTGATCCAATACTCTTGATGAGAGAACAGGATTAAAAACAAAAGTTCATAAGAAATAAAGTATCTTCTGACATAGGCATTTAAATACATTAATTAAATACATTAATCTATGCATTTTGCTCTGCATGGGAGCAGTTTTCTACCTCTCTCATTAGCATGGCATGTATATTATAAATACCTTTGCTGATCTCTGATGATCACACAAATTGTTTGCACTGTATTCCCACTGAAATGAATAATACGGAAGGTTAAATGACTTTTTTTCACAATGCATAAAACTTTGTTCTTGATCTGTTTAATCACTTCTTAAAAGCATTGAAACATAAACTACCTAAAAAAATCAAAAGAGTAACAGATTAAAAACAAGAACATGTGCCTATTATACATTGTTCATTAAT
The DNA here is from genome assembly GCA_033807585.1 of Hydrophis major. Taxonomy (NCBI): domain Eukaryota; kingdom Metazoa; phylum Chordata; class Lepidosauria; order Squamata; family Elapidae; genus Hydrophis; species Hydrophis major. The sequence continues at coordinate 324,989,036 of CM066329.1, forward strand.
GACACATAAAGCTGGATTGTTTATCTGGAAAATAATTGTCACTCCTTGTACATTATCCTTGGACCATTAAATGAAGATGGAACAATAAGACTGAGTGGGAAGCATCTCCTTTTCACACATAATTGTTTCATTCCAGAAAAACTACATAAGTGCTGGATCTGCACATTGACTATGTTATGGGCTTTTCTAGACTACAAATCCTTTCAAGTTTTGTTTGCTATGTGCCCAAAGGATAGCATAATTATCAAAGTTATCTAAACAATGTGGAGCAAAAATAAACATATATGCTTTCTAAACTAAACTTTGCCATCAAAAGCTTTAATCACTGAAATCATAATTAAAGCAGTATACCCTTAACAGAGCACAAGGTAATGATTCATTGACTAAAAGAGCTTGACAGGCATGCAAATACCACAAGATTAGCTGTATTTTCCTGTGTTTTCTAAATTTCAATTACAGCTTGGATTGAAGTCCTGATTTGGCATTGTACTGAAATATCTTCCTTTATCCAGATGCACCCACTTCTCCCAGTTTAGTTTTGGTTTTACATTTGGTTCTCATATTTCCATACACCCCATGACTCAGCTGCTAAAAAATATAATTGATCTCTTGGAATATGAAACTTTGTCTGGCATTGGCTCAGCTGTTTTCTTAACTAGGCTTAGAAAGAGGTATCAGTGTGAGCCAATACAGAAATTGCTTTGTCGCTGATTCTATCAAGTGTTCATTTAAGTCATGTGCAATAGTGTATAATGCTGTTGAAGGAGGGTTGTTTCAGTGTTCCGAGTGTTGCAATCCCAACTTTAAGGAAATTCCTGCAAATAATATTTTTTATATCCCAAAAGTTGTAACCATGACATTTCCTGCCAAACATCTAAGTTTATTTCCTTCTTTGATAGTATTATTATTATGGTACATTGCCTAGCCAGCCAGATGTTCATACTGGATTTGGAATTTTTGTCTGCCTATTGGATCTTTCCCAAGGACCTGGGATAGACAGGTGTGGATGTTTGATGGTGTTACAGATATTATCACAGATGTGTTGTTCCAAGTAAAGCTGTCTTTTGCAATAGACTGATGGTGAATTTGTCAATGCCGATGATGTTATAGTGGTGCTCCAATTGTTTTGGGATTGATGAAATTTGGACTAGATGTTATTATCAGATCAGCTTACAGCTAGCTATACAACTACACCTGAAGAATGCTCAATAATGGCTCTACTTTAACTTGTAGGGAAATCTTGATTTAGTGCCACTAGGTTCTGTCTTGGGTCCTGTGCTGTTTTTTTGAGGGACACACAATATTTGGATATTACACAGGGCTGGGAGAAGTAGGTAATACCCTTAAAAAGTTGACAAAGTTGAGAAACACTGCTGTAATTGTTAGGGATACACCTAGCAGAATCTGCACGGCAGTCAGGTAGGCAGGCAAAATATTTGAGATTACACTCAGTAAAACAGATATACTGTGCTAGTTAAATAGTTTATTCCAGTAAGAGTTTTTAGCATAGTCAAACACAGTCCATATATCATTCACTAGTTTACTCCATCCGGGGATTATTCAGTTGCAAAGTCCAGTGTCGAAAAAGAGGTCAGTAAACTTACAAATATCAGTCCAGTAATAAATCTCCTCGCAGTTGTGATATGAAGAAAATCAAACCTCCTTTCTTCCTTCAGCAAAAACAGCAGCAGCAGGGAACCATCAATCCATCATTGTCAGCAAGCAATTCAGAAAGCCAGGAATACAGTAAGCTCTCTTGCTCCCTCTTATGGCGGTTTTACAGCCACACCCAAAATTACATGCTTTGCATTTAAAGTGACACACACTTTAACTTACAATCATAGTTTATATATATTATTTTACCCAAACTAAGTTAGGTAACCTTGTTATTCCTAACATACTCCCCTTTTGGGTGATATAATAGTATATATATATATCTATTTACAATTTTAAACCATAGTCATCACAACTTTCTTTGTTTTTTACTGAAACTTGGGCTTTCGTAAATTGATCAGCAATATTTTCTTCAGTCATGCAATATTCCAATCTTATTAAACCATTCTTTACAGATTGTCTTACATTCAGATATCTAAGATCTGTATGCTTAGATCTCGTTTTCACAGCAATATTTGTAGCCAACCATATGGCTGCTTGATTGTCCTCATAAACTACAATGGAATCATTAACAGTTATTCACAAATCCAATAACAACTATTTAAACAGAATTAAATCAGTACATAATAAAGACAGACATGAAAATTCTGCTTCCATTGTGGGCATACTTATGTGTTGCTGTCTAATTGACCTCCAACCAATCAGTGCTTTTCCTAACATTATAGCCATACCTGAAGTTGATTTCCTAGTGTTTATGTCTGTTGCAAAACTTGCATCAGCATATGCACTTAAAATCAGATCATCTTTTGGCTCCAAATACAATGCACAGTGCATTGTCCTTTTAAGATATTTTAAGATACGCTTTATCGCTTGCCAGTGTTGTTCAGTGGGTTCAGCATTGAATCTTGCCAATTGATTAATGCTATAGGCAATATCTGGCCTTGACTAATTACTAATGTATGATAAACTACCAATTAACGACTGATAAATTGTCTTATCGAATTTTGGACTTTGAGCATCAGTGTGGCCAAATTTGTTACTCATTGGAGTTTTTGCCGGCTTACAAAGTTCCATCTTGTATGTTTTTAGAAATTGATTAATCTTATCCTCTTGAGATATCTTATAGCTGTTAAGCCTGGTCCCCCAACCAATGTTTAGGAAACACGCTAAACAGAATGTGCAGCGTTAGTCAGTTAGGCAGACAGGTAAATGTATGAGATAAGTTTGTATGTTAGTTAACACTCAGTAAAAAGCAAATACGCTTGTGCTATCAAAATATAGTTTATTCCATTTAAGAGTTATAGCATAGTCAAAAAACAGTCCATTAGTCATGTATCATTTCAGTCAGTCCATTCGGGGATACTCAATTTGCAAAATCCGTGTTGAATATTCAATGTCAGTTCACTTACAATAAATCAGTCCGTATTATCTCTTCTCACCGTTGAGAAATCAACATTCCTTTCTCTCTCCTGTTCCAGTAGAAAAAAAACAGTCATCAATCCATCCAGTAATTAGGGATCATTAAGCCAGAGAGCAAGCTGCCGTTGTCTTGCTCCTTTTATTGTGCTTTTACAACCATACCCTTAATTACATTCTTGCAGTTAAAGTTACACACACTTTAACCAACAAACCATGATAACTTATTTATTATTTTACCTAAACCAGTTAGGGTAAACAATGTTATCCCTAACATTCTCCCCTTTTGGGTAATAATAATAATATAACCATTTACACCTTTAAATCATAGTTGTTACAACTCTCTTTAAACTTGACTATACCTTGAGCTTTTGTAAACTGGTCTGCAATGTTTTCTTCCATCATGCAGTACTCCAGTTTAATTAGACCATTCTTTACAGATTCTCTAACATTTAAGTATCTTAAATCAGTATGCTTTAATCTAGTTTTTACAGCTATATTAGTAGTCAACTGTAGGGCTGCCTGGTTGTCCTCGTACACAATAATGGAATCTTTAACAGTTACACCCATGTCTAATAATAACTGTTTGTACAAAATTAAGTCAGTGCATAGTAATGACAGACATGAAAATTCCGCTTCCATCGTGGACAAGCTGATATGCTGTTGTCTGATTGACCTCCACCCTATTAGTGTCTTACCAAATAATATAGCCATTCCAGATGTTGATTTTCTAGTGTTTATGTCAGTTGCAAAACTTGCATCTGCATAGGCACTGAGACTCAAATCACCCTTTGGCTCTAAATACAATGGATGGTGCATTGTTCCTTTAAGGTATCTTAAAATTCTCTTTAATGATTGCCAATGACATTGATGTGGATCTGCATTAAATCGCGCCATCTGATTAATGCTATAAGCAATATCTGGCCTTGACCAATTGCTGATATATGATAAGCTACCAATCAAAGATTGATATATGGACTTATCGAATTTGGGACTTTGAGCATCAGTTTGGCAAACTTCCTGACTCATTGGAGTTTTTGCCGCCTTACAAAGTTCCATTTTACACATTTTAATTTATTGGCAAATTTTATCTTCTTGAGATATCTTAAATCCATTTTTTGTTTTGTTAATTGTCAATCCTAGATACTTTTTAATTTCACCTAAATGCTTTAATTTTATCTTTTTGGCTAATAATGATATAATCTCATTAGCTTCATTATTAGTCTTAGTTATCAAAGCAATATCATCTGTAAATAATAACAATAATGACACCGTTCCATTATTTTCTCTTTTAAACACACATGGATCTGCTAAACCAGATTTAAAACCTATATTGTTTAACTCTTTCACAATATATTAGTTCCATTCATAGCCAGATTGTTTCAATCCATAAAGACTTCTTTTGAGTTTCCAACAATCATTACTATTTAATTTATTATCTTTTATACCAACTGGTTTTTTTTTCAAAAATATAGTGTGCTGCAATGGTGCATGTAGATAAGCAGTTTCTACATCTAAATGGTTAATGATATAGTTTTTCTTAGCTGCCCACACTAAAGCAACTCTCAAGGATGTTGCTTTAAGACTTGGTGCAAAAACTTCATCATAATCAAATGCAGTTTGATTAAATCCTTGAGCTACCAACCTAGCCTTATGGGTAACAGTCCCATTATTTCCTGTTTTTACTTTGAACATCCATTTGCACCCAATGGACTTTTCTCCTGGAGGTAATTTGGCATCTTCATATACTTTCATTACCTTTAATGAATTTAGTTCCTTTGCCAATGCCTTTTGCCAATTCTCCTGATCCTTAGCAGGATACATCCTAAGTTCATCTACACTAGTTGGAACTTTAGTTACTTGGCAAACTATACTTGCTTGATACCTATCAGGTAGTCTAGTTACACATGTAGAACATCTAGGTATTGCAGGACTTACAGGTAGACTTTCCTTTACTGCCTGTTCTTGATTATCCAACTCTTCCTGATCAACTGTTTCCTCTTGTTCTGGTCCTATTTGTTCTTCGTGGACTTCTTCTTTAATTGGACTCTTCTTATAACTAGTCTGTTCTTTCTGCCTTTTGTAGGGTTCAATAATTACTTCATTATTTAAATCTTGCTCTAATCTATTCCATCCTACATATTCTAGGAATTTTGCACTAGCACTGCAGTAAACTCTAGATGTACCTGTTTCCCAGAATCTATAAAATCTGTGATTTGCTTCATATTCTACAAAAAATAATCTTTTAGTTCTATGCTGTCTTTTGTGTCAAGTTGTGTAGAGATATGCACCCATGCTGGTGCTCCAAATGTGTGCATGCAACTTAAATCAGGTTTCGTACCATGCCACAGTGTGAATGGTAATTCACCTGTTGTTGAATTAACAACATTATTTAATATGATTATCACACATTATTGCTTCTCCCCACAAATTGTCAGGTAATCCTGAATCAGACAACATAGTGCATGCCATTGACTGCAGTGTTTGACCTCATCTCTCTATAAAGGCATTATGTTGTGGCCTATATGGTGCAGACATTTTATGTTGAATACCTACCATCCTAAGTCTACTCTGGAATTTATTATTTGTAAATTCCACACCATTATCTGTTATAAGAGTTACTAATTTCTTTTTAGTTTTCCTTTCTACAAATTTTAACCAATTAAAGAAATTTAAAAACGTTTTAGTTTTGCTCTTCATCAAATAGCAGAACCCATGTCTAGAATAGTGGTCCATTATACTTAGTATGTAATGAGCACCTCCTACACTTGGTTTTTTTGGACCTATTAAATCGGCAAATACTACCTCTAAAGGCTCTTTGGTGGTAAATCCATCAACTCTATTTGCCGGTATGACCTTGCTTTTGCTTTGATTGCAAGAAGAACATTGCAAATACTTATTACAAGGTTTCAAACTTATTCCTTTAGATAGTTGAACAGTTCTCTTAAGCATTTTAAAATTTAAATGCCCTAGCCATCGGTGTAACAAGTGAATACATTCATCATGAGGTTTCTTATTATCATAAACCATCTTAGCCATCTCTAAACCATTATCATTTAACACATACAATTCACCTCTTAAAGATGCAGTAATTTTCTTATCTTTTTCTATTATGCAGTTATCTCCCCTAAAGGTAACTACATATCCTAATTTAACCAAAATTCTAACTGAAAGTAAATTAAACTTAAATTGTGGTACATGTAACATTTTTACATTCTCTTTTATGCAAGAACAATATGCTATACCTTGACCTTTAGCTTTCAGTTTCCAGCCATTGGCTAACGATATCTGCTGTGAACTCATGGACATTTTAACAAAATTTTTGTTATCATTTGTTATACAGTGGGATGCTCCACTGTCAATCACCCATAAATTATTTTTTACAGCTCCGTTACTGTACATGGCTAACTCAAAATTTTTCTTTTTCTTTTGATGACTTTTAGTATTCTGGCCAGTGTTCTGGTGCTTTGCTTTGCCTTGCCAAATGTCTTCTTCCTCCACAATTAAAACACTTTTTAATTGCGTATGCAGTAGGAGATTCAATATCTTCTTTTTGAGGTTGCTCCCTCCTTAATTGATCTCTTTCAAGCCTCCTTCTGGCCTCTTCAATCAATCTGTCAGTGATATCAGTTAAAGTTAGGCTTTCCTTAGGCAAAATTTCAAGGGAAGTGATGTAGTTATCAAAATTTTTGTCTAATGAAGACAGAATTATGTAGACTTGGTGTGGTTCAGAGAAAATAAGCTCTTTCTCATGCAGTTCTTGAAAAATGCTTTTCATAGTATTCAAATGACTCAGCATATCACCATTCATTTGCAGATGTGTCCTGAAAAGTTTCCGTGTTAGATTTATGTGAGCACCAACGTTATCTCGGACATAAATCCTCTTCAGCTTCTGCCAACACCAAACAGCCGTTTGTTCTCTGCGGATATGAACAAGTTGCTGGTCAGATAGTGTTAGTCCTATTATGCAAAGAGCTTGTTCATTCTTCTGCTTAAAGTCTTCTATCTTTTGACTATCTTCCTCAACCTCCGGATCCCATTCCTCTACGTTTGGTGGGTTTTCAATTATGTTCCACAGACCTTCTCTTTGTAGAAGTAGACTACATTTCATAGACAATGAAATATAGTTCGTTCCATCCAGCTTGGATATAAGGGACAAACTTTGTAGATTGACTTGTGCCATGTTTTCTTATATGGCTATAAAACTATAATTAATAAAACACAGCTGTCTGTTTACTGTAACGTATAACAACACAAACTCTCACTTTTTACATAAATCCATTTTATCCTAGTTAAACTGACTTTGCAGCCTCTGGGCCCAAAACCTTTGTTAAGCCTGGTCCCCCAACGAATGTTAAGGAAACACGCTAAACAGAATGTGCAGCGTTAGTCAGTTAGGCAGACAGATAAATGTGTGAGATAAGTTTGTATGTTAGTTAACACTCAGTAAAAAGCAGATATGCTTGTACTATCAAAATATAGTTTATTTCATTTAAGAGTTATAGCATAGTCAAAAAACAGTCCATTAGTCATGTATCATTTCAGTCAGTCCATTCGGGGATACTCAATTTGCAAAGTCCATGTTGAATATTCAATGTCAGTTTACTTACAATAAATCAGTCCGTATTATCTCTTCTCACCATTGAGAAATCAACACTCCTTTCTCTCTCCCGTTCCAGTAGAAAAAAACACAGTCATCAATCCATCTAGTAATTAGGGATCATTAAGCCAGAGAGCAAGCTGCCGTTGTCTTGCTCCTTTTATTGTAATTTTACAACCACACCCTTAATTACATTCTTGCAGTTAAAGTTACACACACTTTAACCAACAAACCATGATAACTTATTTATCATTTTACCTAAACCAGTTAGGGTAAACAATGTTATCCCTAACAATAGCCACCTTTGGTTTTATTTATTGTCAATCCTAGAAACTGTTTTATCTCTCCTAATTGCTTTAATTTTATCCTCTTACCTAATAATGATATTTTTTCAGTAGCTTCATTATTAGTTTTTATAATTAAAGCAATATCTTCTGTAAACAACAATAATAATGACACTATTCCATTTGTCTCTCTCTTAAATATACATGGATCAGCTAAACCTGCTTTAAATCCTATATTGTTTAACTCATTAACAATATATTGGTTCCATTCGTAACCAGATTGTTTTAATCCGTAGAGACTCTTCTTAAGTTTCCAACAGTCATTATTTGTTTTATCATCCTTAATTCCTACATGTTTCTTTAAGTATATAGTGTGCTGCAGTGGTGCATGCAGATAGGCAGTTTCTACATTTAAGTGATTTATAATATAGTTCTTCTTAGCTGCCCACACTAAAGCTGCTCTCAAGGTTGTTGCCTTTAGACTCGGTGCAAATACTTCATCATAATCCATGCAGTTTGATTAAATCCTTGAGCTACCAACCTAGCCTTATGGGTAACAGTCCCATTTTTACCTGTTTTTAATTTAAATATCCATTTACAGCCAATGGACTTTTCACCTGGAGGTAATTTAATATTTTCATAAACTTCCATTTGTTTCAATGAATTTAGTTCCTTCTCCATTGCTCTATGCCAATTTTCTTGTTCCTTTGCAGGATACATTCTAAGTTCTTCAACAGTAGTTGGAACTTTACTAACTTGGCAAACTACACTTGCTTGGTACCTGTCAGGTGGTCTGGTTTCACATGTTGAGCATGTAGGTATTACAGAACTTACAGGTGGACTTTCATGTACCACCTGTTCCTGGTTATCTATTTCTTCCTGTTCTGGTATTTCTTCCTGTTCTGGTCCTATGTGCTCTTCCTGTACTTCCTCTTTAATTGTACTCTCCTTATTACTGATATGCTGTTTTGGTCTTTTGTAGGTTTCTATGATTACATTCTTACTTGAATCTTGCTCCAGTTTTTCCCATCCTACTTGTTCAAGGAATCGTGCACTAGCACCACAGTAAACTCTAGATGTACCTTTTTCCCAAAATCTGTATGATTTGTGATTAGATTCATAACCTACAAAGAATAATATTTTAGCCCTATGCTGCCCCTTATGTCTCAGTTATGCCGGAATATGCACCCATGCTGGTGCTCCAAATGTGTGCATGTAGCTTAGGTTAGGTTTTCTGCCATGCCACTGTGCGAATGGTAATTCACCTGTTGTTGAGTTAACAACATTATTCAATATATGATTACCACACATTATTGCTTCTCCCCACCAAGTTTCAGGTAATCCTGAATCCGACAACATTGTACAAGCCATTGCTTGTATTGTTTGGCCTCGTCTTTCTATAAAGGAATTATGTTGTGGCCTATACAGTACAGACTTTATATGTTCAACACCTTTCTATTATGCAGTTTTCTCCCCTAAAGGTAACTACCAAACCTAGTTTAACCAAAACTCTAACTGAAAGCAAATTAAACTTAAGTTGTGGTACATATAACATTTTTACATTTTCTTTTATGCAAGAACAATGTGCAATACCTTCACATTTTGCTTTCAGTTTCCAGCCATTAGCTAACGATATTTGTTGTGAACTCGTGGACATCTTAATAAATCTTTTCTTATCTTTCATTATGCAATGTGATGCTCCACTATCTACAACCCATAAATTATTATCCACAGTTCTGTTGCTATACATGGCTAACTCTATGCCTTTTTCATCCTTTTGATGCCTTTTAGCATTCTGGCTGGCATTGTGGCATTTTCCTTTCTTGCAGAATCTGAAAATGTCCTTTTCTTCCACAATTAAAACATTTTCTAATTGTATAGGCTGTCGAAGATTCTTTATCTTCTTGTGGTTGTTCCGTTCTGAGCTGATCCCTTTCAAGCCTTCTCCTGGCTTCTTCAATTAATCTGCCAGTAATGTCATTTAATGTGAGGTTATCTTTTGGCAGTCCTTCCAGTGAAGTTACGTAGTCATCATAGCTATCATTTAACGAAGACAAAATTATATAAACCTGATGTAGTTCTGTGAAGATAAGTTCTTTTTCATGCAGTTCCTGAAAAATTCTCTTCATAGTGTTTAAATGAGTCAACATGTCTCCATTCTTTTGAAGATGTGTTTTGAACAGTTTTCATGTAAGATTTATATGTGCTCCTACACTGTCTCGAACATAAATCTTTAAATTCTCCCAACATTTCGCGAATATATACAAGCTGCTGGTCACAGAGTGTCAGTCCTGTTATACAGAGAGCTTGCTCATTCTTCAGTTTATAATCTTGTATTTTCTAGGCATCATCCTCATCTTCCAGATCCCAAGCATCTACCTCTGGTGGGTTTTGAATTATACTCCACAAACCTTCTCTGCGTAGAAGTAGGCTGCATTTCATAGAGCATGAAACATAATTTGTTCCATCCAGTTTGGATATTAGAGACAAACTTGGTAAATTGACTTGTGCCATCTTTCTCTGGATATTAAACTATAATTAATAAAACACAGCTGTCTGTTTACAGTATTGTGTAACTACACTAACTCTCACTTTATATAAGCCTGCTATATCCTGGTTAGTCTGACTGTGCAGCCTGGGCCCATAACCAGTGTTAGGGATATACCCTAGCAGAATCTGCATGGCAGTCAGGCAGGCAGGCAAAATATTTGAGATAAACATTTTTGTAGCTTACACTCAGTAAAATAGATACACTGTGCCAGTTAAATAGTTTATTCCAGTAAGAGTTTTTAGCATAGTCAAACACAGTCCATATATCATTCACTAGTTCAGTCCGTCCAGGGATTATTCAGTTGCAAAGTCCAGTGTCAAAAAAGAGGTCAGTAAACTTACAAATATCAGTCCAGTAATAAATCTCCTCGCAGTTGTGATATGAAGAAAATCAAACCTCCTTTCTTCCTTCAGCAAAAACAGCAACAGCAGGGAACCATCAATCCATCATTGTCAGCAAGCAATTCAGTAAGCCAGGAATACAGTAAGCTCTCTTGCTCCCTCTTATGGTGGTTTTACAGCCACACCCAAAATTACATGCTTTGTATTTAAAGTGACACACACTTTAACTTACAATCATAGTTTATATATATTATTTTACCCAAACTAAGTTAGGTAACCTTGTTATTCCTAACAGTAATGCATGAAGTATATTGCTTTTCCACTCCTTTAATTATATACAGTATAGTACAGAGCTGTCAAACTTGCAACCCACGCCCATGCCTGGTTTAACAAAAGGGAAAAAAGTTCTCAAACGTCACATGATGCCATTGTAATGATGTGAGTTTGACACCCCTGGTATAGTAGTCGCCAAGATATGTGATGCAAGATATATGAAGGAACTATAGCTCAACCCACCAAAAACATAACTGTAAAAGTCAGACCAGAAATAAAAGTTAAAATAAGCAAAAAATAGTAAGAGAACACCTGTCTGTTCTTGATGAAAACAAATCATTGGGACCTGATGGATTATATCCCAGAGTTTTAAAGGAGCTGGCAGAGGTCATCTCAGAACCACTGCACCATATCTTTCAAAAATCCTGGAGCACCAGGGAACTACCAGAGGACTGGAAAAGAGCTGATGTGGTTTCCATCTTAAAAAAAGGGGAAAAAAACCAAACCCAGGAAACTATAGACCAATCAGCCTAACATCAATAACTGGGAAGATACTGGAAAAGATAATAAAAAACAGATCTGCCAATATCTAGAAACAAGTAAAGTAATAACTAGCAGTCAGTATGGGTTTGTTAAGAACAGATCATGCCAAACCAATCTTATTTCATTCTTCAACACAGTGACTAAATTAGTAGATCAGCAAAATACTATGGACATAATATATTTAGATTTCAGCAAAGCATTCGACAAAGTAGACCACAACCTACTTCTTAGTAAGCTAGAAAAAAGTGGAATAGATAGCACCACCACTAGATGGCCTCGCAACTGGCTGACAAACCATACTCAATGAGTAGTCCTTAATGGGTCTAAGTCTACATGGAGGGAAGTAAGCAGTGGGGTGCCACAAGGTTCTGTCTTAGGCCCAGTACTCTTCAATATCTTCATTAAGGACTTAGATGAGGGAATAGAAGGGGAACTTATCAAATTTGCAGATGATACTAAGCTGGCAGGAATAGCTAATACCCAAGAAGATAGGCTCAAGATCCAGATGGATCTTGACAGACTAGAACACTGGGCCGTATCTAATAAAATGAAATTCAATGTAGAGAAAAATAAAGTACTACACTTAGGCAAGAAAAACCAAAAGTACACATATAGACTGGGTGAAATCAGGCTCAATAGCAGTAACTGTGAGAGGTATCTTGGAGTCCTAGTGGACAACCAGCTAAATATGAGCCAGCAGTGTGCAGCAGCAGCCAAAAAAGCTAATGCAATCCTAAGTTGTATTAACAGAGGGATGCAATCAAGATCAAAGGAAGTACTAATACAACTCTATAAAGCCTTAGTAAGACTACACCTAGAGTACTGCATCCAGTTTTGTTCACCACATTATAAAAAAGATGTTGAGACTCTAGAAAAAGTACAGAGAAGAGCAACCAGGATGATTAGGGGACTGGAGGCTAAAACATACAATGAACGGTTGCAGGAACTGGACTTGGCTAGTCTAGTAAATAGAAGGACCATGGGAGACATGATAGCAGTCTTCCAATATTTGAGGGGCTGCCATAGGGAGGAAGGGGTCAAGCTATTTTCTAAAGCACCTGTAGGCCAGACAAGGAATAATGGATGGAAACTGAACAAGGAGAAATTTAACCTGAAAATAAGGAGAAACTTTCTGACAGAACAATCAACCAATGGAACAGCTTGCTCTCAGAAGTTGTGGGAGCGCCATCACTTGAGACTTTCAAGAAAAGATTGGACTGCCATTTGTCAGAAATGGTGTAGGGTCTCCCGCTTGGGCGGTGGGTTGGACTAGATAACCTACAAGGTCCCTTCCAACTCTGATTATCTGTTATCTGTTAACCTCTTCCATTTCCTATATTTCAATTAAATCTCAGCAATCATCATGGGGTCATTCCTCCCATTGGCCTTTTACAGCAGTGCCAAAATTTAAGGACTATCCTGCCTTGAGATTTTTTTTTCCTTTTCCCTGAAAATTATATATCAAATTTCTCTGCTGCAATTTGGCTGGGAAATGTGAAAAGTTATTTATGGCCATGTCTTACTGCAAACAAGGTCACTAAGCTACCATCCCATGCAACAGTCAGTCTCATTAAACCTCGTAATTATATTCATACTGATAAGGTTAAAATAGGAACATTTATTTCCAGTTTTCCTCTTTTTCAAAAGTTGCCTCTTACTAAGTAATTAAACAGGAACTGACTGGAAACAAAGTTGATTGCATAAATCTAAAGCTCTTCTTCAATATTTTCATAAGCTGATTTGGGGTAATTAGCTTCATTTTCATTAAAAGAGAAAAAACTGTGTTGTAAGGAATAAAAAAATCTACTGAGAGCTTGTAGTTTGGTATATCTTTATGTAAATGCTGCAGAAGGCAAGAGAGTCAAATTCAGGAATAAACATAGACAACTGAGGTTGTATAAAAGTGTGCAAAAGCCTGATGGCTTTTGTTCCTTTAAGAGAAAGCCAGTGTGGAGAATTATTGTATTTCTATGGGATGCAAGTTCAAATGGTCATTATCTTTCAGAGGAATTACAAATACAATTTGGTTCAGACATGAGCAAAACTGGACAAATTTAATTTGGTTACTGAACAAATAGGCAGATGCAGCAACAGGACATTGCCTGTTTAGTTTCTGTTTACTATTTCAGTTCAAATACCATGTGGCATCTGCTCCCAGGATCAACAGCAGGTACCTGATCCAAACCATCAACAGACATTGTTCATGTTTTCTCAATCAATATGAAAGAGAGCTTTTGTTTGTTTTGTTTTGTTTGTTTATGAATATATTTGAGTAGGTTTCTATGCAGTTCTAATCATGTCTGAATTTGGCTTATGGTCTCCAGAAGAGTAATAAAGTTTAAAAAATAAAGATAACATAAATATAACATTATCATAATATTGCAAAAGGCAAGAAACAATCATATACAATTGTAATTGTGTATATCATATGCCCTAAAGCTGAGACTGTGTATGTTGTATATAGCATTTTTATGTATTGATATATAGATGTAGGCTTATCATGTAATGCATTACAACAACCAAAAGTCAAATCATTGTACCCTACTTAAATGTTTGTTTAGAACAATATTATCAAGTAGCCTTGCTTTATATTAGTACATAGACAAAGGTATATCATCCTTACATTTAGATTTGGCTATTACTACTTTTATCATCCATCTTCCACATCCAATATTTTAACTAAATTTAGGAAGAGTATATCTTTTTATTTGGAACAAAGGTTGTTTGCATACATTTTTCTATCCCAGGCCCTGACATTCCATTTTCCATCTATCTAATCAAATAGCTTTTATGCATGGAAATGCTAAGATGTGAATGTTTTCAATGTATGGTACATGTACAGTATACTGTAGGCACATTGACTTTTTCTGTTATACTCATTCATAATATTAATATGCCCTTCAAGTACTGAAAAGGATATAAAGTGATAGATATTCCAACAAGCACTGAGTGATAATGAATGACAATAAGGCTTTAAAGTAGATTTTAAATATTGATTTTTTTTCTTAATAACCACATGTGCACTCAATTCACTTGCCTTGCAGGTTAATTAAAAGTATCACTCTAAAACAGGGGTCCCCAAACTTGGCAACTTTCAGACTTCTGGACTGCAACTCCCAGAATTCTCAGCCAGAAGAAAATTAACTAATTCATCTTTATTAGTATAAGAGAGAGAGAGAGAGAGAGGGAGGGAGGGAGGGAGGGAGGTCACAGAGTCCAGACATTGGTTGGATGGGAAACATTCTCAGGAGGTCCACTTAGCTAGTTTCTGGATATGCTTCCCACATTAAAATTTCCACTTTCTCCTTAATCAAGAGCTATTTGTTAATTTGTTTATATTTTATTATACTTTTGCACCCAGTAACAAAAGTTGTCTCAATCAATTTTGACACACACACAAAGTCTAAAGATGAGTGTCGTGTCCGCAAAATGACGCCAGGAGTCGGTGATTTCATGCAATGCTCTTTATTTGGAAAACTGGAACCGAACCGGCGAAAGGAAAAAAGCCCGCGGCTTTTATTCCTTTCGCCGCGGCGGCCGCAGCCAATGGCAGCACTTCGAATCTCCCACGCTCTGAACGAGCCAATCGCGGGAGATTCTTAACGAGCCAATCGGCGCGGCTCGCCTGACCAATTAGAAAGCCCCGCGCTTTGGCCAATCAAAGCGCGGGGATTTCGAGTATGTAAATGAGGACAGAACACCCCTCCCCTCTTGGTTCAGTCCTTACGTTGCGTAGTCACGTAGGTAGGCGGGGCTCCGTCTGGTCCTACTTGTCCTGCGCAACTCAGTCGTAAGCGGGATCCCGGCCGGTTCGGTCAGGTTTTTGGTTGCTCTTGCTTCTGTGCGAACCGGCTGGTTGATTGGGCCGGTTCTTTCTCCGTGGCTCCCACCTGGGCCTTCCGGGTTGGTTGAGCTACGGGTTTCGCCGCTCCCGCTCGGTCTTTCCGGGTCGGTCGAGCTGGCTTGGCTGTTCTTTTCTGGCGAGGGGTCGCGATGGCTGCGTCTCGGTAAGTACTGCTGGTTTATTTTTTCTTGTAATCGGTCACCCGGGTATTCCCTCCCCCCTTGGCTTGCGTTTTGGGAGGTGGGTTCGTTTGCTGTCCTAGACCTAAGTTGGTCGATGTGTCGTTTCCACGCTCGTCCGTCTGTCATTTGTAGCCGGTACGAGCGTGGGCCTGTTGCTTGGGTGATGACGGCTGGGATCCATAGGGGGTCCCCCGTCAGGTTTTTCGCATATACGAGGTCCCCGGGTGCGAATGTTCGGTATTTCGTGCTTGAGTCTGGGGGCCGCTCCGGGTTATACGTAGGGTGTAACCTGTCGAATGGGGACCTCAGCTTTCTACCCATTAGCAGTTCGGCTGGGCTTTTGTTGGTAGTGGTATTCGGGGTTATGTGTTGTGTAAAGAGAAGTCTGTTGATTTTTTCTTGGATCTCCCCGTGGTCCATTTTCCAGATGGTTTTTTTGGTAAATTGGACCATCCGTTCCGCCCTACCGTTCGCCGCCGGATGCGCCGGTGCTGTTAGTGCGTGGCGGATGCCCCTTTCCGCCAGGAATTTCTCGAACTCCAGGGAGGTAAACTGGGGCCCGTTGTCGGAGACGACGACGTCTGGGAGGCCGTGTGTTGCAAAGAGTTTGCAAAGTTCTTTGGTCACGGCCTCCGTGGTTGTTGTCTTCATGTTGCTTACCTCCAGCCAGTTGGAGTAAGCGTCAACTGTTATGAGGAAGGTGTGTTCATTTGTGGGCCCGGCGAAGTCTATATGGATTCTGGACCAGGCTCCCCTTGGGGTTTCCCACTCTAGGACGGGTGCTGTGGGTGGGCTGGGCCTAGTCTCCTGGCATCGCTGGCACCTAGCTACCCAGGCCTCTATCTGCTTGTCCATCCCTGGCCACCAAGCGTAACTTCTGGCCAGGGCTTTAGTTCTTACGATGCCAGGGTGCCCCTCGTGCAACATTTCCAAAACCTTCCCCTGTAGTTTGTCCGGAATGACCACCCTGTCACCCCATAAGATGCACCCTTTTAACAACGAGAGTTCGGTTTGGCGGTTCCGAAACGTCTTGACGGACTCGTCGTTGTCTTTTTCCGGCCACCCTCTTTCTACCCAATGCAAAACCCGCGCCAGACGCCTGTCTTTATTAGTTTCCCGGGCAATGTCTGACGCGGTTATGGGTAGGTTGGGTAGGGTCTCGATGCTGAGGGTGGTCGTCGTTGGTGCTGGGTCAGAGTCGGATTCCGGAAGCGGCGAGCGGCTTAATGCGTCCGCATGTGAGATCGTCTTACCCGGTCTGTGTATGAGTTCGTAGTTGTAGGCCACCAGGAACTCGGACCACCTTGTCATTCGAGGAGACAGAATGTTCGGGGTGGCCCGGTTTCCTGCAAGGATGCCCAGCAATGGCTTGTGGTCCGTTATAATGGTGAAGGGCCGGCCGTAGAGATATTCGTGGAACCGTTTTATGGCGGCAACTATAGCCAGAGCCTCTTTGTCCAGTTGGCTATAGTTCCGCTCCGGTTTGGTGAGGGTCCTCGAAAAGAACGCGATGGGTGCTTCTTTTCTGTCAGGAAGGGTATGGCTGAGGACGGCGCCGACGCCGAAAGGTGATGCATCGCAAGTGACGGCCAGAGGCAGGGTTTCGTTGAATTGTATGAGGACGGCGTCGGAGGTGAGGAGGTCTTTAGTTTTTTGGAAGGCGGCTTGCTCCCGTTTCCCCCAAGTCCAGGTCGCCGCCTTGTCCAGGAGCCTATGCAAAGGCTCCGCCGCCGTCGCCTTTTGGGGTAGGAAAACATTGTAAAAGTTCAGTAACCCCAAGAATGCTTATATGCACAATAATTATGCACAATAATTTCCAAAGCTAAGATCTTAGAACTAAAGGTTACTATTCTTAACCTCAATCAGAATAGGGCTAGAAAGAACCTTCAAGGTCTTCTAGTCCAATCACTGCTCAAGCAGGAGACCCTGTACTATTTCAGATAAGTGGCTGTCCAGTCTCTTCTTAAAAGCCTCCAGTGATGGAGCATCCACAATTTCTGAAGACAAGCTATCCCACTGGTTAATTGTTCTCACTGTCAGGCAGTTTCTCCTTAATTCCAGATTGCTTCTCTCCTTAACTAGTTTCCACCCATTGTTTCTTGTCCTGCCCTCTGGTCTTTGGAAAATAAGTTGAACCCCTTCTTTGTGGTAGTGCTTTAAATATTGGAATACTGCTATCATGCTCCCCCCACCCCCCACCCCCCAGTCCTTCTCTTCTCTAGACTAGCCAAACCCAAATCCTGCAACTGTTCTTCATATGTTTTTGTCTCCAGGCCTTTAATCACCTTAGTTGCTCTTCTTTGCTCTTTTTCCAAAGTCTCAACATCTTTTTTGTAATGTGGTGACCAAAACTGGATGCAGTATTCCAGGTGTGGTCTTACTAAGGCTTTAAAAAGTGGTACTAATATTTCACATGATTTTGATTGTATGCCTCTGTTTATACAACCAAGAATTGTATTAGCTTTTTGGCTGCTAGCTCACACCCTAACTCATGTCTAAGTGATTGTACATTAGGACTCCAAAGTGCCAGTCTTCTTTTGGAATTTTCTGATTGTACATATTTAGAGTGCTGCAAATTTGCAAAAATTGTAAAATAAATGTGCAATGCGAAAGTCAGTTACATAAATGCAACAAGGTGTCAGAAGACGTATGTGACAAGGGCATAGGGTAAAATATCACCTCAGGTTCTGAAAGATGGGTGAGGCAAGCACAAAAATAGAATAAATATCAAATTGCAGCAAAGAGTAGTAGAAATTGATGTTATGGGGAAAAAAAAGCATAGAAATCCTGGGTAATTTGCAAAGCTACTGCCATCAAAAGAGGTCAGTGTAATTTTATATGTGAAATAACCCATTACTGGTTAAAAAACACACAGACAGAAATAGCTCCAGGAATTTTAGTGCCCATAAATCCAGAAAACAATTGATGCCATAAAATACCTGCATTAAAGTATTTTCATTTCTGTTGCAATAAATGAATGTAGCTGTAGGTATGAAAATGTTATCTTTTCCCCTTTTGTTTATGGGAGATGGATGGAGAGAGGGAGGAAGAGAGAGAGATGTTAGATCTCTCCTGGCATTATAAATCTGTCAGAGATGCTATAGCAAACTTAGTTGATTAAAATGAAAAGTATTTAAGACAGAAACATTTGTATAACACTTGATATAAATAAACTACAGGAACAGTAACTCAGCTGACTTACATTTGAATTTTAGCCACTCTTCCGAAGAGCTCTAAAACCAGCAAATAAATTATTTCTATTTAAACAAAGGATTCAATAGTATAAATGAAAATTGATTTACTGAGTACGTGTATGTGTAATTTTCCTGTGGTATTCAAAATTGGCTGATTTAACTATGTTACTAGATGAATACATCACAGATGTTTCCAAAGAACTGTTTATTCTAGTACTTAAGGATACAATCAGAGCCATCACTAACTTTCAGAGTTGAAGACTTTATAATAATTTCTGTCAATTTACAAGATTTCCGAGATGATGATATGAATGGTTAGTTGAATAGTACATATCAAAGTGTTCAGAATGAAAAATATATCATTTTAGAATTTACTTAAAATTCTAAAGTTAGAACAGTCCTTGTGACTCATAATCCTTATGATTTATATTTGTGACCAATTTTGTTTTTTCTTTGTGATCTTATACAAATCCTACTATTGATATTATTAAATGAATAATGAAAACTTTTTTCTTTTTAACTCAATTATGCAGATTCTTTGTTAAAGACAAAAAATGTTAGGAAGATGCAAATAATCCAAAATATAAGTAACCTGGAATAATAGAGTTGGAAGGGATCTTAGATGTCTTTGACTAGTCCAACAACTTAGTCAAGTAGGAGGCTTTATACCATTTCAGACAAATGGTTGTCCAATCTCTTTTTGAAAGCCTCCAGTGATGGAGCACACACAACTTCTGAAGACAAGCTATTTGATCAGAATACAGCTGGAGGGGACCTTGGAAGTTTTCTAGTCTAACTCAATTGTTGAATTTTAAATGAAACTTCCTCCACTGGGTTCAAATTTCCCACTGAGAAGCATTGCTGACGTGGTACAAGAATTTAAACAGAACAGCTGCTGAAAGCAAGGTCTTCTTTATTGTTGCAGGAAGGGAGTATAAGCAGCACAAGCGGCAGCATGGACACACATTCCTGGGCTAGCTCAAGCAGATTATCTCTTCTCATCTTCTTAGATGATAACCAATGAGAGATATCTGGCAATTTATCATTACAGGGAAATAGGAATCAGGAATATAACCACAAGAGAAATGATATGGAATATGTATGGAATCCATGGTATATTATTTTTCTCCATATGTTTGAGGAAGTCATTCAACAGTACATAACAATCATGATACAAAACCCATTTGCAGCCTCTGTATCTTTCTTTCATGTACTACAAACAATTTGAAACATGACAATCACTGGATTTGTCATTGTCATTGTTACAGACAGTTTACTTCAATAAAGTATGGATCTATGGATCTGACTGTATTATCATCAGTTATTGCTAATATTGTACTTACCCTAGGTATTTTTAGTGTAAAAATACCACTGACCACAGCTACCTAGGTATCAAATCCTTTTAAATCTACTACAAAGTGTTTTTACATCACAGTTAGCTTTGTAGAGATGTTCAACAGCCATATTTCGCTTGTGTCTCTAAAAAGAACAAATACAAATGTAAATTTTTGACATTCTAGAAACTGAACATTGGTAGGCAGCAGATTTTGAACCATTGTATATTTATGGGTTCTAACAATAACAATCCAATTCTAACCCTACTCCTAAAATAACAGCTGTTGCTATCTATTGAGTTGTACACTGTACATTTCCAAATACTGTAGCACATGGAATAAAATATGCTCATCTTCCAATGTACACAGGCTAGGGTAACATTAGCTAAAGAGCCCTATTTGAGGAGCATTTAATTATACAAAAATTATTTATCTGTATCCTGTCTAGTTATTTTTATAAATAAATCAAGATGGCAAACATACCTAAATAATCCTTCCTCCTCCTATTTTCCCCACAACATCTTTGTGAGGGAGGTTGGGCTGTGAGAAAATGACTGGCCCAAGGTTACCCAGCTGGCTTTCATGGCTAAAATTTTAGCTAATTTTAGTAATTGTTTTATTTATTATTGAGAAATCAAAAGATATCCCACCCATTGATTTTATGTTTGTTGTCAATCATTTTGCTACCCATTCTCAGATATATCAAAGATTACATGAACATTGGCAATTCTATAATAGCATTCCTATGACTAGGTATGAGTCTATGGAAAAATGGACAAAATTTTAACTTTTCCAACATTAATTATGGATATTTTTATGTTTTCTCCGACTTTGTAAAAGAACTGTTATGTGATTAGCATTGAATTAGTAACTGATTATTATCCTCAAGGGTCTTGTGGACAAACTGTGAATTTTGTTCCAAATCATTTCCTGTAATAAAGTTTTGTGCTAAAATAAAAATACCGAGAGAGGAAGCTGCTTTTCAAACTAGCCATCTGCAGATAGCAGCTAGTTCCCAAACTTGGCATCTGAATGAAGGGAAATTGTTATCAGAGCACACAACATGATTAACAAATTAATATAATGACTCAATACAACAAGATCAGAGTCAATGGGGACACCAAACTTTGCAGTAACTTCTCAGATTATATACAGTGTGGCCAAATTGTATCCTTAGTTGCATGTGAATAATTCAATTGAATTCACTAGAGGGGTTGAGCTGTAACTGGAAACAAAAAATAACTTGATAGTTATGTCACTGTCATCTGATATTTTGGCTATTTTCTCACCATGTATTAAGTATCCAGCAAAACATCATATACAAGTTTGCATCTCCCAAAAAAGCCCCAAACCATTGAAATGATTGCTTCCATTTAAAATGTTTCTAGATTTCTTAACTATTAGTAAAGACAGGCATAAGGTGTAAAACTATTTCTTTTTCATGAGACTTTAACTGAAAATATATGAAAACATCTCAAACAAGGAACAAGTGGAAATCATTAGCGAATTTCAATCTTCCTGAACCAATTCTGTAAGGACTTAGCTTTTTGTCATAAAATTAATAACTATAAAATAATAGTAGTACTCTGACTTTAGTAAATATAATGGTAAGTGGAAAAATGTTTAGTTTTGCTCTCTGCAAGAGGTAGCCTTCTGCTGACAACACATGAAATCTATATTTCATTATCAAAGAACTATGTTCTTTTTTCCTTGCAAAAGATGACATTTGGCTGGGATTAATCCTTAAATAGGTTTTTTTAGCCTGTGTTGAACTGACAACAGCTAAAAGAAGAAGGAGATGATCTAATGACATATATTAGGGACAATATGCATTATTATAGATAGAGTTTATAATAAGGAACTATAAATTAGTTCAGTCAAGTTTGGCATCTCATAACATACAGAATGTTCGGGACCATCCACTACTCATATGCAGGTAAATTGAATAGATTTCCAGTGTGCCTGCTCCCGCAGCCTAATTGTTCCGTTGTGCATCTCAAATAATTGTAATTAGTTGAAGAAGTAATTTCTTTAGTACTGAAGATGACTCCTCCATTTATGTTTGAGACAGTGTAGGAGCACATATAAATCTTACACAAAAACTGTTCAGAACACATCTTCAAAAGAATGGAGACATGCTGACTCATTTAAACACTATGAAGAGAATTTTTCAGGAACTGCATGAAAAGGAAATTATCTTCACAGAACTACATCAGGTTTATATAATTTTGTCTTCGTTAAATGAGAGCTATGATGACTATGTAACTTCACTGGAAGTACTGCCAAAAGATAACCTCACATTAACTGACATTACTGGCAGATTAATTGAAGAAGCCAGGAGAAGGCTTGAAAGGAATCAATTCAGAAGGGAAAAACCAGAAGATAAAGAATCTTCAACAGTCTATGCAATTAGAAAATGTTTCAATTGTGGAGGAAAAGGACACTTGGCTAGATTCTGCAAGAAAGGAAAATGCCACAATGCCAGCCAGAATGCTAAAAGGCATCAAAAGGATAAAAAATGCTTAGAGTTAGCCATGTATAGCAATGAAACTGTGAATAATAATTTATGGGTTGTACATAGTGGAGCATCGCACTGCATAACGAAAAATAAGAAAAGATTTATTAAGATGTCCACGAGTTCACAGCAGATATCGTTAGCTAATGGCTGGAAACTGAAAGCAAAAGGTGAAGGTATTGCACATTGTTCTTGCATGAAAGAAAATGTAAAAATGTTATATGTACCACAACTTAAGTTTAATTTGCTTTTGGTTAGAGTTTTGGTTAAACAAGGTGTTCTGTCCTTAATTAACATACTCGAGATCCCCGCGCTTTGATTGGCCAAAGCGCGGGGCTCTCCGATTGGTCAGGCGAGCCGCGCCGATTGGCTCGCTAGGAATCTCCCGCGATTGGTCCATTCGGATCGCGGGAGATTCAAAGTGGTGCCATTGGCTGCGGCCGCCGCGGCGAAAGGAAAAAAAGCCGCAGGCTTTTTTCCTTTCGCCAGTTCGGTTCCAACTCACAAATAAAGAGCTTGCACTAAAGTCACCGACTCCTGGCATTATTTCGCGGACACAACACTGGTGACGAAGGTGGGATCCAGACCCTGAACCGAACCACATGTCCGACGGAAGCCAGACGGGAGACCCACTATGGATTCCAGCCGTCATCACAGAAACAACAGGCCCACACTCGTACCGGCTACAAACAGCAGACGGACGAGCATGGAAACGCCACATCGACCAACTAAGGTCGAGGACTACCAACCAACAAACCACCGACGCACAAACAGGTGAAACCAACCCCCACAACACAAACCAAGGGGGGAGGGAACACCCAGGGGACCAAAACCAAAGAAGAATAAACCAGCAGTACTCACCGGAAAGCAGCCATCACGACCCCTCGCCAGGAAGAAACAGCCAGGCCAGCTCGACCGACCCGGAAAGACCGAGCGGGAGCGGCGAAACCCGCAGCTCAACCAACCCGGAAGGCCCAGGAGGGAGCTATGGAGAAAGGACCGGCCCGATCGACCAGCCGGTTCCCACGACGGCAGCAGGAGCAGCAGAGATCCCAACCGAACCGGCCGGGATCCAGCCTACAACTGAGTTGCGCAGGTCAAGTAAGCCCAGACGGAACCCCGCCTACCTACGCGACTACGCAACGTAAGGACTGAACCAAGAGGGGAGGGGTGTTCTGTCCTTAATTAACATACTCGAGATCCCCACACTTTGATTGGCCAAAGCGCGGGGCTCTCTGATTGGTCAGGCGAGCCACGCCGATTGGCTCGCTAGGAATCTCCCGCAATTGGTCCATTTGGATCGCGGGAGATTCAAAGTGGTGCCATTGGCTGCGGCCGCCGCGGCGAAAGGAATAAAAGCCGCAGGCTTTTTTCCTTTCGCCAGTTCGGTTCCAACTCACAAATAAAGAGCTTGCACTAAAGTCACCGACTCCTGGCATCATTTCGCAGACACAACACTAGGTTATGTAGTTACCTTTAGAGGAGAAAACTGCATAATAGAAAAAGAAGGTAAAAAAGTGACTGCAACTTTAAAAGGTGAATTGTATGTGTTAAATGATAATCAATCAGAGGTAGCTAACACAGTGTATAATAACGTTAAACCTCATGATGAATACATACATTTGTTACACAGACGTTTAGGGCATATAAATTTTAAAATGCTAAAGCAAACAGTTGAACTGTCTGAAGGTATAAAACTGAAGCCTTGCAGTAAGTATTTGCACGGCAATAATTGCAGTCAAGAAAATAGCAACATAATACCAGCAAATAGAATTAATGGATTTAAAACTAAAAAGCCTCTAGAGGTCGTATTTGCTGATATTATAGGTCCTAAAAAACCAAGTATGGGAGGTGCTCATTATATATTAAGTATAATGGATCATTATTCTAGATATGGTTTCTGTTATTTAATAAAGAGTAAAACGGAAAAATATCTGAATTTCTTTAATTGATTGAAGTTTGCAGAAAGAAAAACTAAAAGGAAACTAGTGACTCTTGTAACTGATAATGGTATGGAATTTATAAATAATAAATTCCAAAATAGACTGAAGATGGCAGGTGTTGAACATAAAAGGTCTGCACCATATAGGCCACAATATAATTCCTTTATAGAAAGACGAGGCCATTCAGGATTACCTGAAAATTTGTGGGGAGAAGCAATAATGTGCTGTAATCATATATTGAATAATGTTGTTAACTCAACAGGTGAATTACCATTCACACGGTGGCATGGTAGAAAACCTGACCTAAGCTACATGCACACATTTGGAGCACCAGCATGGGTGCATATTCCTACACAACTGAGACATAAGGGGCAGCATAGGGCTAAAAAGTTATTCTTTGTAGGCTATAAATCTAATCACAAATCATACAGATTCTGGTGCGGTATCTGCCATCCCGCATTAGATGGGCGTCTCATGAAAGGGAGCAAGGGAGAGAGAAACGACACGAGACGAGGTTTCCTCTGGATGAGCGCGCCAAATATCTTGACACAGGCTCTTTTATTATGCTTTTTCACAGGGGGGTGAAATTCTTCAAAGCCCAGGGTAAACAAGACATTCATGAATTATAATAGCTTAGGTCAGCAGGAAATACATAAGATTTATAATAGCTCAGGTTAGTAAAGACAACAGGGTATCAGAAAGCGTAATTTATAGGAATTCAGGTCAATTTAAACATCATTCTGTATTGACAGCTGTTTAAACTCCTCTTCTCTTTTGCATGCCTGGCAAAGATCACTGAAGAGATAGGAGTCCTTATGTTTACATAAAGATACAATGCAGACAGGAATCTGATGTTTACAAAAAGATACAATGCTAGGATGGTACAGAATTGCACTGATAGTTACAACATCTCCTCTGTTTTTATTTTTTTATGACGAGTCTTCTTCCTTGTCCAAGAAAACAGGAACTAGTTTTCTGAAATGTTCTCCATCCCCATCATCTAGGCAGGCGTGCGACCCGTCAGCATCAGGGTTGTCCAAGGAGCAGTAACTCAGCAATGATATTTCTTCATCCGATGTTAAAGACATAACATGAGCTTGCAATAACACATCAGCATCAGTAGTCATGGAAGATAATTGATTTTTAAAAAATTGCAATATTCTATTAAAACAACAAGGTCCTATAATACATATCAATATAATGATTATTAATGGTCCTGCCAACGCAGTTAAAAGAGTTGTAAGCCATGGTGAAATAGAAAACGAACCTTGATACCAATTAAGCATTTTTCTAATTCATTCATAGAATCCAGCACGACCTCACTGCTATCAGCATAGAAACAACATTCTCCTTTAAACCACCACCCCTGCTATCAGCATTGTCGTATCCGCAATCAAGACTCGTAGTCGGTGACTTTCAATTCAAGCTCTTTATTAACACTGGTGGAACCGAACCGCCAAAGACAAAAAGCTTGCGGCTTTTATATCTTTGGCTTCGGCGGCCGCGGCCAATGGCAGCGATTCAAGTCTCCCGCTCTCGGCTTGAACCAATCGTGGGAGACTCCAATCGGGCCAATCAGGCGCGGCTCGCCTGGCCAATCAGAAATCCCTGCGCCTTAGCCAATCAAGGCACGGGGATTTCGAGTAGTCCATTTGCATACATGACACCCCTCCCCTCTTGGTTTGGTCTTCTCACGTGGTGTAGTCACGCAGGTAGGCGGGGCTCCGTCGAGTCCTAGATGACCTGCGCAATTCATTTCCTTGTTGTGTCTCGGTAGGGGCGGTCATCTTTTTGGCTGCTCCTGCCTCTGAGCGAACCGGCTGGATGATCGGGCCGGTTCCTTCGCCGCGGCTCCCGCCTGGGCCTACCGGGTCGGTTGAGTCGCGGATTCCGCCGCTCCCGCTTGGCTTCTCCGGGTCGGTAGAGCTGGCCAGACGGTTCTTCTCTGGCTGTGACTCGTGAAGGCTGCGTTCTGGTGAGTTTTTAATTTTTATTTGTTCTTGTGGTTGTTTAACCGGGTGTTCCCTCCCCCCTTGGTTCGTGTCTTGGGGGTTGAGGTTAGTCAATGTTCGTGATCGGAGCTGGTCGATATGTCGTTTCCAGGCTCGCCCGTCGGTGGTTTGGAGCCGGTACGACTTTGGACCAGTGATCTGAGTTATGACGGCTGGGATCCATAGGGGGTCCCCCGTCATGTTTTTGGCGTATACTAGATCGCCTGGTTCAAATGTCCGATACCTGGAGCTGGAGTCTGGGGGCTGTTCCGGATTGTAGGTTGGGTGTAGGCGGTCGAGTGGGGATCGCAGCTTCCTGCCCATCAGGAGCTCAGCAGGGCTCTTGTTGGTGGTTGTATTTGGCGTGATGTGCTGTATGAAGAGCAGCCTGTTGATCTTGTCGTTGATCTCCCCGTGGTCCATTTTCCGGAGGGTCTTTTTTGTAAACTGGACCATCCGCTCCGCCCTACCGTTCGCCGCCGGATGCGCCGGTGCCGTTAACGCGTGGCGGATGCCTTTTTCTGCCAGGAATCGTTCAAAATCGATGGATGTAAACTGTGGTCCGTTGTCCGAGACAACGACGTCTGGGAGGCCGTGGGTGGCAAACAGCTTACACAGTTCTTTAATGACGGCCTCCGTGGTGGTGGATTTCATGTCGGCCACCTCTAGCCAGTTTGAGTATGCGTCAACTGTGATTAAAAAGGTGTGGCCATTTGTGGGGCCGGCAAAGTCTAAATGTATTCTGGACCAGGGTCCCCGAGGTGTCTCCCAGTCCCGGATAGGTGCCGTGGGTGGGCTGGATCTGGTCTCCTGGCACCGGTGGCATTTGGCGACCCATGTTTCAATTTGTCTGTCCATGCCAGGCCACCAAGCGTAACTCCTGGCCAGGGCTTTGGTCCTGACGATGCCAGGATGACCCTCGTGCAACATCTCTAGGACCCTGTTCTGTAATTTAGTCGGAATTACCACCCTGTCTCCCCAAAGGATACATCCTCTTAGTAGTGAAAGTTCCGTCTGGCGCTGGCGGAAAGGTTTAAAAGTCTCGTTATCGTCTTTTTCCGGCCAGCCTTTTTGCAGCCAATGTAAGATTGGCGCTAAGTGTTTGTCCTTAACCGTTTCCCTCGCTATGTCCGATGCGGTAATGGGTAAACACTCGATGGACAGGGTATTTGTTGTTGGTGCAGGGTCAGGGTCAGAGTCAGGTAAGGGGGAACGGCTTAAAGCGTCCGCGTGCGATATCTTCTTACCTGGCTTGTGTAGCAGTTCATAGTTGTATGCTGCCAGGAATTCAGACCATCTTGTCATCCGGGGTGACAAGATGTTTGGTGTGGGACGGTTTCCCGCGAGAATGCCCAGCAACGGTTTATGGTCAGTCACTATTTTGAATGGGCGGCCATAAAGGTACTCGTGGAAACGCTTAACGGCGGCCACTATAGCCAAAGCTTCTTTGTCCAGCTGGCTATAGTTCCGCTCTGGTTTAGTCAGAGTTCTCGAGAAAAATGCGATAGGTGCTTCTCTCTGGTCTGGGAGGGTATGGCTGAGGACAGCGCCGACGCCGAAGGGTGATGCGTCGCAAGTGACAGCTACAGGTAGGGTTTCGCAGAATTGCATTAGGACGGCATCAGAGGTGAGGAGGTCTTTGGTCTTTTGAAAAGCTGTTTGTTCCCGTCTCCCCCAAGTCCAGGCTGCCTTCTTGTCCAGGAGTCTATGTAAAGGTTCCGCTGCCGTAGCCTTTTGAGGTAGGAAGACATTATAGAAGTTTAGTAAACCTAAGAACGCTTGCAGCTCTAATTTGGACTTTGGGGTGGGGGCTTCTTTGATGGCCTTTACTTTTTTCGTTGTGGGGTGGATGCCCTGTTGGTCTAGGAGGTAGCCCAGAAACTCTACTTGTTTTGTACAAAGTTGGCATTTTTCGCGTTTGACTTTAAGTCCTGTTTCTTTAAATTTCGTTAAGACTTGTCTTAAACGGTTTTCTAGTTCAGCTTCATTTGGCGCCGCCACTAATACGTCATCGAAGTAGGGCACCACCCCCTTGATGCCTTGCAGCAAGCGTTCCATCAGGCTCTGGAAGATGCCTGGTGCCACGCTGACCCCAAATTGAAGTCTGTTACATTTAAAAGCCCCCCGGTGGGTCACTATTGTTTGGGCCTCTGCCGTTTCCTCGTCCACAGGTAGTTGTTGATAGGCTTGTGCGAGGTCGAGCTTAGCAAAAACTTTGCCCCCTCCCAGTGAGTGCAGTAAATGTTGCACTACCGGGACTGGGTAGGCGCTTTGCTGCAACGCGCCATTTAGAGTGGCCTTATAGTCCCCGCAGATTCTCACGGACCCGTCTGGTTTTATTGGGGTCACTATAGGGGTTTCCCATCTGGCGTGATCTGTCGGTTGTAACACCCCTTGTCTGACGAGCTTGTCTAGCTGCTCGTCGATTTTGGGCTTTAATGCAAAGGGTACCCTTCTAGGCTTAAGCCGCTTCGGGGGAACCCTTGGGTCTAAATCAAATGAAATAAGGGGCCCCTGGTACTTGCCCAATTCTCCATTGAAGACCTCCTGGAATTCTTCGGTTAGCCGCTGTTCCCAAGCTTCAATGGATACGTGGTTGACACCTGTCAGCGCGATGTTAAGCGGAGCAAACCATTGTAACCCCAGCAGGCTAGGGCGGTCGCGGTCGACTATTGTGAGTGGAAGTTGTTCTGTATGGCCTTTGTAGGTTATGTTAAAGTTCTTGGTGCCCACTACCGGAACGCGATTACCTTGATAGTCTTTTATGATGATTTTTTGGGTAGGTACGTTTCTTCTTTGTAGTGTAGGCACTAGTTGCTTGATTTCGCGCCAAGCAATCATAGAAAGGTAGGAACCGGAGTCCACTTCCATCTTACATGGTCGACCCTCTATGTGAACTTCTACGTGAACCTTTCTAGCTCCGTCGGAAATGGCGTGGCCAATGGTCACCGTCTGGTGGGTTTCCTCTTTGCGCCGGCTGTCACTGCTTCTTTGCGATCGTTGTCTCTGGTCCCATCGACCCGTTGGCTGGCGCTCTCTGGCTCTGGGCGGGGAGTTTTCTCTCTTCCTGTCAAGTTGTTCTCGTTTGGGCGGGCTGCGGGGTTTTTTCTGGCGGCAAACTCGAGCGATGTGGCCTCGTCGGTCACAATGCCTGCAGATAGCGTCGAAGAATCGGCATTCTGACCTGGGGTGGTCGCCGCCGCAACCGGCGCAGTTGGTCCTCGACCTGCGACCTCTTTGGCTTCGCTGTTCGCCTCGTCGCATTTGTACACGGTGTATGTCCTCCTCGTCATCTGACGCGCTGGAGGTTGATTGGTATTCACCGTAGTGTGCGGTCGCTTCGCTTCTGGTGTCGGCCGGCCTCGCGGGGTTGTTGTTCCCGCCCTTCGCGTCAGATCTTCGCATGGTGTCTGCTGACGTGCGGGTGGCTTCTGCTGCTGCGGCCGCAGTGAGGGCATCGGCTAGGCTGATGTCGCCTTTTGCCATGAGACGGCTCTGGAGTGTCGGATCCCATAGCCCGAGCACGAAGCGGTCTCTGATGAGACTATTAAGCCCTTCAAACTCACAGAGTCCTCCCAGGCGCCGTAATTCAGCGACAAAGTCGCTTAATTTCTCATTCGGTTTCTGGTTTCTGCGGTAGAACTCGTTTCGCCGTATCAGGATGGGGACCTCGGGGGCGTAATGGCGTCTCAGTATGGGCTCGAGGACGTCCCAGTCTATGGCGGTTGCGTCTGCTGGTTTGGCCAATGCCTTGGCCATCTGGAAGACTTCTGGTCCGCAGTGTGTGAGAAAGACGGCGCGTTTTAGTGGGCCCGGGGCGTCCTTCATGCCGGCGCATTCCAGATACATCCGGAATCGATCCGAGTACGATTCCCAGTCCTCGGCGGCGGGGTTGAAGGGAGCGGGCGGTGCTATTTTCGCCATCTTCGCTGTCGCTGGTTCTTAAACGGATACGGGGTTCGGTTCAAAGGCGAGATCCCACCTTCGTCGCCAGTGTCGTATCCGCAATCAAGACTCGTAGTCGGTGACTTTCAATTCAAGCTCTTTATTAACACTGGTGGAACCGAACCGCCAAAGACAAAAAGCTTGCGGCTTTTATATCTTTGGCTTCGGCGGCCGCGGCCAATGGCAGCGATTCAAGTCTCCCGCTCTCGGCTTGAACCAATCGCGGGAGACTCCAATCGGGCCAATCAGGCGCGGCTCGCCTGGCCAATCAGAAATCCCCGCGCCTTAGCCAATCAAGGCACGGGGATTTCGAGTAGTCCATTTGCATACATGACAAGCATAAAAACAACATTCTTCTTTAAGGGCAGCACACAATCCCCCTTGTTTTAAAAATAACAGAGCTAAGCCTCTACGATTTTGCAAGAGAGGGGGTGTTCCATGGATACCTATAGGGATATAAAATCATCAGAGTTATACACATTAATTTTTGGTACAAGCCATACTTGAATGCAAAAATGATTTGGATTTAACAATTTCATCCCCGTGGATACATGCCATGAAACCAGTGTAACAAACTCAAACAAAATTATTGCCAGGGATAAAATACATTCCTTTCAGGCGTGATGTTAAAGTTCCTCCTGCAGTTTTGTGGATTGCAGGATATCCCCCGGTTGTGTGGGTGCGTCTGCCAAATTGAATTGAAGTGGTGGGTAGAAGTTTTCTATGCAAGAAAAATTGGTTGTAGAACTTAAACGAACTTTTTGAGAGTCAGTTATAGTCCAGGCCATATTATCTCTTCTATGAGGCTTCTGCAGATCGTCATGGGCAGTTCTTTGGAAGCGTTGCTTATTGACAGGATCAGAGCTCGGGTATATAAAAACATGACAAGCAGGAGAGAGGCTTATGGACAAATTAGTTGTAGAACATTTACCAGATGAGGAAGGAATACAATTAATAGAAAAAGGATAATAATTACAATAATGACAATGAAGATAAACTTGATCATTCATTAAGAACGTTAAGTGGGGTGGGGAAACCCTTGATACAATATAAGGACATTCAGATCCCCCTATGTTTAGATTAAAAAGAGGAAAAGATTTTAAGGTTCCTTTCCATAGGAAGAGTAAAGAAGAAACAAAAGAGCGAGGGGTAGAGTGTTCTTTAAAATAAAACAGAAATGACAGTGAAAACTTATGGATAGCATTTTCATGACATACCCACGTGGAACAAGTATAATAGCCTTCTGTTAATGAAATGATTTTAACACGAATAGTCTTTTGACAGGAAGCATAGGTTTTGTTGAAGTAAGGTAGAAATTGCAAAGAAGATATAGGCAAGAATATCAGGAAAGATTTTTAAGATACAGATGTAGCAGATAAATTCCCATGATAGGGTCTTACTGCCTGACCAGGCATTCAGAGAGTGGTTTTTTCTGGCAGTAAGATCGCAGCGTTTCCTCTCCCCCAAGCTCAGCAGGACTCTGCCAAGCAGAATAATGACAGTCTGTTAGGAGGGAGGAAAAATGACAAAAAGCAGTAGAAGTAGGAGGAATTTAGTTTTAAGAAAGTTTAGATTAAAAAGACAAATGTTAAGAGAGTTTTGCAATGCTGGGAGGTTCGGGGGTTTTTCCCGCAATGAATACCAATTAAGAGCACGTTTCAGAGATAAGTGAGCTAGCCTAATAGCCTGTCCCCAGGCTGTTGCAGGGAATCCCAAACTTGTGGATTACATCCCATCTGTTACAGAAGTCCTGAAAAGCAGAACTTGTGTAGGCAGATCCATTGTCTTCTTTGATTTCTTTTGGACGTCCCAGCGAGGCAAAGGTACGAATTGAATAATTGTTTTACAGCTTCTCCCCTTTGAGGAGTAGCCAAAATAAATCCTGAATATGTATCTATTGAAACGTGCAAATATTTCCATGGGGCAAAAGGTGGATACTAAGTTACATCCATTTGCCAAATTTCACAAGCTTTTAATCCTCTAGGATTTTACTCCTATGGGAATGGAATGTAGCAGCTTCTGCCTGAGTTAGAGAAAATTAAAAAGTTATCATAACTTGGCAGAGGAGATTCAAACACACTCCCTGCTTCTATTTTTTGATGGACTTTTAAAGCCTCCATAATTTTCCTCCAAGTGACCAAAAAGCCAATAGGTGCACGAGGAGGACAATGGAGATATTCACCAATTTTTTGCCAATTGGAAAATTTTTAAGGACCCTTCCTCTGAATAATTGGGACAATGTTGCCACACATAAGCCAATAATGCAGCAATAGATTTCCTTTTTATGGGAAAGCCCTTTAAATTAGCAGAGTATTTAGAAGAAGCGACTAGCTCTCTCAATTCCTTCTGCTGTTGAGAAAAGCCTCCACCCATACTTACTAAAGTCGAGACCATCTTTCAGATCCGATGAGGTGCAATTCGCTCAGGCGCCTGGCGATGCACAGCTCCAACCGAGCTGATAAGTATGGGCGTGCCGCTGCGTATCCCCCTTAGGGAATCACGTCGGGGTCACCAAAATGCGGTATCTGCCATCCCGCATTAGATGGGCATCTCATGAAAGGGAGCAAGGGAGAGAGAAACGACACGAGACGAGGTTTCCTCTGGATGAGCGCGCCAAATATCTTGACACAGGCTCTTTTATTATGCTTTTTCACAGGGGGGTGAAATTCTTCAAAGCCCAGGGTAAACAAGACATTCATGAATTATAATAGCTTAGGTCAGCAGGAAATACATAAGATTTATAATAGCTCAGATTAGTAAAGACAACAGGGTATCAGAAAGTGTAATTTATAGGAATTCAGGTCAATTTAAACATCATTCTGTATTGACAGCTGTTTAAACTCCTCTTCTCTTTTGCATGCCTGGCAAAGATCACTGAAGAGATAGGAGTCCTTATGTTTACATAAAGATACAATGCAGACAGGAATCTGATGTTTACAAAAAGATACAATGCTAGGATGGTACAGAATTGCACTGATCGTTACAACATTCTGGGAAAAAGGTACATCTAGAGTTTACTGTAGTGCTAGTGCACAATTCCTTGAACATGTAGGATGGGAAAAACTGGAACAAGATTCAAGTAAGGGTGTAATCATAGAAACCTACAAAAGACCAAAACAACATATCAGTAATAAGAAGAATACAATTAAAGAGGAAGTACAGGAAGAGCACATAGGACCAGAACAGGAAGAAATAGGTGAAAAGGAAGAAATAGATAACCAGGAACATGGTAGTACATGAAAGTCTACCTGTAAGCCCTGTAATACCTCGACGCTCAACACTTGAAACCAGACCACCTGACAGGTACCAAGCAAGTGTAGTTTGCCAAGTTAGTAAAGTTCCAACTACTGTTGAAGAACTTAGAATGTATCCTGCAAAGGAACAAGAAAATTGGCAATAAGCAATGGAGAAGGAATTAAATTCATTGAAACAAATGGAAGTTTATGAAAATGTTAAATTACCTCCAGGAGAAAAGTCCATTGGCTGTAAATAGATATTTAAATTAAAAACAGGTAAAAATGGAACTGTTACCCATAAGGCTAAGTTGGTAGCTCAAGGATTTAATCAAACTGCATGTGATTATGATGAAGTATTTGCACCGAGTCTAAAAGCAACAACCTTGAGAGCAGCTTTAGTGTGGGCAGCTAAGAAGAACTATATCATAAATCACTTAGATGTAGAAACTGCCTATCTGCATGCACTGTTAGGGATAACATTGGTTACCTAACTTAGTTTGGGTAAAATAATATATATAAACTTTGTTAGTGAGTTTAAGTGTGTGTATCACTTTAACTGTTAAAACATGCATTTTGGGTACGGTTGTAAAATCACCATAAGAGGGAGCAAGAGAACCGACTGTTTGCTGGCTTTTACTGGATTGCTGACAATGATGGATTCATGGTGATAACTGCGTGTTTCCCTGCTGTTGCTGAATGAAGAAAAGAGGTTTGATTTTCTTCATATCTCTAACTGCAAAAGAGATATATTACTGGACTGATTATTTGTAAGTTTACTGACCTCTTTTTCGACACTGGACTTTGCAACTGATTCATCTCTGGATGGACTGAACTAGTGTATTACATATGGACTATTTGACTATGCTATAACTCTTGCTGGAATAAAAAACTATTTAACTGGCACAGTGTATCTGTTTTACTGAGTGTAAGCTACAACAACGTTTATCTCAAATATTTTGCCTGCCTGCTAGACTGCCGTTGCACGTTCTGCTAGGGTGTGTATCCCTAACACTGGTTATGGGCCCAGGTGCACAGTCAGACTAACCAGGATATAACAGGCTTAGATTAAAGTGAGAATTTGTGTAGTTACACAATACTGTAAACAGACAGCTGTGTTTTATTAATAATAGTTTAATATCCAGAAAAAGATGGCACAAGTCAATTTACCAAGTTTGTCTCTAATATCCAAACTGGATGGGACAAACTATGGTTCATGGTCTATGAAATGCAGCCTACATCTATGCAGAGAAGATTTGTGGAGTATAATTCAAAACCCACCAGAAGTAGATGCATGGGATCTGGAAGATGAGGATGATGCCCAGAAAATACAAGAATATAAACTGAAGAATGAGCAAGCTCTCTGTATAATAGGACTGACACTCTCTGACCAGCAGCTTGTACATATACGTGGAGAAGAAACAGCTGCGAAATGTTGGGAGAATTTAAAGAAGATTTATGTTCGAGACAGTGTAGGAGCACATATAAATCTTACATGGAAACTGTTCAGAACACACCTTCAAAAGAATGGAGACATGTTGACTCATTTAAACACTATGAAGAGAATTTTTCAGGAACTGCATGAAAAAGAACTTATCTTCACAGAACTATACCAAGTTTATATAATTTTGTCTTCTTTAGATGAGAGCTACGATGACTACATAACTTCACTTGAAGTACTGCCAAAGATAACCTTACATTAACTGACATTACTGGCAGATTAATTGAAGAAGCCAGGAGAAGGCTTGAAAGGGTGCAACTCAGAACGGAACAACCACAATGTGAAGAAGAGAAAATACCTTTGTCAGCCTATACAATTAGAAAATGTTTTAATTGTGGAGGAAAAGGACATTTGGCTAGATTCTGCAAGAAAGAAAAATGCCACAATGCCAGCCAGAATGCTAAAAAGCATCAAAAGGATAAAAAATGCTTAGAGTTAGCCATGTATAGCAATGAAACTGTGAATAATAATTTATGGGTTGTACATAGTGGAGCATCGCACTGCATAACGAAAAATAAGAAAAGATTTATTAAGATGTCCACGAGTTCACAGCAGATATCGTTAGCTAATGGCTGAAAACTGAAAGCTAAAGATGAAGGTATTGCATATTGTTCTTGCATAAAAGAAAATGTAAAAATGTTATATGTACCACAACTTAAGTTTAATTTGTTTTTGGTTAGAGTTTTGGTAAAACTAGGTTATGTAATTATCTTTAGGGGAGACAATTGCATAATTGAAAAAGAAGGTAAAAAAGTGACTCCAACTTTAAAAGGTGAATTGTATGTCTTAAATGATAATCATTCAGAGGTAGCTAACACAGTTTATAATAATGTTAAACCTCATGATGAATGCATACATTTGTTACGCAGACGTTTAGGGCATATAAATTTTAAAATGCTTAAACAAATGGTAGAACTATCTGAAGGTATAAAACTGAAGCCTTGCAGTAAGTATTTGCACTGCAATGCGTGCAGTCAAGAAAAAGGCAAGGTAATGCCAGCAAATAGAATTAATGGATTTAAAACAAAGGAGCCTCTAGAGGTCGTATATGCTGATATTATAGGTCCTAAAAAACCAAGTGTGGGAGGTGCTCGTTATATACTAAGTATAATGGACCATTATTCCAGATATGGTTTCTGTTATCTAATGATGAGCAAAACGGAAACATATTAAAATTTCTTTAATTGGCTTAAATTCGCAGAAAGAAAAACTAAAAGGAAATTAGTAACTCTTATAACTGATAATGGTACAGAATTTATAAACAATAAATTCCAAAATAAACTGAAGATGGCAGTTGTTGAACCTATAAAGTCTGCACCATATAGGCCACAACATAATTCCTTTATAGAAAGACAAGGCCAAACAGTACAAGCAATGGCTCATACTATGTTGTTGGATTCAGGATTACCTGAAAATTTGTGGAGAGAAGCAATAATGTGTGGTAATCATATATTGAATAATGTTGTTAACTCAACAACAGGTGAATTACCATTCGCACAGTGGCATGGCAGAAAACCTGACTTAAGCTACATGCACACATTTGGAGCACCAGCATGGATGCATATTCCTACACAACTGAGACATAAGGGGCAGCATAGGGCTAAAAGGTTATTCTTTGTAAGTTATGAATCTAATCACAAATCATACAGATTCTGGGAAAAAGGTACATCTAGAGTTTACTGTAGTTCTAATGCCCAATTCCTAGAACATGTAGGATGGGAAAAACTGGAACAAGATTCAAGTAAGGAAGGAGAAGGCGGAGCTTCGTTTCGGTGATACAGCTGCGATCTCGGGGCTCTGAGATCGCAGCCGATATTTTCGCCCCTAGTCAGTCCCAATGAACCTAAACCGTCCCGTAGAGATGGGGATTGTGAAGGGCACTGTCCCAGGATCCCAGAGATATCGCAAAATCTCTGGTTTGATCCGGGAGAAGCCTTTTGCTGGTGGTGGAGAGGCAGCCTCCATACCTGCTGAAGTCGGGACAGCTCCGGAAGGAAAGTGGCTGGAAAGAAAGTGTGTCAGCTGGGTGAGAAACTTCTTTTGTGTTGTAAATTCGCTGAGATTTGAAAGGGCATCCTGAACAGAGAAGAAACCTGTGAGATTTTTTTTTGACCAAAACTGTTTGAGTGGTGTTTTTCTTAAAGTGATGTCAAATTGAGGCTTGGATTTTTTTTCTTCTTTTTCTTACTTTTTTGGGGGGGACTTTAGTGTGACTTTGTAGTTAACTGGATTGAATTTTCTCTTATATATATTCTTATGCTTCTTTTGATTTTATAATTTTCTTTTAGGATAGAGGCTCCCTTTGGCTATTTTTTTTTTTTTTGTATACATTATTCCTTTTTTCTGGATGGGGGGGGAAGAGCATTAAGAAACTTTGCAACACTGCCAACTAGAGGCTTGAAAATATTTTATTTGAATTGGAGAGAACTGTAAGAAGACTCCTTCTCAAGGACATTTCAATGTGACAAGATAGAGGGAGAGCACAGCAAAATATTATTACAGGTGTTTTCCTGGACTCTTATCAATATTTTAACACTTGTTTTCCTGGACTCTTATCAATATTTCAACACTTGAGGCTTGGCTTTGAAGCTGCTGGAGAAGAGAGTCATAATAAGAGCCTTGGATAAATAAATAAAGTGCAGTGTGTGGCTTCTGTATGGTGTTTCTCTATATATATTACTTGTGATATCCTTACTCACTAGCCTTTTTGTAAATTTTAATTCTAGTAATATTCTTATTTTTGCTTTTTATTTTAAAGGGAAAGCCTCAGAGTTTTTTCTTTAATTTTCTTTTTTTCTCCTTATTTTTATTGGGATTTTTTTGCTCTTTATATCCATGTTTTTGGACCACTCTGTTTTTCTTTTTTGATTATTGAGATTTCTCAACTGGATTAAGGTGTGAAGAACCTGAAGGAATTTCTTCTCTTTTTGTTCTTTCTTGCTCTTAATCAATATTATTATTTTTGGGTTTTTTTTCTTTCTATTTTTCCTTTTTTATGGTGGACTACTTTGTAATTGGATTAGGGTCTAGAAGAACCTGAAGATCTTTCTTCTTCCTTTATTCCTTTTTCTTCTTTGGTTTTGGGCCTTTTTTTTTTCATTTTGGATTATAATTGGCTATTCTACCAGTTGGATTAAAAGTTAAAAAGAATTTGAAGATTTGGAAGCATTAAAATGAGCAGGAAACCAATACCATCTGGCATTTCTACTTCTACCTCTGCTTCCCCACCAGCTGGAGAACAACGTTTAATTCAGACAATGTTGAAGCAAGATAAAGAACAAGAAAAAGTAACTTTACAGATGATTATGCAAGGAATCCAAGATCTCAGTATAAAATCGGATATCATTGAACAAAGAATAGAGAAGACTGATGAAAAAGTGGAAAATATTAAACAAATGATGGGGAAGTATGAGGAGAGATTCCAAAAAATTGAGGAAGAAGGAAAACAAAGAGAGGAGAAGATTGGAAATATTGACAGTAGATTAACAGTGGTTGAACAAGAAAAAGTGGGATGTTGAGGTGGGAGATGGAAAGGTCAGAATTTTATCTCAGATTTCAAAATATAGAAGAGGAAAAAGGAGAAAATTTGGCTGCGATAATGATAGAAATTTTGGCAGATGCTTTGGAAACTACAGAGGAAAAGATGATGGATGGAGTAGATGAGGTATATTGAGTTTATACAAGATATGCGATGAGAAATAAATTACCAAAGGAAGTCCATATTAGATTTACCAAAAAAATCCATTAAAACACAAATATTACAAGTGGTAAGAGAGAAAACATTGAAATACAAAGATAAAGAGATTGTGGTTTTAAAACAAATACCCAGAAGAGTGAGAGAGATGAGAAGAGAATATCGATTTCTGACCAAAATGCTACTGGAAAACGAAGTGAATTATAGATGGCTGATTCCAGAAGGACTAATGTTTAGGTGGCAAGAGCAGAGACATAGAATTGATTCAATTGAGAAAGCAGAACTTTTCCATGCAGAATTTTTTGGAAGAAGAAAAGAGGAGGCAGAGAAAGAGGTCTCATTAATTGAGTTTCAAGAGGAACAACTGGAGACTGAAAAAGAGAAAGGAGCTGTAGGTGGACAGATGGATAGTAAAGAACAGTGTGAAGTGAGATCCACGAGAGCTGTTAGACCTAAATATAAAGCATAATCATGGAAGAAAAATAACTGATTACAATGAATATAAATGGACTTAATTCAGCTGTTAAAAGAAGGAAAACTTTTCATAAATTAGAGAAATTAAAATTTGATATAATTTGTCTACAAGAAGTTCATATTAAAAAACAACATGAACAATTGTTAGTACAGCCAAAATTGGGGAAAATATTTACTTCTTTGACTCAATGTAAGAAAAGAGGAGTGGTTCTATACATCAAAGAGGCTATCCCAGCAAAACTGATCTACACGGATGAAGACAGAAGAGTATTAATGGTGGAAATAATGGACAATAAAAATACTCTTGATTGAGGAGAAGGCGGAGCTTCGTTCCGGCGATACAGCTGCGATCTCGGGGCTCTGAGATCGTAGCCGATATTTTCGCCCCTGGTCGGTCCTAACGGACCTAAACCGTCCCGTAGAGACGGTGATCGTGAAGGGTACTGTTCCAGGATCCCAGAGATATCGCAAAATCTCTGGTTTGATCCGGAAGAAGCCCTTTCGCTGGCGGCGGAGAGGCAGCCTCCATAGCTGCTGAAGTCGGGACAGCTCCGGAAAGAAAGTGATTGGAGTGAAGTGTGTCGGCTGGGTGAGAAAAACTCTTTGGTGTTGTAAATTCGCTGAGGTTGGAAAGTTCATTCTGAAGAGAGAAGAAAGTTGTGAGGTTTTTTTTTTTGACTGAAATTGTCTGGGTGGCGTTTTTTAAAGTGATCTCAAATTGAGGCTTGGGGTGTTTTTTGTTTTTTTTTCTTTCTATATTTTTTGGGAAAGATTTTACTGTGACTTTGTAGGTAACCGGATTGAATTTTCTCTTATATATATTTTATGCTCCCTTTGATTTTTTAACTTTCTTTAGGATAGAGGCTCCCTTTGGTTATTTTTTCTTTTTTTCTTTTCTGTATATATTATTCCTTTTTTCCGGATGGGGGGGAGAAAGAGCATTAAGAAACTTTGTAACACTGCCAACTAGAGGCTTGAAAGTATTTTATTTGAATTGGAGAGAATTGCAAAAAGACCTCATCTCAAGGACATTTTAACGTGATAAGATAGAGGGAGAGCACAGCAAAATATTATTGCAGGTGCTTTCCTGGACTGTTATCAACAACACTTGAGGTTTGGCTTTGAAGCTGCTGGAGAAGAGAGTCATAACAAGAGCCTTGGATAAATAACAAAGTGCAGTGTGTCTTCTTATATATACCCCATTCGCTAGCCTTTTTCTAAATTTCAATTCTAGTAATATTTTTATTTTTGCCTTTTATTTTAAAGGGAAAGCCTCAGAGTTTTTTCTTTTTTCTTCTTTATTTTTCTTTTCTTTTTTATTGGGACTTTTTTGCTTTTCATATTTATGTTTTTGGACTACTTTGTTGTTGTGGTTGTTGTTGTTGTTTTTTGGATTATTGAGACTTTTTAATTGGATTAAGGTGTGAAGAATCTGAAGGAACTTTTTGTTTTTTTCTCTTTTTGCTTTTTCTTTTTTCTTTTTTCTTTTGCTCTTAATCAATATTATTATTTTTGGATTTGTTTGTTTTTTCCTTTCTATTTTTTCCTTTTTTATGGTGGACTATCTCGTAATTGGATTAGGGTCTAGAAGAACCTGAAGATCTTTCTTCTTCCTTTTTTCCTGTTTCTTCTTTGGTTTCGTGTTTTTTACTATTGGAGTTCTCCATTTTGGATTATAATTGGCTGCTCTACCAGTTGGATTAAAAGTCAAAAAGAATTTGAAGTTTTGGAAACATTGAAATGAGCAGGAAACCAATACCATCTGGCATTTCTGCTTCTACCTCTGCTTCCCCACCAGCTGGAGGACAACGTTTAATTCAGACAATGTTGAAGCAAGATAAGGAACAAGAAAAAGTAACTTTACAGATGATTATGCAAGGAATCCAAGATCTCAAGACAAAATCAGATATCATTGAACAAAGAACAGGAAATATTGAACAAAGAACAGAAAATATTGAACAAAGAACAGAAAATATTGAACAAAGAGCAGAAAATATTGAACAAAGAATAGAGAAGACTGATGAAAAAGTGGAAAATATTAAACAAATGATGGTTAAGTATGAGGAGAGATTCCAAAAAATTGAGGAAGAAGGAAAACAAAGAGAGAAGAAGATTGGAAATATTGACAGCAGACTAACAGCGGTTGAACAAGAAAAAGGTGGGATGTTGAAGTGGAAGATGGAAAGGTCAGAATTTTACCTCAGATTTCAAAATATAGAAGAGGAAAAAGGAGAAAATTTGGCAGCGGTAATGATAGAAATGTTGGCAGATGCTTTGGAAATTACAGAGGAAAAGATGATGGATGGAATAGATGAGATATATCGAGTCTATACAAGATATGCGATGAGAAATAAATTACCCAAGGAAGTCCATATTAGATTTACCAAAAAATCCATTAAAACGCAAATATTACAAGTAGTAAGAGAGAAAACACTGAAATACAAGGGTAAAGAGGTTGTGGTTTTAAAACAAATACCCAGAAGAGTGAGAGAGATGAGAAGAGAATATCGATTTCTGACCAAAATACTATTGGAAAATGAAGTGAATTATAGATGGCTGATTCCAGAAGGACTAATGTTTAGGTGGCAAGAGCAGAGATATAGAATTGATTCAATTGAGAAAGCAGAACTTTTCCATGCAGAATTCTTTGGAGGAAGAAGAGAGGAAGCAGAGAAAGAGGCTTTATCAATTGAGTTTCAAGATGAACAACTGGAGACTGAAAAAGAGAAAGGAGCAGCAGGGGGACAGATGGATAATAAAGAACAGCGTGAAGTGAGATCCACGAGAGCTGTTAGACCTAAATATAAAGCATAATCATGGAAGAAAAAAAACTGATTACAATGAATATAAATGGACTTAATTCAGCTGTTAAAAGAAGGAAAACTTTTCATAAATTAGAGAAATTAAAATTTGATATAATTTGTTTACAAGAAGTTCACATTAAAAAACAATATGAACAATTGTTAGTACAGCCAAAATTGGGGAAAATATTTACTTCTTTGACTCAATGTAAGAAAAGAGGTGTGGTTTTATACATTAAAGAGGCTATTCCAGCAAAATTGATTTACACGGATGAAGATGGAAGAGTATTAATGGTAGAAATAATGGACAATAATATAAAAATACTCTTGATTGCAATTTATGCTCCGAACGATAAACAAGAAGAGTTTTATAAAAAGCTACACATGAAAATAATTGGACTGGACTATGTTAATATAATTATGATGGGAGATTTTAATGGAATTGTGGACAATAAACTGGACTATATAGCAACAACAACCAAGCAAAATAGAAAGGCTCTCCCAAGGTCTTTTTCTAAAATGACAGATGAATTAACTTTAAAAGATATTTGGAGAGAAAGAAATGTTAAAGCTAAACAATATACTTTTTATTCAAATAGACATTTATCATGGTCCAGATTAGATATGATTTGGATCTCAACAGAACTAATATCTAATATTAAAGAAACAAATATTGAAACAAGTACTTGGGCAGATCATAGCCCAATGACAATTAAATGGAAGGGACAAAAAAAAAGATCGAGATGGACATTAAATAATACTATTTTAAAGGAGAAAGATTTTACACAATGGATGGAGAAGGAATTGGCTTTTTTCTTCAGAGAAAATAAAAAAGAAGATACTTCAACGCAAAATGTGTGGGATACAATGAAGGCATACGCTAGAGGTTTGATAATAGATTATACAAGAAAAAAGAATATTAGGAAAAGGCAAGCTTCTAAGGCCTTGGAAGATGAGTATAAAATTCTTGAAAAAGAATTACAGAAAATGCCACAGAAAAAGGATATTAAATTGAAGCTGGATGTAATCAAACATAAAATGGAATTAATAGAGAAAGAAGAACTGGCACAGAAAATTAGAAACTCTAAACAGAATTATTTTGAAGATGCAAATAAACCAGGTAGATGGCTAGCATATAAATTGAGAAAAGAGAAAGAATCAAGAAAAATATTGAAGTTAATAGATGAACAAGGCCAAGTTTGTTATGGGAATAAGGAGAAAAAAGAAATTATTCGAGATTTTTATGGGCAACTATATAAACAAGAGAATATTGATGAAGAAAAAGTCAAACAGTATTTTCAGGAAGCTAATTTACCGAAGATACCTAAAGAGACTGAAGAAATGCTAGAAAGCAATATAACAATGATGGAACTAAATGAAGCATTTAAGAGACAAAATAATGGGAAAGCTCCGGGTCCAGATGGGCTTCCAGTAGAATTTTATAAAACATTTCAAGAATTATTGAGCATCCCATTGTTAGAAGTTATGAATGAAGTTATGTTAAAAAAGATGATACCTAAAACATGGTCAGAGGCTTATATTACACTCATACCAAAGGAAGAGACTGACGCACTGCTAATTAAGAATTATAGACCTATTCCTTTATTGAATGCAGACAATAAAATCTTTGCTTCAATCTTAGCAGAAAGACTTAAAAAATATTTAAATAATTTTATTCACTCAGATCAAAATGGATTTCTGCCAAAGAGACAAATTAGAGACAATATGAGAGTAATCTTGGACACTTTGGAATACTATGAGGCTCATCCTGAAAAGCAAATGGCTTTGATATTCCTAGATGCTCAAAAAGCATTTGACAACGTGAACTGGAGATTTATGTTATTATTATTGGAGCAGATGGGTTTCGCTAAAAAATTTATTCAAGCAATAAAAGCTATATATAATAAACAGACAGCAAGGGTAATGATGGAGGGGGAACTTACAGATTTTATTAATATAAGGAAAGGCACAAGACAAGGATGCCCCCTATCTCCTTTGCTATTTGTGTTGACCTTGGAAGTGTTGAATAGAAATATTAGGGATGATAAAAGCATAAAAGGAATGAAAATTAAGAAGGAAGAATTCAAGCTACAAGCTTTTGCTGATGATTTAGCTTTTATTTTGGAAGATCCGCTAGAAACAGCTCCAAAGTTACTGGAAAGGATAGAGGCATATGGAGAGGTGGCTGGTTTGAAAATAAATAAAGACAAAACAAAGATTTTGACAAAGAATATGCTATTGAGACAGAGAGAAGAATTGGCAGATCTTTTGAAAATTCAAGTTACAAATAAGGTTAAGTATCTGGGAATATATTTGACAACAAGATGTAGCACATTAAAGGAGAATAATTATATTAAACTTAAACAACAGATAACTACAGATTTGAAGAAGTGGGAAAACTTGCAATTGTCATTAATAGGGAGAATTTCAA
Organism: Hydrophis major; assembly: GCA_033807585.1. Taxonomy (NCBI): domain Eukaryota; kingdom Metazoa; phylum Chordata; class Lepidosauria; order Squamata; family Elapidae; genus Hydrophis; species Hydrophis major. The sequence goes on from CM066329.1 coordinate 325,033,740, forward strand.
CAATTAAGATGAATATCTTACCTAGAATTTTATTTTTGTTTCAAACAATACCAATTAGGCTTGGAAAAGACTATTTTGAAGATTTAAATAAAATTATGTTGAAGTTTATATGGCAAGGGAAAAAAGCAAGAATAAAGCTAAAGCTTTTGCAAGATGCTAGAATTAGAGGAGGTTTTGGTCTGCCTAATTGGGAATTGTATTATCAAGCTGCAAGTTTGATGTGGGTCAAAGAATGGATAACATTAAGGAAACATAGGTTGTTGACATTAGAAGGGCATGACTTGCTATTGGGTTGGCATGCTTTTTTATGGTATAAGGGAACTAAAACACAGGGTTATTTTAGAAGACATTATGTACGGGAGTCTTTGTGGTTAAATTGGGAGAAGATAAAAAGACAATGTTATTTGAAAATTCCAGTTTGGTTATCGACCATTGAAGCATTTTCCTATCCTATAATCTACAGGAAGGAATAAACAGTTAGATATGGGGAACTTTTGGATGAAAATGGTGAACTTAAATCGATCCAAAACTTAGAGGAACAAGGTATAAGGATGAATTGGTTTTCATATGCACAAATACATTCAAGGTATGATGAAGATTCCAAAACGGAGGGATTTTATGATAAACAGACTGATTTAGATAAGATTTTGATGGGTACTGATGAGAAGGTGATTAAAAAACTATATGGTTATTTACTGGGAATGAAATTAGAGGAAGAACAAGTCAAAGAAACTATGATTGTTTGGGGGAAGAATTTTGGATATGGGATTGATTTAGAGAAATGGCAGAAATTGTGGTCTCAAAATTATAAAATGACAATGTCAACAGCATATAAAGAAAACTTGTATAAGATGTTTTACAGGTGGCACTTTCCTCCGACAAGAATAGCAAGAATGTTACAAATCTGAAAAATGCTGGAAATGTCATCAGATACCCGGCTCATATTACCATATGTGGTGGACTTGTGAGGATGCTAGAAAATATTGGACTATAATTCGCATGTGGTTGGAAAAAATGACAAAGAAACATATAGACTTGAAACCAGAGATCTTCTTATTGGGAATTTTACCTGATATACATAGTAAAGATTTGAAATGCCTGATTGTAAATGTATTAACAGCGGCCAGGATTGTATTTGCTAAAAATTGGAAGAATGAGAAAATACCATTACAGGAAGAAATTATTAAGAAAATATTGGAATGTGCTGAGATGAGCAGATTGACATTTGAAATTGGAGAGCAAGAGGATAAACAATTTTAGGAAATTTGGGATCTTTTTTATAAATGGCTAGATGATAAAATACGATAATAGAATATTTAGAATGCTAGATAGTAAGGAATATCTTTATTTTGCTATTATTTTGTTATTTGATATTATATTTATAAAGGATTTTTTAGGATTGATTTGATATGACTAGATGATTTGTTATAGAGTAAACTGGTTTAAAGTATTGTTAGCTCATAAAGCATGAATGATTAAAAATATAGTCAAAAACTTCTTTTTTTAGTGATATTGGGATATATAAGTTTGGATTGACAATATGAGTTGTTATGTAACATAATTGTAATTGAGACTACAGAATGAATGCACAAAAATGATGAACCAACTGACACACTGGATGTACATATAAGAGTTGATGTTTTTATGTTTTGTTTGTCTTGTTTGTTTGTAGAAAATTAATAAAACCTTTTTCAAAAAAAAAAGAAATACTCTTGATTGCGATTTATGCTCCGAATGATAAACAAGAAGAGTTTTATAAAAAGCTACACATGAAAATAATTGGACTGGACTATGTTAATATAATTATGATGGGAGACTTTAATGGAATTGTGGACAATAAATTGGACTACATAGCAACAACAACAAAGCAAAATAGAAAGGCTCTCCCTAAATCTTTTTTTTAAATGACAGACGAACTAACTTTAAAAGATATTTGAAGAGAAAGAAATGTTAAAGCTAAACAATATACTTTTTATTCAAATAGACATTTATCATGGTCCAGATTAGATATGATTTGGATCTCAACAGAATTAATATCCAATATTCAAGAAACAAATATTGAAACAAGTACTTGGGCAGATCATAGCCCAATGACAATTAAATGGAAGGGACAAAAAAAAGATCGAGATGGACATTAAATAATACTATTTTAAAGGAGAAAGATTTTAATAATACTATTTTAAAGACAATGGATGGAGAAGGAATTGGCCTTTTTCTTCAGAGAAAATAAAAAAAAGATACTTCAACGCAGAATGTTTTTGATACAATGAAGGCATATGTTAGAGGTCTGATAATAGATTATACAAGAAAAAAGAATATTAGGAAAAGACAAGCTTCTAAGGCCTTGGAAGATGAGTATAAAAGACTTGAAAAAGAATTACAGAAAATGCTACAGAAAAAAGATATTAAATTGAAGCTGGATGTAATTAAACATAAAATGGAATTAATAGAGAAAGAAGAATTAGCACAGAAATTCTAAACAGAATTACTTTGAAGATGCAAATAAACCAGGGAGATGACTAGCATATAAATTGAGAAAGGAGAAGGAATCAAGAAAAATATTGAAGCTAATAGATGATCAAGGCCAAGTTTGTTATGGTAATAAGGAGAAAAAGGAAATTATTCGAGATTTTTATGGGCAACTATATAAATAAGAGAATATTGATGAGGAAAAAGTCAAACAGTATTTACAGAATGCTAATTTACCGAAGATACCTAAAGAGACTGAAGAAATGCTAGAAAGCAATATAACAATGATGGAATTAAATGAAGCATTTAAGAAACAAAATAATGGGAAAGCACCAGGTCCAGATGGGCTTCCGGCAGAATTCTATAAAACATTTCAAGAATGTTGAGCATCCCATTGTTAGAAGTTTTGAATGAAGTTATGTTAAAGAAGATGATACCCAAAACATGGTCAGAGGCTTATATCACACTTATTCCAAAAGAAGAGGCTGACCCACTGCAAATTAAGAACTATAGACCTATTTCCTTATTGAATGCAGACTATAAAATCTTTGCTTCAATTTTAGCAGAAAAACTTAAAAAATATTTAAATAATTTTATTCATCCAGATCAAAATGGATTTCTGCCAAAGAGACAAATCAGAGACAATATGAGAGTAATCTTGGATACTTTGAAATACTATGAGGTTCATCCTGAAAAGCAAATGGCTTTGATATTTTTAGATGCTCAAAAGGCATTTGACAACGTGAACTGGAGATTTATGTTATTACTATTGGAACAGATGGGTTTTGCCAAAAAATTTATTGAAGCAATAGAAGCCATATATAATAAACAGACAGCAAAGGTAATGATGGAGGGGGAACTTACAGATTTTATTAATAAAAGAAAAGGCACAAGACAAGGGTGTCCCCTATCTCCTTTGCTATTTGTGTTGACTTTGGAAGTGTTGAATAGAAATATTAGGGATGATAAAAGCATAAAAGGAATGAAAATTAAGAAGGAAGAATTTAAATTACAAGCTTTTGCTGATGATTTAGTTTTTATTCTGGAAGAGCCGCTTGAAACAGCTCCAAGGTTAAGCGATAAAGCGTATCTTAAGATATCTTAAAAGGACAATGCACTATGCATTGTATTTGGAGCCAAAAGATGATCTGATTTTAAGTGCATATGCTGATGCAAGTTTTGCAATAGACATAAACACTAGGAAATCAACTTCAGGTTTGGCTATACTGTTAGGAAAAGCACTGATTGGTTGGAGGTCAATTACACAGCAACACATAAGTATGTCCACAATGGAAGCAGAATTTTCATGTCTATCTTTATTATGTACTGATTTAATTCTGTATAAACAGTTGTTATTGGATATGGGAATAACTGTTAATGATTCCATTGTAGTTTATGAGGACAATCAAGCAGCCATACTTGCTGTGAAAATGAGATCTAAGCATACAGATCTTAGATATCTGAATGTAAGACAATCTGTAAAAAATGGTTTAATGAGATTGGAATATTGTATGACTGAAGAAAATATTGCAGATCAATTTACAAAAGCCCAAGGTTCAGTCAAGCACAAGTAAAGTTGTGAAAACTATGGGTTAAAGTTGTAAATATATACATATACATATGGATCTTTGGTTATTTGGGTTTTCTCCTGCGTAAGATTGGAAGTATCTAGGCAACGTTTCGATGAAGTCTCATTCATCATCTTCAGGCTTGGTCTTCAGCTCTGTGCTTCTCAGCTTCCCACCTGAACAGAACACGCCTCCAGCCAATCAGAACACAGCCAACCCCCCAACCAATCAGAACACAGCCAAGCCCCCACCCAAAGAAGTCACACCCCCACTAGCAGTTAAAAGGAAAAAGCAGCTGCAAGCTCACATCACTCTCAGAAGCACAGAGCTGAAGACCAAGCCTGAAGATGATGAATGAGACTTCATCGAAACGTTGCCTAGATACTTCCAATCTTACACGGGAGAAAACCCAAATAACCAAAGATCCACATACAAATACCCGCGAGAACCTCAGAATATATATATATATATATATATATATATATATATATATATATATATATATATATATATATATATATATATATATATATAAGATTAGATTAGATTAGATTAGATTAGATTAGATTAGATTAGATTAGATTAGATTAGATTAGATTAGATTAGATTAGATTACCCAAAAGGGGAGAATGTTAGGAATAACATAGGTTACCTAACTTAGTTTGGGTAAAATAATATATATAAACTATGTAAATGAGTTTAAGTGTATGTATCACTTTAACTGTAAAGCATGTATTTTGGGTGTGGTTGTAAAATCACCATAAGAGGGAGCAAGAGAGCTCACTGTTTGCTGGCTTTTACTGGATTGCTGACAATGATGGATTGATGGTGATAACTGCGTGTTTCCCTGCTATTGCTGAAGGAAGAAAGGAGGTTTGATTTTCTTCATATCTCTACTGTGAGAAGATTTATTACTGGACTGATATTTGTAAGTTTACTGACCTCTTTTATGACACTGGACTTTGCAACTGCAAAATCCCCGGACGGACTGAACTAGTGAATGATATATGGACTGTTTTGACTATGCTAAAACTCTTACTGGAATAAATTATTTAACTAGCACAGTGTATCTGTTTTACTGAGTGTACGCTACAAAAAATTTTATCTCAAATATTTTGCCTGCCTGCCTGCTGTGCAGATTCTGCTAGGGTGTATCCCTAACAATTTTCCCCCCACATCACATATTTTAAATCATTATTTCATTAAAATGCTCTCCCTTCTCCTACTTCAAATCTCTCATTTCACAAAAAATTTCACTAGGATAACACAATCTAATCATTAATATTAATATTAAACATTTTATCCATTTCAATTAAATATCATGCCTTTATGGGAACACATGCTTTCCATAATTATTCCCCTCCCCCATATCACATATTTTAAATCATTGTTTCGTTAAAATGTTCCCCTTTTCTTAACAAAAATTTCACTAAATTATACTAAATATTTTATCACATTTTAAATATTATTCTCAATTTTCTGAGATTATTTCTAAGTACAAATATAAAAATACAATCTTATGTACCTTTCTAGAATCCCTTTTTCAATAAAGTTTACCCATTATCTCTAAAAGACTTTTGTTTCTTTGCATCTTGCTCCCCACCATTGAGGCTTCCTTTCCTTTCTCCCTTGCTTATTCTTCTCCATGCCCTCTTTACCCCCTTGTCTCTCCACCTCCCTTTCCTCCTTTCTGTTGTTTTCTAACATGGTATCCACTTTTCACTTTATTCTTCTCTTTTTTGGTTGTTTTTCCAAGTCTTAAAGTCCCCTTTTCCTTTTTCTCTTTCTCCTTTCCTTCCCCCACTAAAGTCACTTGTTCATCAAAAATGGCTTCTTCTTTATCCCAAAAATGGCTTCTTCTTTATGCACAGTCAGCTTTTCATAAGTACAAACCGCCATTTCTAAAAATTGAAAAAGGGTGCCAAGAGAATCCTTCCCTTCTTGCTCTTCTTTTTTATATTTTTGGTATTCAAGTTTCAATCCATCCACAAGTGATGCCATTATAGAGAGAAAAAGTTTTTCCAAACAACCACCCAAGTGCTTTTAATCAAAGATAGTTCTCAGAAGTTCCAAAATCACCAAGCAATCCAAATAAGCTGTTTCTTTTAAGTACTTTCTCCTTCTTCACTTTCTCTTTCTGGGGTTGGTGTTTAGTCACAAAGTTCCATTTAAAATATATCTTTTAGAAGTCTTATTAATGTTTAATAACTCTTTAAAATTCTAGGCAATCTTCTCCTTATTTTCAAATTCTGCTCCAATTTTTTTTCCTCTCCCTTCCCACTCACAGCAAAAAAGATTTTTTTTTAAATGTTCAGAAATCCTTATCCCTTCAGCATTTAATTACCTCCAGTGCAGGTTTCCGATTTCTCTTATATTCCATCCGCTGTCACGTTAGGAAGGAGAAGAGAAAGGAAAAAAAGAAAAAAAAGCGTTTCCCTTTTAGAATTCCATTCGCCGCTTGTAACTCTCTCTGGAAACAATTTATCTTTAGCAACTTTCAAATTCCAGGGTACTTTCTCTTACTTTATCCCAGTCAAAAAACCACTTTCGCAACTCTTCCAACTTTCTTCCGACTGCACAATCTTGTCCGACTGCAGGTTTCTTTCTGGCGGCCATTACTGACCGCCGCTCCTCCGCCTTGGGAAAAGGGGGTTTTGCCGGCTGGGGAGGGGGTCTGTGAGACTTCCAAACCCCTATCCGGATCCCCCTGTCTTCAGCTGCCTCTACGGGACAGCTGTATCCCCCAAATCCAAGCGGATCCGGGGTACCTTGGCAGCAAGCGCAGCAGGGATCACACGGTATTGCGAATCCCTGCCGCTGCCGAAGCCTTGCAAACCGGAAGTCCTCCCTACATGCTTTTTATCACAGCATGTCCCTTATGGCTTGTTGTAAACATATCTTCAACACAGAGCTTCAACAGGCTGGAGCCAATCCAAGATGTTCTGGTGTGAAACTAGTGCTTACTCTGCAAAAATAAAATAGGTCCCACCCAGACAATCCATGGTAGAGAGAGGATGAAGCCTGAGATGACATGGATAGGGACAGTGACTCCTCAACATTTCAATTCATCTGTAGTGGTATGTGGTAATGACCTTGGGAGGAAAGGCATAGTCTATAGCTTCATTATAGCTTCATTATAGGCAGATTAAGATTCAGAAGGACTTCACACAGAAGTCACACACAGGACTTCAGAATATAAATGTGATAGTGTAAGAATCATATTTTTAGACTTACAAGATTCTGTTAATGTAGCCTTACAATAATAGTACATAAAATTATATATTGCAATGCCCTACCTTTCAATGAATACTTTAGCTTCAACCATAAAAATACAAGAACATACAAAATAGATACAAACTCAAGGTAAACTGCACCAAACTTGATTGCAGGAAATATGACTTCAGCAACAGAGTGGTCAATGTCTGGAATACTCTACCTGACTCTGTGGTTTCTTCCCCAAACCCCAAAAACTTTAACCTTAGACTGTCTACTATTGACCTCACCCTTTTCCTAAGAGGTCTGTAGGCGGCATGCATAAGCGCACCAATGTGCCTACCATCCTTGTCCTACTGTTTTTTTTTCTTATATGTATCCATTTCATATATTCATAACTATGTTTTTACTTATACCTGTTATCTTATAACCTCTTGACAAAATAAAATAAAAATAAATAAAGCAGCTATTATTTGGTCTACCTGGGAAGGGTAATACCTGTTCTGAATTCATGTTTTTGGTGAAAGGAAGACAAGAAAGCTTCCTTTTTATGTCTGTGTCTTCTGTCTTTCTTTAAAAATCTTGATCAGCTATTCAGCCTAGAAAACTCAGTTTCCTGAGTCTAGACTGTTTTCAGTTGAAAAGATGTAATTGTAGTTGAATAAAGTTACTGTTGAAATGACTTGATTTTTTTTTATTTCCTTTCTTGTCAGAGAATCTCTCTCCCAGGGATAACTGTTCTCAGGGAAGCCCCTGGATTCTTGTGCAACAATCTTTTAAAATTTTACTTTCCTAGAACATACAATCTAGCAGAGGTATGGTTTAAGCATAGTTTTATTTTTTTCTCTCTCCTAACTTTTGAAAACTATGATCTGCATGCATGCTATTATGACACAATAATCAATGTAGTGATTTTTACACCTCAGCTGTTGAACAACACTAATCCAATGATTGCATCTTAATTACACAATTATGGACAAACACTAGATAGCAACTAAAAGAAACAACAAATACTGACACATCTGCTGTTACCTAGCAGTTAGTTGATTGACAGATCAATACTTTTTCTTGGGAAATGATATGAAAGTATCCAAGAGCAAATTACAGATGAACACATCTCAGATGTGTATCAATTCTCACCCCCCCATTCTTGAACTCCTTCTCCAAAATTACTTAAGCAGCAACTACTACATTGCAGTTAAGAGAGATGGATTCTTTGACTCCATCTAGTGGTTGTTAGATCAAAAGTCTTTTGTGTCATCCCCTCTCCTCTCCCAAAATTGAATGGAGCATCCAATTTTGGATACATGCACAATCTTGGCACTTATTCTGAATAGCAGCTTTTTCCACAGTTGGTAACATTTTAATTGCAGCCAGGGACAACCGCCAATCATTCTCTTACATTGTTGTGTGCAGGAGCTGTCAGGCTCTGCTCCAGAAATCTACATTAGGGACACTACATAAGAGCAGTGCAATTTATGCCATTATTTCCTTGTGTGGCACCCAGGATGGAAGCTACACGATTGCTTCACGAATAAACCTCAAGTTAATTCTCCTCTCAGCATACCATTTGAAGCCACAGTGGATGCTATTAAATATTTTTTTAAAGTTGTGTGATCATTGAATTCTTCTAATGAACTTTGGCCAATTAACAAAATACAATAAATCTCTCAATTGGAGAATAATTTTTAAAATAAATTAAATTATAATTAGTCTAGTTATATCAAAAATAACTGGGGTCTCCTCTCAAGAGCAAAATTAAAAGTTTTGCAACCTTTGGTTGTATCAAAGTTCACATATCCAAGACAATAAGTTGCATAAAATAATTCAATTCTACCTGAGAACCTCAAAAATGATGGATCTATATGTACATTCCTTATAACCTGATAACTAATACAATATAGAATAATGTATTTCTAAAATACTAGAAGCACAGGGATAGATACCAATAGAAAATTCATACTTTTGCGTGTGATTTTGAATTCAAACCTTAGTCTGGCTTAATTTGAGTACTCTCATCATCTCAAAATATCGTTTGGGTATACCTATAAATTTGAAAATTCAACACAATTATTTATATTGATCTCCACAGAGAGTTGTATCTCATCTGATACATGTACCCCAATCTTGGAAACAACTATACCTAATTTCAAGACTCCCAAGGGTGTGCAAAAAAATAGCACATATTTTCTTCTATTGGAGACAAAGAAATGCTCAGCTTTACTTGCCTTAGATCTTGCAAGAAAACCTATGAATGCTGATGACTTTATTCTTCAAGAGGCAAAAACCCACCTTTAAGAATGAAAAGAGTACTTAAAAGGAACCAAGAATTAACCATAATCACAGGAAATGATTGTGTTAAAATATAGGAATGCCTTAGATGCCAAAGTATCCTTCAGCCTTGAAGAAAATGAAAATCCATACACTCTGACTACATAATAAAAGTTAGGACCCTCAATGAAATTCCTTAAAAATAGGAAATAATGTTTTTGTAATAGATTGAAATAGATTAATCTAATTCTGGCTTAAATCACAAACAAAGTGCTTAAAAAGAAATGTTTCAGGCCACCCTGTTTCTTTAAAAAAAAGATAAAATAAGCTTTTTTTCAACATACATTTCATTCCAGATCCTGGGCATTGTAGAGGGTCTATTTTTTAATTATAGTATTTCTAATTAAGCCTATAGCATACTGAAATTGCCCACACTTCATCTTCACACTATTATAATTATTCACAGAAATAGAAAATAATTAAACCCATGATGAGGAATAAATTATAATTGTGTAAAGAAGAGCTGTCAAACTCACGGTCTGCGGGCCAGATGCATCATGTGCTCACCACGCCAATGCCCAGTTTAGTGAAGGGGGAGAGTCATGATACATCATATGATGCCAATGTGATAACACAAGTTTGACACCCCTGGTGTAAAGGGTGAAGTATCAACTCAGCTTTCTGCTTGCTTATTTTTTTTTTTTTGTATGTATTGCTTTGTTTCAGTTTTTATTGGATACTCATACAAGAGTAATGAACCAACATCAGAAAGCACAGTAAGGAGAACAGCTATAAAATGTACCATTGGCATCATCTTCCCATTCTGCTATTGTATCTGCCAATTATTGTGAGCTTATTCTTTTTTTAAAAAAAGAACTCACTGGTTTGTTGTCCACACGACATCTCTCAGTATCCATCTTAACAGCAGTCATGAGTGGAGGCAGGTGTGAATGACACCATAATTATAATAATTATATAATTACAATAATAATTATTATAATAATAATAATTGGATGCCATTCATTTAGCACCACACATCTCACCTCCAGACAAAGATCTATTGTTTTTATGTCTGTTGTTCCTTTTCAAGGTCACCAGTTCTTATTGACAGGATTTGGGTAAATCCTACACTTGCCTAGTTGTATATCAAATCCCTGTCTATAACGCATTGCATTCCTTAAAGGATATCTTTTGTTACATCACTTGACTTTACTGGTGTTCATAAGAATTCTTTATTCGCCATCAAGGTCATTTTTGTGAATTATTGCAGCCTGATGCACTTTTCCATCACTAAATAACATTCACCCTGTCCTTACATAATTTGTCTCCTATGATGCTACAGTACTTAATATAAACCCCTTCCTCATCCTGTTCCCTGGCCTACTATGTCTTTGAAAGTGTTCTGACAGGTAAAAATTCAGCTAAAGAAGCTTTATCGTAGTGATAGGTTTTATCATAAATATGACTTCAAGTGCAGAGAAATCTGCTCTTTTTAAATAAAACTCAACTTTTCAAATGAGAAACCTACCTGGCCCATTTAGGACATTATTGGAAAACCTCACCAATTTAGAAGAACAAATAATATATAAATGTTGAAAAATAAATTAAATTTTAAAATAAATTAAAATGTAGGTTTAAGTAAATAAACTGTACCTGGAAAAAACCTGGAGGCCACTGTTATTCAGGCAAACCAAACTGCAGTTACACAACTACAGCTCTATTTGAACAGCTCATAGTAATCTAAATAAGAAATTATTAAGAGCATGAATCACTGGTCCAAAAATCACTTGGTACAGCAAAGATACTATATAAGGAATGTATGGTCCATAAGTCTGCTTTTCTTTTGCATTTGGCACAATCATGAGAAGGGGCATCCATGGTCAAAATTGCTTAGTTCTTTATTCACACAGTTGTGGCTGCCATTTTGACTTTGTGGATGGTGGGAAATGGAAGGATTTATATTCCTTGCAGACAGCTAGTCATTTGCATTCTTTTAGAGAATCATTAAGGCCATTTGGAGGTTTTTCTGTGTACTCAGGGTCACCTGAGTAGTGAAACTGGGTATGGAGCCTTTTTGGCTGCAGGACATTTTCTGCCATGTGTCCCTTTACTGTTGAAGACAGGCACAGGCTGTTGAGGATGTCTGTGTTCTCTGCATTCCCCACCATTTACTCCCCACCAACCAGTCAGAGTTGAAGAAACTTCTTGGTTAAAAAGTAAAATATCTTCAAAGGAAAAAAAAACAACCAAGAACATCAGTTGCCTCCTGAAAAAGCACCTTCATGGCAACCATGACCTGGATGACTGAGATTCTCCACAGATTTATGTCCTTCTGAGAGATCGCACAAAGAACACCCTCATGTATATTTGCATGAGGCAAATACTACAGGAAAGCCATGTGTCATAACGGCTGGGAACTCTTTTGGAAAGGTGATCTTCTGAAGATTGAAGTGGAGCAAGGCATGGCAAGGTATGAAGGAGAAAGCCCCATTGGCAACCTTCAGCATCAAAAGACTATGGTATCATGCTCTGAAAAGTCCTAAAACAGGATCTAGTATGGCTAAAAATACCAATTCGAGAGTGGCAAGCCCTTCCACACTGAGGATAGTCTGTCCTCTGTCCAGCCCCCAGATTTCATTGGTTCCCGGATTACCTCTTTCCCTCAGCCTCTCAAATGAGCGTCTCTTCAAATTGAAGAAGGCCATGCTGCATCTTTAGCCTCTAAGCTGAACGACCAGAAATCAAGTTTTCCCAGCTGTTAATGTCCATTCCCATGGCCTTTAGATCCCTCTTGCAGATATCCTTATATCACAGCTGTGGTCTCATTCTAGGGTGCTTTCCCTGCACTAATTCTCCATACAGGAGGTCCATACAGGAAGAAAGGAGGAACCCCCAAGTGTGAGAATCAGTGGCATGGGAAGCTGGGTAAGGGATGACTCAAGTTGGGGGAAGCCCAGTGCAGGACATCTATGAACTGGGGAGATGCTGCAGTGTGGGCCTAGACTTATGTCTGGCCTCCAAGGCCTCCCCAAATTCTTGAAGTATCCCATGCTCCAGTTAATGATCTATGCAGTTGCTTAAAGGCCACAAAAGGGAGAGCCAGTATTATGGTCATTAAGCAGGGCAATCACATGGATGTCTCTCTTAATAATGCAATGAGTTAAAACCACAATTCTAAAATCAAATATGGTTGTAATTCAAGAACTACCTGCAGGGATTGACAACTGATGCTAAATGGTGCTGTCACTAAGCACATCACGCGACCGTGTCAATTTACATCAGTTCCATCTGTGTTTAGTAAATGAATCATCCTTGATTCTTAAAAATAATGTTACATGGTTTCAATTTGCCACTTCCGGGTGATATACCTGTTGACTTTGCTTCCCGGAAACTGGGTGTGAAAGTTGCAAACGGTGATCACATGATTGTGAGACACTGCAATCATCATAAATGCAAGCCAATTGCCAAGACCCCAAATCATGATCACATGACTGTAGGGAAGTTGTGACAGCTCCAGGTTTAAAAATAAGACTCATTTTTCAGCACTTTTATAACTTCAAACAATTGCTAAATAAATGGTGGTAAGGGGACATTAAATGTACTGACACTAAACCAGGATAAATGCTAATAAACAAAAGTTATTGAAAATATACACTCTACATTTCATGATGATTATGCAAATTTCATGTAGATTATGCAAATACCAGGGTAAAATAGTATCTGGTTTGTAATAATGTTGGTTTACACTTCAAGAATATATTTTCCAGTGTTAATTTAGTTCACCTCTATCTCTACAATTACAGATTATGTCAGTATTTCACTGCAACATTTTGTCTGATTATCTAACCTGCAGTTTGGAGAGGAACTGATTTACAAAACATTAGTCTATTGAAAAAGAAATAACCTGTTCAAATTCAAAATACAGTTCTCTAAAATATACACTCTCTTGGGCTGAAGATAATGATTTATTCTGTCTGAAACATGAATAAAATATAAAGATTATATCTTGATATATAATAAGATTTCCAGAACTATTTTATTGGTCCCATATACTTTAGTTTGCAAAGCAAATTTAGAATGACATTTTTAATAAATCCAATAAGGGACTGAATAGCATCTCAGAGCTCACCTATGATTTTCCAAACCAAATACTTGCCTGATGCAATTTCATGTTGTTGCTGTTGTTTTTAAATTTCCACAATAATATACCATATCTATCATTTCCTTACACTGTCATACACTGAATAAAGAATTAAAAATATTTCTATATTAAAATAGTATGCAAATAAATTAATTGGAGGGAGGGAGGGAGGGATAGATAGACAGACAGGCAGATGATAGATGCATAGTAATACAGTAACATTGCAGTAATCTTGTGTAATAGACAATGTCTTATTTCAATCATTATCCATCCATCAAACTTAGGATAGTCTCACTTGAAATCCCTCTTTATTTTTTATAAAAGACAAATTAATCTTCAGCTCAGTTTAATTGTGGTGGGGGGGTTTGTCAGTAAACTTTTCTTTTTATTCTGAAGAAATTCATCTACATAAGAGATGAGCTTTTCCCCTCTATAGTTCCGAATTCAGCATGAAGAAAGCAATCCTGTTCACAGGAGTGCTTTAAAACCTGGCATCTCTAGGATTCAGCTGCTGTTGCCACACAACATACATATGTTCTTTCTGCCCTGTTCCTTGGTCTTCCCAAGTTCTTCGTTGACTGAACATTCAGAATTCAGGATAAAGCAGCCCCTAAATGCCTCTCTTTCAAATGAAGATGAACGTACATTCATTCAACTTCAGACTTTTGGGCTGAGTGCTTAGAGGTCAGGGAATTCTTTATCAAAGGCACATTAGACAGCATACTAAAACCATGCCTTTAAAAAAGAATAACCAAATTGTTATTGTTATTACTCTATAAATAAAAGGAACAGAATGGAAGAAAAGCAATAAGAGGGACATTATAGCTAGACTGATGGGAAAGTAAGGTGTGCAAAACTTATTAAATGCTGGTTTACTTCATTGGTGATTTTAGCCTATATTGTCTATACTGAACAGCAACAGCTCTGCAAAAACTCAAACAGTGTTTCCCAATTTATAACTTGAACAATTTTTAACTCTGAAATACAAAGATATTGGCACTGGAACTTTCCTTATGCTAAATATGTGCCAAGCTATTTTCTAAAGCACCTGTAGGCCAGACAAGGAATAATGGATGGAAACTGAACAAGGAGAGATTTAACCTGGAAATAAGGAGAAACTTTCTGACAGTGAGAACAATCAACCAATGGAACAGCTTGCCCTCGGAAGTTGTGGGAGCGCCATCAGTTGAGACTTTCAAGAAAAGATTGGACTGCCATTTGCCAGAAATGGTGTAAGGTCTCCTGCTTGGATGGCGGGGGGGGGGATTAGATGACCTATAAGGTCCCTTCCAACTCTGATTATCTGTTATCTGAATGTGCCATGCAACCAACTTACTGTCTTCTTTTCATCCATCATGCCAGGTACTATAATTCTGTAAAAATGCTTACTTATATTTATGTGATTAACACTCTGCAGAAGAGATAATTAAAGAAAAAGGAAGATGACATTTTGCCAATATTCAACATAATTCATTGCGTATGATAAGAGTCAAACTTATTCCAGCACTTGTTTTAATGGATAAGCCTGAATTTCTCCCATTTATGCTATTCAGTGAGCCAAAATCACTTCTATACCTGATTTTTGTTCCAAGAGTTAGCACAGAAATGATTTCTATTCATTTCTCATTTTTTTTAAAGTAATTAGTGAAACTCCTTTCGGCATCATAATTTTTTAAAAAAATCTTATGATACAGAGCTTTTTTTGGCAATTATCATTCCTATGGTTTTTTTTTTTAATTTTGAAGTAAATTAAAAATATATTTTGCTTTTGCTATCTCTTCTAATTTTGACTACTGAGGGGTTTAAATCATAATCCCTGATTTAGCTAATGTTATGGCCCAGAAACCATTTTTATGAAACAACAGCTATTGTTCATATAATACAGAAGTTGCATTTCTAAGAATGTCCTTATGTGTTTTTGAGGTGATAATTAATCCCATGAAAGATGGAGATGAAAAGAAAGTTAGTTTTCACCAGCCAATCAGAGAGAAGGGTGTATCATAATCATGATTCACTGGAAGGAAAGGAAGATCTTATTACCCACATTTCTGAAATGTACCTTGGTTTCAAAAGTAAAAATGACTTTCAAACTACAAGTGCTATACATCTCACAAATGAAGGCAAATATACCTATCCCAGGATAAAGTTGTAGGATCCAATCTGCGGCCAGAGCTTTAGAAGAGGAAGAGGAAAAAGAAGAGGAAGAAGAAGAATTTTCGTAAGGCAGGATTGACAAATTATTTGTTCTCTACTTAAATAGGTTATACTATTATTTCCATTGCACACAGACTCTGATAGGTATTATGGATTTTACAATCAAACTTTTATAAAGCTTGGGAAAATTTGGCTTTAGCAAAGGCAAGAGCAGCTGTACATCATTACCCAATCTGACAAAACCATCAGAGGTGAAAACTAGACATTTCCTAAATTGATTTTCTTTTCCCTCATGACCATGAGGTATGCCTCAATCCTGGAATCAAATTTTCAACCCAGATGGCCTGAGAGCATTAGAATAGCAGCCAAATGCCCATTTTATATAAAAGTAAAAGAAGAGACAGAAAGAATTGAGTACAACAGATCTTTTAAGATATGATTTGGAATTGAAGGAGTTTGACAAAAACATTCAGCCATCTGAAAACATATGGTAGGATATATCTGGGGCAGAGGTGACTTTTTTTACCAAAAAAAATGCTGAAGTAATGGCTTAACACCAAAACCTTACATGCTTCAAAAAATATGTACAGGCCTGCATTTGCTAGGATTATATTAAAAACACAAATGCTGGGTCCCAGTGTGACTTGTATGCTGTACCGCAGAACGTATCCTGCCCTCCAAATGCAGTGATGGTTTCTGTCTTCTTGCCTTTATGCCAAATGAGGCAATTTGATAAGAATCCAAGAAGTCCAATCCAAGTTAATTGGCAAGAGGTTGCTGTTTATTTCTTTTTGATTCACAGTAGAATTTTTGATCAAGTCATTTCTATTCATGCATTTAAACCTTAAAATTTGGCAAGGAAAAAAAATCTCATCATGGAAATAAACAAATATCTCAGATAATGGATCTATGTTTATGGCACCTGAATTCCAACCCAGTCACATCCATTTTTACAAAATTGGTGACAAGAGATCTTCTAGCTTATGATAATTTAGATACTCTGGAAAACATTAAGCAATTTTAATCAAGTATTATTGGGAAAATGCTGGGACATTATCATTACCTGACATATCCTGCAATCTACTATGAATTACTTGTGCTCCAATTGTAAGTGCTATTACTTACAAATACTACAATGTTCCCATAGGTTTATTTACTGAAATAAGAAAGTCCAAATTGATGAAGCCACAAAAAATTGACAATTTACTGTGTAACAGTTTACCACTCACTAGTATATAACTGACTATATGAATATCTTCATTGACAATTAACCACCAAAACATGTTGAAAGATTTTGATATATAGTATATAATGTTTAACATACATTTTAATATTGCATTTCAGTTGTATGAGTGAATTTGCATTAAGCAGTGGTCACATCTGTACCATTTTGCTGCAATGAAATTAAAATGTATTTTAGTACCTCTATTTATTCAAAATAAAAACAGATTCCTTCAAGGAATCCAAACTTGTGCCATGTGGAAAAAAAATCTTCATTCTTTCCTCCGATTTTCATGCCATTTGCTAACTGATATTTCATTTTTAATTTTAACTGGAAGCTTGAAAGTCTGAAAGTATTCTCCCTTTCTCATAACAGCAGAATTTGGGATTCAGAAAGATAGGAAGAACTGATAAAATTATATTTTTATATATGAGAAATTATACTAAATATATTAATGACCACAACTTTGCTTCAAAAGGGTATTTGACACATTTGTAGAGGATCAAGCTATTGTTGGCTAGCACTCCTAATTGCAGATATCTTCTTGACTGCTAATATGCCCATGAATATCCAGTTCTAGGAAATATATGTGAGAAAATAACATTGCTTTCATATGCTACTCATGAAGTCCATACTGTTAGGGACAGAATGTTCTGCGACTTCTGCCCTGATCTAACATAATCTTATATTTCGTATAGCTATATATTCTCCTGAAATGTTTTAGACAGAGATGAGTTGTTTCTGAGATGTTGGCAAAATTTTGCATATTTGCAAGAGCATCTGACAAGAATATACTTTGGCAACTTTAAGCCTGGAGGACTTCAACTCCCAGAATTCCCAGCCAGCAAAGCTTCTCCAGGCTTAAAGTTGCCAAGATTGGAGACCCCTGCTTTATGTTATATCTACTACATAAAAAGATCTATTTAGTTCCAGAATATACAGTTTGTATTACAAAAAGCTTGATAATTGTACATGCAAAAACCTGACAAGTAAATTGACTTCAGGGGTAAATCATATATTCTATGCTGAATCTTGGTTGAAATAAATTTCTTCTTTCATTTTGCATAATCTAAGTACTCTGGTTTTCAAAGAGTTTAACTTAACTAACAGCCAAATCTCCAACATACTCATCCTATTCAAGATGTTCTTTGAAGCCCCATATTCAAGATGGCTGATTCCTAAATATTTGGCAATCAAAGGTATTTCAGAAATAAACCTTTGCAAGGATGTTTCAAATATTACGTTATAATTATTGCTAAGTATATTTCTGATAAGGACTGTACAAAAAAAGTGATTGTAGAGAAAAGAAAAGGGGTACAATGACACTTCTACAAAGTGTGATGAATTGACAAATGTAGCTGTATATTTACACAAAATGCACTATAGAACTTTATAGAATGAGATAGTCTTGGCTAAATCTGTGAAAAAATAGGGGGCATGCATAAGAGCACCAACGTGCCTACCGTCCCTGTCCTGTTGTTTCTTTTATATATTTTTTTTATTTTTCTTATATGTATCCATGTATTCATAACTATGTTTTTACTTATATCTATTATCTTGTCAGCAATTGACAAATAAAATAAATAAATAAATAATTGCTGAGCGCACATCTCTTTTTCAGACAAGACAAAACTTTGGGTGACAAGCACTATGGGTGACAATTTCAGCTAGTATGAAGTTTGTGATAAAATATAGATAGAACCTATTACTTGGGCTGCACATCGCCTTAAAGTATAAGCTATGACACAATGGTAAGAAAATATAGCAGTAAAGAAGGAAGAGGAGAAGCAAAGTAATTCCACCAACTTCCCTGCAGTCCAAATATTGCAAGAATAATGACTGAAGATTTAAGACTGGACTTGTTCAGTAGTTCAGAGATAAACACCAGACTAGACTAAAGTAGACTAGACATAAACACTGATAATTTATCTTGGGCAACATTGTTGTCAGCTTTGTAAACTTTAAACAAAAACAACCAATCATTGCTAGTCCCACATAGCTAAACAGAAGATATGACATAGGATATTATGCAACATACATTGGTTTTATGGCAGTTTTTTGCAGCCTAGTCCATCCAAAGATGCCATCCCTGACCACTTCCAGATGGATTGAGATAGACAGGTTCTTTGAGCTAAAACATCATGGTCCTCACATTATTTACACTGACAGCAATTTTAGAGGGGGCATGGTTTCCAAATGAGATTGTCTTCTGTCTGACAGTTTGTCACATACAGTACCACAAATATCATTCCACCGCTTGTCTGGAATAATTCTTCACTACACATTTCCTTTACATTTTCTTCAATTTACTTTCATCCTTTCTTGGTTCATTCTGCTTTTATACCACCCACCTTTCTTGATAGATTTCTGTTTTCACTTTAATGACGAAAGACACCAACTTCTTTTTAGACCTATAGTGTCTGTTCTGAGATACAACTGATCCAGTATGGAAACTATTTCATACTGAGTAGAGACAATTCAAGCATTTCGGGTGAGCAATAGCCATGTAGGGAGTACCTCTAGGGCAGGGGTGTCAAACTCTTGTCATCATGGCAGCATCAGGTGACATAATGGGACTTTTTTCCTCTTTCATTAAACCTGACATGGGCATGGCCAGCATGTGATGGATGGGGAGTTTGACAGACCTGTTCTAGGGAAAGGCCATTTTCATTTTGTCAAAAGTGGAGATTTTAATATTTTAATATTTTGTTAAATCTTATAATATTCCAATAGACTATTTCAAATGCAAATACTATAATACTATCTTATGTACTCTTGCAGAATCTTTCTTAAATTATACACTGTCCTTTATCCTTTATCTATAAAAAAGATATCTTGTTTCAAACCATGGCTTTTTTTCCCTTTTTCCCTCCCTTTCTTCTCCAGTCTGATCCTTTTGCCCCCCCCCCCCCTTCTAACCTCCACCTTTTTAACTTCCCCTCTCTGTTGTAATTCTCTTTTCAATTGCTTTCTAACATTGTACCTTTTTTTCATCTTATTTTTCTTTTTCTTGGTTGTTTTATTGAATCTTAAATTCTCATTTTTCCTTCCTCTCTTCCTATTTTCTTTCTTAATCAAACTTTTTTGTCCATTAAAAATGGCTTCCTTTTCTTCTTCTTCTTCTCCTTCTTCATCAAGTATTTGCTGGTACGTAGAAACTGCCATTTCTAAAAAGTGGAAGACAGCTCCCAATGAATTCTTGCCATTTTGTTCTCTTAATTTTTCATATTCCATTTTTAGTTGATCCACAGATGGTGCCATTGTAAATTTTTCAGAACAACCCAGATGTTTTTAGTCTTAAAGTAATTTGCAAATGTCAAAGTTATCAAACAATCCAAACAGCCAGAGATTATTTCCTCTTCTTCTCTTTGCAACTTTTCCTCCTGGGGCAAAATCCCAAATATATTTTAAAGCCGTATTGCAATTAGTTGTTGGACTTATAATCTTCAAAGTGTCTCCTCCAATCAGTTTTTTAAGATTTTTTTTTAGTCCTCTCCTTCCCACTTATAACAAAGAGCTTGTTTTTATCTTAAAGAAGCAGGTTTTTCTGTGCTCATTGCTTTCTTCGTAAGGAAGGGGAGTGAACTTTCCTTCAGCACTTTCACCGCTGCAGCAACTTCTTTTGGAAACAAATGTATCAATCCAAAAGTCAGGTTTCCAGGGTATTTTAAAAATAACTTAATGTTCTGGTTCAGCCAAGAAAATTTCTCCTTCTGTTTTCCTCCTGTACAGTCTTATCCGGTTGAGGATTTCTTTATGGCTGCCATTTCTGACAGCCACTCCACCGCCTCAGGAAAAAGGAGTCTAGCCGGCTGGGGAAGGGGGGTGCAATATCCCCAGACCCCTGCCCAGATTTCCTCTGTCTTCCGCTGCCTCTTCAGGGCAATAACAACCCCCAAATCAAGTTGGATCAGGGGTACCTCAGTGGCGAGCGCAGCAGGGACCCACAGAGAAGTGGATTCCTGCCACCGCCGAAGCCTTGCAACCAGAAGTTTTATAATGATAGATTTCAATATTTAATAAAATATTAAAGAGAATGTGTAAAATGATTAATGCTTAGTTATACTATTAAATAGAATTAGAATTAGAATGGAAATTATATACTTAACTATATCATAAGTTTATTATTCTTTTTTTTTTTTTTCCAAAATGCAACATGTAGAATGTACTAAGCAGAATCAGGATAGAAATTATGTATTATTTTAAGTGTTACTTTAGGGATAGGCGTCATACCTTAAACGTGATTACAGGGGAAATTCTTTGCTAAAGAGAAGAGATAAATAGATGATTGGAAAAGAACAGACAAAAGATACAAACATAATGACTTTGAAATAAGATGAAATAAACAAAATATAATTAAGAGAGTGAAAAGAAAGGAGAAGTTATATAGAAAATATAGAATGGTTAATAAGATATGAATGGTATATAAGGTGAGCATGAACTTGATTTAGGTCTGTAAAAAAAGATGTAACCCGGGGCTATGCCACTTTTCAAAAGAAGTTTTATATTTTATGTCTTGTGTTTTGGTTAGCTATGTTTTGATTGTGAATTAACAAAACCTTGGAGGAATAAAATTAAAGGGAGAGAAATTTGGAAAAGACATGTATAAATAATAATTAAGAAGGTTTTATCTTTTTATGTCTTGTTTTATGTTCTGTATTTTGTGTGTTTATGCTTGATGAAGAATTAATAAAACCTTGGTGGAAATAAATATAATTGAATAAAAGTGAAGGGAGAAACAATGAGAAATTTGGAAAAGATATATATGTGTTTAAATGGAAATGTGATAATGTGGAACTATGCTTTAAAAAATAATGCTTTATTTGCCTTGTTAAAACTTATAAGTAATTTTTGAGAAAGGAGGTTTTATACTTTGATGTCTTATGTTTTGTTTGTTTTTAAAATCAATAAAAATTTGTTTAAAAAATAAAAAAAATTGGAGAAGATTTTAATTTCTGGTAATATTTTACACTATAGGTTTTACTGTAAATCTCACTAAATTCCACATAACTTATGCAAGAAATGCAATTATGGTGATAATGACATAAACTGTAGTAAAAAGTATTTAAATAATAACCTCTCTTTTGCAATGATGTGCTATTTTTCAGAAATATTTTACAGTAGCAACCATCATATAGTATTTCCTTTCTTTGTATAATTAAATTTCAGATTGCCTTAGAGTAAGTGCTATAAATCTTTTGATTTGGTAACGCTAAGAAGAGACAAGAGATCAGCTGATTCGTCAAGCAATTTTATCCTGATAGGCCAACAGTCATCCCACCAGGGTATGTAATCTACTAAATCTGAATAGATGTATGGTTTTCCTAAACCTCTAAAATTATTTCTCCATTGTCTCCTATGTATTTAATTTAAAGGCAGCAAAGACCTCTGATTAAGTTCTAGTGCAGTTAATAGAATCATGGTTCCTGGTGGGGAAGGAAACTGAAGACAAGATGAAATGGAATATGTATCACCAAGTGTTTATTTACTTACTTCGCTATATTTATATCTTTGCATTCTCTGAACACTCAAAAGTACACTAGTTTGTCTGGAATCTCCTGATTTTGTCTCTACAACAGCTATCCTAGGAGGTAAGCTGATTGGAGTTGCAATAGCCCAAAGTCAACCACTGAACAAGGTAGGGATTTAAACTTAGTCTCCCTGGTACAAATCCAATAATCACTTGACTATGTTGGCTTCCTATGAGAAAGAACTGGGGGGGAAATGATTTGTTCAGTTGGGGAAGAGAGAATTGAGGAGGTGATAGTTGTGAAAGCACTCTTCAAATATTGAAGGAGGAGGGGTAAAAATAAAAAATTGAGATTCCATGAGCTGAAATAATTTCATGAAGGAATCTCTTGATGGTAAGCATATTTTGTCAATGGAACCAATCAATCTGAGAAATAGCTGACTCCCTCTCCTTGGAGATCTTCAAGCAACAATCCTCATTCTTGCACTGAACAACAACAACAACAAAAAAGAATTACAATAGATGGTTTCCAAGACCGTTTTTCAGACAGAATAGAATAGAATAGAATAGAATAGAATAGAATAGAATAGAATAGAATAGAATAGAATAGAATTCTTTATTGGCCAAGTGTGGTTGGACACACAAGGAATTTGTCTTGGTGCAAATACTCTCAGTATATATAAAAGAAAAGATACATTCATCAAGAATCATAAGGTACAGCACTTAATCATAAGGTACAATAAGCAATCAAACTAGGAAACAGTCAATATAAAGTGTAAGGATACAAGCGACAAAGTTACAGTCATACAGTCACAAGTGGGAGGCGATGGGTGATAAGGAGTGATAAGAAGTTTAACAGTAATAGTAGTGCCGACTTTGTAATAGTTGAACAGTATTGAGGGAATTATTTGTTTAGCAGAGTGATGGCTTTCGGGAAAAAACTGTTCTTGTGTCTAGTTGTTTTGGTATGCAGTGCTCTATAGTATCATTTTGAGAGAAGGAGTTGAAACAGTTTATGTCCAGAATGTGAGGGATCTGTAAATATTTTCACAACCCTCTTTTTGACTCATGCCTTCCATCATTCCATTCTGAGGTCTACCAAAATAAAGTCTTTGAAATAAAGCCTTTGTGCATTACTACACCTAAATTACAATTAGATATGTTATCTACTTATTATAACAACCTCAGTGCAGTGTTAGCAACCAGAGAGCCACTGTGGTATAGTAGTTCAGAAGATGGACAATGACCCAGGAAAGCCAAATATTCTCCTTCTGTCATGAAAAACACAAAGGCTTTTAGACAATCATCTTCTCTCATGTCAGACCTACATCACAAGGCTGTTGCTGTGGAGTAAAATGAAGACTATGTATATAGTCATGAGCCATCAATGAAAAGGCACCGATTTTTCTGGTCTGTAGCGCTTCGGATCAGACAGGAATCCGCGACTGTGCACGGTTTCTGCCTGTGTTCACTGCCCGAGTGCCCAAGCCATTTGGCTTCGGGGCTAAGCCACCTCTGTCTGGCAGGGTCGAGAAATATCACACCTCTCTTCCCCAGCCAGCTAAACCCCCTTTTCCAAAGGCAGCTGAGCGGTGGTCAGCAACGGCCGCCACATAGAAGAGCTCAGCCAGAAAAAGAAAGTGCAGGAGGAGCTGTGATGAAATGAAAGTGATCTTTGCTGACCGGGACAAAGTAACAGTGAAAGTACTCTGGAACTTAAAACTTACTAAAGAAACATCGTTTCCAGAATGTGTCAAGCGGCGAATGGGAATTAAAGGAAAAGTTTTTTTTTCTTTTCACTCTCCTTCCGAATGTGACAGCGATAGAACTTTAAGAGAAATTGGAAAACCTGCATTGGAGGTATGGATTTCTGAACATTTAAAGGAAAAACTTTTGACTGTAAGTGGGAAGGGAGAGGAAAAAAATTGGAGCAGAATTTGAAAACAAGGAGGAGACTGCCTAGAATTTTAAAGAGCCATTGAATAATAATAAGACTTCTAAAAGATATATCTTAATTGGAACTTTTTGATCAAACAGCAACCCCAGAAAGAGAAATGGAAGAAAGAAAAAAGTATTAAAAGAAACAGCTTGTTTGGATTGTTTGGTGATTTTGGAACTTCTGAGAATTATCTCTGATTAAAAGCACTTGGGTGGTTGTTTGGAAAAACTTTTTCTCTTTACAATGGCATCACTTGTGGATGTATTGAAACTTGTATACCAAAAATATGAAAATGAAAAGCAAGAAGGGAAGGATTCTCTTGGCATTCTTTTTCAATTTTTAGAAATGGCGGTTTGTACTTATGTAAAGCTGAATGCGCAAAAGGATGACTGGGACAAAGAAGAAGCCATTTTTGATGAACAAGTGACTTTGGTCGGGGAAGGAAAGGAGAAAGAGAAAAAAGAAAAGAAGACTTTAAGATTTGGAAAAACAAACAAAAAAGAAAAGAATAAGGTGAAAAGGGGATATTATGTTAGAAAACAACAGAAAGAAGGAAAGCAGAATAAAAGGGAGGTGGAGAGACAAGGGAGTAAAGAGGACAAGAAGAAGAATAAGCAAGGGAGAAAGGAAGGGACGAGAAGCCTTAATGGTGGGGAGCAAGATGCAAAGAAACAAAAGTCTTTTAAAGATAATGGGTAAACTTTATTGAAAAAAGGATTCTGGAAAGGTACATAAGATTGTATTTTTATATTTGTACTTAGAAATAATCTTAGAAAATTGGAAACAATGTGTAATTTAAAATGTGATAAAATATTTAGTATAATTTAGTGAAATTTTTGTTAAGAAAAGGGGAATACTTTAATGAAACAATGATTTAAAATATGTGATGTGGGGGCAGGAAATAACTATGGAAAGCATAAGTGTTCCCATAAAGGCATGATATTTAACCGAAATGGGTAAAATATTTAAGATATAAATGCTTGTTAATACTAATGATTAGACTATGTTATCCTAGTGAATTTTTTTGTGAAATGAGAGATTTGAAGTAGGAGAAGGGGGAACATTCTAATGAAATAATGATTTATAATATGTGATGTGGGGGGGGAATAATTATGGAAAGTAGATGCTCCCATAAAAGTATGTGATTTACTGGTAATTGAAAAGTAATGTGCTAACTGTTTAAGATATAAATGAATAATAATATTAATGAATAGATTTGTATTGGTATTGATAATATTGTATAATTTTAGAATGCACCAAACAGAATCCCAATGTAAACTATGTATTTTATAATAAGTATTATAAATGTAGGGGAAAGAGATAAAGGCATCATACTCCAATTAGTGTACAGTTTTCTTCAAAGAAGAAAGATAAATGGATAGCTGGAAATAGAACAGACAAAGAATAATAAATATTATGATTCAAATTGAGATGAGATAAATAAAATAAAATTAAGAAAATTTAAAAGGGAGGAGGAGCTATATAGAAAATTGAAAATGGTTATAAGATATGGAATGGTATACAAAATGAATATGAATTTGAATTTGTGTCTGTACGAAGAGTTTTAACCTGGGACTAAGCAACTTTCAGAAAAGAGGTTTTTTTATGTTTGAATGTTTTGTGTTTTTGTGTGTTTATGTTTTGTATGTCTTTAAAATTAATAAAATTTGTTCAAAAAGAAAAGAAAAGGCACCATATAAAATCTAATAATCAAATAAAAGCGTCATTTATTTTTTGGCATTAAAAGTTTTACTAGCAGCTGTATGTTTAGACATCCATAGATGAAAAGCAAGAAGGAAAATGTCTATGGAGAGTCTCAGTCATCCAGGTCATGGTTGTTCCAAAGGTGCTTTTTAAGAGCTGAACAAGCTTCTTGGATGAGAAGCGGAACATCTTCAAAGAAAAACCAGAAAGTCCAGTTGCCTCTTGAAAAAGCACTTTTGTGGCAAGAAGGAAAGTGACAATTCATGCATCATGACAATGTGATACAAACTCTGTCCCTTAGATATTTGTTTGGGGTGTTTGGATGCAAGTACAAAAGATCTAAGTTAAAATTAACCACAAAAAGACTGAGGGATCCTGGATGCTCTCTGAGATTAGTTGTTTTCTTGCAGACATTTCATTATCCAAACTAGGTAACATCATTAAACAACCAAACTCAGATAGTGCCAAGGTTTTCAGTCCTAAACTACAAATGTTCTTTTTGATCAGCACAGAAAGCCTGTTCCTGCACGTACATATAAATTCACATGCAGATTTTGTTAGCAGGCATACCAGACCCAGCTTATGTTTCCTTCCAAGGACTGTGCAGCATATTTCTGAGTACAATTTCCTTACTTTGGCAATGATTAATAATTATACAATAATAGAAACCTGGAGACCTAGTGATGTTAACGCAGGGAGGATCCAATTTCTATTCATTTAAAACTTTTCAGTTCTCTTAACAACCTGAATGTTTCATTCACTATTCTATAGTTGCTCTTAGACATGGAGAAGTGACTGGCCTAGCCTGGATTGTCTGTCTCCTAGTGATTCATTGATCAGCAAATTGTTGTTTTGTGGTAGATTTGAGTTTAGAGTTTATTTGACTGTTATTCTACTGACTGGAAGAACCAGAGAATGAGCAGCAGCAAATGCAGTCTGCAAAGAAAACTACCAAGGCCTGCATGTGCTTTCATCCAATTACTGTAGCATGAAAGACAAGGAATTAATAATTCATTGAATAAAAATATATATCTGATCAGATAAAACTGGAGTTAAAAGAAACTAGCTGTGGGGTTTCCAACAGAGATATCTAAACAGTACTACCAGTGGTGGCATATGAAGAAAGGGAATTCCATAGTTGACAGACTATCATAGGAAAGCTATAGAAGAAAGTCATCTTTGTCTCCTGTGTTCAATGATCTTGGTCTTTTCAAATCCTAAAGTCAGGGATAATGAGTAGCCAATCAGTGCAAGCATTTAAAGAGTTACATACAGGGGTGAGATTCAAATGTTTTAACAACCAGTTCTGTGGGCGTAGCTTAGTTGGTGGGCATGGCTTGGTGGTCATGCTATTGGATGGGCATGGCCAACTCAATATCACTCACATCAAGGCACACATCTCCTTGCCTGGCTTCTCAAGACTGTGGGGATGCTGCAACTGTCATAAGTGTGAAAAATGGTCATAAGTCACTTTTTTCAGTGCCATTGTAACTTTGAATGGTCACTCCACACAAGCAAAGTACCAGCAAAGGAGGGAAAAAAACTCCAGACAAGTTCCAGAGACAGGAAATCTAGTCCTACCAAGAATGTAATAAGGGTTAACGGAGAGGCAGTTTCTGTGAGCAACAGCAGAATGTTTCCTTCCTGCCTTCCTTACAGGATTAGGCCAGTAATTTCTTCTAACAACTGGTTCTCCGAACTGAACATTAACAACTGGTTCTAGCGAATAGGTACAAACTGGTAGAATCCCACCCCTGGATACATACCACACCTTAAAAGACAATGCTATTCACATTGCTACTTTATTATAGACCCACTTCTACAAATTGTGCTAATCCAGCCCAATTTGATTTCTTGCCAGCCTCCATATTCCCCAAACACATTCTTACAGCTCTTTTTTCCATATTCAAAACCCCTTTATGTACAGAAAGATGATGGAATAAAAGTGGTGTCTGAGGATTGTAACAAATTTCTGACCATTTATCCATCAGTCTAGTTCCAATAGGAGACTATAAGTTCTCTGTATAAAGGAGAAAGAATTATGTTTCAAACTTTGTCTCCTTTGTCTCACCTGTGGTAGATTTTGAGCACATTACAATTTTTGAAGGATTGTGTCTTGGTATATTGGTATAAAATTGAAGAGAAGGAGATACAGGATAAAAAAAATCTAAATGTTAAAAAATCTCCAGTTTCAATACAGCTGTTGTTGTATCTGCAGCTGGCCTGATGGAAAGAAAAAAGACAATCAGGTAACTGTAATAAGAAGCAGAAAAGAGCTGAATTCTTTTTAGTTTGGATTTGGCTTTCAATTGCAAAGTGCTGTAATTTATTAAACTCACCTCTATCTTTGATGTTTACAAGTCTAAAAATTATTTGCCAAATCTGGCTCAGGAAAAAGAACCCATTTATGAATCTTGGCTTCCAATAAAATAAGATTATGTTTTAGGCATTCTGAGAGGCATCATCATACAGACATTATAAAGTTGTTTTCATTTCTTTAATCTACTTTTCATGTTTCCTAAACTGCATATAACTCTTCAATTTCCAGTTATAACAAAAATCTATTTGCAAATCTTTTTCTTCCTTCTGCACAGAGGTGGAAGCTGTACATATGCAAATAGATAAACTCAACAAGACGTCCATAACAAATTACATTTATTGGTTTATCGGGTATCCTCATAACTCATGTTTGTGATGAAGTTCTTTAATGACCAATCCTTTGTATATCTGCCTTGTAGTAAAAGATGGTTATCTCCTAACCCATCTCATAGCAATAGAAAAAAGCTGCCATGAGTTAGAGAGTTCAAGCAAAAGAGTGTGAGGAAAACCTCCCCCAACCCACCAAGGGTCAGTTCAGTGACCAATCAGGATTACAGATGTGGCCATGTGACATGAACTACATTTCCCAGGATACCTTTAACTACATTTACCATGATGCACTCCCTTAAGGGGACAGCTCATAATTCCTAAGTAACTATCCAATTCCCATAGACTGGCTGGGACAGCACAAATCTGCTCTAAGGTCTCCTGAGAGAAAATATCCACACTGACTATTCTGTGTGAGATAATTACTGATCATATTTTCACATTCATTAAAACAAATACACATAGTGCATAAGATTTCAAAACACAGATGTGGAATAGTTTGCTATGTTGATACAATTCTCAGAAATGTCATTTGATAGTTTCTATAATCAGGAATAAAATGGGTGCAGATGCAAATTTATTGTGGATACATGTTCAGAAATCCTACTTTAACTAGGTTTTATAGACATTATTGCGCCTGACACATATTCACATGTCATTCATATTTTGTCAAAGATGATGTAACAACCAACACATGTTCTCTTTCAACAAGTACAGATGTTGTTCTTTTTCAAATTTCAGTACACATCTATACATTTTAGCCATTATATGTTCATCATTTTAACACCAATCTACTTTCAAATCAGTCTTACAATATTCAATACCATAATTGTTTTGATTAATTTAATTTTTTTCTAATAACTATAAATAAGAAAACCATTGGCAACTATATCCCACTACCACCAGTTGTTCTTTTGATTTTATGTTCTATTCCCTTTGACAAAATTCTGTACTTTCCAGTAAGTTAGCCATTTGTGTTTGCCTATTATTTCTCATTTATAAAAATGGTACTTGTGCTGAGAACACAAGACATAGTAATAATCAAAGGTTATTTCAGTCACTTTGCTTCTATATTTATGCCAACAGCATCTTCATGGGCCTCAATAATTTCACACACAAAGCTGGAGGGTCCTTTATGTGTTCTTCTTCTAATGTGATATATGTCATCCTTAGACATGACCTAGAATATACAAGGCCTGGAAGACACAAGATCATATCCCAACATATCCAATGGATTTAACAAAATCTGCTTGTTTATATAAATGGGGTATGTGGCATTTTGCAAAATGCCAAATGCATGGCACAATGTAACTATGATGAAATGACTCTTCCTGAAGAAATTAAGTCTTATTATAGGGTTAGCTACAGACAAATCATGTGCATTGCTTGGCCTAATTTCCATTCCCATTCAGGAATTCCCAAATCTCTCTCTCTCACACACACACACAGAGAGAGAGCAAATTTTGAGTCTTCTTCAAGATGATTTGCATATCTGTCCCTTAAGTTCACAGTAATTTCCCTTTTAGGCATCTGCCAAGTTATGTCTGGTGGTTTGCATTGTGACTCGGGATTACAGTGAGATTCCAAAAAAGAGAAGCGGGCAGCTATTGTAGCAAGCACTAGATTTGAATGACCAGATGCTGATTTCCCCTAAGCTTGGAGCTTTCAGGGCTCTGTAATGCACCAAATAGCCAGTTTGCCTTCCATTAGTAAAACTGTTTCTTCCACCTGTAAGGAATCTATGTATTGCATACACAAAGTCCATACCCTAAGCTTTGTGGAGTTATATTTCTATATATTTATTTTGGTGGTTTTGGAATAATCACAGGGGACAGATATTGGAAGGGAAGACTTGGGTTTTCAAATTATTAAGAAATGCAGAAAAGGCTAAGGCAATGGTGCAGGATCCAGTCTGGGTCAGTTACTGGGACCAGAGGTTTAGTCTTCTAAGCTTACAACTCATGCTAGAACTCATCCACGGTGAATTTTTCTCTCACTGGAATGTTAGGGCTAAACCCGGGTGACCAACCCTGTTTGAATCCTGCAACATTATCCTGGGACACATATATTTGCCATAATTCATAAAGCATTGGTTCTTAAACTGGTTGACACAAACTGGATCCTTGACTCCTGAATAAGCAGTTACAAATTGTCCCCAGGATAGCAGTGCTGCCAACTCTCACGCAATCAGAGTGAGACTCACGCAATTCAACCAATTTTGACTGTCTCACTCTGATAAACGAAATCTCATGCTAAAGGCCCAAGAGATCTTCCTTGCAATGGGAATTCCGGCCTCGAATAAAGGCGCGCTTGTGGAATAAGACCCCCTCCACCCCAAATTTTATTTCTAATTCATCTAAGATTTGCAATTTAAAGCAGGCTAATCCGCTTGCAAATTTGCCGAAGAACGGCGGGTTTAACAGAAAGAAACTCCCCTCCCCGTCTCTTTCCCCCGCGGCCACACCTCTCTAGCAAACTAATCTGAATTTTAACCCTTCAAAAACCGTAGCTCCTTGCCTCTAATTTTGCTTTAGATGTGATTTTTCAGGGGATCGGTGGCTCCGAGCAGCCGCTCGCCTCGCCGATAAAAATATATTTGTTTTTCGATTGTACTAAGGGCATTGGTGAAGTGTTCCCTGGTTTATTTTTCCTTTTGCCCTTTTTATGCAAGCTGCATCAGCTATTCAAAAGTTAGAATGGAATAGAATTGGAATGAAACTGGAATGGAATGGAATAAATTGGAATGGAACTGGAATAGAACAGAACAGAAAACTATTGTCACTTTAAATGTACACTAATCAGCATACATTAAAACAAAATTTCGTTGCATTCAGTTCTCAAAATATAACCATTACGCATATACCCGCATATACCCGCATATACCCACATACACATACATATATGACAAAGAAACATCACAGTCCATTTCAAATAATTACCCAATTATTTTTTCAAAACTTTTATGAAACTAAAAGGCCTATGCTATGTCTCATTGGTTTTCATAGTCAAGTTCCCTCACTGAAGAAAAATGTGTTTTTGTAATATGTGTCCTCATTTTTTTTCTTATGCCTATGGGTTAAAATGTATGTATGTATGTATATGTCCAAATCATGACTAAAGTATGCATCAGATTGCACCATTTAAAATGTAAAATTGTCAAAGCTCCCTACCGTGGAAGGGGGGACACCCCCCTTCCACACCATCCCCCCCTCGGTCACTTCGCTCCCTCGGGCTTGGTCGCTCCACTCCCTCGCAGTGTCTCACTCCGAACTATCACTCAAGGTTGGCAGCCCTGGGATAGGCCAAAATTACATCCAGTTGAAGAAACATTAGCTAAGCTGTCTGAATAGGATAGCAACAGCAAAGTAAGAGAAAAATATCTTCTAGATTCATAGCTTTGTCTTTAATTCAGCTAAGACTAGAATAGGAATATTTTTAAAAGGCCTGAAGAAAAGCATTTAGGATGGTTAAGCATGTCCAATTTTTTCCAAGGCCAACTAGAGAAGTGTCAATAGTTGGCTCAATCTTTTTCTTGTGTAATTTCAAGGCAACCTCAGGCTTACTTGATTCCAATTGTACATGTTTAACTTGTCATAACTGGGACAAAGAAAAGATCTGGAAACCTTCATTTCTTAATTAGTGTGCCGGATTTCTATTTTCTCTTTTTGCCAACACTTCATTGCCAGAGTCTGGGAATAATGCTAATCTAACCTGGTCAAAGTAATTAAGAATCACAGCTGGCAGGATCACTGCAGATGGGAGCAGGTAAACAGAAGTTACACTTGAATACCTCTGAACATTGGCTGCATTCCCCCAAGATACTTAGCCTAGTTGCTAAATTAACCTTTTTTCTTTTGTTCATACAATAAATAAAACCATAAATCAGACTGAAACTGCATGGTGCCCAGACATACACACATACAAAACTAAAGATAAACACTAACCATGCTTAGCATATGGGGTACGGCATCAAATCTTTAATGCAGCCAGTTGGCCAGACTTCTTTCCACAGCCTAACATAGTTCTATCAAAATGAAAATAGTCTGTCACTCATTCATAGTTATTACTGCTCATCAATCCATAAATTAAAAACCAATCTTCTACCTAAACTGCAAGGAGCCAGGCAGATAGTACAGCACACCAATTCAGACCAAAACTCACATTATAATATACAGTCTAATCAAGGTAGTCATCTTCTAAGGGTAAAACTAGGGGTTACAGGAAAACAGTATAATACACAGCATGTAATAAGAGCTAACAGAGATGGGCTAATATCAAATTTATTCCACTTGGAATTTGAATTCCCAAAGCTCCTTTATATCCCATTCAGGTGTAGCTGAAACTGAACAAACCTGATTTATTGGAATAAGATTCCAGTTAGGTGCCTTGTCTTCTAAATGGCTACCTCCCACTTCCAATCTTCTAGTTTTGTAAAAGTCACTGATGGCATTCCTTGGAATTAGGATTTTTGAGTACAAGTTCTAAATCTTCTATAGCAGGACAGAGTAGAGTCTAGAACTGTACTGTTTTCATGGGTATGTGTGGTATGTAGGTCAACTCTATGTAACAGGCTCATTAACTTGTTCTTTTTCTAACCAAGATAGTACATCCATCAGGCTTCTCAGAAACTCCTATATGATGTGGAAAGGGACTATCCATTTATTGGTTTTGGACGACCTGAAGCAAGGAATTCATGGGGCGATTAATCCTTAGGTTTGAGGCAGGGGCATTATTCAAGCTTTCCTTGGAATACAAATTGTAGAGATTTTAAAAATGAATGTGTTTTTGCTTTGTGTAATTGAAATAGGTGATTTATACTCTGTGGTCCTAAAAATATAGAGCATAGAAAGCAAGGAAAATAGCACTTCAAAAATGAAAGCAGTTTGTAATAAACATTCAGAAAACCTGAAATATTAAAAAATTATACATAGTATTATTTAAGAGAATGGGAATCAGATTTTAAACAAAACCACTTTTAATAGGCATAATTCTAGAATATGTAGAAATACTGTAATTTATTAAGATACATACTTATGGCTGTGAAAATAAATTTTGTGGAATACTGGATAAAGGAGAGTACTGACAATATCAGACTTAAACTGCTTTTGTTTAAATGGAAGAATTTGCAGAATACACAGCAATGGCAAAACTAACAGCATACACCTATATAATACATTAAGCAAGAATAACTTCCATATATATGTATGGAGTAAGATAAATATTTAGAGTAAGTGTTTTAAACTTTATGCCAACAGGCAAGGCAAATCAGCTTGAGTACAAAGAAGGGGGAAGTCAGAAATTATATCTTTACTTATATTATATTTTAATTTATTTTTCTTAACAAAACATTTTTGAAAATATATCTTTGTTTTAAATAAAATGAAAGGATTATAATAAGACTAAAATAAAACAGGCACATAATACTGCTGGTATATTTCCTAAGTGAGAGAAATGAATAGATATCTCTACTTTTGTATAAGTTGTTAAAATCTTTTTGAATGGAAATAGAAAACAAAAGCAGTTTATCTGTCTTTGCCAAGAAAGTGTATGCATCTCTAAAGAAGAATTTGCATTTTTGAAAAACATTGCACATTTAGTTTTTTTATTTAATTTTTTTATTCAAATTATATCTTCTAGATGCACCTTTACTTTTAATGTAGATTCTCCATTTAAATACAACTTATTTTGCAGAAATTCATCTTCAATGTTAATTTAGAAATGTTCCAAATCTAGCATAATTTAAACCAGCCCTAGTTGTATGAATAAAATAAGGTAAGATAACAATAGATGGTTACATCGATCAGAATTCCTTAACAGATATGAGAGACTAGGTTGTAATAAAAAGATTAAACTACATATACTGTGATATTTTTAAACCTTGTATTGTACTTCTTATTTATTTGCAATATCTTAGATGAAAAACAATGAAAATGAATTCAGTGCAAAATTGCAAATTAGAAATATAATTAACCCATAATGTTTAATATATTAAACCTACTTTCAGAAATAAACATGCAAAAATGATTAATTCTGAACAGGCTTCAACACAAAATAAACAAAGCTTTTTGGTATACTATTTAAAGAAAAACTGCAATTTTTTGACATGGAAAACAAATGTAAAAACTGAGAATCTATGTAACTTACTCATTGTATTTAATCTATTATTTTAGAATTTGGTAATTAGGGAATCATAAATGTTGGATGGAATCTTTGCACTATATTTCATTAATCATAATCCCCAATATTCCAATTGACCATGAGTAAGTCCAAACTGAAAACAATGGTGTGATATTGATATTTGTTTCTCCAGGTATTTGTTTAAAAGGGAGACCAAAATCTGTTCATCACAATAGGCATTCCAGCTTCACTGGATATTTTCACTCAGAAAGGCCCGAACTGATACATAAAACTTTACTGTCTGAACTCTTCTTGAAATTAATATTTATTTATCATAAATTTCCCATCTCCCGATCAGAGGGAGTTAATTACTTTTAAGTTATCTGCCAGCTGATGTTTGGATGATTACATTTTAATTGATTGCTGGTTTTAAACATTCTTAGTATACAACTGATATTTTTAAAATTATACATCTTATACACTGTATCTTGTTCTTAATTAATGTGTGCTTTGACAAGAAAAATGGTTTATAATTTTAAGCAAATTTTAGTAATATTTATTAATATGGCACAGAAATACATTGTAGCTTTTTTCCATAAAATAAAAAGAGAACAGTCACTTGACGTACATTTTACCATTGTGTCTGCTAAATGAAAGAATTGTTCACATTTTCCTGAGACATTTGCTCATAAATTAAAACAAACAGGTGTCTTCATTTTGCTTGGCCTGAACATTCATTTTTCTGTCATTTAGACCCTTATGCATCACATCTGCACATCTTCCAATAACATTATCTCTGACACCAACTCTTATTCTCAGGGAACTTAAAGGAATTACCAGACTACATATATTGTACAAGTAAAATTGTTGGAATCTTTCCCATAGGAACTATAAAACTGCACGTTGTTCAATGCCTGTTTGATGTGGAAATTTGTGAGGATGGGGAAAAAAAGTTTGGAGAGGGAGAATTTTCTCCTATAATAAGAGTTGCATGAAATGCTGACTAGAAGAAAAAGGTGCACATATGTTCAACATAAAGGAACAAGTTTTTTGGAAATTAAAAAATATCTTTATAGATAATGTGGTCTTGTTTATAATGTAATATGATAATTCAAAGCAAGCTTCACATGGATGTATTAGCAAAAAAGTAGACATATCATATCTACTTGAACATAAAACCATGCAGATCTCAAAAGCCTGTATAGCCAAGCATTTACTGGCCAATAAGATGGTGGAAGAATTGTATAAGAACAACGTAAGCGTAATTATTCCACAGACCTATTCCTGTACCTAAGCAATAGATATAAAGAAGATATGTTATTTTTAATGATGGGTGTAAAATATATAGCCATTGTAAATAAAAATTATGCATAGATTTATCCTACATAAATTGACTCAATCTGCTTTCATAATTAATTATCACTGCATTTTGATGTGTTATTCTGGGGGCCTTATTAAATGTTGAGTGTAAAAATATCAATCAAATGGAATTATTCTAAACACCTGCACCTGGGTCTTTTTCCTTTCTTTTTCTTTTTTTTCCTTTTTTTCCTTTGAGTATATAGTAATATATATTTAGTTTTTTTCAAAAATGTATGCTTGCATTTGTACTACATAGAGGTCTTGTGAGTGTTTCTTCATTTTGGGAGTTATAGAAACTCCCAGTTCAATCAGGATTGTGTAAAACTTTGAATGAAGTTATTCTTCCAAAATGTTTCTGGAACTACTTATTTTTTCTTCCTTGGTTCTTTTGGGTTATATTTCAAAGCATACAGTTTGCAGCCAACCAAAAATGAACAGACTTACCTTCTTTTAAACAGGCAGAAAGAACTGTGTTGGCAAATACGTCTTCCAATGCCATCAGTAATCCTCTACAACAGGGATTGTAGGCTGTGGGCTGGATGCGTCACGTACTGGCCATGCCCACCCCTGCTTTAGTGAAGGGGAAAAAAGTTGCGATACATCACATGATGATGTGTCATCACAAGTTTGACAGCCCTGCTCTACAAGAATCTGTTGCTTGTTTGTCATATAAGCAGTGCAACCACTTAAAATGTTGTTAACACCTTTAAGTTGATTCACTAGATAATTTTTCCAGGCCTTGAAATGAAATTAAACACATCCATTCTTCCGCATGTTATTTAAATACTCCAAAAATGCTATGGGTAATTGAAAGGAGGGGAGAAGCCTTAAAAGGAGCTTGCTGTGCAGGAAGAAAAGGGGAAATTACCAAACAATTAAATGATATATTATACACTTCAATCCAAGGACATCAAAAGAAACACCTGCTGGATGCCTTTTTCAGCATGATGTTTGCACAAAGTTCAGAGATCAAGCTGAGACAGATGAGCATTTGGTAAGAAATAGCTACCAGCAGCAATAAGAGAAGATGAAACAATATGTTGATGAGGAAAGGTAAGTGAAACACGAAGACCATAGCTGTGGATGTGGTCTACTGTGAACTATTAAGGGTGATAGCATAACAGTGGTGGGATTCAAAAAATTTTACTGAGTGGGTGTGGCCAACTTAATGTCACTCACGTCGAGTGCTGCCTCACCTGGACTTTCCATTCCCAGCCATTCCTTGTCACACCCAGCCTCAACTTATTTATAGTTCTGTAAAAATGTTATTCATCTTTTTTTGACTATTATCTACATACAGTAGATGTACTTTCATGGACCACTGAGAGGAAAAAATGGCTCACATCCTTTGCCCAAGAGTGTGATAGGCAACAGGCTTTTAAGGGGCTGCCAAAAAGAAAGCGGGGGGGGGGGGGCAATGTACTTTCCAAAGCACCAGGACGCAAAGAAGAAGCAATGGATGGAAAGTGAACAAAGAGAGAAGCAACCTAAAACTAAGTGTTCTGTCCCCTCATTAGCATTCTTGAGATCCCAGCGCTTTGATTGGCCAAAGCGCGGGGCACTCTGATTGGCTAGGCGAGCCGCGCCGATTGGCTCGCTAGGAATCTCCCGCGATTGGTCTATTCGAATCACGGGAGATTCAAAGCAGTGCCATTGGCCGCGGCCGCCGCGGCTAAAGAAATAAAAGCCACGAAGTTTCTCAATAGCCCCAGTTCGGTTCCCACATCAATAAAAGAGCTTGAG
This sequence comes from Hydrophis major, assembly GCA_033807585.1. Lineage (NCBI taxonomy): Eukaryota > Metazoa > Chordata > Lepidosauria > Squamata > Elapidae > Hydrophis > Hydrophis major. The sequence continues at coordinate 325,071,759 of CM066329.1, forward strand.
ACAAAGTCACCGACTCCTGGCATCATTTCCGAAGACATGACACTGGCGACGAGGATGGGATTCTGATCCTGAACCGAAGCACGTGTCCGACGGAAGCCAGACGAAACTCCACGATGGCGAAAATCGCACCCCCCGCACCCTTCAACCCCGCCAGCGAGGACTGGGAATCGTACTCCGACAGATTCCGCATGTTCCTCGAGTGCAGCGACCTGAAGGACACCACCGGCCACATGAAGCGAGCCGTATTCCTGACCCACTGCGGGACCGAGGTATTTAAGATGGCCAAAGCACTTGCCAAACCCGCCGACGTGACCGCGATGGACTGGGACGTCCTCGAGCCAATACTTCGGCGACACTACGGCCCAGAGGTGCCAATCCTCATCCGACGACACGAGTTCTACCGTCGGGACCAACGGTCGAGTGAGAGTTTCAGCGACTTCGTCGCCAAACTACAGCACCTAGGGGGGCTGTGCGAATTCGACAACCTGACCGAATCGTGCTCGGCCTGTGGGACCCCGTCCTCCAGAGTCAGCTGATGGCCAAGGGCAACATCACCCTTGCAGATACCCTCACCGAAGCTGCAGCCGCCGAAGCGACCCGAACATCCGCCGACCGCATGCGCCGACCGAACGCTGGGGACCGCAGCGGGAACAACCACCCTGCAAGGTCGGCCGAGGCCCAACCCGAGACGACCACCCACCAGGGTGACTTCCACTCGGCATCGGGCACTTCCGACAAGGAGGAGGAAATTCACCGTCTCCAGGTAGGCCGTGACCCACGGAACCGGCGGGGTCGTAAGTCGAGGACCACCTGTGCCGGTTTTGGAGGCGACCACCCCAGGTCCGAATGCCAGTTTTTTGAGTCGATCTGCCGGCATTGCGACAAGAAGGGACACATCGCCCACGTCTGCCGTCTCAAAAAGAACCGCAGCCCGCCACGATGGGACCAGAGCGAACGGAGGCGAGAGAGCACACCACCCCGGACCAGAGATCGCCCCTCTGACAACAGATGGGACCGGAACGGACGATCCCTACGAGGCGGCGAGACCTGGCGAAGAGAGGAGACCCATCAGACGGTCACCATCGGCCACGCCACAACCAATGATGCCCAGAAGGTCTACGTGGAGGTAGGCATCGAAGGCGAGCCATGTAAAATGGAGGTGGACTCCGGGTCCTACCTCTCCATGATAGCATGGCAAGAAATAAAGCACTTGGTGCCTACCATCCAATGAAAAGGCCTAGACAGCCAGAGACTAATCGTAAAAGACTACCAGGGAAACCGCATCCCTGTAGTCGGAACTGGACAGTTCAACGTAACATACAAAGGGTGCACCGAAAGGCTTCCCCTGACCATCGTCAATCGCGACCGCCCAAGCCTACTGGGACTGCAATGGTTTGCCCCGCTTGGTATCGCAGTCACGGGAATCGACCACATCACCGACGACAGCTGGGAGCAACAACTAGCCCGGGAATTCCAAGACGTCTTCGATGGAAACCTAGGCAAGTACTGAGGGCCCCTTATATCATTCAGCCTAAACCCAAACGTCCCCCCAAAATGCCTGAAACCAAGGCGGGTGCCATTCGCACTTAAACCCAAGATAGACGAGCAAATTGACAAGCTCGTCAAGCAAGGGGTCCTACAACCAATAGACCACGCCCGGTGGGAGACCCCCATAGTCACCCCGATCAAGCCCGATGGGTCGGTGAGAATCTGTGGGGACTTTAAGGCCACCCTAAATGGCGCCTTGCAACAAAGCGCCTACCCCGTCCCAGTAGTGCAACACCTACTGCATTCACTGGGAGGGGGCAAGGTTTTCGCCAAACTCGACCTCGCCCAGGCATACCAACAGTTGCCAGTTGACAAGGAAACGGCAGAAGCGCAAACCATAGTCACCACCGGGGAGCATTTAAATGCAACCGGCTCCAATTCGGAGTCAGCGTGGCACCTGGAATATTCCAAAGCCTAATGGAAAGGCTATTACAAGGCATCAAGGGGGTGGTACCTTACTTCGACTACGTCTTAGTGTTGGCAATCAACCAAGCCGAACTAGAGGGTCGCCTAAGGGAGGTCCTAACCAAATTCAAAGAGACTGGGCTCAAGGTAAAGAGGGAGAAATGCCAATTATACATGGAACGGGTTGAATTCCTAGGATACCTCCTAGACCGTCACGGCATCCACCCCACAAACCAAAAAATCAAAGCCATCAAAGAAGCCCCACACCCAAGTTGAAGACGGAGCTGCAGGCATTTCTGGGGCTACTTAACTTTTATAATGTCTTCCTGCCCCAAAAGGCGATGGCGGCAGAGCCTTTGCATAGGCTCCTGGACAAGGCGGCGACCTGGACTTGGGGGAAACGCGAGTAAGCCGCCTTCCAGAGAACAAAGGACCTCCTCACTTCGGACGCCGTCCTTATACAGTACAACGAGACCCTACCTCTGGCCGTCACATGCGACGCATCACCCTTCGGCGTCGGCGCTGTCCTCAGCCATACTCTCCCCAACGGAAAAGAAGCACCCATCGCGTTCTTTTCAAGGACCCTCACCAAACCGGAGCGGAACTACAGCCAGCTGGACAAAGAGGCTCTGGCTATCGTCGCCGCAGTAAAAAGATTCCACGAGTATCTCTACGGCCAGACATTTACCATCATAACCGACCACAAACCGCTGCTGGGAATCCTTGCAGGGAACCGGGCCACCCCGAACATTCTGTCTCCCCGAATGACAAGGTGGTCCGAGTTCCTGGCGGCCTACAATTACGGACTCATACACAGACCGGGAAAGACGATCTCCCATGCGGACGCCTTAAGCCGCTCACCGCTACCGGAACCTGACACCGACCCAGCACCCATGACAACCACCCTCAGTATAGAGACTCTACCCAACCTACCCATAACCGCGTCAGACATTGCCCGAGAAACTAATAAAGACAAACGTCTGGCACGGGTGTTGCATTGGGTAGAGAAAGGGTGGCCGGAAAGGGACAACGACGAGTCCGTCAAGACATTCCGGAACCGGCAAACGGAACTCTCGTTAGTAAAAGGGTGCATACTATGGGGGGATAGGGTGGTCATTCCAGAAAAACTACAAGGGAAGGTTCTGGAACTGCTACATGAGGGGCACCCGGGCATCATTAGGACTAAAGCCCTGGCCAGAAGTTACGCTTGGTGGCCAGGGATGGACAAACAGATTGAGACCTGGGTAGCAAGGTGCCAACGATACCAGGAAACTAGGCCAAGCCCACCCACAGCACCCGTCCTAGAGTGGGAAACCCCAAGGGGACCTTGGTCTAGGATCCACATAGACTTCGCCGGGCCCACAAAAGGACACACCTTCCTGATAACAGTAGACGCTTACTCCAACTGGCTGGAGGTAAGCAATATGAGAACAACAACCACAGAGGCCGTGACCAAGGAACTCGGCAAACTTTTTGCAACACACGGCCTCCCAGATGTCGTCGTTTCCGACAACGGGCCCCAATTCACCTTGCTAGAATTCAAAAAATTCCTAGTGGAAAGGGGCATCCGACACGCGCTGACAGCACCGGCGCACCCGGCGGCGAACGGTAGGGAGGAACGGATGGTGCAATTCACAAAGAAAACCATCCGGAAAATAGACCACAGGGAGATCCAGGATAAAATAAATAAATTACTCTTCACCCAACACATAACCCCAAATACCACAACGAATAAGAGCCCAGCCGAACTGTTAATGGGGAGGAAATTAAGGTCCCCACTCGACAGATTACACCCCACGTATAACCCAGAGAAGCCCCCAGACTCAACCAGCAAACACTGAACCTTCGCACCAGGCGACCCCGTGTATGCAAAAAACCTAACGGGAGACCCGTTATGGGTACCGGCCATCATCACACAAATAACAGGCCCACACTCGTACCGGCTACAAACAACAAACGGACGAGCGTGGAAACGGCACATCGACCAATTAAGATCGAGGAACGACCACCCAACAGACCAGCGACGCACAAGCAGGCAAAACCAACCCCCACAACACAAACCAAGAGGGGAAGGAATACCCAGGGGACCAAAACCAAAGAAGAATAAACCAACCATACTTACCGGAAAGCAGCCAGCACGAAACCTCGCCAGGAAGAGACAGCCAGGCCAGCTCGACCGACCCGGGGAGACCGAGCGGGAGCGGCGAAACCCGCAGCTCAACCAACCCTGGAAGCCCAGGAGGGAGCTACGGAGAGCGGCCTGGCCCGACCGACCAGCCGGTTCCCACGACGGCATCCGGAGAAGCAGAGACCCCGACCGAACCGGCCGGGATCCAACCTACGACTGAGCTGCGCAGGTCCAGTAGGCTAAGACGGAGCCCCGCCTACCTACGGGATTACGCAACGTAAGGACTAAACCAAGAAGGGAGGGGTGTTCTGTCCCCTCATTAGCATTCTTGAGATCCCCGCGCTTTGATTGGCCAAAGCGCGGGGCACTCTGATTGGCTAGGCGAGCCGCGCCGATTGGCTCGCTAGGAATCTCCCACGATTGGTCTATTCGAATCGCGGGAGATTCAAAGTGGTGACATTGGCCGCGGCCGCCGCGGCTAAAGAAATAAAAGCCGTGAAGTTTCTCAATAGCCCCAGTTTGGTTCCCACATCAATAAAAGAGCTTGATACAAAGTCACCGACTCCTGGCATCATTTCCGAAGACACGACACTAAGGAGAAACTTTCTGACAGTGAGAACAATTAACCAGTGGACCTGCTTGTCCTCAGAAGTTCCCGGGTGATCAATCACTGGAAATTTTTAAAGGACTGGGCAGCCATTTCTCTGAAATGGTATAGGGTTCCCTCCAAAGTGTTATTCTGACACCTTTCCCAGGGCCTCTGTTAGATCGGAGGCGGATCAGTTCGACAGAGACGCAAGACCATTTCGTGAGTTCAGCTCTTTATTAGGTGTAGGTAAAGGTCTGGGGATGTGAGCCGCAGCAGCCCTTCATATAGGGCTAGCTCGCGGCTCGGCAGCCAATGACAGCACTTTGAATTTCCCATGATCGGCACAGCCAATCGCGGTAGATTCCTAGTGCTCCAATCACGGCTGACCTGTTGACCAATCAGGTCTCCGCTGGTCCAGACCAATCGGGTGCGAGGGTTTCTGAGTATGCTAATAGTGTACACCCCTCCCCTCTTGGTTTCGTCCTGCGGTGCGTAGTGATGTAGTCGCGTAGGTAGGCGGGGCTTTTTCCCTGCCTCCATGACCTGCGCGGTTCAGTTCTGGTGTGGTCGTTGACCGGTTCGGATGCCTCCTCTGTCACTCCGGTTCCTTGGGATGGAACCACCTGGAATGTTGAGCAGGGCCTTTCTTGATAGCTCCCTCCCGGTTCTCCTGGGCTGGTTGAGCTGTCGCTTCTGCTCCCGCTGGGCTTTTCCTGGCCGGGTGAGCTTGTTTGGCTGCTCCTTCCAGGTGAAGACCCCGGGGTTTCGTGCTCCATTGGTCCTTCATCTACGGGTGAGTAGCGTTGGTTTATTTGTTTATTTACTCTCGGTGGGGGGTGTTCTGTTTGCGTAAGTTGGTTTTCTTTGGTTCCTTCTCTATCACTTAATGATTCCCCCCCCCTTCTAGTTTCTTGTTCAGGTGTTTGGCTGTTTGTTGTGGCTATTCTTGACCTAAGTTGGTTTATGTGCCGTTTCCAGTTTTCCCCGTCGCTAGTTTCCAATCGGTATGATAGAGGCCCGGTTATCTGGGTGATTGTTGCTGGCACCCAGAGTGGTTCTCCTGTGAGATTTTTGGCGTATACTGGGTCCCCTATGTTAAATGTTCTGTGTTTGCTGGAGGAACCTGGGGGTTTGTCTGGGTTATATGTTGGGTGCATTCTGTCTAGTGTAGAGCGTAGTTTCCAGCCCATCATTAGTTCTGCTGGGCTTTCATTTGTGGTTGCGCTAGGTGTAATGTGTTGAATGAGGAGCATTTTATTGATCTTGTCCTGTATATTGGCTGTTTCTATTTTCTGGATAGCTTTCTTGGTGTATTGGACCATGCGTTCCGCCCGCCCGTTCGCCGCCTGGTTTGCCGGTGTGGTTAATGCATGGCGTATCCTTTGGCCTGCGAGAAATTGTTCAAATGCCAGTGCAGTGAACTGGGGCCTGTTGTCTGACACTATTACATCTGGCAGGCCGTGCGTAGCAAAGAGTTTGCTCAGTTTCCTTATCACCGCTTCCGTCGTGGTTGACTTCATAGTGCTTACCTCCAGCCAGTTGGAGTAAGCATCTACTGTGATAAGGTACATGTGTCCCTTGGTTGGCCCCACGAAATCTATATGAATTCTGGACCACGGACCTCTTGGTTTTTCCCATTCTTGGGTTGGAGCGGCGGGTGGATTGGCCCTGGACTCTTGGCATTGTTTACATTTGGCAACCCAGGTTTCAATCTGTTTATCCATTCCTGGCCACCATGCGTAGCTTCTGGCCAGGCTTTTCATCTTAACCATCCCCGGGTGCCCCTCATGCAACATTCCCAATACATTTTCCTGTAATTTTTCAGGAATTACCACTCTGTCCCCCCAAAGTATGCAGCCCTTTTCGATAAAGAGTTTGGTTTGTCTGTTCCGGAAGGGTCTGAATAGTTTGTCTATGTCCCTTTCTTTCCCACCCAGCTCAAGACTCGCGCCAGCCATTTGTCTTTATTTGTTTCTCTGGCAATGTCTGGCACGGTCACAAGTGGGTTGGATATTGTCTCTATTTGGAGTACCTCTGTTGTGAGTGCTGGGTCGTCTTCCCAGTCCGGTAAGGGTGACCAGCTTAGGCCGTCTGCATGGGCGATGTCCTTTCTGGGTCGGTGTATCAGCTGGTAATTGTATGCTGCTAGGAATTCAGACCACCTCATCATTCTTGGCGATAGAATGTTCGGTGTGGCCCTGTCCCCCGCCAGGATTCCTAGCAGTGGCTTGTGATCCATCATGATTGTAAAAGTCCTACCATAAAGGTATTCGTGGAATTTCTTGACGCCGGCGACGACTGCTAGGGCCTCTTCATCGAGCTGGCTGTAGTTCCGCTCTGGCTTTGAAAGTGTCCTTGATGAGAAAGCGATGGGTGCTTCCCTCCCGTCTGGTAGCTGGTGGCTGAGGATGGCACCGATTCCAAATGGTGACGTGTCGCAAGTTACCGTCAATGGCAGAGTCTCGCTGTACTGGATTAGTACCGCGTCGGATGTTAGCAGGTTCTTTGTGTTGTTGAAAGCGCTCTCCTCCCGTGCTCCTCAGGTCCAGGTGGCTGTTTTATCTAACAGCCTATGTAGCGGTTCCGCTACGGTCGCCTTTTGAGGTAGAAAGACATTGTAAAAGTTTAACAGTCCCAAGAAAGCCTGTAATTCTGTTTTGTTTTTGGGTCGCAGTGCTTCCCTTATGGCTCTCAGTTTCTTTTCTGTGGGGTGAATCCCTTGTTTGTCTAGGAGGTACCCCAGAAATTCGACCCTTTCAGCCCATAGCTAGCACTTCCCTTTCTTGACTTTAAGTCCCGAGTCTCTGAACTTCTGCAGTACCTCCCTCAACCTGGCTTCTAGTTGTTTCTCATTTTTTGCGGCCACCAAGACATCATCAAAGTAGGGCACCACCCCTTCTATTCCCTGGAAGAGTCTTTCCATAAGGCTTTGGAAGACCCCAGGTGCCATGCTGACTCCAAACTGGAGCCGGTTGCAGCGGAAAGCCCCTCGGTGCGTTTCGATGGTTTGGGCTTCTGCTGTTGTGGCGTCGACTGGCAGTTGCTGGTAGGCTTGTGCCAGGTCGAGCTTTGCGAAGATACGGCCTCCCTCCAGTGAGTGCAGAAGATGCTGGACTACTGGACGGGATATGCGCTTTGTTGGAGCGCATGGTTTAGGGTGGCCTTGTAGTCACCACAAATTCTCACTGACCCATCTGGCTTGATGGGGGTGACAATTGGGGTCTCCCACCGGGCATGATTGTTCGGTTCCAGCACCCCTTGAGCGATGAGCTTATCGAGTTGCTCATCGATCTTGGGCTTGAGTGCAAATGGCACTCGCCTGGGCTTAAGGTGGATTGGCGCGATGCTTGGGTCTATGTTAAATGCAATAGGGGACCCCCAGTACTTGCCTAAACGGTCGTTGAAGACTTCCCAGAAGTCCCTCACGAGTGCCGCTTCCCAGTCTGCCTCTGCGATGTGGTGTATGCCTGTTACTTCGATGCCCAGGGGTGCGAACCACTGTAGTCCCAACAGGCTCGGCCGATCTCGATCGACAATTGTCAGGGGTAGCACTTTTGTGTGGCCCTTGAAGGTGACTTTAAAATGGCCTCTACCGACTACAGGGATTCGGTTTCCCTGATAGTCTTTGAGGGTTAGTGTTTGGTCTTCCAGTTCTTGGCGGTGGATGGTGGGGACCAGGTGCTTGAGTGTGCGCCAGGAGACCATTGAGAGGAAAGACCCTGAGTCCACCTCCATGTCACATTGCTGGTCTTCTATCCCGACCGTCACATATACCTTTCTGGCGTCGCTGGTGGAGGAATGACCAATGACGACAGTCTGGTGCGTTTCCTTTCTCTGTCTCATCTTCTGCAATCGCCTGTTCCGACCTTCCTGGCTCCAGCGGTTCTCCATCTGTCGATCTCGGGTCCTGGTGCGGGTGCTGTCTCTCCATCGGGGGCTGGCATCTCGTCGCCATGGGCTGTAGTGCTTCTTATTCCGGCACACTTTGGCGATTTGCCCCCGTTTCTCACAATGCCTGTAAATGGCTTCGAGAAAATGACAGTCCGCTCGAGGGTGATCGCCGGCACAGCCGGCACACTGGAACCTTGACTTACGACCTCGTGGTTTCCGCCGTTCCCGCGCTGATTGGAGACGGTGGATCTCCTCCTCCTCGTCTTCGGTTTCTGAGAAGGAGTCGATGTCGCCATGGTGTGTGGTTGTGTGGTCTGTTCCGGGCCTCCTCTCAGGGGTTGATGTTGCCTCTCCGGTCACCGCTCGTGGCATGATGCTCGATTGTCACATCCCAGCCGCTGATTTCTTGGCCGCTTCCGCTGCAGCAGCTTCGGTGAGGGCATCGGTGAGGGAGATGTCTCCCTTTGCCATGATGCGGCTCTGGAGGATGGGGTCTTGGAGTCCCAGAATGACACAGTCTCGCAGGGCCTCGTCCAGGTCGGTGAACTCGCACAGACCCCCCAGGTCCCGTAGTGCCGCTATGAAGTTGGCCAGCCCTTCGCCCTCGCATTGATCCCGCCTGTAGAAGTCATGCCACTGGATGAGGATGGGCACGACGGGGGCGTAGTGGCTCCGCAGCAGGGGCTCGAGATCATCCCACTCCATCGCCTTGACGTCCATTGGTTTGACCAAGGCTTTGGCCATTTTGAAGATTGTGGACCTGCAGTGCATGAGGAACACGGCTCGTTTCTTGTGGCCGTTGGCATCCTTGAGGTTGCTACTCTCAAGGAACATTTGGAACCTGTCGGTATAGGATTCCCAGTCCTCAGTAGCAGGGTTGAAGGGAGCAGGTGGCAAGTTGATTCCGGCCATGTTGCTGGTTGCTGCGTGCCACTTCACCACGTGCTGGATAGTCTCTTTGTCTCACGATCCCATCCTCGTCGCCAGTGTTAGATCGGAGGCGGATCGGTTCGACAGAGACGCAAGACCATTTCATGAGTTCAGCTCTTTATTAGGTGTATGTAAAGGTCTGGGGATGCGAGCCGCGGCAGCCCTTCATATAGGGCTGGCTTGCGGCTCAGCAGCCAATGACAGCACTTTGAATTTCCCGCGATCGGCACAGCCAATCGCAGTAGATTCCTAGTGCTCCAATCACGGCTGACCTGTTGACCAATCAGGTCTCCGCTGGTCTGGACCAATCGGGTGCGAGGGTTTCTGAGTATGCTAATACTGTACAGCCTCTACTCAGAGTTTGGCATTCTCAGTTTCCTGCCTAAGCAGGGGCTTGGACTGAAAGACCTCCAAACTTCCTTTCAACTCTCCTAAACACACATGTATTTATGCTCTGGATAATAGACATTGAATGTATGTAAACCCTGAAAAATATGTGGTAGCCCTTGGCAAAAGAAAGGCAGTAGAATCACTCTAGGTATAAGGACAGTGTAAAATATTAACACATGATAAATAATGGAACAATTAAAAATAATAGCAGAGTTTTCTCTGTCTCTGTCTCTCTCTCCCTTCTTTCCTATTTCTTTTTCTTTTTTCTCTTTGTCTCTTTTTGTCTTTCTCTCCCTTCCTTTCTTTCTTTCTCTCTTTCTCTCTCTCTCTCACACACACGCACCTCTCTCTCTCTCTCTCCCTATTTCTTTTTCTTTCTTTCTTTCTCTTTCTTCCTCTTTCTTTCTCTCCTTCTTCTCTCTTTCTTGTTTTCTTTCCTCTCTCTCTCTCTCTCTCTCTGTCTGTCTGTCTCTCTCTTTCTCTCTCTCTCTCTCTCACACACACACACACACACACCGATCAGCCTTTATTCCTTCTCACTCCAGCTCCTGCAAACTTCCCCATGGCTGGATTTCCCCCCTTCCCCCAGCGTTCTTTCCTTCTTGATCCAGGCACTTTAGTCACAAGGGGAAGTGAATCCAGCATTGGAGAAGCTCTGCAGGTTAACGGACTTGCATTTGCAGCTCCTGCAAACTTCCCCATGGCTGGATTTCCCCCCCTCCCCCAGCATTCTTTCCCTCTCACTCCAGGTACTTTATTCACAAGGGGAAGCGATACTTCTAGTGTCCATGAAGAATCCAGCCTTGGAATAGTTTTGCAGGTTAACGGACCGCTGCTCTGCCCACAGTCATGTGTTTTCAAGTGGCTGCTTGAAAATGCATGGCTAAGGCGGGGGAGCAGTCCTCCTTTAAACTGGGGTGAGTGAGCATCGGGCGGGCAGGGCAAGCGAGTGAGCAGAAACCAGGTGACCAGGTTGGTGGTGTGGCCAGCTAGATGTTGCTACCGGTTCGGCGACCCATGTCAAATTCTTGCTACCGGTTCGCCCAAGTAGGTGCGAACTGGCTGAATACCACCTCTGTAGCATAAGCTTTGCCACAATATAAATTTAAAAAATAGATATAATGGAATAATATAAAGTACCCTCTGCTGTGGAAGATTCAGATAAATTTGCTTTGTAACTTCAGTTGATATTTGCATTTGTAATGGAATGCTGTAGGATTCTTTTCTTTCAGAGCACATGAGAACTCCACAACTGAACCACGTTTTCACAGTTTGTTTAATTCCTCATCAAGGTAACCATTCCTGAGAAAGTGTTAGAATATTTACTACATCAAGGGTGTGCTTTTGTGAAGTTCAGTAAGACAGAACCCAAATCAAGCAGTTTAGGAATAAGTCAGGGAAAGATGTGCACATGTATTTTAATATTGTTTTTGCATATCGTGGCAGACTTTATGCATACTGATGGTTTATGCTCAAAATGGTGTTTTCAGTTTTTCAAAGGCATATACAATAAAAAGGACATTGACCAAGCAAAGCAAATTTAGAAGAAAGTTATCTAAAACAAACCTTGAAAAGGATAACTGTGTTGTGGTCCACTAGCAGCTAACAGAGCTGGCAGCAGAGTTGGACAGTGAGGAGGTTGGGGAGGAACATCAGCCAGTCCTGAAGGCCAAGGAAGGATCAGATGAGGGTTCTGCATCAGAGGCAGAGATGGCGCCAGGGCAGTCTGGCAGTTGACAGCTGCCTTCGGAGATGGACAGCAGTGAGGCAGGGGAGCAGCTGGAGCCAGTTCCCAGCCTGCACATGCACAGAGCTGCCAAAAGAAAAGAACAATTATGAACTAAGGGTCCACATGGGAGTAAAGCCACAGGTGGATGGTGAATGTCCCCTCCCATAGGGATTAAAAGAGGAGCAAAAGGAGAGGAAACAATTCATTAATTGCAGCAGTGTGAAGATCCATTTGTGCATCTTAGAGACTCTGTGCCAAGTTCTTCCTTGTCAGCACTGCATTTGAAAATATTTACTTGGCAGCTCTCCAAGCTAGATGAGGTCCGTGCTCCTAATTACACCCTTGAAAGTCTGTTTTCCAGGCCTTTGGCTGAATGTGAATGCAAGAAATTCACCTTCATTTAATAAAAGGGGTTTTGCTGTGACAAAGAGTCTGTTTAGTGCTTTTTGGAGAAGCCTAGGTCAAAAGAAACTGAAAGAATGAGTGTATTTGGCCTACAAAACTGACAACTAAGAAGAGATATGATATCAACCTTCAAATATTCAAAAAAAAACCTATGGAATTACTCTCTCTTGTACCCAAGCACTAGACCAGAACCAATGGTTTAAAATTACAAAAGGTTCAGGCTAGTACCAAGAGAACTTCCATATGAAAATAAGTTTTCCTTCACTGAATGTCTCCAAAAATAGTCTGAAAGAAAAAAAAGCCTCTGACCGAGATGCTGTAGATCTTGCCGTGTGCAGAGGCTTGGTATATGTGCATTTTGAGATCCCTTCCAATTCATTGACTGCATTATCTAAACCCTAGGACCATACAAATGATTTTCTCAACAGGTATTTAGGTGTTTAGTGGACAACAGGAAGAGCTTCCCACCCTGAAAGTGTTGCCTGCCTTTGTAGAAGACTATTATTCCTGCTTATCAGAAGGTAGCTTTTCAACTTCTCAAGTTTTCTTCTGGCTAAGCATGAATATGGACAGTTCCCACAATGGACACTGAACTGAGACTATTTGTACATGCAGAGTTTGCCAAACATAATTCTATTTACCACTATTGGGTCTTAAAACATATTGCAGTTGGATTATTTGTAAAAAAAAAAAAAAAATTCTAGCATACATTGTGTGTTTTAGGATGAAAATTGCAGAGCATCTTTCTTAATAGACTCTCCTGCTCAAGCAGGGAGTTGGACTAGATGACCTTCAAGGTCTTTTATTCTATGTTCTATGTATTAATACAATTGCTACAAAAAAGTAGGGCAACCCACACTCTATATGCAAATCAAACAGATCAGAGTTTTACTCCTCCTGGGTTCATTTTTTGAGTTCAGCAACTATGAATGTAACAATGTTGGTTAATTCTCCCAGGTACATCTAGCAGTGATGAGATGCCCAAAACAGAGAATATGGAAAAATCTAATTCCCTCATCTGTTCCCTGCAGCCTCTGCCCCAAATTTTAAATCACGAACATATTTATATACAGATGGTTTTAAGCCTTGTATAATTAGGGGGAAAATACACCCTGCATTATGCGTTTATATTTTTTTAAGTTAAGCACATTATGGCATTCAAGCAATTTATGTAACATGAATAATGCATTTCAGAATAAGCAAGAAGAATCCTGTAATTTAATTATTTCGTTCTACTGTAGCCCACTGAGAGAAAAGCAAGTTGCAGTATTTTATACTTTAAAATAAGCAAAGGGATCAAGCCTAAAATCTGACAGTGATGGATATAGTCAGTAGAAACTAAACAGAGGTGACTTTGGTGAGCACATAATATGTGTCATATCAAAGTAAGAAATTTCTCTTTATGTAAATGTTGTTGAATCTCTTCTAGGATTGAATAGTTAAGTCAATTGTACTAAGACTGATCTTCTGAAAAGCTTTTCATAAGTTAGTTCTATTGACAGTAGAAAATCTAGTCAGCCTAATCTGTGTTATATTTTCTGGAGAAAAACTGTACTTCAGTCCTGATATTCCCAGTTACAATTCTTTCCCTTCCAGCTGTGGAGGGAAAATACTCCTGACAAACAGCCAAGAACCACTGTATACAATAAAGGCAAATAAAGCAAAGCAGAGACACCTTTCTGGTTTCTTAAACCTCCCTCCTGCAACCATCCTGCCATTGGCTGTTGCAAGACATGTTTCTTTTTATATGGTAGATCTACTGACCTTGAAGTCTTTGAGCTCAACCTGCAATCTGGGATGGCATGATGTTTTTAAGCTGTCATCCCCCATGTGTTGAGACTACCATGCCCAGAGTTCCCCATAAACTTGGTTAAAGGATGAGTGTTCAACTTCCAACATGGGAGAAGATTACGGCCTAATAGTTTTACTAGCATTTTTTACCATTTCCCAACCAACCTCTGTATACTCTTTTTTATCACTGGGGACAAAGTCTTAGCTTTTTTTTTTTCTTTTTAAAGAGGATCCATCCTAAGATTCTCACATAAGTTCATACATTGTAGAATATATCAAGCATCCACCCTGCCCTGCTCTCCTATTAGTTCAGTTCAAGTTCAAGGCAACCGTTTTGGATGTCAGGAACTCTTCGTACATTGAACCTTTCAGAATCACAAAAGAATCATATTTATTATACTGTAATTGTCAGTCTTGGCCCCAAGAGAGGCTGTGCTACCATGGAGACATAATAGCCTATCATTATACACCCCACTAACATAAGAATCTTGGCTTTGCCTCCTCAATAAAAAGCTCCATGTGGTTTCTCTGTGTGCTTTTCAAGATTCATTAATTCTTTTTATTCTGTCTCTATAAAGGATCTCACCAGCACCCCCTTCATCCTTACAGTTCATCATTTTGATGAAGCAAGGCAGGCATGCTTATTCTCATTTGTACACAGGTGTTGTTTTGCCATCCTTATCATGTCCACATCCAACAGAATGGCAAAAAGAACAACCTATGTAATGGAGGAGAGAGTGGAGAGGGAATAAATAATAAGAACTTAAAGTATTTGAGATCTATGAATCTACAAGAAAATTGAAGTAGAAGGGAGGAAAAAACAGATGAAAGAGAATGATTGTTATCAGAGCTTCCTACTGGGTTATTTCCTATTTTTTTACTTGCTTTTGTGGAGGGTGTGTGCATTTTAACAAGGAGTAAAATGATGCATTTGGAACTGCATACAGCTGGGGTGTAGGTAATGCAATAGTAGCCTGCTGAGCAATCATACACTAACCACTATGTGGCCACCATAGAAAGCTGCCCAATAAAATTCCACTAAGTCACCTCCCATGATTGCAGAAAGTAGAAGGGGGAAGGGAGTATTTGCTTCAAGCCAGGTTTTGCATAAGATGGGGGGAACGTTAATGCCCCCTTCCCTTGCTGCTGGTACAAAGAAGATTGTGACAATTCAACCCAATCAATTGCTACTGTTTCTGAACATCCCCAAACAGCTGTCATTTTCTGCATTTCTTCCTCCATTCCAATTGATTGAGGGTATATGCAGATTTCACCCTGTCCCCTGCCTTTCATCATTACAATTGATTGACATACAATTCTCTATACATGGTAAATAAACAGGTATCTGGCTCTATTCTTCTACAAGCGTCTCTGATTTTTTTAAAAATGATTACAGCTGGCCTGTCACTAATAATGCTGGCCTGCATTATTTCTCTTTTTGCATATTTTGATTTTTATGTCTCAGCTCCATTTCCTCCACTTCATTTTCTCTGAAAGCCAGTCACTTAGTTAGTGGCAGGATATAATTTTTCCCATCCTTAAATAATCATGGATCTTTACAACAAGGCATCAGTAATGATGTGAAATGCACCTTCTGAAAATCAAATATATTCTCACTTTCTATTCATTGTTTTTTTGCCATAAAAACAAACGCTTGATTATAAACATCATAGAACCAAAACAAAAACAATTTGGCAATAAAGCTGTAAAGCTGTAAAGTTTCTCTGGATATCTTCTTTTAAAAAAATACATGGGCAAGGAAAATTAATGGGGTAATATAATTCCTATTATGTCTATTTAAACACTACGTAACATACTAGAAATCCATCAATAGTCTATGTTGCAACTAAGTTAAATATGTTCTAAATCCAGGCTAGTGGCTTAGGATTTATGAATGTTTATTTATATCTGTGTCCAAATAAATGTTTAAATTAAAAATCTGTAAATGAGCAGCACGTTATTTGGTGCCATGGTGATATAGATGATTTTGTCTATGAGAAACCAATAGCTGATCAGAGTCATAAAAATGATGGTGTGTGTTTTAGTGTGTGTATGTATACCACTTGTTCATCATGCTTCCTATGAAATATTGATCCTTTTTATTAATACCAATTCAGATTCAAAGTTTCTGAAAATGGTTTTCCATACATGGGTTGACATCCTTGGTAAAAAAAAAAAAAAGACCGAGTGGATTGCACTCATACAATGCACTGCTTCCTTTTCCTACCCCTGAATATACTCAAAATAGAGTCATTGGTTTCTGTAGGCAGTTTGTATTACTTCTCTTCCAGTAGAAGCTGTCCTTCAGCCAAAATTCCCTTTGCATATATAAGATACATTTCATTTGTATACTATTTGATTGAAAATCAAACTACTTTAGCCACCATATGTGAGATCATTTAATTAAAGAGTAGCTAAAACTATGCATTCTATAGCTAATGTGGACCTCAAGCATGGTGATCCCACATGCTTCAAAAGAAGTTTATATTAAAGAAATGGCAATGGGAAATGGTAATGAAGGAGAAGGTAGCAATTATTGGAAGATAGCCTTCAAAACAAAAACACTGTTAAGAGGATAACAATGAAAACATGAAATGATCCAGAGGAATATCCTTGAAAGAAAGGAGGAAGAAGAGCTGCAGTTAGGGCAATGATTGGGTAAGAGAAATCTCAACCCACAGAAATAATAGGGGTATGGAAAGCATTTCAGAAGGGACCCTCCCTAGTTATTTGGAAAGTAAAGGGTTTGTTACAATAAAGATAGCATAAGCACTCTTGGTCTTGTTTTCTTTCCTGGACTACCTCAAAGGGCTGACATCAATCAGTCAATGCCCTTGTTGCTTCTGAACAACAGAAGAGCTACAGAGAACTACAAGGCACAAGTTGAACCTGCCTACTAAGCCATCAAGAAAGTCTTTCAGTACCTGCTTAAAGCCAACAAGTTTCACAAGGGAACTCTGGGGAAGGGGAAAACATCTTAATTAGTCTTTCTTCCTGCAGAGGTTAAGTGTGCCAACCAGCCACAAAGTGACTATAAATTGATCTGGCTGTCACAATCTGCATCTTACTCTGAGAAGTGTGCATTAGTAATTCCACTTAAAACTGTGAATTAAGTGTGTGCAGAATTTTGAAGAATGTTCCACTTTGATGAAGCGTTGAGTGAAAAAAAAAAAAAAACATCATTTTTCAGACAGTGAAATGCTCTGTGGAAATGCTCAAGAAACGCACAATATCTGCACATGCAGAGAAGCCACTGTTTGTAAGGGCAGCAAAGATCAGCCCAATCCCAGTCCTTCACAAGCCAGGTTATATCATTCCCATTAAAGAAAGCAGGAAACTGGGTTGCATCTGTTTCACACAACCTTAATGCATGACAGTCAAAATTGTCTACCAAACCATGTTCAGTCTCCAGTACTGTTAGGCAGCCTTCAATGTGAAAAGAGATTAAGTAGTAAAGCTGAACAAGTAGAAATTTCTCTATACTTGAAATAATATATAGGACAAACATAAACCCTTCAAATCTAATTTGAATTTGAATGTTTAAATTTGAATTTGAGATTCCCTATCCCCTGTCATCTTCAGAAATATATAGGTAGGTAGGTAGGTAGGTAGGTAGATAGATAGATAGATAGATAGATAGATAGATAGACAGACAGACAGACAGACAGACAGACAGACAGACAGACAGACAGATTCTAGACAGGAATATCCAAGCCATTGGATATTTACCACTATATTTATCATTCTGTTCAACCTTTATATAAACCATTAATTGAGCAATAAAATAAACAATGAAAGAACTCAATGAGAAATACAACTATATGGCCACCAAAAAAGAAACAAGATCAGGTAGAAAGCAGAGAACAAAATAGGGAGGGAGGGAGAGTCTGCCATCAAACCAGCAGCCACCTCTATCATAAAACTCCCCCATAGAGAATGAGCAAAAAGACATTGTATGCAATAAACATTTTTACTATGCGTATCCAAACAGTTCCAAGGGTACCATTATAACAGATGCTTTGAATGTATATTAAAAATAACATGTTAAGCTCATAATATGATAACCAATTAGAGATTTCAAGGCCTATAATAGTCAAGGGCATCAAGCAGTTCTGCAATTAAGTAACTCCTCCTTGGCCAATATATGTTAAGTCAAATCTTTTGGGCTTAACGCTGTGAGTATTTACATGGCTTAGAAGCTGACAGATCAGTGCCAGTTTCTGGCAAACTGAATATCATATTTATGAAACTATCCCTAAACACTTGGCCAAATGGATTATATTTTCTTCCTCATGAGTACGCTTTTGCTTTGTAATTAAGAATCTTAAAGCTCATGGCAAGGGGACTCTTAAATCAAATCAAGAAAGTAAAATAAATCATTGAGAATTAAAGGCCTCCTCAGAGGATGAACAGATCTCCTCCACAAACCCAAACTTTCTTAATGGTTTAGGGAACTCCAAAATATGCAAGAGTTGGGATCCTGTGTACAAATCACTTGGATTTCATAGATTTACCATCTCCTTACCCTCAGAACTGCAGGAATAGACAAGATATCCAGGCCATTGCCAAAAAGTTCCATTGCTCATGTCCTAATTTGTTTGGGAGGGGAAAAAATTCTATACCCAGATCATGGATGTCAAGGAAACTAAGAATGATTGGTTCCAACATTTCTTGTATATGTACTTTCTCTGAAACAGCAGTTTTCCTAGAACAAGAGGGTGGATCATGCAATTACTATTGACTTTGAGGTCTCCAGGATTAGTTATGATGGCATTGCTAAACAGGGTGAGTTTTAAAAATTATTTTATGGGTTTAGATGTTGGGGGTGGGGGGTTTAAAGGAAAATAAGATATAAAGATTACACAACAGGCAGCAGTTTATATTGAAGAAAGAAAGAAAAGGGGATAAGGAAGGAGTAAGGAAATATAACAAAAGCTGAATGATCCATTTTTCTTTTCAAGTGTCTTTGTGTATTACAATGCACCTACCTCTAGTTGGTGAAATGCAGGCAACAGAAGAAGCATCTATATAAACCAGCAGTTTAGTCAACTTGATGGAATACAATGCAAGCTCTGCTTCCATTGTGTGGGCTTCACATTGCTGCAACTTTGCTATTTGCCATCATTTATCCTCTTGACTCCAATTCACCTCTTCCCACCCTCAGATACTCCTTATAATTTTATATTCCTTTTTTGCTACCTTTCTTTTTGTACAAGAGGACAACTTCCTTCCCACAAGATTTAGATAGGAAAAATTACATAAATGAACAAACATTAGTAGCTTCCCTTTAATAATCAGACATAGAGGCAATGTTCATATAAACATTCAACAACCAACTCTGTAAGCAACTCACAATCAAAGTTGAATATTTTTCTAGTTATTCCTTTTATATTACAATCTTTCTACATTCTCACAGCATTCATAATTTCCTTTTCATCAATATTTTAATTGGACTTCAATATTTACAGCATTTATTTCAATTTAAATCACTGTCGTTCCTTGAAATCTCAAAAAATACTCCCTCCAGCAGTCCCTCAGTTCAGTTTCATCTGGAATTATTTCATTCCTTTTTAAAAACAAATTCCAGTCACTCTCCTGTAGGCACTTTGTTTACCAGTTTCTTTACTTCCCATTTTTTTAAATTTGCACCCAATTCTAGATGTTCCTCTGTCCATTTTAATCTTAACAGTTTATTGTTCTTTTTTATTACATTCTTTGAAACTCTTTTTCTATATATTCACATTTTATAATTTCTTTATATGATTGGTGTTTGTTGCAGCAATAATTTGCTTATTCTTTTCCTCATCCACAATGAAAAATGATTCCACCAAGAATCTTTTTTCCATTTCTTCCTTTAATGAAATTCCATACTTCCACAGCAATCTGCAACATAATTCCTTTCATTCTGTTCCAAACAGCTTTCACAAACTTTTTATTTTATCTTTATTGTTATTCTTTTCAGAAATTATCTTCTAAGGCTTTTTTATTCTGAAGTTGCACATTTTCCTCTTGTGGCTATTTTGCTTTCAGTCTCGTTTCTCTCACTTGTTTCCTTTCATGCCCATTTTTCCTCAAAATTCGATTGGCATTATAGAAAATGGCATTTTCTCATTTAGAATCTCTCATTTCAGAATAACAGAATTGGAAGAGACCTTGGAGGTCTTCTTGTCCAACCCCCTGTTCAATGTGATTATCTCCAAGTTTTATCATAAACAATCAAACAGATTATGCATTGAAATTTATATTAATTTATTTTACATGTGAACCTCATTCCCTCCAGGTTGATCTCTAAACTTGGTGACCTTGGTATTAACACTACTCTTTGTAATTGGATACTGGACTTTTTGACAAATAGACCACAACATGTCAAGTTGAATAATTCCACTTCATCTACTATCACACTGAGTACTGGAGTACCCCAAGGCTGTGTGCTGAGCCCCTTCCTGTTCTCTCTCTTCACCTATGACTGCAGGCCTATGTATGGCTCTAACACCATTATCAAATTCACAGATGATGCTACGGTAATCGGACTCATGAAAAATGACGACGATTCAGAGTATAGGGAGGAGGTACAGTGCCTAGCTATGTGCTGACAATAGCTTATTACTTAATACTAACAAGATTAAAGAGCTCATTGTGAACTTCAGGAAAAAGAATGGTCACACACACTCTCCTATATACATCAGTGGGAGAATGGGAGAATGTGTTACCAGCTTCAAGTTCCTGGAGATCCACCTCTCTGAGGACTTGTCCTGGTAGATTAACAGTCTGATTAAGAAAGCTCACCAGCGCCTCTTCTTCCTGAGATTACCGAGCAAGAATCACCTCTCCTCAGCTATTCTGACAAATTTCTACCGCTGCACAGTCGAAAGCATCTTAACTAGCTGTATCTCAGTTTGGTATGGAAATTGCACTATAAAAGAAAAAAAGGCAAAACAGAAGGTGGTGAAAACCACCCAACGCATTATAAGGATTCCATTTCCTGCCATTGTGGACATTCAGAGGAAACAATGTCTGCATAAAGCCCACAGCATCGTTAAGGATCCCTTCCATCCAGCCCACAAACTGTTTACTCTTCTTCCATCTGGGAGGAGGTTCAGGTGCCTGCAGTCTAAGACCAGCAGGCTGGGGAACAGCTTTTACCACATAGAGGTTTCCTTGCTGAACTCCTCAATTCGTTTGTCCCCACACATATGCTGATGCTTCCCTTGATAATATATGATGTATTCTCTGTGCATTTGTACTTAGATTCACTGTGTCCATAAACATTTTGTACAGTAGTATATGTTCATATATGTGCAGTCACACTTATTCTTGTGTGCTGTGTACATAAATTTTGTTGTGCTTTCCATTGACATATTCATAGATGCCTTGCATATTTGCATACATATATTTATATTTTACTGTTGTTTTGCACTTCTGGTTGGATGCTAACTGCATTTCGTTGCCTGTATCCATGGCAATAACAACAAAGTTGAATCTAATCTAATCTAAGCATATATATACTTAAATCATATATTTAAAATAAATCAATGTTTTTCAGTATTCTCATGCTCAAAAGTCACCATTCTCTCTAAGGGACTCAGTCACTTTTTCAGGTTCTCTTGTCACAATCCTATCCATCCATGAATGTCACTTGAATTTAAAAAATTGTGTTTCCCTGGATTGCATTTATTTAAAAGCTCTCTTCTAATTGTTCTTTGGAACAAAACATGCATATATCAACAATTGGTGAACTTTTATTTTTATTCATTCATACTTTCTGATATAGATAATATTCCTTTCACTTATTAGACTGCATTCATTCAGATCTAGTATAATGGAGATAGATTACTTATCTTCTTTTTCTTTTAGTTTTGAGTATACATAATCTATTTTCAATGGTGGAATTCAATTTTTTTACTACCAATTTTGTGGGCATAGCTTGGTGGGTATAGCAGGGGAAGGATACTGTAAAATCTCCAGTCAGAGGTGGTATTTGCAACACTTCCAAACTAGTCAAAATTTCCGCTACCAGTTCTCCAGAACTGGTCAGAACCTGCTGAATATCATCTCTGTCTATTTTTATTTATTTATTCTATGAAAGCAAGGGTCTCTAAACTTTTGCAAAGATCTTTAAGCTAGTTGCAAGCCAATACATGGAAGACTGTTGAGCATGCCTGGAAATTCTGAATGAAATAGTACAAATCAAGAGACAAATCGAGAGACTGAAAAAATTGAGAAGTTCAAGCATCATGGTGGATAGAGGGGTGGCAGGTTGTTGAGGTTGTTTTTTCCAACAGTTCATTGAGAATTGTATAGGAAACCATTTATTGTTCATTTGTTGAAAGGAGCATTTCTCCTTTCTGACTCTTTTCTTCCACACCAAGATATCGGTTGAGATGAATTAAGATCTAATTAAGCTGAATAGAACTTCTTTCTTACTAATCTTCCAGAAAGCTACAAAGCTCTTTGGGTCAATCTAATTATACTATTCTTACAGACTTTGAACTTTCCAACTTAAGATCTGGAGTGTTTGAGGAACACATTCTGAAATGAAAGATCCACTGATTGAAACTATCTATTTTCATAGCCTATTTGAGATAAGTGGGTTTTAGTAAGGTCAAAATATTGCAAAGCTCCACTAAAAGAATCAAAGCAAATGTAGTCAGAAAGTTTGGTTTATTTATCCAGTGTTTGAACTTACAATTCCAACTGAAGTGAGGTCCCTGAAAATTCAAAATTTATTAAGGTTTATTAATAAATAAGTTTATTAAGGTTAAATAAACAATGAACAAAATTCAAAAAGATGTTCAGAAATTATATAGGGGTTTTTTGGGGGGAGGGGTGTCTTTCTGCCCAAATTAAGAATATCATTTCATTTATCCCTTAGCTGAAATTTGATTGAATGCAGATAGTAATTTGAACATTCAGAGTTATTAGAGTCACTACATGAAAACAGTTCTAATAACCTTGAATGAACACATGCACACAAATGTTGTTTGTGCATTAACAATGAAAGTACAAATTGCTCTTGAGAAAGAGGATCTATGATTTTAAAAAGTCACTGAATGCTACAAATTGGTAGATATTTTAAAATAAGATTTCTTAATTTCTCTTAAATTATGTTTAATTCATTCTTGGACTAGCAGTATGCTCACAGCTTTTCTGATCTATTCCTGAAGAAATAATGAATTATATTAAAAAGCATAAGTAGCTATATTGGCCATCAAGAAAAAAAATAAGTGTTGATGTGCACTGGAAACACATGGCTGAATCATGGACAATCTATAGAATCAGGCCTATGTGTTAAATTCCACTTAGGTTGATTTATTACTCAAGCCTATAAACAAGAATCTAGTCAACTAATGGTCAACACTAAATTGGAACTAGATAAGACTTAATGGAATTTAAGGGAGGTGGACTTGGATCATTTGTGGGAATGTAACAATGTAATATGGAAGGAAACTGTGCATTACGTTGGGCTCTGCTACATGATGCAACAGTTGTTCCACCTGCATTGGACTTTTGAACTGAAGAAACTTAGAAAAATTTGAATCCTTTTTTTTCAATCACCTTTGCTAGATGAAGGCTCTAGAGAATTCAAAAGCTTCCTCACATTTAATGACATTTGAGATAACTGTAGCAAAATCAGATATTTTCAGTCAGGAAAGCAGTGCTATTATTTTTATACTTCTAACTGATGATTCTGGGAAGCCTAGAACCTTTATATCACACTCCAGTTACAAAGGGTTGGGTTATGCTTTTATAAAAAAACTAGACAATCTATATCCCATTCTCTACATCTTCTTGAGAAAAGATAGATTATTTGAGTACAGCTAAATTGTAGCTCAATAGTGCTCTGTTTAAGTGAGTTCTTCATCTATAGTTCTCCAGTTATATTACTCCTTAGTAGATGTGGCTGGAATCAGTTCTTGGTCAACCAGAATACATACCCAACACAGTTACTGCAACTAGTAATGTGTAAGATAACTGCAAAGTGAGGATGCCACACTCCCCCAGGCCTCTACTTTATCCTCGTCATTGCCAACTCCACTAAGGAGCACTGTTTCAAGTCCAATGCTATAGCCAGCAATTCCAATGCAAAACCTCAGCTAACCCATTCCTAAGGCACCCCAGTGCTATGTCCTAGCCATAGCTGCAGCTACCCTGTCAACCTGCACTCCACCAGTGCTCTGTACTCTGCCAGCCCTATTGTTCTAGTAGACCTTCACCATCATCTTCTTCCCATTGCTGCAATATTTTGGAAGGCCTCAGAAGTAATTATGAAACTACTTTTCAGAGTAGTTTGTGGTAGCAGAACACTTATTTCTGGTATTTCTTTCAAATGCCCTCCAAAGTTCAGTTTTGTGTAGAAATTACAGGAATGTGAAGACATTGGAGAAGACACTACAGCAGGAAGTGATTGGCCAAATTACTTATTAGCAATCTAGACATAAAACTCATGTAGCTCCAGAGTTCACATTGTCTCATTATCTAAGATAGCACCATCTCCAAATCAGTATCTGTAATTGAAGATGTTCTTTTATTACACCCTTGCTAAATTCTCAATTATCAGACTGAAGTCTTGATGCTCTTTTGCTTCTCAATTTAAATCTACCTTCTTCCCAAGAATAGCACATAAAACAAAAGAGCTACTCAAGGACTAATTCTAATTTCACTCAAATTTTGCACTGATGATTTGCTTATATGAAATGAAAGAAAAAAAATCTGGTAAATGCTAATTAGAATTTCTTGTGATTTTTTTTTTTAGAAAATGGTAAATTATTCACAGATAATTAAAAATTAATTTCATATCATGCATAGAGACATGTGAGTTCTTTGTCAAGCTACCATAAAAATTAAAATGCAAACTATTGCATAATGTACCATTTCAAATGGTGTTTACATGCCTAACCATCTGCAAGAAAATCATATGCAGGAACTGGTTTCAGCGTAAGCACAAACAGATGTCAGCTTTTTCAACTATTGTTTAAACACCAATTTGTGAGTTTGAAATTTACAAATTGTCACTAGCTTTTGGGCTGATTTTTCTCTTCAGTACAGGGAACCAGTCATCTGTAGACCCAGAAACTACATGATATCACCTTCACCTTGTAGAGTGCATTATTCAAGCAATATAAATTTGGAATTCTCATAAAGTGCCCATATCAATATTACTCAGATAATGCCAATTTCCTGCAAGCGATGTGGATTCAGTGCATCTATCTGCAGAAGAAAAATGTGTGTTAAATACTAGGATCACATGTAGCTAAGTAGACAAGCCAAATAGATGAATACCTGTTGAAAAGGCGCTATTGGAGAAATATTGTCAGGAATGGAACATATATAGTATACTAGCAGAGGAGTAAATGGATTTGGATAACTCCTAAATTTGGTTTAGGTTGTTTTACATCATACAGGTAGTTCTTAATTTATGAACACAAGTGGAACTGAAACTTTTATTGCTAAGCAAAGTGGTCATTAAGTGAGGTGTCAAATTTTATGATCATTTTTGCTGCAGTCATTAAACAAATTATCATGGTTGTTAATCAAATCTGGTTTCCCCAATGACATTGCTTGTCAAAAGCTGACTGGGGAGGTCACAAATGATGATCATGTGACCCCAAAACGCTACAACTGTTCGATATACTACTAGTTATGAAGCACCTGAATTTTGTTCATGTGACTATGGGGCACTTTTCAACAATCATAAGTGTGAAGACCAGTCTTAAATCACTTTTTTCAGCACCATTATAACTTCAGAGGTTGCTAAACAAATGGCTGTAGGTTGAGGACTACCTGTACTTTTGAATTTCAGAATCAACATAGCTATCCCAACACATTAATTTAAGCCTTATTAGACAATTTGATATAGTTTTTCATATTTGCTACTATAAAATAACTTACCTGGGAATAATAAAATCTTAGTTAAACTGGATAGAAACCATTTGTTTATTCTGTTAGAATGATTCTTTTGGATAGAATCAGCATGCTAGTGACAATTCCTTACAAATCACCAAAAGACATCCCTTTTCCAAATTATATCATACAACAGTTAAGTAGAATTTGGGACACAAGAGAGGCAGAGAACCATACAGCATAAAAGATACAGAGCTGAGGTGTGGTTATCCATCCCACACTCTGAACATGGAACTGTAAGTAGAAGTAAAACTGAGATACAGTGCCCCAACCTTCATGACTAGTTCAAACAGCTATATCTTTTGAGGGAAGAAGTAATTTTACCTTACATGCACAAGGCCAATTAAAAAGAACACTAGTGTGACAACTATTACATTTTTGAAAGAAACAACTATGCTTGTGATAATATCTTTATCATCTTGTCTAGTTTGGTCTTTAAGATGCCTTGAAGTTGGGTTCATTTTTATAGGTCTATACTATATCTTGCTAAACATATATTTCAATATTTTGTATTATTTAATTTCACATGCTTGAAAATACATGGAAATGTTTTTAAGAAATTAAGATTAAGATTCAAAATTCATCCATAACTATATCCTTGTTTAAACCATGAAACTACTTTTGTGTCTTCTATGTGCTGGTAACAGTATCAGAGATGTCAAAACCATTCCCTTATTAAATAGGTATCAAGAATTATTTCACAATTCTTTTCCAAATGTGAGGAGATGGAAAATAATTCCAGCTACATGGAAATCAAGATACAAGGGCACTTACTGGGGGACAGTGGGTTGGAGTGGTGCCTGAATGACAAATGAATAACAAGATGAAAATGTTGATGCCATCTATTCTGGGGAACTTTGGAAACCACAAAAGGGTTGCCTTTGTGAAACTGGACCAACTTCTGTTACCTAGTTTGGGTAATGAAATGTCTGAAAGAAAGCAACCAATCTCAGAGAGCATCAAGAAACTCTCATTTCAATCCCAATTTACAAATATTATCTTCAATTGGACAGATTTTTCTCCCTCAGAAAGGATTACCATGCTTGGAAATCATGCTCAACTTCATTTAAATTGGAAAGCGATACAGTAATTTCTGTGTTTCTTGAACAGCATTAAATTTCACATTTCTGAATCTCATTTCAGATTCAGCCTCCAGGTTGAATGGGCTGAAAAGTGGATCTTCAGTTAAATTGTTTTCCAAACTAAATCTTGTGAAGCATACATAATCTGTGAAGTGTAAGCTACTGCACAAAATGAGTGTGTAAGGTGTTACGTTTTCAAATACAATGGAAACAATATTATGGCTGTGAAATGGATGAACAATGGCATTTGTGTTTCTAATTTGCAACTTATAAAAACCGAACAGCTGATATTGGGAACATTGCAATATTCTATTCCAAAGCCCAATTATTCAAAAACCACATAATAAGACCAACAAATCATTATGCTGGTAGCTTAGTGAAAACAATACTTGCTTAAATGAAAGGAGGGAGAATAAACTAATATATCACACTTTAAAGATTATTTTGAAGATTGCTGCTCCTCCATGAGTAGCAGTGCTGGCAACAAGTAATGCTAGTTGTACTACTAACATCTCAAGTAGTAGTTGATTGAGCAATTGTCCTGTTTCATAAATGATATTAAATTGATTTAATTGCAATATTAGATATCATCTTGTCAACTGTGGTGTATCATCCATTTGTTATAATCTGCTCAGGCAGTCTATCCTTCTTGACAATCCATCTGGGTAAAGCTAATGATATAACTTTTTCCTATTCAAATGTCTCCTTCTGCTGACATTTTTTCATTACTAGATTACCAAGGATTGCCAACATAAATAACTGTACTCTATTCCCATAGCTACACATAGATTGGATGAAATTCTACACAGCATTCTTGTATGAGTTATGGAACATACCATAAGGGTAAAGCAAGGAGAACCACATGTGGACAGCATGGAGATGAATGTAGACATAGTCAAAGCACAAAATGGACTGATTATATATGAGGGCTTTCATAGCTAGACTAAAAATGCAGACAACCTATAGAGATTGCAGCCTAGAGATGTAAATAATTTTACTACCATCTAATAGTTACTTATATTTGGAGACATTTGATTAAGAAATCTTCATGTTTACCAAATTAATTTAACTATAGTAATTCAAATGTAACAAATGGTATACTGGCTTTTATAGCATCTGTATAATGAATTGTGATCCCAGATCATAGATGTGAATCAAATTGTTCTGAATATTTGGGTTACTAATGTCAGCTACAAAATCATTAAATCGAAAAAAATCATCTGTCAGAATTTTTTAAAGCTACAATAAATTTAAAACATAGTGAAGGTGATTTATGCTGGAGTATTAATACAGGAGATTTCTTAGCAGATTGTGGCTGTGGGAAGTGTTTGATTTTTTTTTTTAAGCCAACTTTAGAATTATAAATAAATGAGATGAGCATAATCTGTTTCCCAACAAATATATAGTGGTAGTATAAGGAAATAATAATATGGAACCTTTAAAAAGAAAAATCCAAAGTCAGATCTCTAGAGATGGATTTTTGAGACTGAAACTGGAGTCATAAATTTTATTACAAATCTGTATGTACCCCTTCTCAGAAATGTGTTCCCTAATGAACCAAATTTTACACATTTCCCTTTAAAAAAAGTTTTTAAGGCTCATTCTAGTATAAAATAAAGATTTAAAAAAGAGGAAGGGAAGTGCAAGATAAAGAAGAAGAAAAACCTGACTCTTTCCAACAGAGTAAACTACAAATACAATTATGACTTCAACTTTTCATATTACCTATATTTATTAAGGGGTGCAATGGCTCAGCAGTTAAAAGATGCTGAGCTTTGTCACTGGAAAGCTGATAGCTGAGGTTCAAAACCCAATTGCTGTGTGATGGGATGAGCTCCTGCTAGTTGCCTCAGCTGCTACCAATCTAGCAGTTGAAAGTATGCAAATGCGAATAGATAAATATGTACCCTTTGGTGAGAATGGGACAGGATTCCATGCAACCTCAGTGTTTTATCATGCTGGCCACATGATCACAGAAATATCAGACTCTCTCAGTTATGAAACAGAAATGAGCACTGCCCTCTACAATCTGACATGACTGGACAGGGGAAACCTTTACCTTCTTATGATTATTAAAAGACAGTTCTATACACAATTATTAAAATTTTCAAACTAAATTCTAAATTTCATTTTTTTTCTATATCAAGCATAAAAAGCAGAAGCAATGTTCCAATAGAAACAAGACCAATAAAATATCTGTTTAAAACAGTTTACATTGCCTACTTAACCAGGTTTTTTTCCCCTGTGGTGAGAAATGATATATATTTCTATTTACAACTATGAAACTTTCTAAATCACTATACTCTTACAAATTATTTAACCTTAAAAAGAAAACTCTTTTACATTCATTTTAAGACTCTAAACCAGGGATGTCAAACTCACATCATTACGGTGGCATCATGTGATGTATCAGGACTTTTTCCCCCTTTGCTAAACCAGGCATGTCTGTGGCCAGTGCATGATGCATCCAGCCCATGGGCTGGGAGTCTGATATTCCTTCTCTAAACATTTATTTTTTAAAAATTCCACTTTATAACTAAAATCAATTAATTGTAATGCATCTTTTTTACTTCCTTTTTACATAATATGTTCAAATCACTTTCAATATTGTTTTGAAGACTTTGTTGTTGTGAGTTGCAAAGTCATGTCTGACCCATCGCAACTTCATGGACAATGTTCCTCCAGGCCTTCCTGTCTTCTACCATCCCCTGGAGTCCATTAAAGCTCACACCAACTGCTTCAGTGACTCCATCCAGCCATTCATTCTCTGTCATCCACTATTTCTTTTGCCCTCAATTGTTCTCAGCCTTAGGGTCTTCTCCAGTGAATCCTTCCTTTTCACTGGCCAAAGTATTTGAGTTTCATCTTCAGGATCTGGACTTCTAAAGACCAGTCAGGATTGATCTCCTCTAGGACTGACCAGTTTGATCTCCTTGCATTTGCAGGAGTCTTCTCCAGCACTATAGTTCAAAGGCTTCAATTCTTTGACACTCAGCCTTTCTTATGGTCCAAATTTCACAGCTATACATTGCAACTGGAAAAACCATAGCCTTGACTGTGTGGACTTTTGTTGATAGGGTGCAAATGTCTTTTAATTTCCCTAGGAAATTTCCCTAGGAGCAAATGCCTTTTAATTTCTTGGCTGTAATCCCCATCTGCGGTGATCTTGGAGCCCAGGAAAATAAAATCTGTCACTACTTCCATTTCTTCCCCATCTATTTTGCCAGGAATTGAGAGGGCCAGATGTCATGATCTTAGTTTTCTTAATGTTGAGTTTCAAACCAATTTTTGCACTCTCCTCCTTCACTTGCATCAAGAAGCTCTTTACTTCCTCTTCATTTTCTGCAATTAGAGTGATATCATCTGCACATCTGAGGTTATTGATATTTCTCCCTGCAATCTTATTTCCAACTTGTGATTCATCTAGCCCTCCCTTTCTCATGATGTGCTCTGCATATAAATAGGCAGGGCAATGGTATACAGCCTTGCCGAACTCCTTTCTCAAGTTTGAACCAATCAGTGATTCCGTGTCCATTTCTCACTGTTGCTTCTTGACCCGCATATAGATTTCTCAAGAGACAAATAAGATGGTCTGATACTTGAAGACTTTAGGCATTTCTTTAAAATTATATATAAAACAAGAAAGAAAAAATGAAAGATCAAAAACTTATTTTCCCTTCCTCTTCCTCATCCCATTGAACTTTACAATATTTTAAAAACTTTAAAAGGGAAATCAAACCCTAATCTCTCAAAGACAACCTAGCCAGATTGGACTACAGGGATCTCAGTCCATCAATGCAAAATGTGAGGAAAACTGACAAATTTATCACTATTGTATACTCTAATGATCACAAAGGACACATTTAATTTGGGCTACCTGCAAGGTGCATCCAAGCTATCTTGTCTTCTATATCATTTATTTTTTATCTAAGCTCCCCTAGGTCTTCACAGAAAAGTGAAATTCCTGATTCCTTACAAGAAATTACAGGAATTAATTGCTACTGCAGCATTTTTCATTTTAAAATAAACCACATCCTGCCAGGCTTATTTTCTCTTCTTTTTTCATCCACTTTCAGGTTTCCTTTGTTCTCTTCACCAACTTTTTCATTCTTCAGTTCTCACTGAAACCTTTCACTAACTGAGTGCAATTTAGAAATGCTCCTTTAGGCTGCATGAGTGACAGCTTAGGTAAGCCCAGATCACAGCAGTAAAGATAAACACAGTAGTGAGCTTTTGCTATTATCTTGTGAAAAGGAGCCACTCTATATTTCCATTTTTTTGGTTTATATATGTCCAATCCCCTGAAGTCTCTAACAACATCCTTATGATTGTACTGATTATGCTTTCGGACTGGCAGTTGAAAGCAACAACATGCACACAGAGAAATAAAACAAAGCAAAATAGTAGCCATGGAGTTGCAATGCATTCACATGTACAAAGGGATAAGGCCATCATCTTGACTTTTTTTTTTTTACATCCCATCTGTAGAAATTGTTGGCAGAGAGACTCAGGTTCAAATCCAACCTTGGTCACAGAAGCTCAGTGAATGATTTGGGGCCAGCCTCTCTCTGTCAGTTTAACTTACCAACAGGTTTAACATCTATTTTTCTGGGGAAAATGGAAGGAAGAAGTGCTATGTATGCCACTTTCAGCTCTTAAAAAAAACACATCTTCCTCACAAAGATAAATTGTAAGGTCACGACATCACAGGTAAGAATTTGCCTGAAGTACTTTCATACACAGAATTCTAATGAGAGCCCCTTTATGAAATAAATTGCAAACCCTCTAAAATTTCTCCGTTGGACTCCAGAGAAAATTTCCACTTGTGATATACCCACAGGTGGGCATTGTCCTTAGCACTGTAACTAGATGAAAGGCCAGAAGGGCCTGTTCCCAGAGGACAGAAGCATGTACCAAGAATTGTATCAATGCCCTAAATTTTAATTCAAATTGGGACTGCAGAGGCAAAGTGGATGCCCAGAAAATTATTTCCTCTCATAATTAAGTTTCTCTCTCATATTTTCCCTCATAAGTGTTTCCCATGCAGCCTCTCTGATGCACTTCCAGGAGAAGAAGAAAAAAATTGTCTGGATGGAAGGTAAAAGTCTTCCCCCCCACCCTCCAAAAAGAACACCATCCCCTCGATGCTTTTAGATGGAACTGGCAAATCTCTGCCCTGTTTTGTTTCTGTTGATAGAACATCGCTCAAGCAACATCTCTGTAACCTCAACCAAGTGCGCAATGTCGGTGAGCAATGTTCTTCCCTTGCTGTTCAAAATTCTGAGTCCAGGAATAATCAAGAGGCTGTGATTTTTCAATCATGAAAAATAAATTTTGAGATTACCGAGCTGTCAGAACAATTCAGTTCCCAATATCCTCTCTGCCTGTTGTAATGCTGTAACCCGTGATTACTGCTTGCTTCAGAAATTGTTGCACTGGCAATGTCTATTAACCAATAAGAATCTGTAATGCCAAAAATAAGAACCATCTCTGCTAGCTATCAACCTCCTTACAAGATCATTTCTTCAAATAAGGTTTCATACCACTGGAAGAAAAGTCTCTGGAAGCTCAACAATTAAATTGCATGTCCTCAATAATTAAATTGCATGTTCTCTGCTGCTGTCATAACTTTATGACATTCATTACAATTCAAGATTTTGGAGCTTGGTAAGAGGACCTTTCACTCTTCTGTTTAAAAGACATTTTTAACCCCAGGTACCCCTCATGTGCATTCACACAAATACTTGTTTTTAATCTTCTTCTCTGTCTTGGGAACTTAGAAGTGATTCAAATTTGAAGTGAACCATTGTTTCACATCTTTAGTAAAGTAAATTATGTTATCTATAAAACAAATTTAATTTAAATATAAGAAAAGAGGTTTTCTTTATTTAAGAATTGTCACAGATCTTTTCAAAGAATATCCAGTCTATAACTATAGGTAGTTCTCAATTTATGTCCACTATTGAGCCCAAAATTTCTGTTGCTAAGCAAGCAGAGGTGGTATTCAGCAGGTTCTGACCAGTTCTGGAGAACTGGTAATGGAAATTTTGAGTAGTTTGGAGACCCAGCAAATACCATCTCTGACTGAAGATTTTACAGTATCCTTCCCCTGCGATGCCCACCAAGCCACTCCCACAGAACCAATTGTAAAAAAAATTGAAGGCTGTGTGCTTTCTCCACTTCTCTTCTCCCTTGACTCTTCTCCCTATATACCAATGACTGCATCTCAAACGATCCATCAGTTAAAATACTGAAGTTTGCTGATGACACAACAGTGATTGGTCTCATTCGAGACAACGACGAATCTGCATACAGACAGGAGGTTATACAACTTGCCTCATAGTGTAACTGGAACAATCTGGAACTGAACACACTCAAAACCGTAGAAATGGTGGTAGACTTTAGAAGAAACCCTGCCATACTACAACCTCTTACAATACTAGACAACACAGTGTCAACAGTAGAGACCTTCAAATTTCTAGGTTCTACTATATCAAATGACCTAAAATGGACTCCTAACATCAAAAACATAATCAAAAAAGCACAACAAAGAATGCTCTTTCTGCGCCAACTCAGAAAGCTCAAACTTTCTGCTGATGAATTATTGAATCTATCATCTGCACCTCTATAACTGTCTGGTTTGGTTCTTCAACCCAACAGGACAGACACAGACTTCAGAGGATAATTAGGACTACAGAAAAAAAAAATACTACCCACCTGCCTTCAATCGAGGATCTGTATACTGCATGAGTCAAAAAGAGGGCTGTGAAAATATTTACAGACCCCTCACATCCCGGACATAAACTGTTTTAACTCCTTCCCTCAAACGATACTATAGAGCACTGCGCTCCAGAACAACTAGACACAAGAACAGTTTTTTCCCAAAAGCCATCACTCTGCTAAACAAATAATTCCCTCAACACTGTTCAATTATTACAAAGTCTGCACTACTATTACTGTTAACCTTCTCATTACTCCTTATCACCCATCCCCTCCCACTTGTGATTGTAGGACTGTAACTTTGTAGCTTGTATCCTTACGATTTATATTGCCTGTTTCCTAGTATGATTTGATTGCTGATTGTACCCTATGACTATCATTAAGTGTTGTATGTTATGATTCTTCATTCTTAATGAATGTATCTGTTCTTTTATGTATACTGAGAATATTTACACCAAGACAAATTCCTTGTGTGTCCAATCACAGTTGGCCAATAAAGTATTCTATATTCTATAAAGTAAGCAAGATAGTTGTTATGTGAGTTTTGCCCCACTTTATGACCTTTCTTGCCACAGTTAAGTGAATCACTGCAGCTGTCAAGTAAATAACATAGTTGTTGAGTGAATCTAGCTTCTCCATTTACTTTGGTTGTCAGAAAGTCACAAAAAATGATCACATAACCCCAGGACGCTGCAACATTCATGAATATTGTACATGCCAGTTGCACAGGGTCCAAATTTTGGTCATGTGACCATGAGATGCTGCAACTGTCACTTTTTCAGTGCCATTGCAACTTCAAACCATCACCAAATGATGGCTATAAGCCAAGGACTACCTGTATCCCAATTAGCTAGGCATACTTATCTGGGATGCAAAAGTCAAATAATCACCAGAGGGCAACAAAGAGATGCATTAAAACATGATGTGGCTGCATCAAGTGTGCATTCCCATTACTACAGAACAAGTATCAGGTGCTCTGCTAATTGCTAATTGGTTTAGTCATATATATATATATATATATATATATATATATATATATATATATATATATATATATATATATATATATATATATATATATATTATATATATATCATTCAGCTTTGTTCGGGTATTTTCCCACGTCATAGTAGTGGTGCTTTTAAAGTTGTAGCAACGTTTCAGCAGAATCTCATCTGCCATCATCAGGCTTCTCTATAGTGTTCGTTGACGAACACTATACAGTGTCGTTGACGAACACTAGACGAACACTATACAGAAGCCTGATGATGGCAGATGAGATTCTGCTGAAACATTGCTACAACTTTAAAAGCACCACTACTATGACGTGGGAAAATACCCGAACAAAGCTGAATGCCATACATGTAAGTACCCGCGAAAACTTAAGAAAACATATATATATATATACATACATATATATGGATCTTTGGTTATTCAGGTTTTCTCCTGCAAAAGATTGGAAGTATCTAGGCAACGTTTCGATGAAGTCTCATTCATCATCTTCAGGCTTGTGCCTTCAGCTCTGTGCTACTCAGCTTCTTACATGGGAGAAAACCCGAATAACCAAAGATCCACATACTAATACCCGCGAGAACCTCAGAAAACAAATACATATATATAACCCCAGGTGGCTTAATGGATTGGGTTAATAGATTAATGGACTTAATGATCTTAAGTCTTAAGATTTTAATGATAAAAAATAAACCCTTTTGTAACTTAACTGCATGCCAAATCCCAGCCATCACCCCAGCAAGGACCAGCTGCACATGTGCTTAAATGGAGGCAAATTTTGGGGGTAGGTGTTGTGTCCCGCCGGCGGCTAGTGGAGCTGGCAGCAGAGTTGGACAGTGAGGAGGTTGGGGAGGAACCTGAGCCAGTCCTGAAGGTTAAGGAAGGATCAGACGAGGGCTCTGCATCAGAGGCAGAGATGGGGCCAGGGCAGGCTGGCAGTTATCACCTACCTTTGGAGTCAGACTGCAGTGCATATGCAGTCCTGCCAAAAGAAAAGAACAATTATGAACTAAGGGTTGATGTGGGGTGTAAGGCCATGAGTGAATGGTGAACGGCCCCTCCATAGGGATTAAAAGAGAGCAAAAGGGGAGGAGGCTTTTGCAGGAAACAATTCATTCGTTCATTTGTTGTAGCAGTGTGAAGATCTGTCTGTGCATCTCAAAAACTCTGTGCCGAGCCCTTCTTGCTCAGGATTGCGTTTAAAAATATTTACTTGACAGGTCTCCAAGCTAGATAAGTCTGTGCTCCTAATTAGAGCCTTGAAAGACTGTTTGCCAGATTTTTTGGCTGAATGTGAATGTGAAATGAATTCATCTTCATTTCAGCATTTTCATTCTAGCACGCAAAAAAGATGCTTATCTTGTGCCTTGTTCAATGAATTGATGTCTCAGTAGTTTCTGCTGAGTCGAAGCCAACTAAAAGAGAAAGCCTATAGGTACCTGCTAGGATCCTTATCAAACATAATTTTTAAAATGCAGCATTTCTTTTGAAGGAAAGAAGCATGTTACAGGACAAAGCACTAAGATTGTCTTTATAGATAATCCTAGACTTAAAATCATTTGAAGTTACAATAGCAGTGAAAAGGTGACTTATGGCCATTTTTCATACTTACGACCATTGTAGTATTCCTATGGTCACATGATCACAATTTGGATGCTTGGCAACTGGTTCATATTTATGATAGTTGCAGAGTCTTGGGATCATGTGATCAGCTTTGGCGTCCTTCTGATAACCAAAGTCAATGGGGAAGCTAGATTCACTTAACAGCCATGTTACTAACAACTGCAGTGATTCACTTAATATCTGTGATTAAGATTAAGAAAAATAAAAAAATTAGGCAAAATTCACTGAACAATTGTCTCATTTAGCAATATAAATTTGGGGCTCAATTGTGGTCATAAATTGAGGATTACCTCAATTTGATTGGGTCTTTATAAGAGAGATGGTTATTTTATGAAAAATAAAATGGTGAATAGCTTTCCTTCCAGTATTTTCTACTGAAATTTGTCAGTCTGTCCAGTCTTACCACACCTTACCAAGAAGTGATTTTGCATTTTGTTTTTTGTTAAATGGATATTTAATGGGTGGCCTCTATATCTATGTCACCATTTTGTGAAAGCATCCACAACAGTCTTTCAGTGCCCTAAATAGCACTAAAAGTTTGTTCATATTCTATTATTGAGTTATATAAAATTGATTCTATGATACAGTTTGTATAAGTACTGTATTTCTGCATATCAGTTTACAACTAATGGTTAATTCCTGTTCTTATAGCTATGGTTTTTAGGATATCTTCCACTTTGGTTCAAGAGATTCCTTTTTATAAATGAGCTTACATACTAGGAACTTTGACTTAATTGATTAACGCATCTAATTTAGGCAGCATGCAATCATTTATATTCTTCTAATTATTATTTCTCTGTTTGTTTATTTATAAAGCCACACTCCTGGCTATTGCTTTCCAAAATGCTCTCATTTCCAAAAGCAGACACTGTTGGAATGTTTCCAGAACTTCTAGTACTCATAATGGTGTGATCAGCCCCAGCAGTTGTCTTCCAAAGGAAATGATTCATTTATTAATGCTGTAATTATAGGCAATGAAACAGCTGACGATGGAGACTTTAGCCAGACATATGTACTTCCCAACATCTGTTCTTTTGAGGAAGTGCAGGATATTGACTCATAAAATGGAAAACATCGCTTTCTCAATAAGGAACACAGCAATTAATTGCTGAAAGCAAGGTCATTTTCCACCCTATTGTTTTTAAGATACCAGAGGAAAAAAGCATCCAAGTGAATGTTTCTTATTCCAAGCTACTATGTATATGCTTGGTACGATCTTGTAGTTAAAGTAAATGGTGTTTAAGTTATAGTTGAAAAATTTATGGCGCTCCGGGTGTTTGATGACCAGAACCAGCCTCCCTGAATATTGGCCATACCAAATGGAACTGATGTTAGTTGGAGCTGATGTCTTGAGGGCAACCTAGCCCAATATAGCTTAACTTGAAATAGTATTTTGTTAAGGCAGTGAACTCAGATCTCTCTTTCAGTAAGATTCACTCTAAACCGCAAGATTCAAGGATTTTCAGTAATAAAATGAACAGCCACATACTTTTTTCCTTGTATGTATTCTTCTATGTATTTTAGAATACATAGCAAGTACAGTCTGCCTTTCCAACATTAGTACAAAAAGAAAAAGAACTAGTTATTTTCTGAATTATCTCTTCTGGGTACGAGTAGAATTACAATATTCTACACTATTCTCACATTAGGCATTGACTGTCAACTAAATTAATTTTCTCCTAGAATTAGGCTCCAAGATATGAATAGGGAAAAGGTGGATTGCTTCCCTCTAGTGATGTTTTGCTGCTGATTTCCTTGAAAAGAAATGTGCAAAATGAAGAATTAAACAGTCTGTATTTGAAATTCCAAAGTTCAAGTTTGAAAAAAAAACAAAAAAAAATGGCTATTTGGGCTACTGTGAAATTATTTCAATCTCACTAAGTGCTTTGAACTCAAAAGAGGGCAGTTTCAAACTCAAAGTGTGTTAGGGATACACACCCTAGCAGAACGTGCAACGGCAGTCTAGCAGGCAGGCAAATTATGTGAGATAAACATTGTTGTAGTTTACACTCAGTAAAACAGATACACTGTGCCAGTTAAATAGTTTTTTATTCCAGCAAGAGTTATAGCATAGTCAATTATGAAAATAATTGAACTGGACTATGTTAATATACTTATGATGGGGGACTTCAATGGAATTGTAGATAATAAACTGGACTACACAGCAAAAACAACACGACAAAATAGGAAAACTCTCCCTAAATCCTTTTTCAAAATGACAGATGAATTAAATTTAAAAGATATATGGAGAGAAAGAAATGCTAAAATTCAACAATATACTTTTTATTCAAATAGACATTTATCGTGGTCCAGAATAGATATGATTTGGACATATGATTTGGCTTTCCCAGGACGGTATTGCAACCGATAGTTATAAGCAGCTAAGAATTCTGACCATCGGGTCATCCTAGGGGATAATATGTAGGGAGTCGGCTTTTCTCCGGCTATTATCCCCAACAAAGGCTTGTGATCAGTCACAATAGTAAAAACCCTACCATACACGTATTCGTGAAATCTTTTCACAGCTGGGACAATTGCGAGGGCTTCTTTATCAATTTGTCCAGAGTTCCGCTCCGTTTTTGAAAGAGTCTTTGAAAAATATGCAACAGGGGCTTCGTTCCCATTAGGCAGTACGTGGCTCAAAATGGCGCCCACCCTGAAAGGCGATGCATCACAGGTTATAACTAATGGCAAAGTCTCGTTATACTGCATGAGTACAGAGTCAGAAGTGAGCAGTTTTTTAACATTTCGGAATGCCTGTTCTTCACGGTAACCCCATAACCAAATTGCTTTTTTATCTAACAATCAGTGTAACGGCTCAGCGACAGTTGCTTTGTGCGGTAAAAATACATTATAAAAATTGATGAGGCCTAGGAACGCCTGGAGATCGGCCTTGTTTCGTGGCCTGGGAGTGTTTTTTATCGCTTTTAATTTACTTTCGGTAGGGTGAATGCCCTGGCTATCAATCAAGTACCCTAAAAACTCAACACTGTCAGTACACAATTTACATTTGTTTTTTTTAACCTTAAGACCGGCTTCTTGGAATTTTTTTAGGACTAATTTTAACCGGTCCTGTAAGATTTTTTTTGTAGGGGCTGCAATTAATACATCGTCAAAATAGGGGTCCCCTTGTACTCGCCTAAGCTGTCCGTGAAGACGTCCCTGAACTCCGAAATAAGGTCTTCCTCCCAGTCACAGCCACCGACTCGGTTTACGCCGGCCACTTCAATGCCGAGTGGCGCAAACCATTGGAGGCCCAGTAGGCTAGGCCTATCTCTATTGATGACCGTTAAAGGTAAGTATGCTGTGTGCTTCTTGAAGGAGACTCGGACTCGGCAGGACCCGACGACGGGGATTCGATTCCCCTGGTAGTCCTTGAGGATGAAGCATTGGAAATGGAGATCTTGGCGTTGAATTGAGGGGATGAGTTGCTTGAGTGTCTTCCAAGACACCATTGAGAGGGATGATCCTGAGTCGACCACCATGTCGAGGCTGGGCTGGTTCTCGATGGCTACCGTGACTCGGATTTTCTTAGTGTCCAATGCTGAGGCATGACCAATAGTAATAGTATGGTGAGCCTCTTCTCTTTGCAAGGCTCGATTTCTGTAGGAGTGGTTTACAGGCTCTCACCTTACAGGATGGCTTCCTGTCGATTGGCGACAGTTAGCCCCTTTTGAGGCCTGGCTGGGTCTTGGCAAGCTGCGGCAGACCCATCCGATGTTGCCTCGTTTCCCGCACTCATGGCAGAGTGCGTCGTGGAATTTGCATTCGGATCTGGCATGGTTGGCTCCATAGCCAGCGCAAGGGTGTAAGGGCTTCGGGTGAGGGTCCCGGTTGGACCGCAGTCGATGGATGCGGTATCTGCCATCCCGCATCTGATGGGAGGCTCATGATAGGGAGCGAAGGGAAGAGAAATGACAGGAAGCGAGGTTTCCTCTTGATGAGCGCACCCCGAATGTCTTGGCACACGCTCTTTTATTGTGCTTTTTTACAAGAAAATGATTTAATCAAAGCTCAAGTCATGATAATCTCATCAGGATGTGTGTGTTTACAAAGCTGCATAAGGGACAGATCATTTACAGTGTGGATAAGATTTTTAACAACTGTCTAGTTCCTTGTCCCTTGTACGTGCCTTGCAAAGGTCACTGAAGAGACAGAAGTTAATGATTACACGTGAATGATACAATGTTGCAAACACATGAATGATACATAGTTGCAATGATACATAGTTGCAATGATACATAGTTACAACAGATGGACCCCTTCTTCGTCGCTTTCTGACGACGAAGAGAGGTCCTCATGGTGCATTGTCGCGAGCTGCCCTTCTGAACTAGGTGAGATTTCGCTGGCCGGTGGTGGTAACGGATTGCGGTTTCGGCGTAGTTGTGCAGCCGACTTCTTGGTTGCTTGCACCGCGGTAGCATCGGCAATGGCGTCGGCAAGGCTGATGTTGCCTTTTGCCATCAGCTTGCTTTGGACGCCTGGTGCATCCAATCCCAGAACTATGCGGTCTCTTAGTGCTTCTTCTAGATCAGTGAATCCGCAGAGGCCTCCCAAATTTTGGAGGTCTGCTATGAAGTTGGCCACGCTTTCTCCCTTTCGCTGGCTTCTTTGATAAAACTCTTGGCATCTCACGAGCATAGGCACGGTCGGAGCGTAGTGGTCTCACAGGATAGGTTCGAGGTCGTCCCAATCCATGGCCTTCACTTCTCAGGGTTTGGCTAGTGCTTTAGCCATCTTAAATACGGTTGGACCGCAATGCATTAGGAACACTGCCCGTTTCTTTCCTGGTGTGGCATCCTTTAAATTGTTCGTCTCTAGGAACATTTGGAAGCGATCCATGTCGGACTCCCAGTCCTCTTGGGTTGGATCGAATGGAGCAGGTGGTACGATGCCGCTGGACATTGTTCTGTTGTTGGCGTCGTCTGTCACGTGCTCAGTGTTCTTCGAAGTTTCGTTGGTTCAGATGTCTCCACATCCCACCTTCGTCG
This sequence comes from Hydrophis major, assembly GCA_033807585.1. Classification (NCBI taxonomy): domain Eukaryota; kingdom Metazoa; phylum Chordata; class Lepidosauria; order Squamata; family Elapidae; genus Hydrophis; species Hydrophis major. The sequence continues at coordinate 325,112,893 of CM066329.1, forward strand.
CCAGTGTTAAGTTTGAGCATGGGCGAGAAAGAATGGAAACAAGTTTCTGAACGGTGAACTTCAGCTCTTTATTTACATCGTGACTTGCTCATTTAATATCAGTAAAACCCGCCTTATATAGGCAAACCTTGTAACATTTAACCAATAACAAGCTAGGAACGCTAGCTTTTATAACCAATAAGAACTCTCTGTTAAGGGCCAATCGGATTCCCCGGAACGGGCTAACTTAAAATGATGCAAAATTTAGAAGAACAAGGTATAAAGATGAATTGGTTTTCATATGCGCAAATACATGCAAGGTATCTTAAAGACTCTAAAATAGAAGGATTTTATGATAAACTGACTGATTTAGATAGGATTTTGACAGGTACTGATGAAAAAGTGATTAAAAAACTATATAGTTATTTGTTGGAAATTAAATTAGAGGAAGAACAAGTTAAAGAAACAATGATTGCTTGGGGGAAGAATTTTGGATATGGGATTGATTTAGAGAAATGGCAAAAATTGTGGTCACAAAATTATAAAATGACAATGTCAACAGCATATAAAGAAAATTTGTATAAGATGTTTTACAGGTGGCACTTTCCCCCAACAAGAATAGCAAGAATGTTCAAGAATAAATCTGAAAAGTGCTGGAAATGTCATCAGATACCTGGCTCATATTACCATATGTGGTGGACTTGTGAGGAGGCCAGGAAATACTGGACTAGAATTCGCATATGGCTGGAAAAAATGACAAAGAAACTCATGGATTTGAAAGCAGAGATTTTTTTATTGGGAATCTTACCTGATATATATAATAAAAACTTAAAGTATTTGATTGTAAATGTAAACAGCGGCTAGGATTGTATTTGCTAAACATTGGAAGAGTGAGAAAATATCATCAGAGGAAGAAGTTATTAAGAAAATATTGGATTGTGCTGAAATGAGTAGATTGACATTTGAAATTAGAGAACAAGAAGATAAACAATTTTATGAAGGTTGGGATCTCTTTTATCAATAGTTAGATAATACAATATAATAATAGAATATTTAGAAATCTAGGAAATAACGAATATATAATTTTTCTTGGTTTTGATAACATTTTTAGAATATTTTATTAAGATAGATTTGGTATGATTCTATGATCTGTTATAAAATAATTTAACTCAATTATACTTATCTCGCTTAAGTATCAATTGGTAAAATTATAGTCAAATGATTGTTCAATAATGATATTAGGATACTTAACTGATGATTGATAATGTGAGTTATTATGTAATATAATTATTTCAATGACTATGAAATGGGTGCACAAAAAGAAGTGGTAAACCAACCGATACACTGTAAATTTATGAAGAATGATGATTTTTTTTATGTTATGTCTTATGTTTTATGTGTTTTTGTTTGTCATTAAAATCAATGAAACTTTTATCAAAAAAAAAAAAAAAGAGTTATAGCATAGTCAAATTGTCCATGTGTCATACACTAGTTCAGTCCATCCAGGGATTAATCAGTTTCAAAGTCCAGTGTCGAAAAAGAGGTCAGTAAACTTACAAATAATCAGTCCAGCAATATATCTCTTTTGCAGTCAGAGATGTGAAGAAAATCAAACCCCTTTTCTTCTCTCAGCAACAGCAGGGAAAACACGCAGTTATCACCATCGATCCAACATTGTCAGCTATCCAGTAAAAGCCAGCAAACAGTGAGCTCTCTTGCTCCGTCTTATGGTGATTTTACAACCGCACCCATAATACATGTTTTAACAGTTAAAGTGATACACACACTTAAACTCACTAACATAGTTTATATATTATTTTTACCCAAACTAAGTTAGGTAACAAATGTTATCCCGAACATTCTCCCCTTTTGGGTAATATAATAATATATATATTTATTTACAATTTCAACCCATAGTTTCCACAATTTTCTTTGTGCTTGACTGCACCTTGGGCTTTCGTAAATCCATCAGCAATGTTTTCTACAGTCATGCAATATTCCAATCTCATTAAACCATTTTTTACAGATTGTCTTACATTCAAATATCTAAGGTCAGTATGCTTAGATCTTGTTTTTACAGCAATATTTGTAGCCAACCGTATGGCTGCTTGATTGTCCTCATAAATTACAATGGCATCTTTAACAGTTACTCCCATATCTAACAACAACTGTTTATACAGAATTAAGTCAGTACATAATAAAGATAGACATGAAAATCCTGCTTCCATTGTGGACATACTTATGTTTTGCTGTCTAATTGACCTCCAACCAATCAGTGTTTTACCTAATAGTATAGCCATGCCTGAAGTTGATTTTCTAATTTTTATATCTGTTGCAAATCTTGCATCAGCATATGCACTTAAAATCAAATCATCTTTTGCCTCTAAATACAATGCATAGTGCATTGTCCTTTTAAGATATCTTAAGATATGCTTTGTCGCTTGCCAGTGTCTTTCATTGACTTCAGCATTGAATCTTGCCAATTGATTAATGCTATAGGCAATGTCTGGCCTTGACCAATTACTTATATATGATAAGCTACCTATTAATGATTGATAAATGGTCTTATCAAATTTTGAACTTTGAGCATCAATATGGCAAAATTCCTGACTCATTGGAATTTTAGCCGGCTTACAAAGTTCCATTTTATACATTTTTAGCAATTGGTATATTTTATCTTCTTGTGATATCTTATATCCACTATTGGTTTTGTTTATTGTCAATCCTAGATATTGTCTTATTTCTCCTAATTGCTTTAATTTTATCCTCTTACTTAATAATGATATTATCTCAGTAGCTTCATTATTAGTCTTGGTAATTAAAGCAATATCATCTGTAAACAACAATAATAATGACACCGTTCCATTTGTCTCTTTTTTAAATAAACATGGATCAGCTAAACCTGCCTTAAATCCTATATTGTTTAACTCTTTTACAATATATTGGTTCCATTCATAGCCAGATTGTTTCAATCCATAGAGAGTTTTATTCAGTTTCCAACAGACATTATTATTTTTATCATCCTGGTTTTCTTAAATATATAGTGTGCTGCAATGGTGCATGCAGATAGGCAGTTTCTACATCTAAATGATTTATGATATATTTTTTCTTAGCTGCCCACACTAAAGCTGCTCTCAAGGTTGTTGCCTTTAAATTTGGTGCAAATACTTCATCATAATCACATGCAGTTTGATTAAATCCTTGAGCTACCAACCTAGCCTTATGGGTAACAGTCCCATTTTTACCATTTTTTAAGTTAAATATCCATTTACAACCAATGGACTTTTCACCTGGAGGTAATTTGGCATTTTCAAAAACTTTCATTTCTTTTAATGAATTTAATTCTTTCTCCATTGCTCCATGCCAATTTTCTTGTTACTTTGCAGGATATATCCTAAGTTCTTCAACAGTAGTTGGAACTTTACTAACTTGGCAAACTATACTTGCTTGATACCTGTCAGGTGGTCTGGTTACACGTGTTGTACGTCTAGGTATTACAGGGCTTACAGGTGGACTTTCATGTTCTACCTGTTCCTGATTATCTATTTCTTCCTGTTCTGGTATTTCTTCCTGTTCTGGTCCTATATGCTCTTCCTGTACTTCCTCTTTAATTGTACTCTTCTTATCACTGATTTGTTCTTTTGGTCTGTTGTAGGGTTCTATAATTACTTCCTTACTTGAATCTTGTTCCAGTTTTTCCCATCCTACATGTTCTAGGAATTGGGCACTAGCACTACAGTAAACTCTAGATGTACCTTTTTCCCAGAATCTGTATGATTTGTGATTAGATTCATAACCTACAAAGAATAACTTTTTAGCCCTATGTTGCCCCTTATGTCTCAGTTGTGTAGGAATATGCACCCATGCTGGTGCTCCAAATGTGTGCATGTAACTTAAGTCAGGTTTTCTACCATGCCACTGTGTGAATGATAATTCACCTGTTGTTGAGTTAACAACGTTATTCAATATATAATTACCACACATTATTGCTTCTTCCCACAAAGTTTCAGGTAATCCTGAATCTGACAACATAGTACGAGCCATTGCTTGAATTGTTTGGCCTCGTCTTTCTATAAAGGCATTATGTTGTGGCCTATATGGTGCAGACTTTTTATGTTCAACACCTGCCATCTTCAGTTTATCTTGGTATTTATTGTTTATAAATTCCGTACCATTATCAGTTATAAGAGTTACTAACTTCCTTTTAGTTTTTCTTTCTGTGAATTTAAGCCAATTAAAGAAATTTTGATATGTTTCCATTTTGCTTTTCATTAGATAACAGAAACCATATCTGGAATAATGGTCCATTATACTTAGTATATAACGAGCACCTCCCACACTTGGTTTTTAGGACTTATAATATCAGCAAATACGACCTCTAGAGGCTCCTTTGTTTTAAATCCATTAATTCTATTTGCTGGTATTTGCTTGCTTTTTTCCTGACTACAAGAATTGCAGTGCAAATACTTACTGCAAGGCTTCAGTTTTATACCCTTAGATAGTTCTACCATTTGTTTAAGCATTTTAAAATTTATATGCCCTAAACGTCTGTGTAACAAATGTATGCATTCATCATGAGGTTTAACATAATTATAAACTGTGTTAGCTACCTCTAATGAATTATCATTTAACACTTACAATTCACCTTTTAAAGTTGCAGTCACTCTTTTACCTTCTTTTTCAATTATGCAATTGACTCTCCTAAAGGTAATTACATAACCTAGTTTAACCAAAACTCTAACCGAAAGCAAATTAAACTTAAGTTGTGGTACATATAACATTTTTACATTTTCTTTTATGCGAGAACAATATGATATACCTTCACCTTTAGCTTTCAGTTTCCATCCATTAGCTAATGATATCTGCTGTGAACTCGTGGACATCTTAATAAATCTTTTCTTATCTTTCATTATGCAGTACGATACCCCACTATCTACAACCCATAAATTATTATTCACAGTTTCGTTGCTATACATGGCTAACTCTAAGCATTTTTCATCCTTTTGATGCCTTTTATCTTTCTGGCTGGCATTTTGGCATTTTGCTTTCTTGCAGAATCTAGCCAAATGTCCTTTTCCTCCACAATTAAAACATTTTCTAATTGTATAGGCTGACGAAGATATTTTCTCTTCTTCACATTGTGGTTGTCCCTTCTGAGTTGATCCCATTCAAGCCTTCTCCTGGCTTCTTCAATTAATCTGCCAGTAATGTCAGTTAATGTAAGGTTATCTTTTGGCAGAACCTCAAGTGAAGTTACGTAGTCATCGTAGCTTTCATCTAAAGAAGACAAAATTATATAAACTTGGTGTACTTCTGTGAAGATAAGTTCTTTTTCATGCAGTTCCTGAAAAATTCTCTTCATTGTGTTTATATGACTCAGCATATCTCCATTCTTTTGAAGATGTGTTCTGAACAGTTTCCGTGTAAGATTTATATGTGCTCCTACACTGTTTTGAACATAAATCTTCTTTAAATTCTCCCAACATTTAGCAGCTGTTTTTTCTCCTCGAATATGTACAAACTGCTCATCACAGAGTGTCAGTCCTATTATACAGAGAACTTGCTCATTCTTCAGTTTATATTCTTGTATTTTCTGGGCATCATTCTCATCCTCCGGATCCCATGCATCTACTTCTGGTGGGTTTTGAATTATACTCCACAAACCTTCTCTGTGTAGAAGTAGGCTACATTTCATAGACCATGAAACATAGTTTGTTCCATCCAGTTTGGATATTAGAGACAAACTTGGTAAATTGACTTGTGCCATCTTTATCTGGATATTAAACTATAATTAATAAAACACAGCTGTCTGTTTACAGTATTGTGTAACTACACAAACTCTCATTTTAATCTAAGCCTGTTATAATCTGGTTAGTCTGACTGTGCACCTGGGCCGATAACCAGTGTTAGGGATACACACCCTAGCAGAATGTGCAATTCTGTCTAGCAGGCAGGCAAATTATGTGAGATAAACGTTGTTGTAGCTTACACTCAGTAAAACAGATACACTGTGCCAGTTAAATAGTTTTTTATTCCAGCAAGAGTTATAGCATAGTCAAATAGTCCATACACTAGTTCAGTCCATCCAGGGATTAATCAGTTTCAAAGTCCAGTGTCAAAAAAGAGGTCAGTAAACTTACAAATAATCAGTCCAGCAATATATCTCTTTTGCAGTCAGAGATATGAAGAAAATCAAACCCCCTTTCTTCGTTTCAGCAACAGCAGGGAAACACACGCAGTTATCACCAACACATCCAACATTGTCAGCTATCCAGTAAAAGCCAGCAAACAGTGAGCTCTCTTGCTCCCTCTTATGATGATTTTACAACCGCACCCATAATACACGTTTTAACAGTTAAAGTGACACTCACACTTAAACTCACAAACATAGTTTATATATTATTTTTACTCAGACTAAGTTAGGTAACCAATGTTATCCCTAACAGGGTGTTTCCAAAATGACTGAAGCAGTTCAGATTCTAAATGATCTGCAAACATCAGTCTCTGGATAGAAAATATCCATCCTTACAAAAAAATAAAGCTTGTATTCTAATTACTAGAGCTCATTTAGACATGTTTTTGCTTTCCTCTGTGCATGCTGCATTTTGTAATTAACTGATATCAAAACTCATTCCTGCAGTGGGGAAGAGATTGGCCTGAATGACCACCCTCTTGTTAAAATAACTTAACAATTTGCTCTTTAAGACACCAGCCCACTGGGTACTGTAAACCAGACTGGGGAATTGACTGCATAGCAAACTATATAAACTCAATAAATACTGTTTTATTGGCTATAGTAATTCTTGTGTGTCCAAGCACACCTGGCCAATAAAAAATATTCTACACTGTTAAATTCTGGGCATGGGTGCAAGGAACTGAGACGAGACATCAAACAGTGACTTCAACTCTTTATTAACTAGGTAGAACAGAGCAAAATACCTGGGCAGCAGCAGCTCTTTTTATAGAGCTGGCTACCATCAAAACAACCAATGAACTGAGTCTACCACTTTCACAAGCGTCCAATCAGGGGGTCCCGTTAACAGCCAATCAGACTGGCCAAAAAACGACCAATCACGACTCGCTATCTACGGGCCAATGAGAAGTGCAGGATTACAAGCCTGCTGCAAGACGAAGCTGTTGAGGGTTGTATCACTGCATTGGCTTAGTCCATAACACCCCTCCCCCCTCGGTTCCATCTGAGGGGTGGGGTGACGTATTCTCGCAAGTAGGCAGGTTGCTTCACCTGTCTGCTCAACCTGCGCTGTTCAACGGGTTCTGTCCTGGTTCTGGTTCTGGTGGGCTGCTAGCTGGGTTGGATGGCAAAGATTGTGGCCCCGGGCTGCTTTCCCTGCTTACGTCAGCATTGTCTTCTGGGTTCCCTGGATCCGCTTCCATCGCAGTGCTGTCACATGGCAAGGCCGCTCCCTGGCTCAGTTCTCCTTCGGATGGTGAGTATCCCCTGGTTGGTTGTGTGGGCTGTTGGGTTTCAATTATCATTTCTTCTTCATCCTCCTCAATGTTCCTTCCCCCCCCCCCAGCTAGAGGTTCTGGTGCTAATCTGGAACGGAATTGGTCTATGTGGCATTTCCACATCTTACCGTCTGCTGTTTGTAGGCGACAGGATTGGGGTCCTGTAAGTTGCGTTATTGTCACGGGGACCCACAATGGGTCGCCCGAGAAGTTTTTTGCAAACACAAGGTCCCCTTCCTGAAATGCCCAACACTTGCTGCTGGATCCCAGGGGTTGTTCTGGCGTGTAGTTTGGGTGGAGGTGATCGAGATGCGAGTGAAGTTTCCGGCCCATCAGGAGTTCAGCTGGGGTTTTGTTCGTGGTGCTGTTTGGGGTTATGTGTTGGAGAAGAAGCATTCGGTTTATTTTGTCGTCAATGTTGCCATGGTCCATTTTGTGCAGGGTCTGTTTTACAAATTGAACCATTCGCTCAGCCCTACCATTGGCCGCAGGGTGAGCTGGCAATGTTAAAGCATGGCGGATGCCCCGATCTGCCAGGTTTTGTTCGAATTGCAAGGCAGTGAATTGGGGGCCATTATCTGAGACCAGGACATCGGGAAGTCCATGGGTAGCGAATAGTTTATTCAATTTCTTAGTGACTGCGTCTGTGGTGGTGCTTTTCATCTTGTGGACTTCGAGCCAGTTTGAATAGGCATCCACTGTTAGGAGGAAAGTGTGTCCTCTTGTGGGTCCCGCAAAATCGATGTGGATACGGGACCAAGGACCTCAAGGTGTTTCCCACTGAGTTGGGGGAGTCTTTGGAGGAGCGGAGCGAGTCTCCTGGCATTTACTACATTTTGCTACCCAGGTCTCTATCTGTTTATCTAAACCAGGCCACCATGCGTAACTCCTGGCTAATGCCTTCATCCGCACAATGCCTGGATGTCCATTGTGCAGCATTTTCAATACCCTATATTGCAATTTCTCTGGGACTATGACTCTGTCTCCCCACACTATGCAGCCTTTCTGGGAGAATAGTTCTGTTTGATGATTCCTAAATGGCTTGAACGTGTCATTGGTTGCACTGACTGGCCAACCCCGTTCTACCCAGCTGAGGACTCATGCCAAAACAGGGTCCTTTTTTGTCTCTAACACTATGTCTCGAGAGATTAGTGGCGGCGATTTGATGGTTTTGATTTGCAATATGGCTATGGTAGGAGCAGGGTCCTCTATAGTGTCTGGTAGTGGAGAACAGCTCAAAGCGTCAGCGTGGGAAATGGTTTTCCCTGGGCGATGTTGCAATCGGTAATCGTAAGCGGCTAAAAATTCTGGCCAACGTGTCATTCTTGGTGATAAGATATGGGGAGTTGGTTTGTTTCCTGCCAAAATACCAAGTAGCAGCTTGTGGTCTGTAAATATGGTAAAGGGTCTCCCATATACATATTCATGGAAACGTTTAATTGCGGATATAATAGCGAGGGCCTCTTTATCAAGTTGACTATAGTTCCTTTTGGTTTTAGACAAAGAACGCAAATGGGTGCCTCATTTCTCGAAAAGAACGCAATGGGTGCCTCATTTCCATTTGGTAGGACATGGCTTAAGATGGCTCCTACTCCAAATGGTGAGGCATCACAGGTAACCGTCAAAGGTACAGTCTCGTTGTATTGCATTAATACAGCATCGGAGGTTAAAAGGTCTTTTATCTCTTTGAATGCTTTCTCTTCACGCCACCTCCAGACCCAGGAAGTCTTTTTATCGAGAAGTCTGTGTAGGGGCTCGGCTACTGTTGCCTTCTGGAACAAGAAAATGTTATAAAAGTTAATGCGTCCCAGGAAGGCTTGAAGGTCTGTCTTATTCCTAGATCTCGTGACTTTTTTGATTGCGGTTAGGTTTTTTTCGGTGGGGTGGATTCCCTGTCTGTCGAGAAGGTATCCCAGGAACTCCACTCTCTCCGTACAAAGTTGACACTTGTCTCTTTTTACCTTCAGACCAGCGTCTTTGAATTTCTGAAGGACTTTTCTGAGTCGTTGTTCTAATAACTCTTTAGTGGGGGCACTATTAGGACGTCGTCAAAATAAGGCACGACGCCTTTTATGCCTTGTAATAGTCTCTCCATTAAACTTTGGAAAATGCCTGGCGCCACGCTTACTCCGAATTGGAGTCTATTGCACTTGAAAGCGCCTCTATGTGTAACTATTGTCTGGGCTTCTGCAGTTGCTGTGTCTACAGGTAGTTGCTGGTACGCCTGAGCTAAGTCCAATTTCACAAATATTTTTCCACCACCCAGGGAATGAAGAAGGTGTTGAACCACCGGTACTGGATAAGCGCTCTGTTGAAGAGCATGATTTAGGGTGGCCCGGTAATCCCCGCAAATTCTTAATGAACCATCTGGTTTCATGGGCGTTACTATTGGGGTTTCCCAGTGGGCGTGGTCAATCGGTTCCAATATGCCCTGGGCTATCAGTTTATCTAGCTGCTCGTCGATCTTGGTTTTAAAGCAAAAGGTACTCGACGAGGCTTAAGCCGAATGGGAGCTACATTGGGGCTGAGATTAAATGATATAGGGGTCCCCTTGTACTTGCCTAATGTTCCTGTGAACACGTCCTAGAATTCCTGGATGAGAGCCTCTTCCCAGTCGTCGCTTCTGGTTTGGTGTATGCCGGCTAGTTCAATCCCGAGTGGGGCAAACCACTGTAACCCTAACAAACTGGGTCGGTAACGATCAACAACAGTCAGGGGAAACATTGCTGTGTGGTCCTTAAAGGATACTTGGACGTTGCTGGAACCAACAACTGGGATTCTGCTTCCCTGGTAGTCTTTCAGGATGATTCGTTGTGTGCTGAGGTCCTGGCGGCAAATGGCAGGGATCAGCTGTTTGAGGGTTTTCCAGGATACCATCGATAGGGATGATCCCAAATTGACTTCCATCACGCACGGTCGATTCTCAATAGTAACCCTTACACGGATCTTTCTTGCATCGAACAATGAAGCGTGGCCAATGATAATGGTTTGGTGGGCCTCTTCTCGTCTCATTGAAAAGGCAGGTGCTTGATTTCTGAAGTAGTAGTGGTTGTTCCATTGGTGGTTCAGATGGTCCCGGTTCTCAGGAGGTTTGCCTATCTCCCAACGGAGGTTGTTCTCCCTTCGGTTGGGACTGGATTCTCGTCTGCTTCTGCAGACCTTCGCGATGTGGCCTTTTTTTCCACAATTACGGCAGAGTGCATCAAGGAATTTGCAGTCCAATCGCGGGTGGTTTGCCCCGCAACCAGCACATTGGCGCGGACATCTCTGGTTCCTTTGCTCTCGTTCCGAGCGGAGCTGGTTGACCTCCTCTTCATCACTGTCTGAGGATGACTCGAAGTCTTCGTGGTGGGTAGTGGTAGCGTGCTTCTCAGTGGCGAGTGCAATCTCAGCGAATTGGTGAAGCAGTGCGTTCGCTCGGTGCATTCGAGCGGCTGACTTCCTGGTTGCTTCTGCGGCAGTATCGTTGGCGATGACATCTGTCAGGCTGATGTTGCCTTTCACCATCAGCTTACTCTGCACATGTGGTGCATTTAAACCCAGAACTATATGGTCTCTTAGGGCTTCCTCTAAGTTTGCAAAACCACAAAGCCTCCTAGGTTCCGGAGGTCAGCTACGAAATTACCAATGCTCTCGTCCTTCCGTTGGTCCCTCTGGTAAAATTCGTGTCTTCGTATCAGTGTAGGTACTGCAGGTGCGTAATGGGCCCGGAGGATTGGAGCGAGGGTATCCCAATCCATGGTCTTCACTTCCGCAGGTTTTGCTAGTGCTTTAGCCATTTTGAAAACGGTGGGGCCGCAATGAGTCAGGAACACCGCTCGTTTCTTGCCAGGCATAGCATCTTTTAAATTGTTGGTCTCCAGGAACATCTGGAAGTGATCTATATACGAGTCCCAGTCTTCAGTTGCTGGGTCGAATGGAGCGGGTGGTATGGCGCCACTGGTCATCTTGCTGTTTGTTGTGTGCGCTCTTTCGCCACGTGCTCTGTCTTGTTCGATAGTCTGCTCTATCATCTCCGAATCCCATCCTCGTCGCCAGTGTTAAGTCCTGGGCATGGGCGCAAGGAACGGAGACGAGACATCGAACGGTGACTTCAACTCTTTATTAACTAAGAACAGAGCAAAATACCTGGGCGGCAGCAGCTCTTTTTATAGAGCTGGCTGCCGTCAAAACAACCAATGAACTGAGTCTACTGCTTTCACAAGCATCCAATCAGGGGGTCCCGTTAACAGCCAATCAGACTGGCCAAAAAACGATCAATCACGACTCGCTATCTACGGGCCAATGAGAAGTGCAGGATTACAAGCCTGCTGCAAGATGAAGCTGTTGAGGGTAGTATCACTGCGTTGGCTTAGTCCATAACATACATTCTACTGTGTAACAGAATCTTCCAAATCTGGTTATTCTGTACCTTCTCTTCCTTTAATATTCCAGTGAATCGGGTAAATATTTTCCTGAGTACTTCCAAATCTTATCTGGCTATTTTGGAGTTTTGGAAATGCTTCTATGCACTTCCCCTTACAAACGCACACAATTAGGCCTCTTACATACACACACACACACACACACTTAGGCTCCAAAATATGAATAGTAGGGAAACATTGACAAAAGGTGGATTGCTTCCTTCTAGTGATGTTATACTGCTGATTTCCTTGAAAATCTCTCTGTGTGTGTCTCTGTCTGTCTGTCTGTCTGTCTGTCTCTGTTTCTCTCTTTCTCTCTCTCTCTTTCTCTCTCTCACACACACATACACACACACTGTTGCATATTTCCATTATTATCTTACTTACTCTCTGCACCCTAAAATACATGCATCATTCAGCCAAATGGAAGTCCATTCCTTAAATACTGTACAGCAAATGAAGAAATGGAAGAAAACGATGTCACAGGACAGAGTTTGCTTGGTAACCTTCCAGCTTCTTTAACTTTAATTAAAGTTAAAATATTATTTAAAACTCCTCACTTAGTAAAGGATAGTGATGGAGATATCATGTTGGAGATTATGGTTTTCATGTACATCTGGGTATTATGTAGTTTGAATTAAGTTAAAAACTAGCAAACAGATAAATAGCAATTATTTTCTTGTACAAGAAATAATTGCTGTTCATATGGCAATCCCGAATGGTGCATGCTTTATTTATTATGATTTCTTCTAATGCTGAACTCTTCTTGAATACTTATTTTTATATTGTGTTTGCTTCTCTTTAAAGTAACATAAAGCAGATAGAAAACAATTGTATTCCACTGATAGAAAAATGTCCTCATTTGGATAAATAAACTCAGAACAAATAGGCCAGAGAACTCATAAAATTAAAACTTACAATTACACAGAGTTCATGAAATAAAGGAAATGATACCAATTATTTCTTATAGCAGAATCTTCAATTGTCTTTCTGTCTATTTTGTATATGTGCCTAGAATAAGGCTTTTGTTACTACAATATTTCATGCTTTTCTTCAAAGAATAGAAGCATATTTGAAGTAAAGCAGTGAAGGCATATTCACTATAAGACTAGACATTGGGAAAAAGTAGCAGAAAGAATATGGGGGATTTTTACATTTTAGATGGGCAGGTGGAATGAGAGAAATGAAATGAAAAGAGAATAGCCTAAAATAACTGAAAAATTGCACAGAAAAAGAGAGAATACCTAATAGAGGTCAGATAATTAAACTGTGAGATAAAGGACAATACAAATAAGATTTGTGGAAAGTTGGATTACATCAAAGAAGAATATAATCCTTTTTTAAAAAAAGCAGATGAGCATGAATCTCTTCCCTCTCTCCCTCTTTCTAAGTGAAACTGCACAAATAGGTCAATCTATTTTCAAAAGCCCCAGAAGGCATGAAGCAATGGATGGAAGCCAGAGGCGGTATTCAGCCGATTCGGACTGATTTTAGCGTACCAATAGCGGAAATTTTGAATAGTTTGGAGAACCGGCAAATACCACCTCTGACTGGCCCCGCCCACTCACATCCACCCTATCCTATCCTATATTCTCTTGTTTTTTAGCTCAGCTGATTCGTGCAGCAGAGCGGATAGCCACGCCTCAGCTAAGCTAAAATACAACTCACCTCACTAGTGCTGACAGAGAGCAGTTTTTTATTGCTGTGCGCACACGATCTCATATAACCAGTAGGAAAAAGTTTGGAATCCCACCACTGATGGAAGCTAATCAAGAAGAGAATCAATCTTGATCTAAGGAGAAATTTTCTGACAGAAAATCAGTGGAATGACTTGCCTTCAGAAGTTGTGGATGCCCCAACACTGGAAGTTCAGCTCATCTCCCAACCCTGGGGGTGTGTGTGCGGGGGTGTGTGTGAAGAAATATTTGAAAAATGAGAAAATCAAAAAAAATAATCCATCAAAATCATCTTTGAAGGGATTCCAAGAGACTTGATTCAACTGGATGTTACACATCAGTTTGAAGATTCAGTATGAGGATTTCATTCAAGAGATTTTGAATTCAATACCTATCATGGGACTCAAATCAAAGTCATTCAGAATTTATTTCATTCTATTCTTCTTCCAAGTTTTAACCCATCATGGCACCATTCTTTTTCAAAAAGTAGCTAAAGAAATAAAATCATAATAAGAAGTAATTGGGAATTTTATCCGGGTCACTGAATTCTAATATATATTCTACATATACTCTAGAAATATGTGTGTGTGTGTGTGTGTGTTCTGAGGTTTGTTTTTATATATTTGTTTTTGTAGATTTTCACAGGTACAGGTATGTAGGTCTAGGTGTGTTTGGGTCTTTTCCCGTGTAAGATTAAGAGTATCTTGGTGACGTTTCGGCGAGGTCCTGCTCAATACCACAACAAAAGAACTCGCAAGCCCATCACACAACCCATTACCCAAGCCATTAAAACATGAGAGACTAATGGAAAAAAGATCACTACAAAACAACGACCCAGATTACAGCACAAGATCCAGGATATCTCCACAACAAAACTCTCAAGGCCATCATACAGCCCATTATACCAACATCAACTCCATCAACCAATCAAGAGGCAGCAATGAAGCCAACCAGCCCAGCACACCAGCCCCCCCACCACCACTATTTATAGAGAGACAGCAGCTCCGATCACACACTGCTTGCACTGGCACGAAGCCGAAAGAATGGCAGTGGGACCTTGCCAAAACATCACCAAGATACTCTTAATCTTACATGGGAAAAGACCCGAACACACACGCACACACACACACATGTGTGTGTGTGTGTGTGTGTGTGTGTATTCTAGAATTCTATAAATTCTAACATAAATTATTGAATCAGCTCCTGCAAAAGTGCAAGGTCAACTTTAATATTTGAGGATGTTGATAGCAGTGAGTCTTGAAAAATTATTGGAAAAAGAATAATCTAAACTAGGTGCATAGAGAATATAAACTCAACTCAATTGATAGATGATATAATAATATTACAATACTATGATAATTGCTTGTGCTATTTCCATATGATGCATGTTCCCAATTAAGTTCATGCACAAATGATTTCATGCTATGTGTCTTCATTAGCATGCCCTGCCCTTGTTAAAACAATGTTTCTGGTAATGCCAATATGTTGGTTCAAAACATTCATAAGCATTAGTAGAATCACTTCAGGATGAGTATGTGGAACAATAAATGAAAAGGGCAAGATATTGACCCAAAAACTGATATAATGTAGATCCTAAAAAACAAGCTAAGAAATACCAACAGAAATATTTAAAGCAAACTTGTTTCTTTAACAAAGAGAGGGGAATATCAGATGAAAATCTAGAAATTGCAATAAGGTTGCTTCAACTTGATGTTATATAAGACCAGTATTTTAAGCATTATTGAGATAGTTCTTGATAAATGTGGAATGGATATAATAATAGCATACTGGCATTATTGGGCAATAAACAAATAATTTACAATGTGTAGAACCAAGAGAATGGTTCTGTCAAAATTGAAAGTATATTGGGAAGAATCATTTTAAATCATTTCAGTAATAGATCAAATAGTCAAACATATTGCTAGCATTAGCAAATAATTTGAGGCTGTGTTAAAAGCCTTGCTTAATTTCATCAGCATGAAATTAAGTACCTGCATATTTGCACCCAATTTATATTTTGCAATTGTAATTGATCCAACCTCAGAGAAATTAACGGCAAAACAAGAATAACTACAGGAATGAAATTTTAATTTGTGACTAAAGTTTGGCTCTATATAATCCTATTCATAATTTTGTTCTATAAGCTTCCTTTAACTCTGCCCATACAGATGATGATAAAATTCAGACATAATGAAAAGTCCAGTATCATCTGCTTCTAGTACAGTTGATAATTATTTAAAGATAATGAAATCTTCCGAAAGTTAAGATGATGCACCATGCAAAACTTAATATTTCAAGCAACTAACCATCCAATGAGAAAAATATGGGGAATTGTAAAAAAGAAAAATCTTTGGAAGCAATAAGGGGTAATTGATTCCTTGGCTGCTTCTCTCCTTTAAATCAACACAGAGATTTTTTTTTTTTTTACTGGAACAATGCATGAAATACAGGTAGTCCTTGACTTACAACAGTTTGCTTATTGACCGTTCAAAGTTACAACCTCACTGAAAAAAGTGACTTATGACCATTTTTCACACTTATGATCTTTGCAGCATCCCCATGGTCACATGATTTATGGGGATGCCTGACAACTGTCTCCTATTTATGATGGTTGCCATGTCCCTTTTGCAATCTTCTGAGAAGCAAAGTCAATGGGGAAACCAGATTCACTTAACAACTGTGTTACTAATTTAACAACTGCAGTGATTTCCTTAACAAATGTGGCAAGAAAAGTCATAAAATGGGGCGAAACTCACTTAACAAATTTCTCACTCAGCAACATAAATTTTGGACTCAGTTGTGATCATAAGTAGAGGACTACCTCTAATACAGGTATCCATCCAAGAAGAGAACTATTGACTAATGATGCAATGAGCAGGAAACAGCATCCCACTGTATCCTGCCTATTGGTCAGCACAGTCTGATTTTTCAGAATAAGATTATCAGCAAAAGAACCTTCCCCAAATAGGATGCCTTTCCTGGTTTGCTTCCCACTCACCTTCTTATGGTTTTTCTGTATAGGCACATATCTGAAAAAAATAGCAAACCACAACCCCAACTGAAAAAAAATAATTTAATGTGGCCCCAAAGTCATCAGAAGTTGAGTTCAACTCAGAGCAGACTTCAAATGAGGCCACAAATGCTCATGAAATGCTCCATTATCATAAACTCTGTGAATGGAGTTAACTTCCCTCGATAGCAACAAAAAAACAGGCACAGAATAGGAGAGGAAAAATACTTCTTAATATTCAGAATTCACCTTTCCCAAGATAATATTCTTCAGTTCCACCTTCCCAACTACCACAGTCAATAGTCACTGTGCCTGGGAATAATAGACATTGTAGTTGAAAATGTTTGGAAGGTATCATGTTGAAGGTTGCAATGTCATCAAATGATCCTCATTACTCATTTTCAAATTTTAACAAAATTGTACTTTCTAATAATTTCTAAAATCAAGAATTTGGGTCAACAGGTTGAATGTTGGTAAATCAATATTGTTTCATTATTTGTGTCAGCCTCTTTTATATCTGTTTTATAAATGAGCAAATAACTCACTGCTACCCATTTTACAGAAATGACCAGAACATATTCCCAAAATTCTAAATGTGACCCCAGAGCTAAGGAAACTCTCACAAGAGGTGAAAGAATTAGGCCCTTTGGGCTCTCTCTGCCTTCTAACCAATTAATTAATATTTTACTGTTTCAATCAAGTTGAAGCACTGCAACGTTTTTATATTTTCCCAAAGAGAGGAGAAAGTTATAATATATGCGGCAATTTTTCATTTTGTGTTCTTACTGCTAGAAGGCACCAAAGTCAGAAAATAGCTTTATGTTCAAGGATCTGCTGGAAATCAGAAAAATAGACTCAGCAGCACTTCAGTAGACAAAGGTCTCACTGCTTGACCAGGAAATATAGTTCTTCACAGATAACTGCTGTTGCTATCTCTAGCAGCTTGCAAGTTCAGATACTAGAAGGAGAATGGACAAGAGACACCAGAATAAAAGCAACCAACATAGCTTTATTAAAATTGTTCTAGGTTCTTCAAAAGAGACTCCCCTTTGAAGTGGATGTGGAGACCAACAGGATAGGCTCGCTATTAAAATATGTCAAGGTCAACGGACAGAGGCCTCATCACCACCTGGAGATGTCCACATGATGCTATGCACAACTTTTAATTGGACGAGCCAATTGAACTATTGGGGGTGGAAACATTGGAACACCAGCTGACATTATTCTGAATCTGACTTTACCAGCCCACCCAGAGAATTAATAATTTTTCTTCCGAGGGGGGTCTGAACACAATGTCTAATCCAGCCAGTGACCAAGAAGACCTGGGAGCAACTGGAAGACCATATTCCCTGCTGTTAGAGGTGGCAGGGGAAACCGACTTATTAGCAGAATTAAGTCTCAGTGAAAAACCAGCTGTAAAACCCAAATGGTCCCTGGGAGTCAGCTGGAAGGATCCTGAGGAAAAGCCTCCTCCAGGAGTGACCACTACCTGTCAATATGGAAGAGAAGAGCCATGGCAAGAGAAGGAAATAATTTTTTTTTTTACTAACTCAAGCCCTGCATCTTCCAAATGAAGCTGTCGGAGAAACTCAGACTGATTAAAGGTATGAGGGGGAAGAGGGGGAGGCAGCCCCAGCCAGAAGAATCAGAGGAGCCACCCCCATAAATCAACCTGGGCCAGTGCAACAAGCAGCAGAAGCCCAGGGAGCCCTGGTGGGGGGAATAATTGCCAGAAAGGTGCCTCCGTTGGAAGTAAAATATAGGGCGGATCCCAAGGAGTTAGGATTCTTCGTGACACAAGTCTGGAGCCATATGGAGGAATATGGAGAGGATTTTTCCTTAGAAGCAGCCAAAGTTAGATGTATTACCAGGGCTCTGGAGGGAATAGATGCAAAGTGAATGGTGACTTTGCATAATGATAATGCCCCCCAGCTGATGAATTATGACCTGTTCATGACTGCACTGCGGGCTAGGTTTGAAGACCCACTTACTGAACATAAGGCCAGAATTAGGATGAAGACCATAAATCAGGGCAGAAAACAGTGGCCGATTACACCCAGGAATTTAGAGAGCTGGCATGTCATATTCGAGGCTAGTCCCAGGGAGCCCTGATAGAAGCTTTTAAAGATGGGTTGAATGAAGATGTTTATCAAAACTCTATTGCCAGAAGAGACCCCAGTGAGCTGCAGCTGTGGTACAGAGGTGTACCACACCTCTAGCAGCAGAGGTGGAAATTGATCTGACCTGAAACAGATGCCAGGGGTTTTTGGTTGGAGCAAGTCCTCCCCCACTAGCCCTCGAGAAGCCTTAAAATCTCAAAAGGGAGGGATGGCAGCAAAACCCAAGAACACTGCATGCTTCCGATGTGGGAAGGAAGGTCACCAGGCTGCAGACTACCATGCCAAGCTAGAGCCAGAGGGGGCACCAGGAGGAGGAAAAAAACCTGAACCCCCCCCCCCCAGCAAAGCAGCACTTAAAGTGGAAGAGGTTGTAGAGATCGCCCCTCCAAAAGAGAGGAGCTGGGAACTCTAACCTCTTCTGAAGAGAGTGAATCCAAATTGGAAGATGACTCACTGGTAAGTCCAAACAAGGGCCCTATGACCATTCCAGTGAGATTAAAGGTACCCATATTGGGAGCCAAATGTTAGCCTTGTTAGACGCTGTGTGCACAAGATGCGTAATCAGCTTGGAGGTAGTAGAGAAAATGGGCTTAAGGCTAAAGACTTTAAAAATGCCCAAAGCCTTTTGCCAACTGGATGGATCGGTAGCTGGCGGCGGCCCCACACATTTCATAATGGAACCAGTAGAAATGACGATGGGGAAGCATAGAGAGACTTTGTGTTTTATTGTGGCTCCTGCGATGGAGCTCCCCCTAATTCTGCGTTTGCCCTGGCTCTGGACACGGAACCCCCATGTCGACTGGAGGAGGGGATCATTGCACATACGTACTGACCAACCCCCAGAAGGGGAGGGGCAATCTCAACTGAAACCCAAGAATCCCACAGAGCTGGCCTCCACTGGCACTGAGAATCTGAGGGGGGAGGAGAAAATTCCAGAGGAATATTGGGACTTAAAGGAGGTATTCAGTGAGAAGCCCTCAGAGAAGCTCCCCCCCATTGCTCAACAGATTGCAGTATTGAAATTTTGCCAGGAGTGAAAATCCCAAAACCGAAACTGTACTTGTTGACACTGCAGGAGCTAGAAGAGCTGCAGTCATTTATTGATAAAAATTTGGAACATGGTTTCATCCAACCTGCTAGGCCCAAGTAGCAGCCCCAGTATTGTTCCGTGAGAAGAAAGATGGCTCTCTGCATTTATGTGTTGACTATAGGAACCTCAACGCCATTTTGGTGGAGAATGTGTACCCCCTCCCCTTGGTGAAGGATATGTTGGCCCATTTGGCCAAAGGGAAAACTTTTACAAAATTTGACCTGAGAGAAGCATACTACCGAATTCGAATTAAGGAAGGGGATGAGTGGAAAACTGCTTTTACCTGCCCAATGGGCTGTTTCCAATTCAATGTTCTTCCGTTTGGCCTCCAAGGGGCCCCTGCAGTATTCATGCAAATGATAAATCAGGTACAAAGGGGTGTTGGTTTATCTTGATGATATTCTTATCTACACAAAGACTCATGATGAACATGTGAAACTCGTATGGTCAGTTTTGGAAAAACTTCAAGCTGCTGAAGTGTATGCAAAGTTGTCCAAGTGTGAATTCCACCAGGAAAAAATTGACTATTTAGGCTATCGCATATTACATGACATCATAGAAATGGATGCGGGGAAAGTTCATTCCATTTTGGAATGGACGCCTCCCTGCACCAGGAAACAACTTCAAAGTTCCTTGGGATTTGCTAATTTTTACCATCAATTTATCCCTGCTTTTGTGAAGATTGCAATGTCTATCACAAATCTCCTAAAAACCAAAGGGGAAGTGAAACCGAAGCCTAGTAAACCACTGGAATGGTCCATGGAGTGCCAAGCTGCTTTTGAGAAGCTTAAATGACCGTTTGCTGTTGAACCAGTACTCAAGCATCTGGACATGGATGCTCCTTTTGTAATCCAAGCTGATGCGAGTGATGTAGCAGTCAGGGCGATGTTACTACAAGCAAATGAGATGGGGATTCTGCAACCGTGTGCATATACTTCCCATAAGCTAACTGAAACCAAAAGAAGATAGGCCATTTGGGAAGAATACGCTTTTGCAGTTCACTAGGTTTTGTTATCCTGGAGGCATTTCCTAGAAGAGGCAAAATACCCATTTGAGGTGTGGACAGATCATAAAAATTTGGAGGCTTTGAAAATGACTCGTAAGCTGTCTCCCAAGCAAGTTCGCTGGGCACAGTACTTTAAACGCTTTAATTTTTCATTGAAGTACATTCCAGGGGGGAAGAACTTCATGGCGGATGCTTTATCTAAATTACCTCAATATAGTAGTGCTTACCAAGAAATGGTATGGCCTATTGTCCCAACAAAACAGTTGGCAGCTCCAGTGGTTACCAGAGCCCAGAAAAAGAAGGAAGTTGATTTATCAAATGATTTAACTGCACAATTAAAAGAGGCTTTAAAACTTGATGATTGGTTCCTTGCTCACTCAAATAACTGTATGGTTAGAGATGGTTTGGCATGGGTGGGGGCCAAATTATATGTGCAAGCAAAGCTGAGAAACCAAATATTACAGCAAGCTCATGACTCTAAAGCTGCTGGACATTTTGGATTCGTGAAGACCTTACACTTGGTTAAAAGGCAATTTTGGTGGCCTACCTTGAAAAAGGACATTGAGACTTATGTGGCTAGCTGTCCTATCTGTGCATCAGCCAAATGGCCTCCAAACCAGCAGGCTTACTACAATATGTGGCTAGACCAACTGTTGTATGGAAGGAAATCTCTATGGATTTTATAGTGGAATTACCTGAAAGTGAGGGAAGTACAGTTATTTGGGTAGTAACAGATTTGTTTTCCAAACAGGTACATTTCATACCTTGTGCGAAAATCCCATCTGTGAAAATGTTGGCTAAACTGTTTATTTTACATATCTACAGGTTACATGGGGTTCCTGAATGCATAATCTCAGACAGGGGTGTCCAGTTTACCTCAAACTTTTGGAAGGAGTTCCTGAAGTTATTGGGCTCCACCCAGGGCTTAAGCTCCGCCCACCACCCACAAACCAATGGGGCTTGTGAGTGAACTAACTCAGCATTGGAACAGTATCTTATATAAATTATCAGCAAGATGATTGGGCTGACCTATTGCCATTCACTGAGGTGGCATATAACAATTCAGTACATAGTAGTACTGGGTTTACTCCATTTAAAGTGGCTTTGGGACAAGACTTTGTACCCATACCCAAGCTTCCACAGGAGAAACCTAACATTCAGTCATTAGATGAATGGATAACACAGCTCCAGCTTACCTGGCTGGTTACCCGTAAAGCATTAGATAATGCTCATCAAGCCCATAAAAAATTTGCAGATAAAAAGAGAACTCCACAAAAACCGTATCAAGTTGGTGACAAGGTCTTTTTATCCACCAGATATTTGCAGACCACACAAAAGTCAAGAAAGCTTGGACCTAAGTATGTTGGACCTTTCCCAATTGAATGAATTGTGAACCCTGTGGCAGTCCAACTGAAATTACCTAAAACCCTCCAATGGATCCACCCTGTCTTCCATGTTAGTTTATTAAAACCTGAATATGCCTCTGACTTGAGACCAAGTCAGGTCGATCCCCCTGAGCCATTGCTAATTGAAGGTGAACAACATTTTGAAGTTAAAGAAATTTTGGATTCTCGAAAACAAAGGGGTCGACTCCAATATTTGGTTGTTTGGAAACATTTTCCTCCTTCCCAGTCCAAATGGATGAATGAGAAGGATGTTAGAGCTCCTAAGCTTGTCAAGGCATTTCGTACTAAATATCCTGATAAACCCTAAAATATAGTATTATGCTGTTACATGTATATTTTCTGTTATCTTCTATTTTTATCTTTTATAGGACTAACGCCTCTTTTGCTGGAGGGCTGAAAGTCAGCCTTCAAGATTTTCTTCCTTTGCTTTGCATCTTTCGGCTGTCATAAGTAATGGGAGGAGGAGGGGGGACATGGTTATGGGAAGCGAGCTGGAGGTGTTACAAAACAGAACTGTATAAGTTGCGGGGGAAGGTTCTTGCTTAGGCTTCTATCCTATGCTATGCGCAGCCACAACTCTTTATCAAAATATGTCAAGGTCAACAGACAGAGGCCTCATCACCACCTGGAGATGTCCACATGATGCTATACACAACTTTTAATTGGATGAGCCAATTGAACTATTGGGGATGGGAATGTTGCCATCACTTTGTATATGTGATTTATGCGCTCATATTCTCAGATTCAGAATTCTTTTGTTGCTACCACTTGACTTCCAGTAAAAGATATCTTTTCTTTATTTAATGGAGTCTAAGTATTTCTTTCATGGATTTTGAATGGAGCACCATCTGACACAGGGACTTTGTCCAGGCAGTTGCCAGTTTGACACAGGAACGGTTACATATTACTGAGAATCAATTGCATTGTCCAGTTGGTATTAATTTAAAGCAAAAAAAAAACCCAGAAAATAATTAACTAATTGAGATAAGCAAGTTGGAAGAGACTAGCTTATCCAGGCAAGTCTTTGGGTGCTCAATTGAAAATACAGCAGTACAACTGCTAACACATAAGTATAATAAAGTATGTTGAAACTACAGCTATATTATGTTTTGCAAAAGTGGAAATACTTACACACACACACACACAGGTCTGCTGCAAAGGCCAATAAATAAATTTAGAAGAATTTGAAAAAAAAATAGATAGCTTATAAAAGCTGCATTTCAACTACCTGATTTGCAAAATCATATCTGTCCATGAAAAAAATGTGATCTGTGTAACAAATACAGTGTTCTTTCACTAAACAGATTTTTACTATTATCATAATGTGGCATTAACATGTAATTAATTGTACTACATTTCCATAAACCTGTATCATGCAATTAGAATGACTGGGACTGAATATCATTTTTCTGGAGAAAGTTCAAAGGAAACAAATACAAAAGCAAAGCAGTTTTTATTATTAAAAATGGATGCTGTGGATGATTTTCAAAGAAAACAGTTTGAGTCCTTTGAAAATTAATTATGTCAAGATTGCTATACATTATGCTGGCATCCCGACACATGTTTCCAATATACAAATAAATTACATCCTAATGATTTGTAATCTTTTATTAAAATGACTGTGACGACAGAGGAAGTAGCATCAACCCTTTTTTTTTTTTTAGAGTTAATTGATTAAAATATCTGATAAAATTATAGAAGCTGTGGTTTTAATTTGTACTAGTTAAAGTCAATAATTTCCAAATAAATATCTATCATATGGTAATCTAAAGATTGGAGCAGGGGGAACACAAGTATAATCCAATAAAATGCAGAACAGAGAAAATGGTAGGTGGCTGAGGTCCTGAAAACTCAGAATAGATGAGGCTTATATATTATTCACAAAAAGCCAGCAGGATTATAAAGCATGAAGTAAGGACTGCTGGCAGTAGGTCTCAGTTCTCCTCTTAGTAAGCTAAGAAGAAAAAAACCAATCTTTGTAAAAGTAATATAAAAACAAAATGAATTCCAATTGCAGCTCTGTATAGTACTAAGGCCAAGAATTATATTAAAAAGGAATAGGCAATCTGTTCAACTGGTAGTTTTCAAGCAAAGCCTTTTGGAAGATCAAGGTTCCCCAAAATGGGAAATAGAACATTTTGCATTTTCTAGCTAAAGTATCTAGATTATATATACTAGCCATATTCTGATAGGAATTTCATTTATAATATTGCTGTTTTGAGAAACCAAATTACTTGTTTTCTATCCATGGGTAGCTAGGGATTTTCTTAGTTTATCCCTAGAAAGAATTATTCTCCTGTTTTACATAAACTCTTGCCAGCTCCAAGTAGTCTTGTAGAATAACTGTGTGCTCAGTATGAAATCTACACAGGTGGATAGTACAATGGACAGAGATTATTCAATGGTTTTGATAAAATTGAACATGGGAGCTGTGACCAAATCTGTCTGTTTTCTCCCTCCTTCTTGTCAGACTATTTCTCCCATGAAGGTTTTTCCCAAACATACAAACTATTAGAAATATATTCTATCTTTGGCTCAACTTTGAACAGTCAGTACTGAATAAATTCAGAACAAATCATGTTCTTTCTGGAATCCATTCACTTTCCTGAAAGTCCACCAGTTAATGAAATGTTATTTTGCCCTCAAGAATCAGGTCAAAAACGAAAGCCTGATCATGCTATGATATCCTGGGATGGTGTATAAGTGTCTTCAGACATACTTGTCAATTACATCTGTTTCATTTTATCCTTTTAATTATTTAATAAATGTAGGTAACTGGAGGCTGGATTTAGTCTTGTACATAGCCTGGAGAATGGTCTTAGACACATGCTGGACTGCTGGATGTATATGATTACCTGGAAATTAGATGAAAGCTCTAAATAGAGATCCTTCTAGAAGTACAACCTAAAAGCCTGGACTCTTGAATGTCCAGATGTAGTTTGCAAATTAAAATGCAACCTATATTGCAGCAACCCATCAAAAGGCTCAAAACCAATAAATGAATCTACACTTTCTACTTGTTTTATTAATTGTATCCTCAATGTGATTGGCTGTCCAAATTATTATTCAAAGGGCACAGAAACCAAACCATGTGAGGAATAGCAAAAGATCTGAGTATGTTTGGGATAAAAAAAGAGACAGTTGAAGGAAGATATTCAAATGCATGATTCAACAATCTGAAGGGCTGTTATAGAAGAGCCCATAAACTTTTGTTTCTTGTGTGCTCCACAGTGTAGGAGCAGACACATTGGAATAAAATTACAAGGAAGATGACCCAGGCTACAGATCATGTGGAACTTCCTGAGTCTATGAACTGATAGTTAATAAAACAGGCTATCTCATTAAGTGTTAAGGTCTGCTTCATTGGAGGTCTTCAAACAGTCTGGATTGTTATTGTCAAAAATACTATCATAGGTTCTGAATTGACCAGGAAGTTAGACAATTTATCACTAAAGTCCCATTTAACTCTATGATTCTAGGTTCTGTTAAAGATAACTCTGTTGCCAAGCCATTTTAATCCACCTGTATTATGGAAATTTTAAATTTAAATACACATTTTAAATCCAAAAATACTACTGAGAATTTCAATTCAGCCCTATAGATTAGAAGAGAGTACTTGGCTACATTCCCATTATCAATATAATGAAATTCTGTATCCTATGAAATATAGTATAGATAGTCCTTGACTTTTGACCACAATTGGGACCATCATTAAGTAGTGTGGTCATTAAACGAGACACCACATGACAGATCTCATTTTATGACATTTTTCACAGTAATTGTTAAGGGAATCACTGCAGTGTTAAGCAAGTTATCACATGACTGCTACTTGCAACATTCTTGGCAGCTTCTGCATTAACTTATCTTGTTAAAACCTGGCTGGGAAGGTTGCAAAAAGCAATCATGTAATTGCAGAATGACTAATTGTCATAAGATCACATGAGCATGGGATGGTGGGCAGTTATAAGTGGGGTGACAAGTCACATTTTTTACATCAACTTCGAATGGTCATTAAACAAATGGTTGTAAGTCATTTTTATCAATTACTCACATTTTGTATGCCTATTATCCTGCACAAAAGTCCAACCCTCCCATTTATCCTGACAATTGCTGCTTTTATAAAGCAGTTTTATGTTTTACACTGAGCTTGTTTTTACAAATTGAGGTTAATTTTTAGACCAGCCAAGTTCATTGGATTTTTGCTATTGTATAAATTGTAAGCTATTCTTTAAACAAGTTTTAAAGAAATATTAGAACAAATTATGATTTCAAAAATAAATTCACAGTTTTGAAATTATTTTTATACTGCATTTACCTCAGAAGAACTACAAAATAAACAATAAAAGAAAAACAAGCAGATTGACACAAATATATATATATATACTATACCTATCTCAGTATCTTCTATAACTGTATAGAATTTGGTAAAAAAATAAGGTAAATCTATAAGAAATATTGTCCTCTAGGTCAATATTTAATTTGAGCAAAGAAATGTTTTTAACATTTCAGTTAATTCAATAAAAATTAATCCATTTAATAATTTTATTTATATGCAAGCTATGTGCACATTTCCAATCATATTAGCTCAGGTTGGTGTTCAATAAATGAAGAAATATCTTCATCTATTTATCATTACAAAACTACTACAAAATCACTACTATTCATTTATCACTACCAAAATAAAATCACAAAATAAATGTCTGATAGTTATCCCTAATTTTTCAAAGTTACAACATTTTGATTATTTTTTCAAAGAAATTCTCCACATATTAGTTAAAATTGATAAAATATTTTGAAGATTTTACTTGGATCTTACTTTAAGCAACTTGATTAATCTTGCTTTCAAGCATGATTTCAGAGAGCATATGCCAAAGAGAGGGACTATATTCCTCTGACACATGAGAACCATATGAAGAAATGTATTTGGCTGTATTAATATTACACTGCAAAACTTTAATTTCATAAAAAGACAATAGTAAAGGAACATACCTTCCACAGAACAGCAATGGATCTCATTGAAAATATTATTAGCTATACCACTTTTTATCCATGTACATAGTTATCTCCTATGATCTTAGCTCAGCATTCAAAAAAGCAGTAAAGTTTATCTTTCTGTAAAGCAGCTCTTCTACTAACACCAAAAAACAAAATGACCAGTTTCTGAATGCCACTTAACAAAATCTTCCACTTACTTTATTTAATAAGAATGTGAGTAAAAGAATGAAGTGTGGGACAGGACTCTTAGACTAAACAGCAAAAAGCCTTTTATTGTGGGTATTCATTTCCCTTCTAAGTTACTACGTGGTTTGTATCTTCCTACATATACATATATTATATCTAACAAATATTAATACATAATTCAATGGCTGTTTGGTACATAAAATACACTTCTGAAAGTTCTTAAAAAATTGAGAAATGGAATTATATATGAAAAGTGTGTGTATCTGTATGTGTATATGCGTGAGTGGAAGTATGCAAGTATGTTTATGTCTATGTGTTTATCTCTCTCATATTCATACACACACATACATTATATACAGTATCATTACATTCCATAAATACAAATGGAAAGCAACCTTGGCTCTGGCAAGTTTCAAAGAAGCTGTCTGGGTCAATCATATTTCACAGATTTAACAATGCTTTTATGTATCTCCAGAGATATGTGATGTTTGAGCACACTGCTATGTCTTTTGACGTTACTGTGAGAATTGCTTTAACATATCAAATGTTTCCCATTTCCCAAACAGTTTTACAGAACCATTGAAGTGAAGAAGATGCTGGAAAGGCAACATTGACTCCCATTCAATCATTTTTGTACCACAGGGTTTCCCTATACAAACTGTAACAAACGCAAAATGAACTAATCTTGCCATGCTGCCTTTTCAGTGGCCTTCATACTCCTGCTCCTATGATGGGTCTTTCCCTTCTGTTGGATAACTGTATCATCACAATTTCCCAGTCTTTGCTTGGGGAGCAAATTGGTAGATTGTTTCTCTGCAACAGAAGCTTGTTTTAACAAAGGGTTAAGTCTGGTTGGAGGAAAATTAGATGGGAAATGAGGTTCAGACTTTTGGGAAACTACATTCAAGCAACTTGTTGAAATTTCTTCATAATTAGGGAAATGCTGAATGGTCCCTGATTTTTTCATCTTTTGTTCCCTTAAATTCTGAAGTTTTTCTAAAGCCTGATCCAGTTCCATCTGTAAGATTCCCATTTCATTGGCTGCTTTATCCCGTTGTTCTCCACAGGCTTTGAGTGACTGTTCTAGAGATAGAAAGAACTCTTTTCCAAATTTTGACAGGGCTTCATCACCTTTAAAAAAGGCAGAGGGTTATATTTTAGCATCGTAGTTTAAATCAGCAATTGCTCCCAAGCTGCTTGAATACATACATAGTTTTAAACAGCTTTAGTAATAACTAATTTTTCCAGTTTATTGGTTTACACTCAGTGTAGAAAAACCAGATACTACAATGCCATGTAATTCTCTTATATTGTTAAAGCAAATAAATGTATCATAGTTATCATTCATTATCAAATAAAACCAGAAACATATTCTGCAATTGCTTACAGATGTTATTAGAGCAATCAATGGGTTAGTATACTGAAGATGCCTTATACAGATAGTCCTTGACTTATGATCACAATTGAGCCTGAAATTTCTGTTGCTAACCAAGACAGTTAAGTGAGTTTTGCCCCATTTTACAAATTTTCTTGCTGCCATTGTTTAAGTGAATCACTGCAGTTGTTAAATTAGTAACAGGGTTGTAATGTTAATGATTTGGCCTGTCAGATGGTCACAAAAGTTAATCACATGACCTCAGGACACTGCAACCATCATGAATACATGATTTGTCAAGCATCTGAATTCTGATCACATGATCGTGGGAATGCTGCAATGGGTGTAAGTGTGAAAAATGAGTCACTTTTTCCACTGCCACTGTAGCTTCATACAAATGGTTGTAAATTGAGGACAATTTGTAACCGATTTTACATACAATATTTGGGAGCTTACCATAGGCCCAATTTCTTGGCTCAATTCCTGCATGGTTATTAGGTTTATGCCTTTAAAAAAATATTTTACCTGCAAAAGTTAAAAATCCTAAACTTAAAGGACTTTTATATGAAAGAGTTAACTATGTTAGTTCTTGGTTTCAACTTCTCTGCTTTTATTATCTTGATTATATCATGTCAAGTCAGAAAGATACTTGGACCAAGCAGGTGGTATCATCATGATTCATCAAAATATGGTTTAGAGTCAGACAATGCTTAGTGTTACATGTGTCTAGGTCTCAAACTGAACCACTCTTTCACTTTGGCAGTTGTGACTAATTCCTTTTCTAAACAAGAGGATATGGTTGAATGTTATTTGTTCAGAGACAACTTATCTTGCTGATAGTATAGACTTAATCTTTAATCATAGACATGCTTACTATTTCCATTATACTATTTATATGAAGAAATAAATTCCATTTAACACATGCATATGATTTATTCTCCAAAATGAAAGCATGCTTATGCACCACATATTAGAAAACATTGGCCATGTTTCCATGTATCAAATAACTATTAGGTTGGGGTCAAATTTACATAAGGCATACTGTATATAGTCAACCTTACTAAAGATATATTAATGTTAAATGTTACATTGCATTTCTTGACTATTCTTGCATTTAATTGTGACACTAAGTCTGATGCAAGGATCTTGGGTGAATTTTGTTTCCTTTATGGTATTTTCCCCATTAATAAAGTATTGAGAGCTTGAGAAGATGGATATTTCCTAGTCCATTGTGGAGGGGTGGCATTTTCCCCTTTATTCCATTATGAAGGGATGGGATTCCCCCCACCTTTAGTTTTGTGAAACCCATTTCCCCATTTCCTGCTGTGGACATAAGTGTAAATCAGTGTAAAAGTTTGATATTTGATCAAGAACAGTAATGTCAGATGTTTATAGCCTCCTTTTTCATTACTAGAAACCAAGACAAAATGCCATCACACATTTACAAATTCTCACCTTCCCGCTGCTGGCTTGCTGATGGAGTCAAAGTTTCAATAGCATATTGGATTTGTTCAGCATTGTTTTTAAAAGCAGTGAGAAAGTCCCTCAAAGCATCCTCTGAGGCTCCAGTTTTAAGTTTTGTATAAGAAGAAAAAACATCTGCATGAAGAGATGGAAAGTGATAATTTCCTAGAGATTTTTCTCAAAAATATCATATAGAATGGATTAAATTTTAATTATTCTCAGGTGATTGATGTTTAGATGCATTAGTACTTAAATACATTAGTACTTAAAACTGATGTGATTGATACTGTTATTCACAGACCTATATCCATTTACCTTGCAGTGGGGAACAAAGAACCATAGCAATATTATCTTGAAATGCGTGGTATGCTTGCTTTATCCCATCAAATACAGCTTCAATATATTTAACCTGAAGATTATATAAATTTCTGTGGAAATTTAGTTCAGCTTGCAAAGCAAGTATCTAAATGAGGAAAAAAAAGAGCAACAAATGATTGGAATTAGAAAACTCACAAAAAGGGCAAAAAGAATCTATATAATTGCATAAACTAACAGCTATATGTAACAACCATTAATTCTATAAAATGTGCAATTACTCTATTCCATTACAGAGTAGAGTAAATGTATAGTCATGCAGCAGATGAATAAGAGATAAACTACCTTTTCCTTTGTAGATCATATTTTTGTAATTGTTATGACATTATGGAACACTTTTACAATTGTAACCAAAGACCTCATCCAAATATATTACTAGCATCCTAAATATAACCAAATCACTATTTTAAATGTTAAATGTATCAACTTTCCCATATCCAGATTTGGGATACTTCAAAATAATATGAACTTAAAACATATACACTCAAAAAAATCCCTTTCTAAGCTCAGTTGTTTATTGTTATATTACAAACCAAATTCCTTAACTTAACTGATTAAAATGTTGCTGGAATTGCTTCTTTTTAGAATTGTGTATTTACATATGAAGAAAGCTACATTGTCGATTATGCAGGGCTCAATTGTTTGTGCTCTGTCAATTGAAGAAATAAATCCTAAAAATACCGTGCTTGAGAAAGTGAAGATATAAGCATGTCATTTTAAATTTCTTACTAAAAACCAGGAAAATCAACTCAAGAAAGTCGACAGAGCAACCCTATTAATGTTGAAGTAGTGGTATAGGTGACTACTGTATGAATTTGCAATAGTGGAAAATAGCTGTAGCTCTCCAAATTTGTGGTTGATTTCCGAATATTTTGTTACCAGGGTAGGTAACATCTTCAGCAGAGTTTAGGGGATGTCAGTGTTCTTGCTTATAAAGGCTTCAGGTGTGGGTATGTCAAGTGAGGTCTTGTGATAGGTCAGCTGTGAGTCATCAATGGGTCTTGTGATAAGGAGATTACATCAGAGCAGGGTCATTATTGGCATGCAAATCTCCTTATCACAAGACCCATTGATGACTCACAGCTGACCCATCACAAGACCCTCACTTGACATACACCTGAAGCCCTTATAAACAGAAGAACACTGATACTGACCATCCCCTAAATTTTGTTGAAGATGTTGCCTAACCTGGTAATGAAATGTTCAAGAACCAACTCACAAGCTCGAAGAATGAACCTTCACGTTTACTATATGAATTAGCAGTTAAGAGGTACTAACCAAACTTCTGAAGTGCTAGCTGGTAAAGTTTGCTTTTACCCAATACCTCTAATCCATAAACATGATAATATTGCCCAAACAATATACAAAAAATAATCTAGAAGGAAGTTTGAATATTTGTCAAGTTGCTTTAAAAAGCATTAAATGCAATGTTTCCTTAAAACATTTTAAATTACACTTTTTATAGATTTTATAGGTCAAAAGAAAAGACTTATATAATAAGATTCATTTATATTCTAAGGAGCAATCTTTCCCTTTCCTGCTTCAGTTTGTGTAACTGAAGAGAGAGTTGAATGTTAGAACAAAATTATACTTTCTAAAGTACAATTTATTGGGTGATCTGATCTTTATTCCATTTGTGTTGAAAATATTTTTCACTACACAAGATTAATGAAATCCTTGAGATGGAATTAAATGCAGGCAGCGGAATAATATAAACACACTGGGAATTTAGGTTTAAATTTGAATATAACTTGCCACTAACATACTATACTAACATCAAGGTAACGAGAAAAATGAAGACACGTTCTTTGCAGAAAGTCATTAAATATTGTCTTCCTTGCCTGCAGGGAGTATCCAATAGTCTATGGAAAAATAAATATTATGAAATGGGTCTGAGACAATTTTGTCTTCAGGGTTATTGGCCATCTTATTGAGCTAGCAGTTAGATTACTTCAGTGATCTAATGTACCTTCCCAGACAAAAGATAAAATGGTTCCAGGACAAAACAGTTGAAAATGAAGCGCAGATTGGTTTTTCTATTAGAAAACTCCAGTGAACTAGATCCCAAAGATACCATCCTGACAGTGTCTTTCTTGCTAGAAATAGTCTGTACCTTGCATGCTAGTTTCATATCAAAAATAAATAAACAAATAAAGTATGATGAGAATTCTGCAGTATTTTAATTTTTAAACTGTTTCTAATATAACCTAAGAGAATGTTAGAGAGAAATTATGTGAAGTTATCCTCCAAATTATATATGTAGAAACATCCACACATATAACATCCACACAAGATACAGGTAGTCCTTGACTTACAACCACAAGTGAGCCCAGAATGTATGTTGCTAAGTGAGAAATTTGTTAAGTGAGTTTTGCCCCATTTTACTTTTCTTGCCACAGTTGTTAAGTGAATTGCTGCAATTGTTAAATAAGTAAATTAGTGAATCTGGCTCCTCGGTTGACTTTGCTTGTCAGAAGGTTGCAAAATATTATCACATGATCTCCGGAACACTGCAGCTGTCATAAATATGAAACAATTGTCAAGAATCTGAATGTAAATCATGCAACCATGGGGATACTGCAACAATGTAAAAAATAGTCACAGGTTACTTTTTTCAGTACCATTGTAACTTTAAACAGTCACTAAACAAACTGTAAGTTGAAGACAACCAGTACCCAGTTACACAGACAAAAAAGGACATCTATAACAATTGAAGGTAAAAGCACTATAAAAAAATGAAGAAGTCCTGCTCTGCAATGCTTTCCCTAACATTAATAATTTTTAACTTCTCACATACATAGATTTAGAACAATGTCCAGTTAGATCTAATAAATTAACTGGATTAAGTCTCAATTTTTATCAATTAATGGATAATTAACAATAACATTGTTATGTTTTTTTAATTCTAAGGTACTCCAGGGGCTAGATAGTGGTATATATAAGTCCAAACTTTATTTTTTTTGTCTCAACTTCAAATAAACAATTTAATATTATAAATTATTTAAGTTACAGCAATAGGTAATAACGAACAACTAGAAATGCCTAGATAGATAGGCATTTGTGTAGCTAAAATTATAGCATGATTTCATGTAAACATATCCAACTGTGTATATTCAAAGCAGCAGCATCGCATTTCTGTTATTCCAAAGTTACCTTTTAAGGATACAAAGAGCTGCTGAATTAGGAGACAAAACCTACTTTATTTTATCTATGTTATTACAAAACAGGCAATGGCTTTTCTAACATTACTGGCACATTTCAGGCTTTTTCTAACATTTCTTCTCAGTCCTCCCAGAGATTCCTTCCATTAAGGATATCAAGAAATGACTTTGAGACTTTCTGTTATTCAGAGCGTGAGCTGCAGCAATGGATTATAGTTCTCCTTCTAAAAGAAAAAAAGGACACTACAACTATAACTGATTTGAAAGTCCATGACCTAACTGTTGTGCCAAAGTTGAAGATTTAATTTACTGAGTGTTGTTAAATTGTTACTGTCTTTTGCACACAATATCCAGGCTTCATTCAAATTGTTTCTTGATCACTGAAGAAGCATCTCTCCCAAGATGCAATTGCTGATATATGAAATTCTGTGGGGGATGGACCCTCCACAGCACCACTAGAATTAAGAAAGGTACATTATGGGAGACCACAATGCACAATATCTTTTGAATACAACTGTCTTTTTGGTATTGAGGAAGTCCTAACTTCTTACTCATGCATGATTGGATATTAACAATCAGAACCTCATCATAACATTTGGTGATTGTCCATCCTTGTGTTATGGTCACTGTTGTTTTAATGTGTGAATTATTATACATTTATTGCATGTTGTTTTATCTTACATATATTATGGTCTGCAACTCATCAGATGATCCTTAGAATAGTGGGAAGGCCATAGATATTTTATTAAAGAAATTGAATACCTTCAAGAACTAGCTTACCAACAGTTCTCAACTTGTAACTATGATTGAGCCTGGAAGTATAGTTGTTAGTCATGTATCATGGTTGTGGAGGATGCTGGGGAAAGGCAGAGGCCAGCTGAGCAGTCAGAGGAGGATCCAGGCTCATCCCCTATCCATCCTAGGGCAAATAGGGGGGAGAGGATAAGGGATGCACCTGTGACAACTGAATAAGAGTACAGACCTGCGTATGGGCAAACACTGGAAACAAAGCGTGGAAATATCTCTAGTTTATGACTCCTCTCTGAGTTTGGCATCCTTCCCAGTGTTTGTTATCTGTCCTCCAGTCCTTATCTTGCCTGGTTTGTGTTGCTTTGTCCTTGTAACTGTTTGTGTGGGAGTTTTTTGGCTTCCCTCAAGAATATCCAGAGCTTAGAAGCAAAGTGAAGGAATAAAAGGAGCTTCACCTGTTTTCTGTGACTGTGTTTATTTTGTATCTCACCCCGGGTCATCACATCATGCCATTTAAGTGGTCACCATTTTTACACCAAATTTTACAACTTTTTGCAGCAACTATTAAGTGAATCAATTGCTGCTTTTTGTTGGAAATCAAAAGAAAATGCCAGTTTTGGGCAAAAAATAAAAATAATGTGCAGTGATGTGTCTGCAGAATGCTGCAAATGGCAATAAATGCGGGGCCAGTTGTCAAGTGACCAAATGCAATCACAAGACCAAAGGGAGCAGGAAGCCACTGGAATTTCAAATTTGGGTCATAAGTAGGCCTGGGAAGCTTCATCATAAATGTAAATGATTACTAAATGACTGGTCCTAAGTTGAGGACTACCTGTAGTAAGAAAAATATGCCCAGTGATTGCAAAGTACAACAAAATTTCAATTTTTCTTCTCAATATAAAAAGCTAGGTTGCATTAAATTCACACCCACTCACCTGCTGCATTGACATTTGCCTGGAATAATTCTGAGCTTTTACAAAGGCGTCTACTGCTCTCTTAGCCCGCTGCTGAGGGGCACCCTTGGGAAATGCTGGAAGTATTGCAAGCACATTCTCCACAGTGAACTCCTGGCTCAAAGAATTTTCTAAAACATCCTGAAAAACATTTGGGAAACTACTAAAAGGAGTGCTTTACCCAGTACATATATTTATATTTTAACGAGGATGGAGAAATAATGTTTCACTGCCCTTATCACCACAATACAATGTTGAGTAGTTTAATTACTCTAGTTTTGCTCTTCAACTTCCTCCAAGAGTACTCCAGGTATTTCTTCAATTGCTTCATCACCTGGAGCTCCTTGGAAAACCAAGGTGTTCCCCTAGATCACAATGATCATGCAGGAAAAGATCCAATAGTAGCCATGAAGTCTGAGGGTTTTATCATCTACTCATTCCAGATTATGATAAAGATTCTCAAAGATAACCTTAAGATCCTTCTGTAACCTAGCAGGGTACATAAGTCGCATGGGGTGGTCAATCTAATAGACCCTATCTCTCTGCATAACAGAAGCCAAAAGACAATCAAAAAGTTATCAGACCATGGCAATCAATGTATAGCAAAATCCTCTACTACCAGATCACACTTCAACTGTTCTGAGAGAAAAAAAACCCATACCTAAACCCAACCACTAGTACAATCAGTGTTTCAACTCCATGGTGTCTGTGAAGTCCTGACTGCCCCAGGACTCAACTCTGTGTGGCAGCAAGTTTAAATTCCTGAAGCCTAACAACTTTGGGGTCACCAGAATCAGGCAGGCAATAGAATCCAGGAGAAAGGGCAGAAATGATACTGGCAGCAAGGAGGACAGTGCAAGTCCCAGCTGTTTCCTAGAGCCCAACTTCAACCAAAATTTATTACATTCAGTTATGTAACACAGAACTTTAACATTTCTTAAAGCCACGTAAATGACAATAATCACCCAACTCCCTCTGGGCTTGGGCTAACGTCAACCCTGAAATCTGGGTAGGCACATTTGTGAGAGGGGAACTCCTCATTCTGGACCTATCTAGGTTTTAGTTTTAATGCCAGGACTGATATTGAGGATTTGGCAACCTAGTAAACAAAGTGAATGTCATGAAGGTTGGCTGTCATGAGCATTCTCAAATAGTGAGAATTCAAGTACAGCCCACCATCAGATCCCTATGATATTTACCTGTACCTGACTCAATATCGGTGTTTATGCTTTTTCTTTCTCCTCCTTTACTTCCCTCCCAAGTTGACACACTCTACTCCTCACTTACTCACCTCCCTCTCACACCACACCACACATTCACACAATATAGTTACCCTAGCTCCTCATAGCAACACTAAGTACTTTGCCAGGCCATTTCTGGAATATTGCTAACCTCAAGAAATGGATGCTGTAATAGGAAGCAGGTGACCAGGTGGCCAGATTCTGAACATGGGATTGCAGGGATGCTACTACTAACCTCAAGCAATACTGTAAACACTCATGGACACGTCGAGAATTAAATTCAGCTTTTGCACGATACAATAATATTCTACCATATAAGGAGTGGTATTTTTCATGATATTTTGGTTAAAAACTTGTCAACTTATACATAGTTGGGTTTATCAGTACCAATAGCTACAGTTTGGCAATATAATTTAAAATTATATATATATATATATATATATATATATATATATATATATATATATATATATATATATATATATATATATATATATATATATATATATATTATATATATATTATATATATATTATATATATATATATTATATAATTTTGTAAATCAATATAAATATAAACATTTCTCTTCAACACAATAAATAAAACATGAGAAAAGGTTTTGGTGAATTAACAATAAGAACTCACCATACTACAACAGTGTTTAAGGAGTTAGGAGGCTCAGTTCTCCCATTAACCAAGCTTTAACATTCAGAGCCCACTGAAATATTTTGCTTTACAAAAGTCAGCAATAGCATTATTTTTAAAAGTTAACACTTGGGAGCTTGATAAATAACAGCCTGCTACCT
This sequence comes from Hydrophis major, assembly GCA_033807585.1. Taxonomy (NCBI): domain Eukaryota; kingdom Metazoa; phylum Chordata; class Lepidosauria; order Squamata; family Elapidae; genus Hydrophis; species Hydrophis major. The sequence goes on from CM066329.1 coordinate 325,150,361, forward strand.
GCTGCCACAAATACAATATATGAACAAAAACCTAGGGTTCTTATATAATTTTGTAAATCAATATAAATATAAACATTTCTCTTCAACACAATAAATAAAACATGAGAAAAGGTTTTGGTGAATTAATGATAAGAACTCACCATACTACAACAGTGTTTAAGGAGTTAGGAGGCTCAGTTCTCCCATAAACCAAGCTTTAACATTCAGAGCCCACTGAAGTATTTTGCTTTACAAAAGTCAGCAATAGCATTATTTTTAAAAGTTAACACTTGGGAGCTTGATAAATAACAGCCTGCTACCTGCTGCCACAAATACAATATATGAACAAAAACCTAGGGTTCTTATATTCAAGTCAACCTACTGAATTATATTGGACTCTAATTACAATGGTTCCTATGAACATATTTTAATGTATATGTTTTATTAAGGCATTAAAATCTCTGGTTAAATCTGAAAGCCTTAGTGTACCATTATTGTAGCAAATTACTGCCATCTACAGACTAAAAAAACAGCATTCACATTAGAAAAAGAAGCCATGTAATATCCTGTATTCTGATCTGTAAATTCAGCAACTTTGTTTTATTTCCATATTTTAATCCTTAGGTAGTTGCTTCTTCTAGAAACTCTGGATTTTATGTTCATAGTTATTCTAGTTTGATTATTTATCTTTATTTCCAATTCTCTATTATTACACAATCTAATCATGTGCATCTTTCCAATGAGGATTCTAATTTAAATTAATAAAGCAGAAACCATAGAATTTTTTTCTTACTCAAAGTGGTCTTCCATTATTATTTTCTTTGGCATTTTTAACTGGAAAGGACAACTTTATGCCATAAAGAATACAATAGGGAATCAACTACTCCTGAATGAATCCTAACAAATAGGAAAAATGTTACTGTAATAATGATTGATTTTTTAAAAATTAAAACAAATATAAAATACATACTGATTTAATTACAGCAGTTATATGCAGGTCCAACTGAAACCAACTTTAACTGACTTACATTCCCAATTTATGTAAATTAGGTTTAAAAGGACAAAGTTTGAAACGTAAATAATTTCAAGAAACAAATTTTAATGCATTTAGTACTTCGTGGTAGAAGCTCAGATAGGAAAAGCTCAAAAGGGTGAAATGTCCTAATAAAGGGAGAATTAAAGGCACAGTATAAAATAATTCCTGAGATGAAAGAAATGCAAAAGCCAATATATCTGCACAAAGACCTTTGTAAGGATCTATAAATCAACATGGATAAACACACACACACATACACACACACACACACACATGCACACACACAGAGAGAGACACAACAAAAGAGTAGAGGTTAACAAGATATCACACAGGCAAGTAACACACATTTGTAAATATTGAAACACACATTTGTAGATCAAAACAAGCTAAAGTTAATAAAGAGTAACAAAAAAAATCTTACATCTACATTCATAATAAGGAGAAGAAAAGTACTTTAGCTACTGAATAAAAATATTCAGTAGCTACAGTTCCTTTTTTCTCCTTATTACCCAAAGGCAAAGCAAAGGCAGAGCAATTCTCTTAGCAAGCGTGAATGCATTAACCTGGGCAATTGTGAGAAGTAAACTGCACACAGCAATATCTGGGTAAGATGGGAAGGGGGAAATCAGGATGATAGCACAGCATCACCATGCAAGTTCCATTCCCTCTCTATATGTGCTGTGACCTTGCATGCTGACCCAAAAGGGGCTGACCTTGCAGTGTGACTTTGCTTTCATCATTCTGATGAAACTGGCAAGTTCCTACAGATGCTACTGACTGAAAAAGGTTGACAGCTTGAATTTGAAAGAGATACGGTTGGAAACCACCGACTGACTTTCAATAACTACAATTTCAGAATCAGATGAATTATAACCTAGGGTACTGAAGGAACTTCCTTGATAGCATGGCTGAACTTCTCTTCATTATTTTTGAATACACTTGGAAATTGATTTATACCAGATGTCTAGAGGAGGGCAAATACCCATTTTCGAAAAGGATAAAAGAACAATTCAGAAACAACAAAAAACTAATTAAAAAACCCCAAACCTTTTGAAAAATGCAATATTTGCTAGAAATTTAAAAGGATTTGTACAATGTCACACTAAATCTAATTTCAGTTTTGTTAGAATAACTTCGTCAGTATATCATAGAAATGCGGTGCATATAATATATTTTGTTTTGACAAAGCCCCTTATTATTCTGAGTAGATCGGTTAAATATGGACTGGGTAACCATGTTATTAGATGGGTCCATAGTAGTTTAAAAAGTATTTAAAGAATGTTGATTAATAGTTTCTCACTAAACTGGACTGGATTACTGAAAATGAATGTCACAGGTTTTGGTCCTGGTAGTTTTCTATATTTTTATCAATGGCCTAAATACTTATCATAAAAGAGATGTGAAATTTGAGAGACAAACTCCTTTTTTTTGTAAAAACAAAACAAATGATAAAATAGGATGGAAGATTGTAAAAAGGATCTTTGAATTGTAGTTGATCCCAGCTTCATGTAAGTCACCAGTGGGAAGGAACTTCAATTAAATCCAGCCTAAAAGAGTACCCAGCAGAGGATTTCATTCAATAGCACCTAATTACCCTTTCCAATTATAACTAATATTCCTACTTTCTATAATGTTTTACTGTTTAATTTATTTTTGTTTCTTTTAAATTTAACATTTGCAGCAAGAGTTGTTTCCCCAAAGTTAATGTTTTGGTATTATTTCTTATATTTTAACAGCTTCTGCATATTTCCTTCTTTTACACTTATCCTTCAGTGAAAATAAGATGTAAATAAGCAGATCAAAAGAAAAAATAAACAATATCATTGAAGATGTCTAATAATATACAGCAAAAACAGATGAAATGACCTTTCTTTTGTTCTTTTAATTTTACTTATCTAGGCAATTTGATTCAGCTTGGTTTTCAAAGGAAAAAAATAAGGAAATAAAGGAAATAAAATTCACTAATTAACTAAAGCACTCATCTATATTTTGTAGCAATTATTGAATGTATCCAATACAAGAATAAATTATATAGATATGATTGTTGGGTCATCATTTCAGAGATATAGGTAGTCCTCAACTTACTACCACAATTGAGCTCAAAATTTATGTTGTTCAATGAGAAATTTGTTAAGTGAGTTTTGCCCCATTTTATTACTTTTCTCACCACATTTATAAAGTGAATCACTGCAGTTGTTAAATTAGTAACACAGTTGGTTAAGTAAATCTGGCTTCTCCATTGACTTCAAAACTGTTCTGACCCAGGTTTCATCAAACTTAATGAAACACAAACTTATTGTAAAAACAAAACCTATTTTAATTGCAATGCTGGGAATTACTTTCATTCTCAGCCAGAACTATTTATAAACAGTTCCCCCAGATAAGAGCCCGTCTTTCAGTGCTGTAGAATGCTGCCAAAAAAACCAGAAGTCCAATTAATTATAACATAAACCAAACAAAGTCCCAGAAAAAAACCAATCAGAGTTCACGGAGCTTCCAGAAGGACTCAGACACTATTGAACTACTTTGCTTCCTGCAAAGTGTTCATCATTAAGGTCTGACTTTTATCACTTATGGGAGGGGCAATCATCTCCCAGCCTTACTCCCGAGTCGCCCTTCTGCTTCAGCTGCTCTCACCTTCGAGCAGCTCTGAATACACGCACTGGGAACAGGCTCCCCTGGGTCCTCTGCTTCGCTGCTGCCAGACTCCAAAGGCAGAACCCCATTCCCAGATGGTTCTGGCCCCATCCCTGCATCAGACGCAGGACCCTCATCCAAGTCTTCTCCAGACTCCCTGACTGGTCCCCTTTCTTTCTCACTGTCCGACTCCGCTGCCATCTGCACCGGCTGCCAGCAAACCACAACAAAAATGGATCTAGGCTGCCACAGTCATCTTTTCATTTCTTAGCTTGCCACACAGTATGGGGAAGTGGTGAAGAGGCTTGGAATGTCAGACCAGGCAATAACAACAGATCATCCTGGGGGAACCAAGGTCATCTCAACAGGTGCTGGCCAGAGACTGGAAGGAGTTGCCAGAAAGATGCCTTCCTCTTTGTCACAGGTCACATTGTCCAATTAGTTGTTCTGGCGTGGAAAATAATTAGAGCTGGTTTGGCTTTCATACGTGCCGAAATATTGTACTCAATAAAACAATCCTTTTGAGAAATCTGATCATCCCAGAATGCTGGCTCAGTTGGGTTCGTCAGTTGGAACCTTGACACTGATTTGGTTGTCAGAGGGTCTCAAAATATGATTACATGTGACCCAGAACACTGCATGTGTCATAAATATGAACTAGTTGTCAAGAATCTGAATGTAAATTGTGTGACCATGAGACACTGCAATGGTCATAAGTGTGAAAAATGATCATAAGTCACTTTTTTCAGTGCCGGTGTAACTTCGAATGATCATTAAGAGAACTGTTGTAAGTCGAGGGCTACCTGTAGTCCCTCACCAGATTCTTCAATGCTTTCAACAATGGCAGAACTTCCAATGTATTTGAAAAAAGTCAGCATGGTCTAGTGGTTAAGGCACCAGGCTAAAATGCAGGGGACCATGAGTCCAAGTCCCACCTTACCTGTGAAAACCAGCAGGATGACTTTGGACCAGTCAATCTCTCACTCAACCTATCTTATAGGGTTGTTATTGAACAACAAGGAAAATTGCAGACGGAAGGTGTGTTGGATTTGTTTAATAAAGGCAGGACACAAAAAAACAACCAAACAAATAAATAAATGTTCTTAAAAATCAGGGAAAAATTCAGAAATTATCAGGAGTTGACCACTGGAAATATTTTATGATTTTTTTAAAAAAAATTATGATGTTAGATTTTTTTATGATGCTTTGTATTATGTCATAAAATGCTTTATGACAATTTTTATGTCATAAAATGTTCCATGCAATTAGTCAAATTTCAATTCTACCAAAGTCGTGAGTCCTGGTTTTGGTGAACATGCCTAATTAATGAATATATATAATATAATATAAATATATTTATATAAATATAAAAAATATAATAAATTTTGCCAATACAAAAATTTATGCCACCAGATAATGACTGAATGCACCAATTATCACATTAAACAAGAGGAAAACCTTCTACGCACCAATTCCACCCACTCTTTTTACAATTTTGTAAACAACAAACTAAAAGACTCAAGGTCCATCCCACCCGTGAAAGGACTTAATGGTAAAGACTGCAACAACGACACCATTAAAGCCAACATCTTTAACACATTCTTCAGCCCAGTATTTGTAAACAGCAATGGATCATGCCCAGTATTTCCTAGCCAAACCACAGATAACTACAATGATCTAATACATATCGATTTTACAGAAGACAATGCTGAAAAAGCACTACACAATCTAAAACCATCTCTATCTATTAGACCGGATGGAATATGTGCCTACTTCATTCCTGTCAAACAGACAACAAATGGTCAAAATTGGGAGTGTCCTATAAAATTCTGTACCTGTCAATAGTGGTGTCCCCCAGGGCAGTGTTCTAGGACCAATTCTCTTCATACTCTACATAAATGACCTCTGTGATCATATTAAGAGCAACTGCGTTCTTTTCGCTGATGATGTAAAGCTGTTCAATACCACAGACAACACTGCTACCCTTCAAAAAGATCTTAACTGTGTATCAGAATGGTCAAACAAATAGCAACTTCAAATCTCAACAAATAAATGCTCTGTCTTACATATTGGCAAAAAAAAATCAGAAAATAAAGTACAAGCTGAATAGTCAAGACCTTGTTGATGATCCAAGCTCTGTAAAGAACCTTGGAATACTCATCTCTAATGATCTAAGTACTAGAGCCCATTGTAACTACAGAGCCAAAAAGACATTAAGAGTTGTTAACCTAATCCTACGTAGCTTTTTCTCTGGTAATATCACACTATTAATTAGAGCATACAAAACATTTGCTAGACCAATACTCGAATACAGCTCATCAGTCTGGAACCTACATTACGTATCTGATATTAACACAGTTGAGAAAGTCCAGAAATATTTCACAAGAAGAATTCTCCTCTCCTCTACTTGTTGTAGAATACCTTATGCCACCAGACTTGAAATTCTAGACCTAGAAAACCTTGAATTACGCCATCTTCAGTCTGATCTAAGTATGGTATATAAAATCATACATTGCAACGACTTACCTATCAATGAATACTTAAGCTTCAACCATAACAACACAAGAGCACACAATAGATACAAACTCAAGGTTAACCACACCAAACTTGATTGCAGAAAATACGACTTCAGCAACAGAGTGTCAATGTCTGGAATACTCTACCTGACTCTGTAGTTTCTTCCCCAAACCCCAAAAACTTTAACCTTAGACTGTCTACTATTGACCTCACCCCTTTCCTAAGAGGTCTGTAGGGGGCGTGCATAAGCGCATCAATGTGCCTACCGTCCCTGTCCTATTGTTTCTTTTATTTTTCTTATATGTACCCATTTCATGTATTCATAACTATGTGTATACTTATACCTATTATAAGCGATTGACAAATCAAAATAAATAAATTAAAAAAATAAAATAAATGCACAACCTTCACTTAGACTTATATAAACTTAAGATTCATCCATTTTTTAAATGAAGTAATTACTTTCAGGAATTGGCCAGATTAATATTCATGTATTAAGAAAAACCTTAATTTCAATCTTGTTTATATTGGATTCCTTCTGATGTTGGTGCTTATTCCCTGTAATAGTTGATTATATTATATTATATCTATCCTGTTTAAAAGTTTCAACATGACTTTTGATAATTGCCATATATTTTGGTATATTTGGATAAAATAGACACTATTTATGAATATAAATATGAAGCTATTAGTAACAAAAGAACATTATTATAGTCATTATTATTTGTAAAATTTATTAGCCGCATCTAACCACACAGTAATGCTGGACGGCTTACAACGTATCTACATAATGACCAATTACTTCCAAAGTGTAGGGTTATTAATAAAAATATTTTATACAACATTTATATAATACTTTTGAAATTGAAATACTGTTTTAAAGATTGCATATAATATATCACTTTCTGGTTCTTAAAAAACAATGCTATTATAGAAAGCAAAATTGCAGCTGGAGGGATCTACTGTTATTTACTGCCATACTCAATTTCCATTAGCTGTTCTGAGGATGCAATTCTTAAGAGCATCCACTGACAACATGTTAGAAATCCATGTCTTACCAACAAGTATGGATTTGCCATTGTTGAAAGTTTTTATTTCATCTATAGTAGTCCTCTACACTGTGCATGATTCCAGGAAGTCACCATCCTTTTTGGTGGACGAAGGAAAATAATGAAATAGGTGACGTATGAATACATACGTGAATATAGATGACTGCAAAACTCAGTGAATAAAAATATTTTCTGCTAATGCAAAATGCCCACTGAACACAGCTGTTTTCTTTCCACATCAATGTTTATGTTACATATAGTCTTTCCTGAATGGAATCCCAAAATAACTCTTACTCTTTTAAGTTTCAAATATCCTTGAAAACCCTTCTATATATCAGTTATTTTCAAAATCCTTTTAGAAACCAAAATGAATTAAATTAAAATCTAGAATAGCCAGAGTTCCTGAACCTTAAGCTAAGTCTTCATAACTATATTTATGTTTCAGAGATACATAAAGAGGATGGTGACATTTATGCACCCTTTCTAAATATTTATGAAATTCTAGCATTTCTAAATGGCAGGTCTAGTGGCTCTGCTGAGATTGTATTACAAATACTTCTGTGGTTTTGGCTAGACACTATATTCCTATCACAGATTTAATGATCTAATTCCCAGCTACAAAAGAATTTCCAACCAAACTTATAATTAACCCAATGTGTAATAAAGAAAAGATTAAAGCATCCAAAACATACCAGAAAGAACACAAGAGAAATGGTTCGGTCTGTACAACACAAGGTGAAAAAAATTGGGGTTCTATTTTTCTGTTCCAAAAGAATTGACAGTATTGAAAACTTCTCTTTTACATGCAGATTATATTTCCATATTTCTGACTGTTCTTTGATTTGCATTAAGAAATTTGTATGAAAGAAACAAAATTTAACATCTGGTACATTCTACTACCGCAGCAATGTAACAAATTGTTTTATAAATACATGCTTGATTGTGTATCTGAGTAGATGCAAATCAAGTCATTTTATGATATAATTTAGCTAAAATAGTACTTTTAATGGAGAATCCAATGAATCTTGTTATATTGCTACATCAACTCAAGACCAGAAAGCATCAAATGTCAATTCCTTTGCCTTTGATTCTGATACTCTAGAGAATGTAGGTTTATTCATGAGACTTCATCAAGGCTTTTTTCTTTCCATCTCCATGGGAAGAAAACATAAAAGACTCTTAAATAATTCATCACAGTCACCCACTTACCAATCTCTCACTAACCTGAGGCACTAAATGTCCTTGCTTACTAACACCATAAATAACTGTCCACAACCCTCTAGAGAATTTAGGTGCTTGTGTGCTCATATAGAGTTGTTGTTATATTCAAAAGTCAAATTAGAGATAATTAGGTCCACATCTATTTTAATTATTAATTAATACATTTTTGCCAATCAGCTAAATTCAAGCAACACTGTTTTCAAAATCCTGGCTCAACAAAGAGTTTGTTAAAATAAATTAGTATATTCTGTACTGATAAAAATACTAAAAATGTAAAATTATAATATATTGCAGCATAACAATGTCTATACAAATTCTACTACAACAAATGTTCATTCCTGAAAAACTAATAACAAGGGTGTATCCTTTTTCTTCATTTGTAATTTTCTGAAAATGTTAGACATTTTATTACTGCAAAATCATTACAGTATACAAAAAGCAGTTTTACAAATAACTGTAAACATATACATGCCTCTTTCTAATCATAAGAAGCCTTTAAATGAATTATATCATTAAGGATAGGAGAAAATTTAACCATAGTAATAGGTACATCTAACTATATTATGACAAAATGATGGGAAGGAGGTTTGGTGGATACTCTTTGCATGTGACTAGCCCATTAACTATTTAGAACCCATGATGAAAAGGGGTTCCTTGATTGTACTCTTAACTCATATTCATGTAGAAATTCTGTGTAGGCAAGTGCTTTGCAGGCAGCTTATATTTATTACAGCAATCCAGGCACCTCCAGAAATAGCACACGAAGCAAAAATTATGTTGTTGTTGTTGTTGTTGTTGTTGTTGTTGTTATTGTTGTTGTTGTTATTATTATTATTATTATTATTATTATTATTATTATTATTATTATTATTATTATTATTATTATTATTTAAATTTATTGGCTGTCCATCTCACCACAGAGTAACTGCTCCATGCAGATTACATCTGGGTGGCTTAGAATGTTAAAAGATAAAACTATACAAAACCCATTCACAATACAAATAAAATATTATAAAAATACAAATATTCAACCTAACTAAAAGAGGGAGAGGGAGAGAGTAGGATGAGTATAGAGAAGGGGAGTTGGGATCTGTTATTAATATATCAACCACCCCCAATGTGAAGCACCTCCCTTGGAGCCCCAAGCCAACTGGCAGGAACAGGTCTTTAAGCTCTTGTGGAAGGCAGGAGTTTGGACTCAACCTCACTCTGGGGATTGGGGGAGCAGGATGCTCCAAAAGGCAGGAGGGATATTTGAGAACACTAAACACCAACAGCAGGATTCCTCAACCTGAACACCTTCTACAATAACTTGGAGAATAATGGGTGTTAGTCCATATATGGTAAGTTTGCCTTAAGAGAAGAGAATGAAAAGAACCAACCTTTCCCATTAATACAAATATATTGTATCCATTTGGTGATTTCCCAGACAATTTTGGGGAAGGACTTGCATGATTTTATCTTATAAAATATATGAACAGGTTTTTTTCATTCTAAGCATTGCGTTCCTCCCCTCTCATCTCTCTGTATAGGAGGTGTAAATCATGGGCAGCAGTAACTTTTCAGAACAGAAAAAGAATTAGGAGCCGAGGTGATGCAATGGTTAAAATGCAGTATTCATGCTGCCCATAGCCGGGAATTTGATTCTTACTAGCTCAAGGTTGACTCAGCCTTCCAACCTTCCAAGATCAGTAAAACGAGGAGTGTTGGAGGCAATATGCTGATCTTGTAAAATGCTCAGAGAGTGCTGTAAAGTGCTATAAAGTGGTATATAAGTGCTATTACTATGGCTCTTTAGCAATGAAACAGTACATTGCTTTCAAATTTGATTGGTGGAATTCAGGACTGAAAAGTAATCAATAAATGAACCCTTTATCTCAACTTGGCATTATTCACAAAAACCTGATTCTAATATTTAGAATTTTAACATGAAACATATTAATTTCTGGAATTTACAGCAATATTTTGAAGTAACAGGTCCCAATATCTTCCAAGACATTAATTTATAAAAACAGGTAACTGCATGCAGTCTGAATCTGTTCTTCTTTTTCATGCATATAGATAATGAAATGTCACGAAACACCAAACTGTATATTCATATCTTCATTTGTGAATTCATCTCATTAGTTCTCAGCTCACACCTTCACCATAGTATTCCCAGAACCAATACTATTATTGATTTTTTAAAAATTTCTGAACGTTGAGATGGTCTTTTCAGCATCTACTAGCCTGAGCCTCAGGATAAACAAGTTCTTACTCATTCATGTCTAAAGGGCATTTCTGTCTGAAGGGATTTGCATCTTTTCCAAAGAGCTATGACATATTTCAAATACTTCCTTCTCTCCTTACAGCTACTTTTCTAAAGAATTGTAAATGCATGTTATTGTCTGTTTGGTATTCAGCTTGGGAAAAATATTTAACATGGATTCTGATTTAAAACAGAAAAGATATTCAATGTTTCTTCCAGAAAAATAGCATTTTAGAATCCAAATAAAGACATGGTATTGAAAACTGATCTCATCATAGGAATAAATAGGGGGAATAATGTACCTTGTAACTTTTATTACAAAGAAGAAGGATGGAACCAATATGTTTATTTGCACTTCTTTTCAAACTCATTTAATCATATGAATTTGTGTTCAATTTTTTTGTGTAAGAAAAAAAGCAAAGATCATTTTCAAGTCTGGCATTAAAAATTCATCCTAAATTTGGTACAATTTAAGTTTTTCCTCACAGATGTTCAATGAAATAAATTGACAATATATTGAAACTGTTTCAGACTAGAAGAAGAAGCATAATCATAGTTGGTTTTCCCAAAATGGAAGAAAATTAATTTTTATTGTGATATGTTTCTGAAAATCCTGAAATTTTACTAAGCTTATTGACATTCTTGTTTTGCAGATAATTTATTTTAGCTATACATATTGGTGGTCATTCTTGAACTTGTGAAAGAGAAAAACCAGTAACATAAGTGAGTTAGTAATAAATGAAAGAAATATGTAGAATCAGTCTTGAAAAAGTTAATTTAGTATCATTTCTGAAATATAATAATCTTTTCAATATTACAATTGTCTGTTTACATCTGTAATTATTTTTTAATTACAAAATATATTTTCTTAAATACAATTTTCTTGAAGAAAATAGTGCAGTACAATCTTAACTAATATTATTTGAGAATTAAACCTCTTTATATTCAACAGAGCTCAATCCCAAAATTAACAACAGTTAGCTTACATCCCTAATTATCTAATAAAAACAGATGGAATAAGAAAGTGAGCCATTTTAATTCTACTTTAGCAGCATTTTTCAATTAAAGTTTAGCTATAAAATTTTCATGAATCTACTAAAAAAACAAAGGATCAATGAAAATAATTAAGAATGTTTCAAAGTAGGTTACCATAGTTTTCATGAATGCTATTCATTTGAGAGACATCTACATTTCCTATGATTAATTGAAGATTTTAATCTGCATAGAGAGTTAAATTCTACTGTCTTCAAATAAAAGCAATTTATTTCACAACACACTAATTTATCTCAATAAGAATCTAAGGGAACCTTGCCACAACATTTTGAAAGTTTTCTAATTTGGGGGGGGGGGACTACTTTCTATACCAAGATATTTATTTATATTGTTTGTACGTTAAGATAAAACACTAAAGTTGCATCTTGCAGAAAGACTCAACTTACTCCTTTTACTAATAGTCCTTTTTTTTCTAGAGAAGCAGATATTGAACATGCTTTAACAGTTTAAAAGTGTACTTGTGTCTGAAAATTGCAAAACTTGAACGATGTTAGAAAATCTGTTTCTAAAAATGTTGCCTAACAGTGGGGTTTTATTTATTCAAATTAATTCCTTTTCTTTAAAATGCTGTTAAATAACATTAGAAAAGATGTTTTATAGCATGCCACTCCTCAGAAAATAATGCTTATTTCTATTCCATCAAGTTTCCAGTGTTCCAAAAAATCTGAAGATATTGATACATGTTCAGTTAAAAAGTATTTATTGAGGTCATAAAACCAGTATGTCCTCAGATTTCAAAACAAAGACCAAAGAACAAGATCTAGAAGAAATTATTGAGGTGGATGAAACTTCAATGGCACAAAGTGAAATAAATGAATACCCATATGTGTTTTGATATAAAAAGAAGAGAGGAGGCACATTGTTCTCAAATGAAAAAAGGAAATAAATCATTTTCAAAGTGCTTTATCGGCATATTACCTATAGTCCAAAGCATTTCAGGTGTAATATTATCAAAATATGATCTAATTATCTTTCCACTTTCAAAGTCCTTACAAAGGACTACATCTCTAAAAGGTGAGCCTATTTTTAAAATTCTTTTAAAGTCCACTTTTGTCCTTGATATCAAATCGCTCCATTTTATGGAATCAGTATCTAACCCATTTCCTCCCTGCAAAATGGAGAAACCAGAAAAGTTACACCAGAGGTCTTCTATGCTCCAGTGTTATCCAATCTTTCACCTCTAATACAGAAAGAAAATAGTGTGTCATTACTTCTAGCTTGCTCATAAAACATAAGAGAGAGCCTGAGTAGCAAATTCTGAAATTCTATTTCATGCTTAAAAAGAAGTTTGGTATGGAACGTTACATTTGAGAGAAGGAAAGGAAGACAAAAAAAAAAAAACTATGAAGGGGGGCAAGGGAGCCCAAGAGCGGCAAATGACATTGCATGTATCATAATTTGCAATGATGTTACACAAACATTACTAAATCATGATTACTAAATCATGCTAAGTACCTATGACGCATAGCATTTAAGCTAATGACAATACGAGTAAGTAATTTGTCACATTTTCTCTCTGTCTGAGAAAATGGCATCTTTTGTCTCAGGTCAAATAACATTGGAGATTATAATAAGTCTAAAGCCTGATTCCAAAAGATTTTTAAGTATTTCAGTCGTATTTGGAGTAGTACCTAAAGTGCCACTTTTCAATGTACCACATCTTACACTCACCCAAGGAGCTGAAGGTACCAGAAGTGTCAAAGTGAGCAAATCACTGCAACATTCCTCCACAGCCTGATGACACTTAACTACTTGATTTATCAGCCGAGCATAAACAACTGTTGGTAGAATCTGATGAGCTGTTTCAGAAGACACTTGTCCTGGGGCAAGCAAGAAACTCAGATTTTGCCTCATGGCAAGCAGGTGTCTCCACAACTTGCTCAGTTTTCCTTCAAGAGCACTCTACAAAAAAAAAAAAAGACAAATATGATAAACAACTGAGGAAATAAAAACAAGTTAATTATGGGGGGGTGAAAGGCCACTTACCTCACTGAGCACCTGCAAGCACAACAGCAAACACACTGATATATATACACACACACACACACATATACACACACACACTTCAGGCATTTTGCTTGTGCTTTCCCCCCTCCCCCTTGCCAAGCCATCTGTGGAGAACATGTGTTGAGAGGGCATGATCTGACAAAGTCAAAAACACAACAAATTGCCAGACTTCTAGCTTCTTAAAATAAATAAAAAAACAGAGATCAAAGCGACCCTCCAAACAGGGTTGATTGTTTTTCCAAAAGAACAGCTTAAAGCAAGGGTAGTAAAAGGGAGGGAGAGATTAAAAATTGCAAACTTCTAAACAGAGTATTAGAAAAGTATAAACATGAGAATGTTTATCTTTTACCTACCACAGAATCTTATGTTCTTTTTCTGTTTAAACTTTTAGCCAGCTGTTATTTGCAATGTATTGAACAGCATGTTTTCATCAAGTGAAAATGAAAAAGACACTGTAAGAGCTCATTTGAAGTAATCAACATGAAGAGATTAGAATTTTACTGAAGTAAGAGACAAAAGCACATAAGTGTAAGGAAAGTGCTGCTAAACAAAAAACAAAAAAATTGGCTATCATCTATTCTGAAGATATAGACAAGTATCGATTTAAAATAACAAACCATGGGAAAAAAATGTGACAACTCAAGCACAATGTGAATGAGGTTTCTGATTTTAATGCAGAGTTTTGAAAAATTTCATTTTAATCACTGATATTCCCCTCTATTAATCATAATTATGCTGCCTACAATTGATAATTGTCCATTGTATATAGAAAACTGCCAATGGAAAACGTGTATTTCAATATAGCGAAAAAATACAAAATACATGTACATGTTGTATATAGACATATACAGAAAAGACAGTAGAAGATACATGCTACCAAAAGGAAACTAAATCACAAACCCAAACACATACCTCAGTCCATGCACATTTAAAAATGAGACAATTGATCAATTCTAATATTCAAAACATAAAATAATTAAACTATATATAATAGAGAAGACAAACTGAATTGAGATTTGATCCAGACAATGTTATTCTGGAGCTTTAGTGAAAGATATCTAAGTCATTCATTTGTGCAGAAGGCAGGAAATAGCAATTGAGACTAGGTCTGGAGAAAGGCTATTCCCACTGACACAAATGGAGAGAAGGCTATTTTTGGCTATTTCTTCTTCTTGTCCTCTAATCCAAAAGGTATTTTCATTTAATTCTAAATGGTTCCTCAGTCTGTAGGGGGCTTGCATAAGAGCACCAACGTGCCTACTGTCCCTGTCCTATTGTTTCTTTTATATATATTTTTATTTTTCTTATATGTATCCATGTATTCATAACTATGTTTTTACTTATACCTATTATCTTGTAAGCAATTGACAAATAAAAAAATACAATGAACAGCAAGGCAATGGGAAATAAAGAAATGTAACTTCCTCTTCTAATGGAAATTCTTTATCAGGTTTGAAATGTTGATATTTTGTAGATATTGGATAGATAGTATATAAATATTGGATAAATATTAAAATGCTTTCTGAAATGTATTTCTTTAATTACAGAAAGACTCCTTTTTTGCATTACATTTTAAATTATTCACTTTGCCTGATTCTTAAGAGAATGTTTTCAAATAATTTCAAAATAGTTCATTTTATTATTGGAGTTGTTAGTGTGAGCAAACAACAGATGAAGAACAATGGACAACAAACAGGATCACTTCATTTTATAGCACAAGAAGGAGACTGCCCAATCAAGAGTCCGTCCAATTTGGTCAATCCTTGTTGCTGTCACTATTTAAGTTCAAAAGAAAGATCTAACATATTTCACATTATCCAACTAATTTTCTCTATGGCCTTCACTATAGAAGTTAGACAGGTTTTATATCGCACTCAGAAAGGTGATAACATAAATTTGCTAATATGTTACACCAAGCCAGGGAACTGTATGCTAACATAAAATAAATAATATTTGCCTTAAATATATTCAATAATTAGGCAGTATAATAGTTGAGCTTGAAAACAAGTTCCCTTTCCTAAAACACCTGTATGCTTTCTGAACATGCATAAAAATGATATACAGATATCTTGAAAAAGAAAATTCACCCATTTCTCTAGTGATCAATGGAAGCACTTTTATTATTAATCAGCAAAACAGCAACTCAGCCAAAATAACTGCCATCATGCTTTCAAAACACTATAGCACAACATGCAGGAGTACGTATACACAACACCTCTTTCCAAATTATTAAAGCAGCCATATTTTTACAAGGCTCAAACAACTGCTTAGATCAGGGGTGTCAAACTTGATTTCCTTGACGGCCGCATCAGGGTTGTGTTTGGCCTTGGGGAGAGGGGCATGATTAGGGTAGACAGGGCCAGTTCTATATCACTTGTGTTGGGGGCACCTGTGGTGATCAAGTGCTAAGACAATACTTCCCTCAGGCCTTCCTTCCCTCTCATTATAATCTCTTTCCTTCATTCCTTTTCTTCTTCCTTCCCTCTTCCTTCTCCTTTCTTCTTCCTTCTTTTTCCCTCTTTCCTTCTTTTTCCTTCCTTGCTCTCTTCCCATCTTTTGTTCTTTTTCTTTGTCTTTCTTCTTTTCCTTTCTCCTTTCCTGTCCCTTCTTGAATGCTCAAATGCAAAAGGGGAAACATTTCTCCTTTTGTTTTGCTGTTAGTTTATTTTGCTAGCCCTTTGCCAGCAAAAATGGACCCCGGCCACCTGCCCCTCCAGGACCTGTTTTTGCTGGCAAAGGGCTGCAGGAGGCTGTCATGGCCGAAAATGGAGCCTAGGAGCACTAAACATGGCCCTCCAAAACTCCATTTTCACTGGCAGAGGCACCACAGGCCATTCCTTCGCTATGTCCAGAGTGGCCCCATGGGCCAGATCTAAGCATCCGTGGGCTGGATTAAGTCCATGGACAATCTTTGCATGCATGTGTTCATTTAATTCCTTCAGTTCACTTTTTTCTCATAGCCCTCAATTTTAACAAAGAATGCCATAATTAAGGACTTACAGAATAGGTATTTGAGAAAGTAAAAATATTATTAATTTTGTACAATTCGGTTCAATCAGTATCATCTGGTATGATCAAAGACAGTCCTTTGCTGATCAATGAGTTTGTTTGAAAGAAGTAAGACAGAGGATTAAATATACCATTTTCACCATATACCATTTGGTATATTTAATTCTATAGTATGGTATATTTATCCATTGTTCCTTTTCTTTACAAAGCAAAATCATTCACTGTTTAAAAGTAGAATTACATATATCATATTTATGTATAAATATAAATATGGTATATTTAATTCTACTTTTTAAACAGTGAATGATTTTGCTTTGTAAAGAAAAAGAGCAATACACTTCAGACACACAGCCCACACTACTTAATTACACAGAATGTTTAAAAACACATATGATTCCCCATATATTGGAAGGCAGGCTGAATTACTTTTTAATAACAAAAGCAAAGATATATAGCTATATATCCTAATAACAAAATTAAAAACTGGGGGACAAAGTAATAATCCCCTCATTTTGGATACATTTTAATAGAATATCTCATTTAAATTAATTGATTGTAATGCTAAATAAATGCGTTATTATATAAGTTGCTTTAGTATGAAAGCTCCATAAACTTTAAGATTAGACTACAAGATGAAAAAAAATGTTAGAATTACAAACCTGTACTAAAAGAATGAATGTCACACTGTTCATATTTCTACAAGGTGACCTTTTCCCAAAGCTAATTAAAAATGTGAAATGTTCTCCAATGTAAGCCTTCTATTTGTCATTGCCTCCAACATGGAATATTATGACTGTCACAGCAAATGGCACTGTGGAAGTAGGGCTTAACAAGAAAGCTTGATGCACCTATGTGAATATGCAATGCAAGCTCTTCTCAGCAGGTGCTCCATATGAAGTTTGTTTCATGAATAATTCAACAAGGAAGCTTCTTTGCAGAGACACCTTTCTCAATGTTTTTCAAGTGAGATCAGTAGAAATCTGGGGCTGTCATTGCCAATAGCTTCAGTCCAGGTTTTTAAAGTGACACTTTCAATATGTTACTGAGGTTGAAATGCATTTTTCTTCTTTTTACATGTCTGCTATCAAGGACTGATTTGTTTTCTACACTTACCACTCCAAAATCAAGAATTGGCATTTTGTGGATAATTAACAAAAACTGAGAGTTTGGAAAGCAATGCATCATTACTTATCTTAGTCACAAATGACTGTCCCTGGCACCGGGATATTTAAATTTGATCCCTAAACTACTGCTACAGAATTGTAATTCAGATCAAACTTCCAGCTGCATTAGCATTTTCTCTACAATAAGCCAGATCACAAATTAATTCTTCATGATACTTGTGGACTCTTCAGCTAAATGAAAGAAACAGTTATGAACAAAATACCTACCCTCCAAATGTGTATGCTAGAATATTCAGGCACCACACACAGAACAAATGTGTTGGCATCAATGCATAATCCAGACTAATTTAAAGAAAGTGTTCTTTCATTTTGTTTTAATTACATGCGGTTTATATGACTGTTTATGAAAAAAAATGCTTGCATAAGTCATTTCTTGGGAGATCTAATCAAAATAATTCTATCAGGTACATAATTTTGCCATTATATTATAATGCTTTCATGTTTAAAAAACCCTTTTGATTCAATTTTAATGAATCAAGGATCTGGGTATCTACAACTCAAAAGAAAAAAGAAAAAATGTTTGTTATTAATATTAATTGGCATAAATATTTGAATATACAATAAATAATAAATGGGTAAGGAAATATACAAGCATGGCTTCTGGACTTCATTCCAGGATCTTTATTGGTGGCCATTTGTATGTACTGTATTTCTTTAAAATGTAACACAAAATTGTCTGCTGTACTCACTCTCCTTAGAGATATGTATATGTTGTTGTCTCTGTAGGACTGTAAGTTCTAATAAAGCTAAACATATGTGTATATCTGTGTGTGTGTGTGTGCATTGTGTGTATACATACATGACGTTCTTATGTGGAAAAATACAAACAGGTTCCCTTGGTTTATGTGTGAGTAAATCTAATGAGATTGCTGCATATATATTGTATCTGTGTGTTTGTGGATGCTTCTCTATTGCCATGTTGCATTTGTGTGTATTGGTGCAGTTAACTACACATGCTCCACTTGAGGTCAAGTGACCAGGAGGGAAGATGAATGAATTAGTTAGCAGCATTCCACTGATATTGTTTAGATTTGTTTTAGGCTGCCCAGAATGATATGTTTGTGAGAAGGGCAACTATATAAAATAGAGATACATATAGATAGATAGATAGATAGATAGATAGATAGATAGATAGATAGATAGATAGATACTGACTGATTGACTGACCGACTGACTCATTAACTCATTCACTCGCTCAACTTTTTCTTTGTTATGTGGCACTGTTTAAATAATAAATACTACAATGTTTTTCTCCACAGCTTCCTTGAAATTCCAGCTTATTTTAACACTGATCCTTCTTGTCAACTTCTGCTTTGCCAAATTTGTGCTATTTCCTAAGTTATTCTGCTGATAGACAGACAGAGGGATAGAGTCCTGAGCCCCTTCACACTGTTTCTTTCCAACATTTTATTGGGTTGAAAAAAGTAAAATGACATTTACACAATGCAAAAACTAGGAAGCAATTAAAATAATGATTTTCATATTATTAAAGCTTACCACGTATCTAAGATTTAAATTTTCTGTTTTGCCATAACAAACATCCAAAAGGGTTATCGGCTGGACAACAAGATTCCCTCCAGGTGTCCAAGGCAATGCAAGTTTTGACAGATCAGAAACCTGAAAGAAACACATAGTAGGATATTTTAAAACAAGTATGTACACTGAATTAAATACATAAACTATGATGATTTAGACTGGCTGAATTAAATTAAATTAAATTAAATTAAAAAGTTAAATTTTATGTTTATAAATATGTACAGGCTCTAAAAACATTTCCTTCTTTTAATTATCAAAATGCTTTATTTCATTAATGTAAAAAAATTAAAGTTAAATTTGCATGTAGCTTTTTTAATCAAAACACTAAAAGCAATTATTCTAACAGAAGGTTACCAATTAACCACTTCCACTTATTGCGGTATCTGCTATCCCGCATCAGATGGGCGCCTCATGAGAGGGAGCGAAGGAGGAAGAAACGACACAAGATGAGGTTTCTCGAGATGAGCGCGCCCCGAATGTCTTGGCACACGCTCTTTTATTATGCTTTTTCACAGGGGGGTGAAATTTTTCAGAGCCCAAGTCAAACAGGATGTACATGATTTACAATAGTTTAGGTCAACAGGATATACATGATTTACAATAGTTCAGGTCAGTTAAGATACCAGGTTAAACAGGATGTATGTGATTTAGAACAGTTCAGGTCAGTTAGGATACCAGGTTAACAGGATGTGTGTGATTTACAACAGTTCAAGTCAGCTAGGATATCATTCTGTATTGACAGATGTTTATCTCCCCGTCTCTTATACATGCCTGGCAAAGATCACTGAAGAGACAGAAGTCTAATGTTTACACAAGAATGATACATTGTTGCAATACATAGTTGCACTGATACATAGTTGCAATCACATGAATGATACATAGTTACAACAACTTATCTAATTTCTTATTAACTTCTAATTATGCCCATTTCAAAGTAATCAATCTGAAGCAGACTCAAATTGTTCCTTAGAATTTTCGGCTTCATTATTAGCTTTTTAAAAAAAGAGAATATCAGCACTAGTTCAGGAAATCATGCTTTCTTTTTACCCCAAACTGTTTTTCCCCCTTTTATTTGCAGGAACTAGCTTTCTCAGAAACTAAATAATATGGGAGCATATTCTGGAAGTTCTTGAATACACTTGCAAATATTAAGAAACTCAACTGGAAAAGGTGATGTAATACCTTTGCCCTTTATGGAATGTTATCTAGGACGACTGCTTTCTATTGTTTAATTATCATGTCTAATTAATGACTTTATTTGTTTGATTGACTGCTTTCTGATGGATCACATATCCTGAATTTAATACTTTTTAAATCTTATATAGACTTAATATACACACACACACACAAATACACATCATCTTAATAAATGTTTTTCAATTTGCCTGAAATATTCATGATTTGTGCTGTTGGGAGGAGCAAAAAGTCACAGTAATAGGAAATTTCTCCCAGCGTGAATAAAATCCACATTCTTACACTGTATGAACATTTTTAAACTTCTGAAAAAGCAACATACTTACTTGCAGTTAAAATATACAACTTTTCAGTGTATTCTTTTAGTTGTCTTATTCATAACCTTTTAATCAGTGGAGTAAGTCAAATGGCAGCCTTGACCTCATGGGTGAAGACCTGGCTTCTTTTTACATCAGTGCAATGCATTGCACATATATTTAAAAAGTTTAGAACTTTGATCACACAACCTCAACCACCATCTTGACTTTTTTGACAAACCTAACAGATGCCCCATGTCCATTAACTGAAACAAATTCTTCATATAAATAGATCCCTCATGCTATCAAAACTCACCTGCTGATTTCTCTGAAGTTTGTATCTCATTGCCTGGCACATCTCGATAATTTGAAGAAGTTCTGGATGTGGAATGATTACTTTCGATGCAGTTCCTTCTGTGCTAAGGAAAGACCTATAAATATTTGTATTGCATTAGAACTGTTAATGACAGCTTTTAATTTATTTTCATGTCATATTTTTCATAGTTAGACAGCATAAATCTGTACTTCACTTCTAAAATTTCAGAGATTGAATGCCATAATGTTTAATTATAAAGCTGATTTTGCAATAATGAAGTTCTTCATTAAAAACAGTTTAAAGTTCCAGGTAAATGTTGCCAGAGTAAAACCAACACAAATACAGATTATGGAAACATATTTGAAAACTTCTCTTTGGAAACACAATTTAAACTTCTCTTTGATTCACTGTAATAATTAGGAATCAACATGTTCCTTTTATACAATAGGCATGTTTTCCAACCATACAGTGCAAAATATATTAACTAGCTATAAAGAAGTTTAGAAATGACTTTGGGAAAAGCACAAAACAGCTATTAGAAAAGGACTTGGACAAGTGATTACACATTAATTGAAGGAAGTGTTAGAAGGGAACTCAAAACAACCCCAATTTGATTTTGTTTAACACTGAGATGAAACAGAGAGAAATTTGAACAAGCTTTCATTTCTGTTATTATATCCTATAACAATAAAGTAGCATTCTTGGAATTCTGCAATGTCTGCTTCTTGACCTGGTGATCCTGACATAGCCTAAAACAGCAACAATAGACTTCAGTGTCTGAAGAGTTTAACCATGGAACCCAAGAGCTCTGGAGACAGTCTACACAATATATTGGGGTTACTAATTTTCATTCTACAGCTCAATGCAAATTATCCTAGTCTAATGGTAAAGGCATTTCAGAAAAAAAGAACTTATCAAATTTCAGTCTACAAACACATTTCCATAAACAGTGATCTATATCTGTCAACCCAGAAATAAATCACTACATCGCAGAAAGATCACTATTTTTCTCAAAACTCATATCAAACCAAAAATAGCTTAAAATTAAATGAAATTTACTAAACAGCAAGCAAGGGTGTAGATATTTTTTATTTTATAAAGCAATTCACGGTATCATATCACAGCCTAAAACTGAATTCTTCTTTCTTTTTACCTTTCTCTTTTCCATTTATTTTCTTGAAAGAGTTTCTGATGTAGCCAGAGCAATGTCGGCACTTATCTTATGAATATCTTCTCACATAAACTTGCTCATTTCTTTTGATTACCAGGTATTGCCCTTTTCAACATCCCCATTCCCTTCTGAAGTGTTAGTATATGTTCTGCACCCAGAGTCAGTAAGATAAACTGTTACATATTATTATTTATTCTTATTAATAATAAAAAATTTATGCATTTCATCTAATAGTTGAGTGTGTGTGTGTGTGTTTATGCATATGTGTGTATATGTATATGTGTGCATGTGTGCGTGTGTGTGTGTGTGTGTGTGTGTGTGTGTGCATATATATATAGACACAGACGAACACAATACAGAAGCCTGATGATGGCAGATGAGATTCTGCTGAAACGTTGCTACAACTTTAAAAGCACAACTATGATGACGTGGGAAAATACCCGAACAAAGCTGAATACCATACATACATACAGGTATGTATGTATGTATGTATGTATGTATGTATGTATATACATACATATATACACTGCTCAAAAAAATAAGGGGAACACAAAAATAAGACATCCTAGATCTGAATGAATGAAATATTCTGATTAAATACTTTGTTCATTACATAGTTGAATGTGCTGACAACTATGATGACATGGGAAAATACCCGAACAAAGCTGAATACCATACATACATACAGGTATGTATGTATGTATGTATGTATATACATACATATATACACTGCTCAAAAAAATAAGGGGAACACAAAAATAAGACATCCTAGATCTAAATGAATGAAATATTCTGATTAAATACTTTGTTCATTACATAGTTGAATGTGCTGACAACAAAATCACACAAAATTTATCAATGGAAATCAAATTTAGCAACCCATGGAGGTCTGGATTTGGAGTTATACTCCAAATTAAAGTGGAAAAAAACACTACAGGCTGATCCAACTTTGATGTAATTGTTAGGGATAACATTGTTTACCCTAACTGGTTTAGGTAAAATAATAAATATGTTATCATGTTTTGTTAGTTAAAGTGTCTGTAACTTTAACTGTAAGAATGTAATTAAGGGAGTGGTTGTAAAAGTACCATAAAAGAAGCAAGGCACGGCAGCTTGCTCTCTCTGGCTTGATGATCCCTAATTACTGGATAGACTGAAGACTACGTTTTTCCCCTACTGGAACGGGAGAGAGAAAGGACTGTTGATTTATCAATTGTGAGAGGACTGATTTATTGTAAGTTAACTGACATTGGATATTCTACACAGACTTTGCTAATTGAATATCCTTGAATGGACTGACTAAAATGATACATGACTAATGGAATGTTATTTTGACTATGCTATAAAACTCTAAGTGGAATAAACTATATTTTTGATAACACAAGCGTATCTGTTATTTTTACTGTATGTTAACTAACATACAAACTTATCTCACACATTTATCTGTATGCCTATCTGACTAACGCTGCACATTCTGTTTAGCTTGTCTCCTTAACCCTGGTTGGGGAACCCAGGCTTAACACTGGTTATGGGCCCAGAGGCTGCAAAGTCAGTTTAACTAGGATAAAACAGATTTATGTAAAAAGTGAGAGTTTGTGTTGTTATACGTTACAGTAAACAGACAGCTGTGTTTTATTAATTATAGTTTTATAGCCATATAAGAAAACATGCCACAAGCCAATCTACAAAGTTTGTCCCTTATATCCAAGTTGGATGGAACAAACTATGTATCATGGTCTATGAAATGTAGTCTACTTCTACGAAGAGAAGGCCTGTGGAACATAATTGAAAATCCACCAAACGTAGAGGAATGGGATCCAGAGATTGAGGAAGATAGACAAAAGATAGAAGACTTTAAACAGAAGAATGAACAAGCTCTTTGTATAATAGGACTAACATTATCTGACCAGCAACTTGTTCATATCCGCGGAGAGCAAACGGCTGTTGGATGTTGGCAGAAGCTGAAGAGGATTTATGTCCGAGATAACGTTGGTTCTCACATAAATCTAACACAGAAGCTTCTCATGACGCATCTGCAAACGAATGGTGATATGCTTTGTCATGTGAAAACTATAAAAAGCATTTTTCAAGAACTGCATGAGAAAGAACTTATTTTCTCTGAACTGCACCAAGTCTACATAATTCTATCTTCACCAGACGAAAGTTATGAAAACTACGTCACTTCCCTTGAAATTTTGTCTAAGGAAAGTTTAACTTTAACTGATATAACTGGCAGATTGATTGAAGAGGCCAGAAGAAGACTTGAAAGAGATCAGTTAAGGAGGGAGCAACCTCAAAAAGAAGATATTGAATCTCCTACTGCATACGCAATTAAAAAGTGTTTTAATTGTGGAGGAAGAGGACATTTGGCAAGATTTTGTAAAAAAGCAAAGCACCAGAACGCTGGCCAGAATACTAAAAGTAACCAAAATAAAAATAAAAATTTTGAGTTAGCCATGTATATTAACAGAGTTGTAAAAAATAATTTATGGGTGGTTGATAGTGGAGCATCCCACTGTATAACAAATGATAACAAAATTTTTATTAAAATGTCCCAGAGTACACAGCAGATATCGTTAGCCAATGGCTGGAAACTGAAAGCTAAAGGTCAAGCTATAGCATATTGTTCTTGCATAAAAGAGAATGTAAAAATGTTATATGTACCACAACTTAAGTTTAATTTAATTTCAGTTAGAATTTTGGTTAAACTAGGATATGTAGTTACCTTTAGGGGAGATAACTGCATAATTGAAAAAGAAGATAAGAAAATTACTGCATCTTTAAGAGGTGAATTATATGTTTTAAATGATAATAGTTTAGAGGTGGCTAACATGGTTTATGATAATAAGAAACCTCATGATGAATGTATTCACTTGTTACACCGACGGCTAGGGCATTTAAATTTTAAAATGCTTAAGAGAACTGTTCAACTATCTAAAGGAATAAGTTTGAAACCTTGTAATAAGTATTTGCAATGTTTTGCTTGTAATCAAAGCAAAAGCAAGGTCATACCGGCAAATAGAGTTGATGGATTTACTGCCAAAGAGCCTTTAGAGGTAGTATTTGCCGATTTAATAGGTCTGAAAAAAACCAAGTGTAGGAGGAGCTCGATACATATTAAGTATAATGGACCACTATTCTAGACATGGGTTTTGCTATTTAATGAAAAGCAAAACAGAAACGTATCTAAATCTCTTTAATTGGATTAAATTTGCAGAAAGAAAAACTAAAAAGAAATTAGTAACTATTATAACAGATAATGGTGCAGAATTTACAAATAATAAATTCCAGAATAGACTTAAAATGTTAGGTATTCAACATAAAAAGTCTGCACCATATAGGCCACAACATAATGCCTTTATAGAGAGACGAGGCCAAACACTACAATCAATGGCACGTACTATGTTGTCTGATTCAGGATTACCTGACAATTTATGGGGAGAAGCAATAATGTGTGGAAATCATATATTAAATAATGTTGTTAATTCAACAACAGGTGAATTACCATTCACACTGTGGCATGGTGCAAAACCTGATTTAAGTTACATGCACACATTTGGAGTACCAGCATGGGTGCATATCCCTACACAACTCAGACACAAAGGACAGCATAGAACTAAAAGATTATTTTTTGTAGGATATGAAGCAAATCACAGATCTTATAGATTCTGGGAACCAAGTACATCTAGAGTTTACACCAGTGCTAGTGCTAAATTCCTAGAACATGTAGGATGGAATAGATTAGAGCAAGATTTAAATAACGAAGTAATTATTGAACCCTACAAAAGGCAAAAAGATCAGACTAGTTATAAGAAGAGTCCAATTAAAGAAGAAGTCCATGAAGAGCAAATAGGACCAGAACAAGAGGAAACAGTTGATCAGGAAGAGTTAGATAATCAAGAAGAGTTAATAAAGGAAAGTCCACCTGTAAGTCCTGTAATACCTAGACATACTACATGTGTAACCAGACCACCTGATAGGTATCAAGCAAGTATAATTTGCCAAGTAACTAAAGTTCCAATTAGTGTAGATGAACTTAGGATGTATCCTGCTAAGGATCAGGAGAATTGGCAAAAGGCAATGGCAAAGGAACTAAATTCATTAAAGGTAATGAAAGTATATGAAGATGCTAAATTACCTCCAGGAGAAAAATCCATTGGGTGCAAATGGATATTTAAAGTAAAAACTGGAAATGATGGGACTGTTTCCCATAAAGCAAGGTTGGTAGCTCAAGGATTTAATCAAACTGCATTTGATTATGATGAAGTTTTTGCACCAAGTCTTAAAGCAACATCTTTGAGAGCAGCTTTAGTGTGGGCAGCTAAGAAAAACTATGTCATTAACCATTTAGATGTAGAAACTGCTTATTTGCATGCACCATTGCAGCACACTATATATTTGAAAAAGCCAGTTATTATAAAAGACAATAAAGTAAATAGTAATGATTGTTGGAAACTCAAAAAGAGTCTTTACCGGTTGAAAAAATCTGGCTTTGAGTGGAACCAATATATTGTGAAAGAATTAAACAATATAGGATTTAAATCTGGTTTAGCAGATCCATGTGTGTTTAAAAGAGAAAATAATGGAACGGTGTCATTATTGTTATTATTTACAGATGATATTGCTTTGATAACTAAGACTAATAATGAAGCTAATGAGATTATATCATTATTAGCTAAAAAGATAAAATTAAAGCATTTAGGTGACATTAAAAAGTATCTAGGATTGACAATTAACAAAACAAAAAAATGGATTTAAGATATCTCAAGAAGATAAAATTTGCCAATTAATTAAAATGTATAAAATGGAACTTTATAAACCGGCAAAGACTCCAATGAGTCAGGAAGTTTGCCAAACTGATGATCAAAGTCCCAAATTTGATAAGTCCATTTATCAATCTTTGATTGGCAGCTTATCATATATAAGTAATTGGTCAAGGCCAGATATAGCTTATAGTGTTAATCAGCTGGCATGTTTTAATTCGGATCCACATCAATGTCTTTGGCAATCATTAAAAAGAATTTTAAGATATCTTAAAGGAACAATGAACCATGCATTGTATATAGAACCAAAGGGTGTTTTGAGTCTTAGTGCCTATGCAGATGCAAGTTTTGCAACTGACATAAACACTAGAAAATCAACATCTGGGATTGCTATATTATTTGGTAAGACACTAATAGGATGGAGGTCAATCAGACAACAACATATCAGCTTGTCCACAATGGAAGCGGAATTTTCATGTCTGTCATTACTATGCACTGACTTAATTTTGTACAAACAGTTATTATTAGACATGGGTATAACTGTTAAAGATTGCATTATTGTGTACGAGGACAACCAAGCAGCCATAAAGTTAACTACTAATATTGCTGTAAAAACTAGATCAAAGCATACTGATTTAAGATACTTAAATGTTAGAGAATCTGTAAAAAATGGGCTAATTCAATTGGAATACTGCATGATGGAAGAAAACATTGCAGACCAATTTACAAAAGCTCAAGGAGTAATTAAATTTAAAGAGAGTTGTAACATCTAAAGATGTAAATAGTTATAGTATTATTCAAAGGGGAGAATGTTAGGGATAACATTGTTTACCCTAACTGGTTTAGGTAAAATAATAAATATGTTATCATGGTTTGTTAGTTAAAGTGTCTGTAACTTTAACTGTAAGAATGTAATTAAGGGAGTGGTTGTAAAAGCACCATAAAAGAAGCAAGGCACGGCAGCTTGCTCTCTCTGGCGGATGATCCCTAATTACTGGATAGACTGAAGACTATGTTTTTCCCCTTCTGGAACGGGAGAGAGAAAGGACTGTTGATTTATCAACTGTGAGAGGACTGATTTATTTGTAAGTTAACTGACATTGGATATTCTACATGGACTTTGCTAATTGAATATCCTTGAATGGACTGACTAAAACGATACATGACTAATGGACTGTTATTTTGACTATGCTATAAAACTCTAAGTGGAATAAACTATATTTTTGATAACACAAGCGTATCTGTTATTTTTACTGTATGTTAACTAACATACAAACTTATCTCACACATTTATCTGTATGCCTATCTGACTAACGCTGCACATTCTGTTTAGCTTGTCTCCTTAACCCTGGTTGGGGAACCCAGGCTTAATAGTAATGTCCTTAAAACAAGTCAAAATGAGGCTCAGTAGTGTGTGTGGCCTCCACGTACCTGTATGACCTCCCTACAACGCCTGGGCATGCTCCTGATGAAGCGGATGATCTCCTGGGGGATCTCTTCTCACTCCTGGACAGTCTGTGGTGCAACGTGGCGTTGGTGGATGGAGCAAAACATGATATCCCAGATGTGCTCAATTGGATTCAGGTCTGGAGAATGGGCGGGCCAGTCCATAGCATCAATGCCTTCATCTTGCAGGAACTGCTGACAACTCCAGCCACATGAGGTCTAACATTGTCGTGCATTAGGAGGAACCCAGGGCCAACCGCACCAGCATATGGTCTCACAAGGGGTCTGAGGATCTTATCTCGGTACCTAATGGCAGTCAGGCTACCTCTGGTGTGCCCATGGAGGGTTGTGTGGCCCCCTAAAGAAATGCCACTCCACACCATTACTGACCCACTGCCAAAATGGTCATGCTGGAGGATGTTGCAGGCAGCAGAACGTTCTCCACGGTGTCTCCAGACCCTGTCATGTCTGTCACATGTGCTCAGTGTGAACCTGCTTTCATCTGTGAAGAGCACAGGGCGCCATTGGTGAATTTGCCAATCCTGGTGCTCTCTGGCAAATGCCAAATGTCCTGCATGGTGATGGGCTGTAAGAATCCTCACCTGTGGACATCGGGCCCTCAAACCACCCTCATAGAGTCGGTTTTTGACTGTTTGAGCAGCCACATGCACATTTGTGGCCTGCTGGAGGTCATTTTGCGGGCTCTGGCAGTGCTCCTCCTGTCCCTCCTTACACAAAGGCGGAGGTAGTGGTCCTGATGCTGGGTTGTTGCCCTCCTCCACATCTCCTGATGTACTGGCCTGTCTCCTGGTAGTGCCTCCATGCTCTGGACACTACGTTGACAGACACAGCAAACCTTCTTGCCACAGCTCACATTGATGTGCCATCCTGGATGAGCTGTACTACCTGAGCCACTTATATGGGTTTTAGAATCCGTCTCATGCTACCACTAGAGTGAAAGCACCGCCAGCATTCAAATGTGACCAAACCATCAGCCAGAAAGCATAGGAACTGAGAAGTGGTCTGTGGTCACCACCGGCAGAACCACTCCTTTATTGGGGATGTCTTGCTAACTGCATATGCTTTCCACCTATTGTCTATTCCATTTGCACAACAGCATGTGAAATTGATTGTCAATCAGTGTTGCTATCTAAGTGGACAGTTTGATTTCACAGAAGTGTGATTGACTTGGAGTTACATTGTGTTGTTTAAGTATTCCCTTTATTTTTTTGAGCAGTGTGTATATATATATATATATATATATATATATATATATATATATATACATATATATATATATATATATATATATATATATATATATGTGTCTGGCATTCGAATCCAGAGCCCTGGCTAATGCCATACTCAAACCCAAACTATGGTTAAGATATATCGATGACACATTCGTGATTTGGCCCCATGGACAAGAAAACCTAAACAACTTCCTAACACACCTAAACAGCGCACACCCCAAAATCAAGTTCACCATGGAAACAGAAACAAACAAACAACTACCATTCCTAGATGTACTAATCTACAAGAAAACAGATGGCACACTAGGACACACCATATACCAGAAGAAAACACACACCAACCGCTACCTCAACGCCCAATCCCACCACCACCCAGCACAGATAAACTCCGTGGCTAAAACACTAATTACTAGAACCAAACGCCTGGCAGACAAGACACACATTAAGACTGAACTATGCACCCTGACTAAAATATTGACAGCCAATGGCTTCCACAAAAGCAAAATCACCAACTTGATCCACAAAAACACATTGAGACACAATAGAGACCCAGAAGATGAACAGACCCATGGAACAGCTGTCCTGCCCTACATAAGAGGCACTACAGACAAAATTAGTAAGATTCTATACAGACACCACATCAAGACTGCCTTCAAAACAGACAGAAAAATAGCAGCCATCCTCAGGAACCCCAAAGACAAAATTGACCTGGAAAACCAAGGCATATATGAAGTCCCCTGTGCATCATGCCCGACCACATACATTGGACAGACCAATAGAAGAATAAGCACCCGCCTGGATGAACACAAAAATGCAGTCTAAAAGCTGGAACACACTTCCTCACTCGTCCAACACATGGAAGCCACAGGTCATAACATCAACTTCAATGGCACCAAAACCCTAGCCACCATAGAAAATCCCAGCCACAGAATCATCAGAGAAGCCATAGAGATTGAAAAAAGACCAGAAAGCATGAACAGAAGAGATGATTCCACCAGGCTGTCAATCATTTGGAAGCCTGCACTCACAAACAAAAATATCTCCACACCACAAGCCAGGCAAACACCTGGGCACAAACAGATCCCCCCTGATACCTCCAGCTCAAACACACCCCAACCAGGCACCCAGATGAAACCCAGCTTCCTAACTAATGATAGCCGTCCATTTACCCGAAGCCAAGCTGCACTAAAGGCCTCCAATAAAGTAACACAATGTTGCCAGCCAATCAAGATACAAAAAGAGCCCCCCCCCAAAAAAAAACAGACAGAAGATATTAGTAGCAGAACACAGCAACTCCAAGACCAATAAACACAGACCAAGACTCTCAACCAATCAGGAGCAAGAAAAAACCATTCTGACACAGCAATAGGCTGCCCCAAATTTAAATCTGAAACTACTGTAAAAGTCTGACTCACAGACAAACACCATACAGAAGCCTGATGATGGCAGATGAGATTCTGCTGAAACGTTGCTACAACTTTAAAAGCACCACTATTATGACGTGGGAAAATACCCGAACAAAGCTGAATGCCAGACATGTAAGTACCCGCGAAAACTTAAGAAAACATATATATATATATATATATATATATATATATATATATATATATATATATATATATATTGTTGAAGTAATTCCCCGTTAGGAGAATGAGTGCACAAAGGGAGACGTAGTGAGAGTGATGTTCAATAACACACAACCAGCACACAGATACACTGAATAGTAAAATGTAGGTTTTACTTCCAGTAAATGGTTCAGCAATGTCCAACAGACAGTCCAAGTCATACACGGTTAAAGCAGTCAGTATTCAGTCCAGGGATAATCCAAATAACAAAGTCCAGTATCATGAACAGTTCAGTAAACAGACTCACAGCAATCCAAGAACAACAATCAGCAACAGTCAATAGGAAAAATACAGGAATCAAAAACAGCGAACAACAGAACATCTAGCACTGAGCAATACCAACAACAGAACAGAACAACCCAGGTTTTTGGCTCCATCTTATGGCCATTTGAGGAACCACACCCAATTACAATTACTGCATTCCCTTAAGAAACAATGTTAAATTTCTATCCTGGTTTATATATTTCCAACCCAACTGTTAGGTGACTATCAATTCCTAACTTACACACACACACACACACATATTCAAAAAGGAAAAGAGACAAAAATGGTTTTTTTCTAACTCTACGTTATGCTTCTACAAACCAAATATGTAAAGCTCCACGAATATTTCTTGAGTCTTAATTAATGGTTCATACATTGCCTGGGCCATAGCTATTGTATATTATGACCAAAATTAACTAATACCTTATTAATCCAACCACTGAATTTTTTAAAAAATTTTTAAAAAAATTCACA
This sequence comes from Hydrophis major, assembly GCA_033807585.1. Taxonomy (NCBI): domain Eukaryota; kingdom Metazoa; phylum Chordata; class Lepidosauria; order Squamata; family Elapidae; genus Hydrophis; species Hydrophis major. The sequence continues at coordinate 325,182,639 of CM066329.1, forward strand.
ATAAGGTAAATGGCAAATAAACACCTTTGGTGGGAACATTCTAAGGGCTGGATTCCATTTCTTCGTAGATAAAGGGATAAATATAATAACCTACTAAAAGGATTATAATGAACAAAGGGTTAAACAGATGATCAGGAACCACAAACTGCAAAAAAAGCAAGTACAATCTCAGGCTTCAGCAGCAGCAACATAGTGTCAAGGTCAAGAAAAATACTTCCTTTATCCTGTATTCATCAAATCATACTTTGTATCCATTTCTGAGCATTTTATTTTAGGAAGGACATATAGCTGGTTAGGAGAGCAACCAAGATGAGGAGAGCATTAGAAGAAAAACATAGTTAAGTTCTTATTCCCCACACAAAACACAAATCTTACACATGGAACCAGTGTCTAAAACTAGCCTGCATGGAACTAATTGCACGATCATTATCATCCTATTTTGTTTCTTGTAAATCTATACTTAATTTAATAACTATTAATAGCTGGAAAATTATTTAGGAAGGTTTCTATACAACTTTACATTAGCAGTGGATAATCAATTCTTGTGCTTGGCTTCATTCTTGTTTGCACTAAAAATTCCAATCTAGGTAAACCATGTCTGAAAGTGTTTAGCCAAGTGAAGTAGGGTCAAGCTTAGTTGTGTAATGTTAGTGAATCTATGATTTATTGCTAGGCCCTGATCTGGTAACTTGACACCTATGAGAAGGGTGATCTCACATCAGCAAAATACTAAATAAATGATGAATGGATTCCATTAGTCCTTTCTGTTTTAGGACACAACATCAAATGTATGAACCTCTATAATAATACGTACTGTGTTTGTTTTCTACCTACTAAGATAAACATGCATGTCTACTTCTTTAAGAGGCCTGTCCCCTTCTTTTAATGTTCAATATACATAAACCTGTAACAAGCATTTCCATATCTACTTCATTTCAAATAGCGGTGATATATAGTGTCTTTCCACTGCTTACCTAACCTTGTCAATAAGAGCTTCTAAAGATGTGTTTAACTCCAACATAAGAACAGCTCGGGAATTTAATCCTTCTGTAAGCAGCACCACCTGAAAGGGAAATAAAAAACATACAGAGAATCATCCCTAAAAGCATTTCTGCTTTCTTGTCTCTAAGCAAACTTTTTTTTTTCCTTTAAGAAATTGAAAAGAACATTCCCTCATGATATCTGTGAATAGAAGAAAAACATGAGGTTTAAATGGGCACAGTACTGCATCCATCATACAATCTCAAAAATATGAACTATCTGTGGTGGTGCAGTGGCAAGAATGAAGTGCTGCAGGCTAACTCACTGCTCATTCCAGGAGTTCAATTCTGAATGGCTCACAGTTGACTCAGCCTTCCATCCTTCCAAGGTGGGTAAATTGAAGACCCAGATTGTTGGGGGCAATATGCTAACTGTGTAAACTGCTTTGAGATGGCTGTAAAAGCACTGTGAAACGGTATAATAGTCTGCTATTGCTATTTTCAGCCTAGATTCTTCCACATGTCCAGACTTTAATTCCACCAATTCCCCACTAGGGTGGCTTTTGCTGGCACTGTGATTATTTTTAAAAACATGCTGAAACTTGGCACAGTCACAGGTCACTGATGCATACAGATGCATACAAAGATCAACCCTGAGCTACTGTAATAGTTTTTGCATTTATACAATCTCAATAGTTTAACAAGGCATTTGTATGCTTCATATATTACAGATAATCCTTGACTTATGATCATAATTGAGCTGGGAATTTTGGCTGTAAATCATTGAAGTCATTAAGCGAGGTGCCCACGGCTGCTTTTCTCAATGACTGCAATTCTATCTGTCCCCATCACAATAGTTAAGCAACCATGTAAGTCGTTTAATGTCTATGCAGAGGTACCTCAAGAGTGGGAGGGCCTGGCACCATTGGCACCTGTAGTACAAACAAACATCTCTCTGCATAAAGCCCAACTTAACACGTTTATTTACTTATTTATATTTCCTACTTCTAAACCATCTATACTATCTATTCATAGATCCATATAAATGCTAATTTTCCCATAAGAGCTGTTTTTTAAAAATAGCAGCTTGTTTACAGATTTCCATACAGTCTTCTGCTTTATCATGTGTTTAATTGTTTTGCTCCCCTCATTCCAGAACCTCACTCCATTCAACGTAAACTTATAGTAGCAATGATCCAACACAGCTCTGCTGTTGTACTGGTTAAGTGGAAGAAATGCTGAGGATGAGGGGCTCGGCAGCTCAGCAGCAGCACTTACAAGATGTGGAATATAAAATTAAGTTTTGCTCCCAAGATCAGAATACTCTTAAAATGTGCCCTTTGTTACAAGTTTAAAATTCTCTAAATACTCATTCCATGATTACAATATACTGAGATTATAATATTTTTATCTACCTCTATTTATATAATTCAAAACACAATTTCAGAAAAGTGCTTTTTAGATTCCTAAACATTGGCAGCTTTCAAATCTTTTATCTAAAATTAAATGCAGGTGTTTCACAAAGTTATATAGTATTACCTGCCTTTCCAGCTGTAGTACTTGAGCCTTTAAAATACTGACACGTCTTTCATCCAAACATTTGTTCTTTCCTTCTTCTATAAGCTGTTCATATTGGCTTCTAAAATATAAAATATCTTTCTTAAAATAATTTCAAAGCTCACATAAGGCTGTGCTGACATTTAGTACTACAATTACATTTTTGGATCAATTTTAATGGATGTGTTAAAAGTAATGTAAAAAGCATCACTTTTAACACATTCATTAAAATTGATTCAAAAATTGTAGTTATAGTACATGTTTATTATTGGGTCTCTTTTGAGCGGATCATTCAAAACTCCTACTACTTTTTTTCTTAAAATTGTCTACATTTTATTGTACTAAAAATAAATTATTGTCTTGTGGAACCTAGACTTTTTTTTAAAAAAAAAATGCTAATATCTTATTGTTTCCTAGTAAACTTGCTGTCTTTCTAGGGAAAATATGAGCTATTATATGGAAGATAAGTTTGAAGGTTCAAGGAGATTTTATCAGCTTTGTCTTAGAACTGGAGAACTGAAGTCCTGTAGGATATACACCAGTGGTGAGATTCTACCAGTTCTATCAAATTCTATAGAACCCCTTGTTAACTTTCTGAGCAGTCTGGAGAACCGGTAATTAGAAGCAATCTCCTTTTGTTTTTTTCCACCCTTATTACATTCTTGGCAGACAGTCTAGACTTACTGTCTCGGGAGCTTTTGGGGATTGGCTTTCTTAAAAGGGAAGGGTTGTTTTAAGATTTTTACACTGCTATTGGGAAGAAATACTTCCCTGGACAATCAGCATTTCGAAGAAATAATTGAATAATGAAGCAAAGCTTTTTGTGACAGGGAACGAAGATGAATGACATTTAGCAAGGCTTCTTGGCTAGCTAGAAAGATTGACATTCAAACATGAGTTTACATACCCGTTCTGAGTTTTGGTCTAAAACTGGTTTTTGGTGAAGGATAATTCTGTGCTTGGTGAAGTTTAATCGTGTGTTTATTGATGGGATAATTTTCCATATTCAGCTTCAACAAACAACAACTACTGTTGTGATTTAATGATTTGCATTGTGTTTGAATTTTTTCCTGCCTCATGGTTTCTTTTTCTATCTGGGAAGGCATCTTCCTCACTGCTTTAGTACTATCTGGCATTGTCCTTTTGGGGTATACTTCCAAGAGGCAGAATGCAAGCTTGGCACTGATTTTTTTTATTGCTTTTCTGTCATGTGACCGTTCCTTAAATCTGAATGATTTCCTTAGGATATCTTGTGAGGTGAGACCAGCTTTAAATGGTGCAAATGGATCTAAGGATTGCTTTTGCTGGGTATGCTTTTTCTGGAGAGCTTAAATGACCTCTGCTAAGGAGTTTCACTTTATGAGCAAGAGTTGGCTGCTTGGTAGTTATCACTGCATTTTAACTATTTTCATTCCTCAAAGTGCTCTGGCACCCTGCCTGATTTGTAACTTCGGCTTGCAGGTATTTTTAATCTAATAATTGGTATTTAGGGCAGCTTTTTGCAAGCAAAGAAACTTCTTGTATTTTTGTACAGGTAATCCTTGATTTACAACAGTTCATTTAGTGACCATTCAAAGTTACAATGGCACTGAAAAAAGTGACTTATGACCATTTTTCACACTTATGACTGTTGCAGCATTCCCCACTGTCATGAGAGGCTGTCATGAGAGGCCAGGTGAGGAAGCCCCTTGATATGAATGATGTTGAGTTGGCCATGCCCACCCAGTCACATGACCACAAAGCCACACCCACCAACTAAGCCATGCCCACAGAACCAGTTGTTAAAAAAATTGAATCCCACTGCTGATATACACTGAATGTTAGACATCCTCCAAGCAGAAATGCCAATTACATCAATAATAATTTGCTATTTAATTATCAGTTTTGAGATTTGCTATACATTTGTTTAGCTAAGGGAAAGAGAAAAAAACTGCACCAGAGTGAATTGCAATGATTGTTAAGAATGAACTGCATCCCCATGTTGATAGAGAACATTCCCATATTCAGTTTCATTCTAATGTGTAATAAAGATTCTTATCAGAGTGTTTTTAAGTATCATGTGTAAACAAATGCCTAGTTCAAACTAGGCAACCTGAGGATTTCAGTCTGTTGATCTCTCAGAATCTTCTACCTCTATAGCTTTCAATATACCAAATCAGTTTTGATTTATATATAGCCAATATATACCTTAAGTCTTCCAATTCATTCTTTATTTTTATATTTTCTTCTTGCAGTTTCTAAAAAAACAGACCCCAAAGAAGTATAAATTAAAACTGATGAAAACGAATTCTATTTATAAATATTTTAATTTTTCTACTCATACTCTAATGTTTCACAAATCTAGGCATGCTGAATTAACATCATCTTGAAGTACCATCATAGCAAACATATTTCATCAAAAAGAAATACTTATAAATAGGAATACACTATTGGAAGTCATTTGTCTTGTTTAATTAATAATTTTAATTCCTAACAAGATGCTTATTAGGGAAACCTTAGTTAATATCATAAATTATTCCTTCAGAAATTATAGGATGCCTCCTTTGACAGAGGCAATTCTTGGACCTCAGGCAAGTAGACAAATGTCTAATTTTCCATAGCTGGATAAAATAATTGAAAAGTGCTCACTATCTCAAATGACATAGATTATCATGACCAATTTAAAATTAAATTCAACATGAGTTAGACTGGTTAGTTATAAACAATCTGTTTTTTCTTGACCTTTCAGCATCTTTTGCTAACACAATTTCTAGACTTTTTGTGCTGTATTCAATTTCAGTTTTTCAGAAAATATTTGCTTAAATACAAACTGCATGAAAGAGCAGCTATTCCATGGTCTCCAATTCTATACTCAGTACTTTTTAATATTTACAGAAAATCAGAGGGCTATCATCAGACTATACTGATGACATGCACATCTATTACTCTGTAAAATCATTAAGCCACAGCTACTCCAATGCTCATTTGATAATGGACTGATATAAATTTAAACTAAAGATAAGACACACAAATTTATTTAGGAGATCACAAGTACAAGAAGCAGATCATCCATCATTCTTTGCAGAGTTACACATGACAGGAACAAGTATGCTGTTTGGGTGTTTTTGAATCCAAAACTCTGTCAAATCTGCCTTATTCTTTTGCTTTTGAAAAAGCCTTAAATACATGTTTATAAGAACGTTTAGCTATAATTTCTACTTTTTTTCTCCTGGTATCCTTTTGTTTAATTGGATCCATTTCTCAGAGATTGCTTGGCAAGATTTTTCAGAAATTGTTTGCCATTGCCTCCATAAGGAATAAGGCATAAGGAATTCAGCTGGCTTTGTGCTTGAGTTGGAGTAGAACTCACAGCATCCAGGTTGCTAGCCTGATGTCTTAATCACTATGCCAAACTGGCTCTCTCACTTTTAAAATTTATAATTAATTTATTGCAATTTTATATTTGTACTGTAACCCATCAACCGATAGTTCAAACTATTAAAAAGATAAAAGGAAATAAGGAAATAGCTGCTTTTTAATGTTAAAGAAAGTTTTATAAATTCAGATTCTTCAGAGAGCACATATATTTTCTTGTTTTACAAAACAACTCTATTACTTGTGTACTTAGGTGGATTTCTGAATAATTGCAATGGTCTGATTATTTTACACTTATCTCAAATTCTGAGTGCTAAGACAATGTATTCAGAAGTAGAAAATTCCAAGCATGAACAATGAAGATGTCAGTTCCTATGTTCAATATAAAAACAGCACAGTAACTTGCTTGAATAGCAAGTCTTATTGTAATCCCTTTTAAACTCTGTACACAATTAAACACAACTTTTTTTTAACCTTGTAGTCATTCAAATTCTTATGGAGGATGTAATGTTCATTGTTGTGCTCATCTTCTCTAAGCAGCCAATTATCATGATATACCGAACACTGAGGCAGATGATTGCAAGCAGAGTCCTTTGGTTTGGGCTTTCCAACCTATAGCACAAGAAAAAAATGAATTTATACAAACAGACATTAAGAAAAGAAAGGCAATTTAAAAAATAGGCAAGATGGAATAATACAACTATGAATGGTTTTTATAATTTTTTAATTCTCCAGACTTCAAATTAATCTCATGCCTCAAATTAAAAGGAACCACTTATAACTAAGTAGTTTCTTATTTCTCCTTATAAGATCTTTAAGACCTTTAAGAAATATGCAAAGATTGTGAAAACTTCCGGTTTCGCGTGGCTTCGGGGCAGCAGGAATTCGCGACAGCTCGCGATTCCTGCTGTGCTAGCCGTCGAGGTACCCCCGATCCAGATGGGTCAGGGGGATATGGCTGCCCTGTAGGGACAGCTGAAGAGAGAGGGGAGTCGGATAGGGAGGTGGGGGTGTCGCAGACCCCCCCCTTCTCCGGGAAAACCCCTTTTTCCCAAGGCGGTGGAGCGGCGGTCAGCAATGGCCGCCACGAAGAAGCCAGCAACCGGGTAAGAACTGTGCTGGAGGAAGTGTGAAGAGTGAAAGTTCTGTCTGAGCCGGGTCAAGTAACACCTTTTAAATTGCCTGGAATTGAGCTGCTTGAATTGCTGGAGGATATATTGTATCCCTAAGAAGAGCGAAAAGCGGCGGAGAAGCTGTTAAAGGGAACTTTTTTTTTTTTTTTTTTTACTCTCCCACCCCACGGAAATAGCAGAAATATTTGGATATATTAGACATTGAAAGTGGATTGCTTTGAAAGTTGAAGCTAAGAGACAAAGGGATTTTTGGACATTGAAAAATTTAAGAAATTGGAAAATCTTTGCTGGAGGTATGGATTTCTGATTATTTAAAATTGTCATTGCAAGTGGGAAGGGAGAAAAAAAATTGGAGCAGAAGCTGAAAAAGGAGGAGATTGTCTAGAACGTTTTTGTGGATCCCAAAGGAAGATATATGGTAATTGGACCTCTTTGAATAAAAATTAATCCAGAAAGAGAAAGAGAAGAAGGAAGAAAAGTATTAACTTTTGGAATTTTTTTTTTTTAATTGCTTTTGATTGTCTTTGATTAAAAATACTTGTGGTTGTTTTGGAAAAAGTTTCCCCTTTTATAATGGCATCGTTTGTGGATGAACTAGAGATTGAATATCAAAAATATAAAAAAGAAGATACTTTGGGCGCTTTGTTTCAATTCTTAGAAATGGTGTTATGTTCTGTTGAAAAGTTGATTATGCAGCAGAAGGACTGGGACAAGGAAGAAGAGGAAGAAGAAGCCATCTTTGATGAACAATGGGTCCCTTCCGGAGAGGAGGAGAAAAAGGATAAGAAAAAGGGGATTTTAAGAATTATAAAAACAACCAAAAGAGAGAAAAATGAGCGAAAAGATGGAGGCAAGGTTAGAAAGCAAAGGAAAAGGAGTAAGAAAAGCGAAGGGAAAAAGCAAAGGGGTAGAAAGGGCAAGGAGAAGAATAAGCAAGAGAGAAAGGGGGGGAGGAGAAGCCTTAATGGGGGGAAGCAAGACCTAAAGAAAAAAAGTTTATTTAGAGACAATGGGTGAATTTAATTTAGATTAAAAGAGGGATTCTGGAGGGTATATAAGAGTGTGTTTTTATATATATATTTAGAATATAAAATTTATTATGTAATTTTAGAATCTTTTAAACAGAATCCCAAGAAAGATTGCTATATGTAGTATTTCTAAGTTAGGGTAATGAGTTATAGATGTTACTCCAATTGGTGTACAGGAGAAGTATGGTAAAAGAAAAAAAAAGATGAATGGATAATTGGAAATAGAACAGACAAAGAATGTTGTTGAAAATGGTAATAAGATATGGAAGGATATATATGCTTTTTTTTTTGGATTTTGTATATTGATAAAAGGCAATAAAATTTTAATTAATAAATAATTTGGATGGAAAGGAGAAGTAGGGACAAGATATGAAGTTAATATTATATGAAATATTGATATTATAATCTGGAAATGTTATGCCTTATTGATCTTTTATTATTATTTTTTCTTAGAAAAGAATTTATAAGCTGCTATGCCTTGATTCTTTGTGCATTGTTTTTATAAAACTGATAAAAATGGTTTTTATATATATATATAAAAAAAAGAAAATGATAATAAGATATGGAAGGAGATATGGGTTGAATATGATGTTTGAGTTTGTGTCTGTGTGAAGAGTTTTAACCCGGGAACAGACAACCTTCAGAAAATATCTTTTAGTTTTGTTTATGTTTTGTGTTTGTATGTTTGTGTATTGTGTTTATGGTAAAACTAACAAAATTTGTTTTTTATAAAAAAAAGGAAAAAAGAATCAATAAAACCTTGGAGGAATGTTAGATGAGAATAATTTAAACAAGCCAGAAAGAAAAGAATATGATGACTATAAAATGGATAAATATGGAAGAGAAATGAAATTGAATAGGAGTAAAGAGAAATAATGAGAAATTTGCTGAAAGATATTTGTGTGTCCATATGGAGATGGGATAAATTGGAATTATGCTGTATAAAAATAATGTTTTGTTTGACTTGTAAGGATTTACAATGTTAAGAGGTTTTATGTGTTTATGTATTTAATGGTTAATGATGTGTTGTTTTATCTTTAAAATTAATAAAAATTTGTTTCAAAAAAAAAAAAGAAATATGCAAAGATTGTTTGTTACCACACTGCATCAATTAAGCATATAGTAATAGCAATAGCAGTTAGACTTATATACCTTTCCATATAGTGGTTTACAGCATTTTCTGAGCAGTTTACAAATGTCAGCATATTGCCCCTGACAATCTGGGTCCTCTGACTTTGGAAGGATGGAAGGCTGAAGAAACTTTGAACTGGTCAGCATCAATCTCCCAGTTGTGGGCAGAATTAGCCTGTGATACTGCATGTTAACCACTGTGCTACCACAGCTCTTTAAGGTACTGTATGTATGTCCATTATTCTGAATGCATATAATAGCCATTGTTTGCTTAAAATACACCCCCAAACCCTAAAACATTTCACATTTTCACTATCAATTTGAAATTGTTTTATATGACTCAATTCTAATTTTAAAAACTGTGGCATAGGGAACAGTTGCAATAATTCTTAGTAAGCAAATAAAGATGTATGTAATATTATTCTAATGGACATTTTCAGAAACACAGCAAGTCAAACTAGCTTGTCCAATGTCCAAAAGCTATTGGGCTTTTAAGGGTTTAAGCCAGAGGTCTTCAAAACTTGACAGCTTTAAGACTTGTAGACTTCAACTCCCAGAATGCTTCCTCCAGTCATGTTAGCTCAGGAATGCTGGGAGTTGAAGTCCACAAGCCTTAAACTTGCCAAATTTGAAGACCCTTGGTTTAAGCAATAAATTTTAGCAGGAAATGAATTTTCTTTGATATGGCAAGTATCAAGTCTACAATTTCACTTTTCTTTGAAACTACTTTCAAAGTTATAAGGATCTCTATTAGTATAATTTACAAAACATAATGGTTTTGTGCTGAATTTTTTTAATTTGCTGAACATTTATAAAAGTGAGCACAAATGCCACTGATTTTAGCAAAAAGTCTCACAGATATGTCACATTCATTGCAAAATAAATAAATAAATAACAAGGCCTTCGCTTTCTGCACAGAATAGATCAAGCAATATCCAAAGCATCCATGTAATCTGAAAACAAAAATGTACTGCTTTAACATATGCTGATATAACCAAAACAAGGGCCCAAAGAGCAATATATATAACTTGATAAAGAATAAGGAAAAAAAGTGTTAAATGGAAGAATATTCTAATCTTTGCTTTTTCTTCTGATACTGCAAGGATTATTTTTTATTCTGGTGTCTCTTCAGACTGTGTAAATCTTTCATCTTTTACAGTTCCAATAGTAAGGAGAACCTGTAAAAATAGATATATTAAGCCTGAAAGGTTTCATCACAAGTGGATAGGATTTCCTACTGTTCCTGCTTACACCAGGTTGTAAATGCCCAAGCTTCAAATCCACTATCCAATGCCCATCAAAGACAAAGGAAGGAGTGCTCCAATAATCATTATGAAACTCAGAACAATGATTTTATGTGAATCACAAAGTGTTTTACAAAGCAAAATACATTTTAGTGTAAATTTAGTCAATTTAAAGCATTTTTCCCAGTAGTAATTTCATTTCATATTTTTTTAAAAGCACACTACAGTATTTGAACCTGCAGTATTTTTAAAATTATTTCTTCTAACAAAATCCCAGATCAATGTTGTCTGTTGTATTATCCTGTTTTATAGAAAAGTAATGTACTGCCCTCTAGAGGCATAAAATTTTATATTGATGCTGAGATTGTAAAATGACCAATTGTTCTTTCCTAAAAAATAAAGTACCAAGTACTTAAGTGTGTTATTTTTTCCAAACACCAATCTCCTTCAATAGGAAAGAGATCAACTGAATTAAAATTATTTTTTAAATATAATTATAAGTGCACTGTATTAGTTTTCTTTTACAAAATATAAGAAAAGCAAACATATGACAAAGTAATATTTTAAGAGAAAGTTTTGCAATTATATGGAATTCTGACTTTGGGAAACAGATTTAGAAAGGTGGTAAAATATCAAAGATCCATCAGTATAATAAATGCCACAAATCTTGCTTACTCATATAAGGGCAGATTGTTTTCAGAAAGGAATAACATTGTTTGATAAAGTTCCTATGTTTTTTTTTTAATTGCCAACATATTTAAAGCAATATAAATGTAATCTCTACACATGGGCATCACTGAATGCATAATATTGGAATGAAACAGATTGTCTAATCTAATGTAGAAAAGTGCAGTCAGGATATTGTAAAGTACAAATTTTGGAGATCTATGAATTATTCATGTTAAATACCCTAGTTAAGGTTACAATCATAAGCCTCCCAAAGTCGCTTTATTAGGAAGATGGATGGATAGATAGATAGATAGATAGATAGATAGATAGATAGATAGATAGACAGAGACAGACAGACAAACAAACAAACAAATAAATAAATAAATGCAAGATAGCACCTGGGGAGCATACATTCAGAATATTACATACATACATGTATGTATGTATGTATGGCATTCAGCTTTGTTCGGGTATTTTCCCACGTCATAGTAGTGGTGCTTTTAAAGTTGTAGCAATGTTTCAGCAGAATCTTATCTGCCATCATCAGGCTTCTGTATAGTGTTCGTCTGTGAGTTAGATTTTACTGTGAGTTTAGACTATACAGAAGCCTGATGATGGCAGATGAGATTCTGCTGAAAAGTTGCTACAACTTTAAAAGCACCACTACTATGATGTGGGAAAATACCAGAACAAAACTAAATGCCACACATGTAAGTACCCGCGAAAACTTAAGAAAACATATATATATGTATGTATGTATGTACGTATGTATGTATGTATGTATGGCATTCAGCTTAGTTCGGGTATTTTCCCACGTCATAATAGTTGTGCTTTTAAAGTTGTAGCAACGTTTCAGCAGAATCTCATCTGCCATCATCAGGCTTCTGTATAGTGTTCATCTGTGAGTCAGACTTTTACAGTGGTTTCAGATTTAAATTTGAGACAGCCTATTGCTGTGCCAGAATGGTTTTTTCTTCCTCCTGATTGGTTGGGAGTCTTGGTCTGTGTTTATTGGTCTTGGAGTTTGCTGTGTTCTGCTTGATTGGTGTTTCTGATATCTTCTGTCTTTTTTTTTTTTTTTTGGCTCTTTTTGTATCTTGATTGGCTGTCAGCATGATGTTACTTTATTGAAGGCCTTTAGTGCAGCTCGGCTTCAGGTAAATGGACGGCTATCATTAGTTAAGAAGCTGGGTTTCATCTGGGTGCCTGGTTGGGGTGTGTTTGAGCTGGAGGTATTAGAGGGGATCTGTTTGTGCCCAGGTGTTTGCCTGGCTTGTGGTGTGGAGATTTTTGTTTGTTTGTGAGTGCAGGCTTCCAAATGATTGACAGCCTGGTGGAATCATCTCTTCTGTTCATGCTTTCTGGTCTTTTTTCAATCTCAAATTACCATATATACTCGAGTATAAGTCGACCCAAATATAAGCCGAGGCACCCAATTTTACCACAAAAAACTGGGAAAACTTATTGACTCGAGTATAAGTCGAAGGTGGGAAATGCAGCAGCTACTGGTAAATTTCAAAAATAAAAATAGATACCAATAAAATTACATTAATTGAGGCATCAGTAGGTTAAATGTTTTTGAATATTTATTTCAAAGAAAAACAGTAAACTAGCTCTGTAAGTGGAAAAGAGAGCCAACAAAACCAATATGGTATCAACAATAACTTTAAAAGTACAAAAACCTGAGCTCAATCAGCAACCAAGCTAAAACACAAGAGTTAAAATCCTTAAAAACTGGATTCCTCATCATCATCTGTATGTCCAAACAGAGTCACTCTCTCCCTTGCAAGAAAAAAGCATGTGTATGTGCTGCATGTACATCCTGTTTTGGAGAGCCACCATCTCTTTCACAGCTCTCCCTCATGCCTCCATTGCATGTGCACACATGCCATGGCTCAGTAGTAGGTCAACATACAGATGTCACACTAGGTTCCCTCCTCAAAAGGAACATCCAACCTTTCTTGAGAAGTACAAACTTCATCTGTTCAGGATTGTGGTGACAAAGGTGAAGGAGGATGGGGCTGAGAGAAGGGAAGGGAAGAAAAGATCATAGACAGGGAGAAAGACAGGGAGAAACACCTGGAAGTGTGAGCCCTCGAGTTTCCTTAGGGAAGACCAGACTACAAGGGGAGAGGAGAGGAGGAGGAGGAGGAGGAGGAGGAGAGTTAAAAAAAAAAGAGTGGGAAGCCAACTCACGCGTGCCATCAAAGCCAGGGGGAAGCGGGGCTTTCTCCACCTGCTGCTGCCAGAGGAGTGCGGGGGGGAGTGCGGGGAAAGGGGGTTCGTGCCGAGGCTCCGCAAGCGATTACCAGATTTGCAGCTCCGTTTGTTGGCGAAGCTGGAAGCGCGCCCGTTAATGGGGAAGGAGAGCCCGCAGCTCCGAAAGTCTTTGCAGCATTGGGGACTGAACAGGAGAGCCGCAAACGCCGCGCTCCCCAGGAAAGGGCAGCCCTCTTCCACTCGGTGGCTCCCGCCACGGCACAGCCAAGCACTTTGTCTCGCTGCCCCCGGAGTGCATGCGCTCTTCGCTGCTAGAGTAGGGGGGGGGAGAAGGCTGCCTGAGCCTGGCGGTTTGTTGGCGAAGCTGGAAGCGCGCCCGTTAATGGGGAAGGAGAGCCCGCAGCTCCGAAAGTCTTTGCAGCATTGGGGACCGAACAGGAGAACCGCAAACACCGCGCTCCCCAGGAAAGGGCGGCCCTCTTCCACTCGGCGGCTCCCGCCACAGCGCAGCCAGGCACTTTGTCTCGCTGCCCCCGGAGCGCATGCGCTCTTCGCTGCTAAGGTAGGGGGCGGAGGAGGCTGCCTGAGCCTGGCGGTTTGTTGGCGAAGTTGGAAGCGCACAACACAGGAGCTCGCGGGGGCCCCGGGGGCCCGTTAATGGGGAAGGAGAGCCCGCTTGGGGTTGCCTGTGTGGCCCTCAGTGGGTAGACAGCTGCCGCGGCGATGCTGCCCTGGAGGCGCGATCGGTTGCAGCCATGCCAGCGCAGGCCAGGCATGGTGCCATAGCGGCTGACTCGAGTATAAGCCGAGGGCGGTTTTTTCAGCACCAAAAATGGGCTGAAAAACTCGGCTTATACTCGAGTATATACAGTAACATTTCATCAAAGCACAGCAGCCACTAAACGTATCCTGAAAAGAACTGAAATGGCTCTACTAAGGAACGAGCTCCACAGTAAGAGATTCCAATTAGATCCGTTAAACAAAGATTTCCTAGCATTACACCTGGAATTGAGCAGCAAAATCCACCCTCTACTTTGGGACAAGATAAAACAACTTACAACTTGGAGAGCTGAATCTCAAAACACTTACAAACAGGAAAAACTCTTGAAAAAATTAAAGAAATTAGAACATGACAAGAAAACCCCCAACAACTCACAACAACACCTGAAACAATTACTGTACAACGTTTCCAACAGAGAACTCATCAAAACAGAAACAGATGTCCTAACCAAAGGATTCAATTATGCTATAGCACCCCAAAAAATCCCCACAGAATCCATCATATGTGCAGTAGAATCCAGCCTAACTAAATTAAATACAGATGAAGCTGATAAAATAAGACACCAAGTTACCAACATCCTATGCACAAGCAAATCACCCAAAAGCAACTTGCAGAAAAATGAAATTAAAGCGCTACAAATCCTGAAAAGAGATAATAGCATAATCATCCTCCCAGCAGACAAATGGAATGCCACTGTAGTAATGGACAGAAAAGACTATGAAACAAAATTGACAGACCTACTCCAAGACTCCACATACAAACCCATAAACACAGACCCAACCACATATCTGGAAAAATTAACCAAGAAGAAAATTATAACCAGCCACATGAGCAAAGAGATCCAACAGACGATCATCCCAAGAGAAAAATCTTCCAGATGCCCCAAACTATACAGCCTCCCAAAAATACACAAAGAAGGCATACCTCTCAGACCCATAGTCAGCTCCAGAGAAGCACCACTACAAAACCGAGCTAAACACTTAGCAAAACAGCTACAGCCCCATGCTGAAACAGCAGCTTCACATGTACAAAACTCATACCACTTCTTGGAAATGATCAAAGATCTACATGTGGAGCAAGAAGATCTGCTTGTAAGTTTCGACGTGGTTTCACTATTCACTCAAGTCCCGATAAAAGAGACCCTTGAAATCATCAAAAATAAATACCAACCAGCTAAACACCTCATGGAACTAACAGAACACTGCTAAACCAACACATATTTCACATACAAAGGACAAAGATACAAACAAATTGAAGGAGCCTCTATGGGATCACCACTGTCATCCGTCATTGCAAACCTGTTCATGGAAGAATTCGAATCCAGAGCCCTGGCCAATGCCATCCTCAAACCCAAACTATGGTTAAGATATATCGATGACACATTCGTGATTTGGCCCCATGGACAAGAAAACCTAAACAATTTCCTAACACACCTAAACAGCGCATACCCCAAAATCAAGTTCACCATGGAAACAGAAACAAACAAACAACTACCATTCCTAGATGTACTAATCTACAAAAAAACAGATGGCACACTAGGACACACCGTATACCAGAAGAAAACACACACTAACCGCTACCTCATTGCCCAATCCCACCACCACCCAGCACAGATAAACTCCGTGGCTAAAACACTAATTACGAGAACCAAACGCCTGGCAGACAAGACACACATTAAGACTGAACTATGCACCCTGACTAAAGTACTGACAGCCAACGGCTTCCACAGAAGCAAAATCACCAGCTTGATCCACAAAAACACACTGAAACATAATAGAGACCCAGAAAATGAATAGACCTATGGAACAGCTGTCCTGCCCTACATAAGAGGTACTACAGACAAAATAAGTAAGGTACTACACAGACATCATATCAAGACTGCCTTCAAAACAGACAGAAAAATAGCAGCCATCCTTAGAAACCCCAAAGATAAAATTGACCTGGAAAACCAAGGCATATACGAAGTCCCCTGTGCATCATGCCCGGCCACATACATTGGACAGACCAATAGAAGAATAAGTACCCGCCTGGATGAACACAAAAATGCAGTCAAAAAGCTGGAACACACTTCCTCACTAGTCCAACACATGGAAGCCAAAGGTCATAGCATCAACTTCAATGGCACCAAAACCCTAGCCACTATAGAAAATCCCAGCCACAGAATCATCAGAGAAGCCATAGAGATTGAAAAAAGACCAGAAAGCATGAACAGAAGAGATGATTCCACCAGGCTGTCAATCATTTGGAAGCCTGCACACACACAAAAAAAAATCTCCACACCACAAGCCAGGCAAACACCTGGGCACAAACAGATCCCCCCTAATACCTCCAGCTCAAACACACCCCAACCAGGCACCCAGATGAAACCCAGCTTCTTAACTAATGATAGCCGTCCATTTACCTGAAGCCAAACTAAAGGCCTTCAATAAAGTAACATAATGCTGCCAGCCAATCAAGATACAAAAAGAGCCAAAAAAAAAAAAAGACAGAAGATATCAGAAACACCAATCAAGAACACAGCAAACTCCAAGACCAATAAACACAGACCAAGACTCCCAACCAATCAAGAGGAAGAAAAAACCATTCTGGTACAGCAATAGGCTGCCCCAAATTTAAATCTGAAACCACTGTAAAAGTCTGACTCACAGATGAACACTATACAGAAGCCTGATGATGGCAGATGAGATTCTGCTGAAACGTTGCTACAACTTTAAAAGCACAACTATTATGATATGGGAAAATACCCGAACTAAGCTGAATGCCATACATGTAAGTACCCGCAAAAACTTAAGAAAACATATATAGTTCATCGAGATCATAAAGAAACAAAACTTACAACCCAGTGACCTACTAGTGAGCTTCGATGTCATATCCCTCTTCACCCAAGTGCCAATAAAAGAAGCCTTGACAGCCATCCAAAACAAATACAACCCCCCCCCCCATCCTAGATCTGACCAACCACTGCCTATCCAATACATACTTCACCTACAATGGACAAAAATACAAACAAATAGAAGGAGCACCCATGGGATCACCCCTCTCACCTGTCATCGCTAACCTCTACATGGAACACTTTGAAACACAAGCTCTAGAAAAATATGATCACAAACCCAAACTCTGGCTCAGATATGTAGATGACACCTTCATAATCTGGCCACACGGGAAAGAAAAACTGAACAACTTCCTCACACACCTCAACAGCCTACACCCCAAAATACAATTCACCATGGAAACAGAAGCTAACAACCAACTCCCCTTCCTAGATGTCTTGGTATACAAAAAATCCAATGGCTCCCTAGGACACACCATCTACCAGAAGAAAACACATACAAACCGCTATCTACACGCACTCTCACACCACCACCCAGCACAGATCAATTCTGTAGCCGAGACACTCATCTCCAGAACAAAATGCTTAGCCGACGAACAACACCTAGAGACCGAACTACACACTCTCACCAGCGTGCTGACAGCCAATGGATTCCAAAGAAAGAAGATCACCCACCTAATCCAAAAAGAAACCCCAATCAAAATCCAAGACAGAGAACAAGAGAATGGCAAAGCCCCCCTCCCATATATAAAAGGCACTACAGACAAAATCAGCAAGATCCTCCAAAAACACAACATTAAGACAGCATTCTGCACAAACAGAAAGATATCCACCATCCTAAGAAACCCTAAGGACAAAATCGAGTGAGAAAATCAAGGAGTATACGAAATCCCTTGCATTGACTGCCCCAACACATACATTGGACAAACTAACAGAAGAATAAGTGCACGCATTGAAGAACATAAGAACTCAATCAAAAAGGAAAAACTGACCTCTTCCCTGGTCCAACACCTCAAAGCCACAGGACATGAAATTGACTTTAAAAATACCAGAACTATCGCCAAAACCGAACACTTCAGCAGCAGAATAATCAGAGAAGCCATAGAGATAGAAAAACGCCCACACAGCATAAATAAACGAGATGATACCTCCCGCCTACCAGCCATTTGGAAACCCGCCCTCATGAACAGACGAGTACCTAACATGAAGAATGACACCAGACCCACACCCCTGAGAGCCACACAAGATGCCACCACCACACTTCCACGTAGAAAGCAACTCACACCCACACAGAAGATGAGACACGACCACAGACCAGAAGCCGCACTGCAGCTGCATCACTACCCACTTCAAACCCCTCTGAGCCATACATGAAGCGAACTGACCCCCACCATGAAGATGCAGCACGACCACGAACTCGAAGCCAAACAGCAAGATCACAGCTCACCAGCTCAAATCCCCTAGCAACTAAGACTAACCAGAGCACAACCAAGCCCCCACCTGAACAGAACATGCCTCCAGCCAATCAGAACACAGCCAAAGCCCCAACCAATGAGAATACACCCACACCCAATCAGAACACAGCCAAGCCCCCACCCAATCAAGTCACACCCCCACTAGCAGTTAAAAGGAAGAAGCAGCTGCAAGCTCACATCACTCTGAGAAGCACAGAGCTGCAGACCAAGCCTGAAAATGATGAGACTTAATCGAAACGTTGCCTAGATACTTCCAATCTTACGCGGGAGAAAACCCGAATAACCAAAGATAGATAGATAGATAGATAGATAGATAGATAGATAGATAGATAGATAGATAGATAGATAGATCTGGCATTCAGCTTTGTTCGGGTATTTTCCCACGTCATAACAGTGGTGCTTTTAAATGATGGCAGATGAGATTCTGCTGAAACGTTGCTACAACTTTAAAAGCACCACTATTATGACGTGGGAAAATACCCGAACAAAGCTGAATGCCAGACATGTAAGTACCCACGAAAACTTAAGAAAACAAATATCAAACCTCTCCGGGGAGGGAATAAACAGCCAGATCAAAACCTACGGATGATGGCAGATGAGATTCTGCTGAAACGTTGCTACAACTTTAAAAGCACCACTATTACGACGTGGGAAAATACCCGAACAAAGCTGAATGCCAGACATGTAAGTACCCCCGAAAACTTAAGAAAACATATATATATATATATATATATATATACACACACAGATAGGATTTGGTTTAATTTATCAGAATTTTACATAATATATTGATTACAACTAGTACCAGTCAAGGCTGTTTTTTCTATTGTAAATTTAGATACAGATCTAATGGACCTAAGATTTAGGCATTTCATTTGAACTTTAGTTAAGATGCTGGTTTAGAAACTAGGAGACTTAAGTTCTGGGCCTCTCCTAAGCATGAAAACCAGCTGGGTGACTTTGAGCCAATCATTCTCAAGTGCATACACACATACACACACACATACACACACACACACATATATTACAAATTTGAAGCACAGGCAAGACAGTTGATATTTTAATATGTGAATCAGTGGTGATATTCCACTGGTTCGGCTGAGCTGATAGCGGCGATGAGTAGTGGAGATCGAACCTGTTCTCTCCACCGCTCTGCTGTTAGACCCATCCGCTGGCCCGGGCTCCCATACTCACCTTTATCCTCTGAATTTGAAGCGCAGTTGCTTTGCCCAGCACAAGAGTGCTGTGGGGCAGCTGCTGAAGGGACCGGGAGAGTGCAGGCTTGCCGGAGGTGAGTTAGAATGCCTCTGCACTTGAGCAAAGTGCATGTTTGCCATGTGCACGCATGCAAAGTGTGTGCACGCATGCAAAGCGCGCCCACCAAGCCACACCCACTGAACCAGTGTACAAATATTTGAATCCCAGCACTGATGTGAATCCCTTGTACCACAAAGAATGTTCATTTTACAACATCTGTAACCCACGTCATTCAAAAAAACTTTGCTGGAGTACAAGAAAGGTGGACTCAAAGCCTGTCTTTGAAGATACCTTGGCACTATTGTATATTCCTACTAAAAATACCAGTAACTGCATCAAACCACAAGGTTGTAAAAAGGATAACTTGCTTGGAGTCATTCCAATGTCCTTGGGTACCAATGTAAAGAGCTACATGCATGTCTATGACATTTGCTTCTCCCACACCCTTATAGAGAAAATCCATTCCTGATAGGCACTTTAATTGATCCAGAACATCTTTTCATCTTAATATGCGTTGCTTAACCTGATGGGCTTTTGATGCCCCAAGAACTGCCATAAATCCCCCAAAAGCATAGCTGAAAACTGCAGGTGGAAATCATAGGAATTGAAGCATCATCCAGTATCTGAAGGGTAGCAAATAGTGGGGGGGGGGGAACCTTTTCTCATTTGTGGTGGCAGGAAAAAAGGATCCATAAACGGTTAAGAAATAGTAAAAAAAAATCTCTGCACCCGGCCAAAACTTTTTTTTTTCCTTATATTCTTATTTCGACTTTCCAGCCATTTGCAAGAAAGGCTCCAACAGGACCAGCCTCTATGCCTTTGCCCAAATACGTCTTTCCAGGTGTCAATGTTTTTTTAAGTCCTGAAAAACACCCCACGGTTTCAACTTTTCCCTAAACATAAACGTCCCCCGTTTTCGAGCACGGTTCACACGTGCTGATTACACGGGATAGAAGAGGGAGGGAGGATGGCACAGCGACTGAAGCAAGGCTCCGACGAAATCTACTCCATCATCTGCTGCCCCAGCGTGGGAACCCAACGGGGGGGGGGAGCCACTCTTTTCCTGCAGTCGTTACCTTGGTTACTGTCCGAGGCAAAGGAACCGGACGCTCATTTCGGCTGTTCATGATGCATAGGGGAGCCGCAGGGGGCGACCCTACTTTCCAGTGCTTCCTCTCGCGCGACGCGTTTCCCCGGCAACGGACCCTGTCAGATGGTTACGACGAGAACCCTCAAATCTGACGAAACCCAAGGTTTCCTAGAGAGATGATAATATTTTGCTATCTATATTCTAATTCTTCGCATTGTGACCCAAAGATTATATTGGTTTACTGCAAACGCCGTAGAACGGTTTACTGGCGTGTTTTACACAGCTGCCAGGATCCGAAAGGAAGAACGGCCTCGAACTGGCCCTCAACACAGAGAGGAGGCACGTGCACTTTGGCGCGTGCGCATTAGGCGGACAGGAAGAAGGGCGCGCATGCGTATCCCAAATAAATGAAACGAGATTGGCGTCTTGGGCGAGATTGAGGCGTCGGTTTTCTTTGGCCTGCTGGCGAGTATCCGGACGACGCTATGGGGAAATTGAACGTTATTTTACTCCGATACCTTTCCCGGGATCACTTTAGGGTCCTCACTGCGGTAAGCCTGGATTGACGGATTCGATTTATATAATACAGAGGAGGTTTGAGATCTGAATTGGTTGGGACGGCCACGTGTTCTCCAGCTGCAAGAGATTTAGGATGGCTCCGGGTAAAAGTGCTGAGACCCAAGTGGCGTTGTGCTACCTTCCAGATATACTGACACTTCCAAAACCCTTCGCTTTTAGGCATGATGACTGGAATTGTTGAGGGTTCAGGAACATCTGGGGCTTCCACATCTCTAGGATGAGCTGCCGTTTATTTTTTATAAAAGTAAATAAAGTTAGAATAAAATAGAATATCGAATAGAATAACTTTATTGTCACTTTGAATGTACACTAATCGGCATACATTAAAATGAAATTTCGTTGCATACAAACTCTCAAAAGGATCACCATCTCCAATATACACTATATTACCATGACGATAAATCAATAAATATAGAATTATGCATATACCCACATATATGACACAGAGAAAGAACGCAGTCTAGTTTCAGATGTATATGTGTACACGGTGAGAAAACCGTACCTTGTGAGTTTACCAAGTTATGTTGATTATCTTGAGAGAGAGAAATTTTGACCTTCCTCGCCAGCATTGGCCAACTCTGAACAGGATCCATAGCCAACATAGTGTCTGCCAGGACTCATTGTTTAGTGGGGTCTTGTCAGTGTGACTGCTTCTGGACAAAATATCCATCACATTGTGTCCAAATGTCCATCAAGAGCTTACACCTGCTCAATGTCTGATTTTTTTCAACATAGACCACCCTATGCTTGAATGGCTGGGTGGATTGGACATTAACAGAGAGATAGTATGCATACTATTAAACTAAACTAAACAAAGGATAGATCCCCTATATATAAAGATGTATGTATGTAGTAGGGCTGTACTATTATCCTTCTATTCTATTACTTTCTATTGGTATCTATGATTATCACTTGGTTGTTGTGTTTGTATGTACATTAAGAGCTTATGCATCAGAGATAAATTCTTTGCCCATTCTGTTAAACTTTAACCCAGTCTTCCTGAGGTTCATGCAGTCTCATTTTTTCCAATTATACTAAATGCTTGGTGTGAATTAGATGCTTTTGGAAGATACAGAGTTGAGATTAATCTGGACTCAATTTAAGACCTGCCAATAATTTGTTCTGTCATTCATTTGCCTTGAGAATACCATTTCACCTTAAGGAACAAACAGAATTGGAACCAGAATTATTCTTGTTGGGAATATTTAAAAGTGGGAAAAATATAAAGTATATAACATTACACATTTTAACGGCTGCTAGAATTGCCTATGCTCAATGTTGGAAGCACAATTATATACCATCAGACAAATTAATCATTCAAAAAATAATGTGTGTGCTGAGATGGATAAATTAAGCCTGAGGTTATGAGAGAAAGACGACTCTGAATATTATAGAATTTGGGAAAAATGGTATGATTGGATTGAATTAAGACAAATGCATGATGAAAGAATTAATAAGCAACCTATAGATTAAATGTTTACATTTGCAAAAATTGTATATATTTGTAAATAAGCACAAAATAAAAGTTTATGAGATAGGTGTCACATACTGTTAATGTCATAATATGTATATTTTTGGTTTGGTTTTTAAAGATATAAAAGACTAATCAAGTTTATTACAAAAAAAGAGAATGCCATTTCAAGGTAAGTCTGATAAGTTGCCATTTCAAGACTAAGCCATCTATATTTTATCAGATTATCAAAGTTAATTGATACATGCCTTCAAAATATACATTCATACATATAAAATATATTTAAAAGAATAGGAAAGATATCAAGTTAGGCTTATCATAATACATTGTATTTATTATTCTTTCTTTTTGTTATTACAGGTAGAAATGGGCATGAAGAATCATGAAATAGTCCCTGCTAGTTTGATTGCCTCCATTGCCAGTCTTAAACATGGGGGTTGTAATAAAATTCTGAAAGAATTAACAAAACACAGACTTACAGCTTATGAACGAACTAAAAGTAAGTACAAATGTTTTTATTCTTCTGTGCATGTTTATCTACCAGCAAAGGTTAATTTTGTATTAATGCATTTTACTATCATGTTTCAAATTATATAAATAATAGAAAACACAGAACTTTTCATCATTTTAGATACATTCAGTCCCCTTTACACTTAAGTACATAGTATGTGATGTACCTTAGTATATGTAAGGTTTCTTTCAAATTGAATAGACAATTATGAGATGATTCTGAAATTAACTATTTTGAGTCCTTTCAATGATTGAAAATGTTTTTTCCACAACTTTTTAGCCCACTGTAGCCGTGCGTTACAGTGCCCAACAGATTCAATAGAAGAGAATATATGTAGCTTGGGATTGAACTATGAAATTTATTCTGTCTGAAATCTGTTATTGTAATCAGCTTGATTGGTGCAGCCAAGCTCAGAAAATATCAAGGCCTCCATAGTCAACATTACAGCTGATATGTTTATTTCTTTGAATGCCAGCTCATTGACTAGGATAAGTCTAAGCAGTTTACAAATTCCAATGAGAAATAATAGATATTACCCTACAACTAATAAAAATAAAAAGAAACTGACATAATATATACTACATGTCTGGAAAGATGACCAACTCATTACAATAACTACCAGGGAGCAAATCCGTAGGTCTCCTGGAAAGCCAACTTTTCACAGCTGTATAAAAGGAGTCACATCAAACTCTGGGTGGATCCTGTTCAGAGGGTAAGCCCATTTTCAGAGAATATATGCCTTGGAGTGTCCACAGGTTAACAGTGTCTTATAGGTGAGACCTGGAACATGCCATTTCTTCCAGCTTGTGTTCATCCAGCAGAAAGAACAGGATGATCAGCAATGTTAGGAATTATAGTTCAATATAATTGCAGGATTATATCATCAGAAGGATAATCACATTAAGTTATTAACATACGCATACTGTTGTCATATTTTAATTTTTCAGTTGTCCAAGGTTATCGATTAACTAATGGAGGGTATGATTACCTTGCCTTGAAAACACTGACTTCCCGAGACGTGATCTGTTCTGTTGGGAACCAAATGGGTGTTGGAAAAGAATCAGGTATTTTAAGCACTAGTTTAATTGGCAAGGAGAAGAAGTTGGGAAAGTTACCATAACCTTTGTTTGTAAATTTCCCTCCCCCCCCAAAAAAAAAAAATGCTGACTGTTGAAACTGCTTAGTGATACTGTGCATATGCCTGAATGAAATTTTGTTTTAAAGATATTTACATTGTTGCAAATGAAAAAGAAGAGCAACTTGCATTAAAACTGCATAGGCTTGGGAGGACCTCCTTTCGGAACTTGAAAAACAAGCGTGATTACCACAAACACAGACACAAGATGTCATGGCTCTACCTCTCACGTCTTGCTGCAATGAAAGAATTTGCCTATATGAAGGTACTACTAATATATCCCTGATTGATGGCCCAGGTTAGTTGTAACTGAGAATAAGATACATCAAGGACTCTGTTGCCTTCCTGTAATTTTCTTTTCACTCATTAAAATGATTTGATTTAGAATGCCCGAGGTTTTTTTATATTTTGCTAATATGCTCGTATAAGAATCATCATAAGCTTATTGTTTTGAGTTCATTTAGCTCATCCATGATTGTGATTCACAACTAGGTTTACCAATAAGTTGTATTGCTTTTATTTTTGCTGTCACAGAATTGTGATGGACATCTTTAAAAAGGGATTAGACAAACTATTGTATGGATGTTGTGACCAGTAATGGCTGCTAATTACTATGTTTAAATGGATATACCACATTGAAAAATACTGTGTATATAACCCCATCCATGCATAAGTTGATCCTTGATACCATGAAAAATGTCCTTCCCACACATAAGCCAACCTGCATTTTTTCATGGCATGTTGGTTTAAAAAATTGTAGATAGGCTTCTCTTGGGCTGTATACAGGATACATGGCTATTTTGCCAAATATATTGTTTTATAAGCTCATTCACAGATGAGCCAAACTCAATTTCAGGGGTGTGTTTTGGCATCTAAAATTATTAGCTTATCCACCAGTATGATAGTTTATTTTAGTGTCATTTGTTGGAGGACAAGTCCAGACATTTCTTCCAGTTGATTGAGTGGCCACCTTAAGGAATGAGAGGGATCTTTGTCCTGATGTAACACTGCCACTCCTATATTTGTGCATAATTTGTACAAATGTGTTTGGGCTATTCACCAAAGTTAATGTTAATAGATTAGAACAATTATTTGCCCTTCAAAAGGAAATGTATTTACTCACGTTGCCTGTTTGTATGTCTTTGGTTGTTTTTTCCTCCTTGACCAGGCTTTGTATGACAGACAGTTTCCTGTTCCAAAACCTTATGACTACAATAGACATGCAGTAGTAATGGAACTTGTCAGTGGCTACCCACTGTAAGTATCAGTGCTTGCCTGGTACAGATCTATTAAGGCTCCTTCACTTCCAATGTGGTAAACTGATAAGCTGCCAGTCACTGCTTTTTTGAAGAAAAAAAAAATCACCACAGCAATAGTTCTTCTCTTCAAGACACATTTCAAAAGGAATAAGCCACAATATGTCACTTCAATTGCATGTGAACTGTCCTCATTTAATGTAAACAATTATACTACTAGGTCTCCCAACTAGATAGTATTGGCATAAATGGCTCTTTTCCCCACATAGTTGGCTTACAAGTAGAGATGGATAAGTTTGAGAAACATTGTATTTTTTTCTGATACATTTGTTAAATGTTTTATATATAATAATGTATGTATATACACACACACACACATACAAAATTGCATATTTACACTCATATATTGCTGGGTGACTGGTATAATCTGTAGGGTTTATTGCAACTGAGTGAACCGCTTTGAGTTGACATGTCAGGGAAACTGAACTGTGCATATTATTTTGTCTTATAAGTTTTTTTGTTTTCCTTTGTTGTTCTAGTGAGATTTTTTTTCTCTTCAGCCAATTGTATTCTAGTCTAATACTGTTTTTCTCTATAGTTAAATGGAGCTTTTATCTTTTTAATTTTTTATGTAGGTGTCAAGTGCGTCATCTTGAAGACCCTGCATCCCTATATAATGAGTTGATGGAATTAATTGTAAAACTTGCCAACCATGGCTTGATCCATGGTGATTTTAATGAATTCAATCTCATGTTAGATAATAAAGATCAGGTTACAATGATTGATTTCCCACAGATGGTATCAACCTCTCACCCAAATGCTGAATGGTGAGTAACTTCTTTATGTAAATAGTCAACTCAACAAAGTTTCTTTGATTTAAATTTCAACAAAATTTTGCATTATTGCAACTAAGTTTTGCTGAAGAATAATGGCTTGTTCACATAACACTAAATTCTAACCGATAGCTTGCAAGCCAGTAAATCAGAATCATGGTAAACTAAAACCAAAGTGTTTTCTGTATCAATCGCTATGTAAAATAATTTATTCTAGGGAAGTTTGAATAATTATTTTGTAATTTGACATTTTAAAGATTAATATGAATTTGTGCTAGAATAGTTTCCAGGAGTTTTTTCCTAATTTAATAATGCCATCTTGAATTTCTGTTTTCATTCTTGAGCTTGATTAGTGGTTTTTAATTGTTCTTATTGTAAAGTTTATACCATGAATATTTTAATTCTTTTATTCTAATTAAGCCATGAAGAGTCTTATAATTATGACCAGATATAAATAAAAATCTTCTAATAATATTTTAATTCAGGTATTTTGATAGAGATGTGAAATGCATCCGTGATTTCTTCATGAAGCGCTTCAGCTATGAAAGTGAACTGTATCCAACTTTTAAGGATGTTAGGTAAGCTATCTGGTATATTAGCACATGAATATTTATTTCATTCTTCTTATTTGTCTTCCATAGTACTAGGTATACAATATACATTGAGATTTCACCTGCAGATATATTTGATATATTAAAATTTAACTACTGGTATGAACCATGCCTCCCAAGAGAAGTAATATAACTTCTTAGCTTTTTTATTAGCCTTGTATTTTCCTTTAACCATTACATTAAATTGTATCTGCTAAGGACCCAAATCATGTATTGTACTTCATATGCAAATGTAACTTTTTATTAAACATGTAACACAAGATTCAAAGTAGCTATGTTGTTAATCTATTCCTTTCATTTATCTACAGTATGTTCTGGGGTTTCAAGATGTTTATTTTTAAACATTTTGGGCGTGTTATTAAAATCAATAATTATGGATCAAATTATTCTTAGAAAGCAATGTATCCAAACAAGCATTCTCTTTTGTATAAATAGACCTCGATAACTTTTTTCTTACTGTATTATGACGGGAACCCCTTGTTCCCATTTACTTCCAGTTCCTACTATCATTTTTACTGATATTCAGACATTTTATTGATCTAAATGGAAATTCCATCTGTTTTTCTTTATAATCACTGTCTAACAAAGATTCATCTTCCATCCCCATTTTTAAAAAAAAAAAAAAAGATTTGAGTCAATTTACAATAAATAACTAATCATTTTAGTAATTTTTGGAATTCCATCTCAGGATCACAATTATTTTTTCCTGCTCTCCTTTTGGAAGTATTAGCGCAATATAAATAAGCAGAGTTTTTTATTGGGAGGAGGGATATTATGATTTGAGTGTTACTTGAAAAATGAATTTTGTTTCACTTTATTTCAACATTACCAGGAAAGAGTGTTCTCTTGATGTTGAAATCTCAGCCAGTGGCTACACCAAAGAAATGCAGGAAGATGATGAATTACTTTATATGGATTGCCCTGAATCTGAGAATCTTAAAACAGAGACTTTTTCTGATGTGCAAGATCCAGAAGGAGAGGTTGTTTCATGTAACAGCGTAGATCAAATGACTGATGGGAATTTCATACATGAGGTTAAAAAAGCTTCAGGAGGTTTGTTGCAGATCCCTGAGGAAGATAGTGCAGATGAAGATGAAGACAGTTTAGATTTGCAGGAATTCAGCTGTGCCTTACAAGAGATGGAAGGGCAGGTGATGACTGAAGAGAAGTCTGACCCTGAAAGCTCAGTCATTGATTTTCGTGGTGATAAGAACAACATTGAAAAATCTACCCAGTTGGAAGACGAAGTGGATCATGGAGAAGATACCGCTGACAAAGAATATGAAGATGACTGCTCCAGTCTGGTTGATTTGTCTACATTAAACAGGGAATTTAGACCTTTCAGGTAGAGAGCTACACTAATCATTTAGAAGTTTTCTATGTGTTGTTTCTTGGTTTTGCCTTTCCAGAAGGTGAGCTTCTCTCTCAAGTATTAAGCACATAGTATAATCTTTGCAAAAAGTGTTTTTTAATGGTGAGTTTGTTTCAAACGTTGGTACATACTATGAGCTTCATTTTAACTTCTTTACATTTAATATCCCCATGATCATGTGATCCAAATCCAGGTGCTTGGCAACTGGTTTATATTTACGACCGTTGCTGTGTTCCAGTGTCACTTGATCACCTTTTGTGACCTTCCGTCAAACAAAATCAATGGGGAAGCCAGATTCGCTTAACCAACTTTTAACGTTACTAACTTTATCAACTGCAGTAATTCACTTAACTGAGGCAAGAAATGTCGTAAAATGGGACAAAACTCACTTAATAAATGTCTCACTTAACAACATAAATTTGAGGACTGCCTGCATTCAATAAACCAGATTACTTTAAGGAACCCAAAGAATAACCTCCACCCCTTCAGCAAGTTTTGTGAGTGAATTCCTTAGTGTATTATGGCCATTAACGAAATTGGGATTGTGGAAACAGCCTTTGTGAATGGCATTGTTCAAATTTGTTTGCATTGGAAAAGCTGCTTAGCAAAATGTGGATTAAAAGTGAGTGATTTAAAAAATATTTCTTATTTTAGGGATGAAGAGAGCCTATTTCATGTCAATCAGCGCAGGATAAGAACCACTAGTATGACTTCAATACAGAGCACTGCAAGCCAGTCAACAATTTCTCCTGTAAGTTTTTACATAATGGGTCTCAGGATCCCCCCCCCCCAAAAAAAATCATCTACTGCCAAGCCTGACCGCAGGTATAATTGGTATAATTTCACATGCATTAGATCTTTACTAGGGAATAGAAATTTAATATTATATTGGTAAATATTTTTTCCAATTATCGGAAATATATATATTTGTTTTAAACTTCAAGTAATGGATAAAATCAATTTAAGGGGATCCAGAATATTCAGTTTCTTTATTCTTAAGTCTCGATCATTTAAACACATTGTTTTAAAATGATTTTTATCGAAGGACAGTTAAGATCTAAACAGTTACGTTTCATTTTAAATTGTAAAAAAAATGTCTTAAAGGTGCTTGTTTTGAATGGAATAGAAATGACTTCCAATTAAATCCTAACCCAGATACCTCTTTTGAATCTTAAAGTGTTGATGGGATTATTGAGCTTTTCTAGTTATTTTTACCCTCAAGTTAGAATTAAGATGAATTTATTTAAAATATATATTTTCTGTTACTCTAGTACAATTTTGTAAATACAGTGATCTACTGACTGCACACAACAAAATTAAATATATTTCCACAAATCTGAAAACTATTTTTATAAATATTTGTTTCAGCTTTCTGCATAGCTTCATTAATTTATACTTTGCTTGTGCTGTAGTGCCTTCAAGTGGCTACATATTATATGGAGTAACTTGAGATGGAGAATACAAAAGAAGCAAAAGCCTGCATGGATTTTGAGGATTAATGCTTTATTTAATTTTTAAACAACATTATACAGCATCCTTGTTTGTTAATTCCATGCACCTTCACTGTTTTGAGGTTTGGGTAGTGCATAGAAATAGGAAAAGACCACTACTAGCTCCCTTCCATGCCTAAACAAATTTCCCAGCACAGCTTTCCAAGCTAGCACAGATGGGGAAGTATGAATTCCTCCTTTGTTTTGGTGGGTAACCAAATGATTGTTGTATACCCCAGATAACAGATAATCAGAGTTGGAAGGGACCTTGTAGGTCATCTAGTCCAACCCCCCGCCCAAGCGGGAGACCCTACACCATTTCTGACAAATGGCAGTCCAATCTCTTCTTGAAAGTCTCAAGTGATGGCGCTCCCACAACTTCCAAGGGCAAGCTGTTCCATTGGTTGATTGTTCTCACTGTCAGAAAGTTTCTCCTTATTTCCAAATTAAATCTCTCCTCGTTCAGTTTCCATCCATCATTCCTGGTCTGGCCTACAGGCGCTTTAGAAAATAGCTTGACCCCTTCCTCCCTGTGGCAGCCTCTCAAATATTGGAATACAGCTATCATGTCTCCCATGGTCCTTCTCTTTTATTAGATTAGTCAAGCCCAGTTCCTGTAACTGTTCTTCATATGTTTTAGTCTCCACTCCTCTAATCATCCTGGTTGCTCTTCTCTGTACTTTTTCTAGAGTCTCTACATCTTTTTTATAATGTGGTGAACAAACTGAATGCAGTACTCAGCATTCTTAACACTTTACCACTTAGTTGCTAATGCCAGGCTCTCCTTTTTCATATTTTCAAACTAAAATTTATGTATTGTAGCTCATTAAATTATTTTTGCAATGTTGAATGAAGGAGAAATTGCCATCCTATTTAGTAAATTGGGTCTCAGAAAATAGTTTCTAATCTATTTGTGTACTTTCTGGGCATTTATTTCTGGGCATAGCCACAAGAGGGACTAGTATTCTTCCAAACAATCTCAAAACACATCTGCAACATCTTGCTTCTTTGCATGACTTGCTTATTCTCAAGTACATTGGTATTTTTTAACTTATTACAGGTTTTTGTAGACATCAAGAGAAATTAATCTTGAGCATTCCCCAGAAATTTTAATTTGATTAAATGGCATAATGTGTAAGTTGAATTGTAATATTTTGATATTATTTCATTGCAAACAAGATTAATGTTATGTTGAAACTATTATTTCAGGAACTGGTAAAACAGAAGGTAAAACGCCAGCTAAATAAACAACAAAAAGCTGCTTTCAGACGACGACTGCAGAAAGGAGAAGCTAACATTTACACCAAACAACGGCGGGAAAACATGTACAATATCAAATCAAGTTTAGATTCAACCAGCTTCTGGGAATGACATCCTATGAAGACATTTATCTTTTTTTTCTCCCATCTTACAAATCAAACAAATCTTTTATTTTGAATAACTACTTACAGAGAGGAATCTAAATCGAAAGTTCTTTTTTCCAAATCCCAAAGGTTACCACTATAAACCCCATCCAAACTGTCAGGTAATGAAAATGATACTGCAAAGATCTTGCAAGAACATTTCAAAAAAAAATAATGAGGTACTGCTGATTTTTTTTCCATATATTTATTCAACATTTTACTAAATGGCCTATTGCCAAGGGTCCTGAGCCTGACAAATAGGCTTATTTTGCCAAAATGTTGCATCTTTAGAATATAAAAAAATCAGTCGGTGTGCTTGATCTGATCTACCATTATTTAAGAAAAACATCATAGAAATTTGGCTGCATACCAAAGACTTCGATTTTTTTTTAAAAAAAATCTATGTTTGAAAAAAAACTACAAGAGAACAGAGTAATAAAAAAATAAAAAATTTGACTTAAGAGATAAAAAAGCTCAGTGGAATAAAAATTTTGGTCACTCATTTAACAAGTTACATTTGTAACTTGTATTAAGCAAGATACTTTTATTAATCAGTAATTGTTATTTTTGTGTTATGAACATTTCTTGCCTAGACCTTTAATCTAAGAATATTTCTGTTATTTAAAAAAAATGCATTAAAATTTTGAAAAATAATCAGCTTTTAAGTGGTATTACTTCCTATACTTAACCAGAAGCCTAGCATAGTTTTATTATGTGACACAACAATTTCTGATTTGAAACCAGACAGTCTGCTAGATTGTAGTTTAGTGAGATCCCAGGAAGTAAATCAAACCATGATTAACTTCACCAACGGTAGTGTGTAAAATCTATTTTCCAATACCGTTTTTAGGCATTTGCATGTTCTCTGTTTCTTTCTGTTATTCTTATTTAATACTACCCCTTCACTTTCCATCTTCGGATCCATGCTGGTGAGGATTTAATAAGAAAAAAACCCACTTTTTAATTAGTAGTAGTTCAGGCTCTCTGTACATATTGTGGGGGTGTTTGGCCAGATTCTGGAAGATTTGCATTAAAGCATAGATCATTTGGCTGTTTTGCTATTTTTTAAACTGGAAATATGCAACAACAACCGATCAAGTAAATGGCAGAACGGCCAGAGAAGGTGCTATCAAGAGAACAATGAGACCAGACATGATTTATCACCAAGAACAAAATAGAAATTTAAAATATAAATTATGATTTGATTGCTGATTGTACCCTGTGACTATCATTAAGTGTTGTACATTATGATTCTTGATTCTTAATGAATGTATCTTTTATGTATACTGAGAGAATTTACACCAAGACAAATTCCTTGTGTGTCCAATCCCACTTGTCCAATGAAATATTCTATTCTAAATATTCACAACAAACTCAGAAAGTGGACCAATCAAAAGGGAATAGCACCAAATTCAATCACTGATCAATGGATACTTCCCAAGAAGTACTCAATCGCTCACCAACCCCCCCCCCAAAAAAAAAAATTTAGATCCCCCGCAAATTATAAATATGGCAAGATCTCACTTATGGATCACTGCACTCTGAAACACATAGCAAAATGTCTGCAACACTTGTGGTACACACTTCTGTGCAGGTTTTCCTAAGCTCAGAGTATTCCAAAGGAAGCATGTAAAAACAACTGAATTTGAGACTTCAAAATTATGCCTAATTTTAGCTGACACAGTACAGTTTTTACAGTGACCAAGACCCTATATATAGAAGTGCCACTATGTAATGTTTGAGTTACAGTGAATCATCCTGTTGGAATATAATTTACCGAAGCATTTTTTCTTTCTTCATCCCAAAAGTTCAAGTGAAAGATTTTGCTGTTCAATACAATTTTTGTATTCACACAAACTAGTAAACCAGGTTTAACCTTAGTTTGGTAAACAGGCCATTATGATTTGGCTTGCCTAGAGCAGTATTATATGAAGCAAAAATCGAATCCATATCATTAAATCTTGGTATGATGCATAAATCTAATCTAAATAATTGATAGAATGCAAAATGTGGTAAATCAATAGAATTTTTTCCTTCCTTACAAAATAAACTTTGAATTGTTCAATTTTGCAACTCAATTTTTTTTAAAAAATCAAGCATCAAATTCAATTCATACATGTTGCTATTAATCCAATTTGGTAAATTGATTCCATTCAGTTATTTGATTTGATAAACTGCAATATATATTTTTCTAGGCTCTCAGATTATGGCTTGTTCCTAAACTTTTTCATGCAGTGCAGAAAGTCATTGAAAGAACAAAGCGGTACATTAAAAAATTAAATATAAATATAAGAATTTGGCTCTAATCCCATGCATATACTTCAAGGTTATGCACCATTAAACAAATAAATTTACTTCTGAGAAAAAGAAGCACTACTTAGGAGAAAGGTATGGCCAAAAATAACCAATGTTCCCTAATTCCACTTTTATTTATATTAAAACCTGTCTCTTTATGGATAGAGACAAGAGTTTAGCCTCAGCTTTTTCTTTAAGAAGATTTTTGAAATATCTAAAATCTTTAAAAGGTTAACATGTCATTTGTACAAAGCATGAACTCAACCATACATCGTTCCTGTTTCATATACATACATTCAATCAAATTTATTTACCAGGAACTTCAGCTAACATGTAGGCTAGATGAATAATGTTCCTAACAATCTGAACACAGCTGTTACGCCATAGGTGCAAAACATGAAATTCTTCAGTATTTTTCTTGCTGTATTCAGGATGGTTATCCAACTAATCATTGCAGTTTCAAAAGTTGCAATTGTTTCCCAAACTGCTTAATGTTAAATGTGGTTTAGATTTTATCAGGCTAGTAGAGATAAGGGACATGGTGATTCAGTAGGCAGTTCAGCGGTTCGAATCCCTAGTGCTGCCTAACGGAGTGAGCTCCCATTACTTGTCCCAGCTTCTGCCAACCTAGCAGTTCAAAAGCGTGTAAAAATGAAAGTATAAAAATAGGAACCACTTTGGTGGGAAGGTAAGTGTGTTCCATGCGCCTTCAGCATTTAGTCATGCTGGCCACATGACCACAAAGATATCTTCAGATAGCACTAGCTCTTTGGCTCTGTAACGGAGATGAGCACCACCCCCTAGAGCTGGTAATGACTAGGTATGCGTGAGGGGAACCTTTTACCTTTTGAGATTTGTATTACTCTGTGTCTCCAACAATATGGCCTCCCCCAATAGGAAGTCCCAGCATGTTTTAAAGGCATGAAATGAAATTAAGCCCCTCCCCCCCAAATTAAGGCCTATATAAAAACATGCAAAATGGGGGGAATGGTGGGGGGGCCTTGCCATTAGGAAGTACTTTTGTTGCACACTCGGATATGATGCTGCCTGTGTTGACCCCGATACGAAGTGACCCAACATTGAGGTCAACATCCAAGCCCTCACCGCCCGCCTGAAGATGCAAGGGAGGGGATTGATTCCCCCCCAAAAAGACAGCCTAGCCATTTTTCCGGGGCTCAAAAAATAAGACCCGGCCTTATTATATGAGAAACACGGTATGAAATATTCTGAAATTAAGGAATCAAATAGCATTTGATAAAAACAATAGAAGTTGGGAAAATCAGATTATATGGTTATCTTGGAAATTATTTCTCTTCCAGCCTGCATTAATAAAATAACTTCTCTGGCAATAGTATTATTTCCAGCTAAATTCTGCTGCTTATGACTTGCATTATACAGATATGATTAGGGATGATTTCCTGAAAAATTATTCCATAGGAGCCTGCCCAATTTTAATATCCTTGGGGAAAGTACTCCTTTGAAAGCCACAACCACCAGAAGCAAATTTCTGGGGAATTGAATAGCTTGAAGCCTCTGGAACTATTGAGCTCCTTTCTCTCAGATATTCTTTGGTCAGAGACAAGAATATTTCTATCCAGATAACTTTGGTCTATAAGCAGAGGTGGTATTCAGCAAGTTCTGAGCAATTCTGGAGAACCAGTAGCGGAAATGTTGAGTAGTTCTGAGAACCTGCAAATAGCACCTCTGACTGGAGATTTTACAGTATCCTTCCCCTGCCAGGCCCACCAAGCCATGCCCACAGAACCCGTAGTAAAAAAAATTGAATTCCACCATTGCCTATAAGCCAACTTGTTGCCAAAGGAATCTGCAGTGTGAAAGTGCCATTTATTTCTTCTTATTTAAGTATGTTAAATTTTACTTTCAATCAATTTATATTTTTAATTTTGCTTTTAATTTCAGGCAGTCATCAATTTATAACAGTTCATTTGGTGACTGTTCAAAATTACAATGGCACTGAATAAAGTGACTTACCAGTTTTTCTTTCCAGTTTTTCAATTTCACACTTTTTCACAGTTATAACCTTTGCAAGAATCACCATAGCCATGTGATCAAAATTTAGATCCTTGGGACCTGGTTCATATTTATAATGGTTGCTGTGCCCCAGGATCATGTGATCACAGTTTGTGATCTTCTGACAAGCAAAGTCAATGGGGAAACCAGATTCACTTAACAATCGAGTTACAAATTTAACAACTTCAGTGATTCACTTAACCAATTGTGCAAGAAAGGTTGTAAAATGGGGCAAGACTCACCTAGTAAATGTCTCAACAGAAATGTTGGGCTCAATTAGTAATAAGTTAAGGACTACCTATAATTAGTAGTAAGTTAAGGACTACCTATAATTTGTGAATGTGGCCCTTTTTGCATTTTATAAGTCTACTTTTATTTGTTTATTATTCTTCTGGCTGCCTCTAGTGCAGGGGTGTCAAACTGGATTTCTTCGAGCGTCGGAACAGCATTGTAGTTCTCCGTGGGTCGGCCAGGGCCAGGAGATGGGACAGATGCCTCCTGCAGCATCTTGCCAGCCAAAATTGGACGTGGAGAGGTCACATGTGTCCCCACACACACCCATTTTGGCCGACAGAGTGCTGCAAGAGGCTATCTAGGCTGAAAATGGGACATGGGCAGCACATGGCCCCTCCATACCACATTTTGGCTGCCAGAGGCACGGTGGGGCTGTCATTTGCTATTTCAAGGCCAGCCCCCTGAGTCAGGTTTAAGCACCCTGCAGGCCTGCGGACTTTGAGCTTGACACCAGGCTCTAGTGCTATTCTCTGTAAAAACAGTGAAATGTAACTGAAAGAAAATGTTGCTCTACCAACAGCTACACTTTTCACATTCTTCACGATACTAAAGTGATTTCACGATGAAATTCGGAGGCAAACCCAATCATGAAGAAAACTTTGGAGTGGAGTCACAGGAAATAAAGGAAGGTATTTAAATCAGAGCAGAGCATGTTTTCATTTAAAACGGCAGTATTGCCAATAACCTAAGCAAATCTGTTTGCATTTTACCACTGGTTGAATATGTGAAATTCTATAAACCTTGCCAACGTCTTTAATTTTTCCCCTTTGTGATTAACATTATGAGTTTGGATTCTTACTTAAGTGAACAGAAATCCAAGCTCTGGCTCTGTCGATGTCAGGATGAGAAGAGGAATGCCTTTCTCATGATTAGCTTCTCCAGCCAGCCAGTAGGTGGGTGTGTTTCACAGAAGAAAGCAGTAGTCAATCTCCTACTCTCCTTAATTAGCTCAGCCAACAATAAAGATAAGTCAGCCAGGGAGGGAGACCCCCTGAAGAGTCTTTCAAATCTGGCCAATGTCTGATTGGCAGATGTTGAAGGGGATTCGTTGGTAATCCAGTTCATCAATGAGCTGCATAAATTCAAGACAGGACTGGAAGAATTCCGGCATGTGGACACTTGGTGGGAGCAGTCTGGTAAAAGGCAGCTCAAGATGGACAGAACTTTGGAATCACTACAGCACATCATTTCTCAAGTCTTGCCTCACAGAGACCCTATACTAGCATTTAAAGACTGTAAGTACCAAAGTTTCTGCACTATCAGGAGGATACTTGCTGAAATCTGTAGGACAGAGACATTGCAAAGACACTGCCCGTAATATTTTATGTACAGATTCAATATTGAGAAAGATTAAGAGTTTGTGTATGGTATTTTGCTTTCTATCAATAGCATATCTGACTTAACATAAATTAACTGTTTTTACTGTCTTAGAATTCAGCAAAAAATCAACAAATGTATGGTTTATTATATTGGGAGTTATCTTTGTCTCTAGGTAGTTTGAATGTGTCTCATAAAAGGCTTATTGCAAAATATTAAGACTTCAATTTACATTGTGATATTTATATGAGATCATATATAGTTTTGTGCATATGTGTTCTTTTAATACATTTAATACAATACAGAATCTCAATAAAGTATTATTTTAATGTGTGTACTCATGCAGACACACAAGTACCGCGTAGAGCATTTAGCTTCACTGTAGGAAATTCTGAATTGGGTGTTACGATTTGTGCTGTGTTTATTTTTCCCATTAACATTTGTACTGTAATAAATTTAGCTTTAAAAATGCTAGATATCAATATATAATAGCTTTCTTTCTGAGTTTGCTAGTTTTGAATCATGCTTCTCAATATTCAAAGATGAACTCACTTTTTTTAAAAGACTAAGTATTTTACATTCCAAAAGAGGATCGGGAACCTGGAATCCTAACTTCAGAAAAGTAAAATTCTTGAATGCTACAGAAAATCAATTTTGAGCAGTTTGCAAAATTTCTTAGATTTATTTAAGAATGTTTGCTCACCTTCTTTGATATCACTTTTTGTTTACTGTGAGTGTGAGGTGGAAAGACAATGAGAAAGAAAGAAACAGAGGAGCACTCAGTTAGTTTTATCCGAAGTTTCATATGTATTTTTTCAGAATAACATTTTTAAAAGTAGCTCATCATGAGGTATGTTACAAAACATTAAGAATATGCTTAAGTCTTATGTTAAGTGACATTGCACAAAATGATTCTTTCTAAATTGAATGGGATTAATGCTTGAAATATGCAGCTGGCAAAGAACAGTTATGCATTTGTTACTGCGTACATAGTTTGTCAGAAATCAACACTTATATAAACAAACATGAACAGAACTTCCTTTAGCCCACCCAGAATTAAAACTCCCTCCTGTTGCAACCATCCTAAGTCCAAATGAGTTTTTTACTGTGAAACCTTGTAGGAACAGATGCATCTTATAAGCAAGAAGCATTTGGTGTAGAAAAGATGGGAAGTTTTTTTTTTCTCCTTCTTTGTGGTGACATAGGCAAGGTTTTGATTGAAAGTATATTTACTGGCCTCTCAGATGGTTACTGTGACCACCCATAGATTATAGGGTGAGAAAATGGCTATAATAAAGCAGAAAAAGCACATGTAATACAAGATTGGTTTAAAATACAATTTTAATGGAATCTTACCACAAAAGTGGAGCCAACCATCAAAAAGAGTACTTTAGTAATCTTCGCACTCTTTAATTATTTCACTGCTTCCTATTTGCTGGTTATAACTGACTCCTTACTTCTAAAGTAGAAATTACCCTTTAGTAAAGTAAAGAGTTTGAGAAATTTGGTAATCATATTTCAATATAGGTGGTAAATTTCCTAATATTGAAAATGTGGAATCCAGTTACAAGTTCTACAGAGTACTTTAGAAGTAATCAGAGCACTCTATAGGGTATTGAGAAGTAATGGGTCTTCGTCAAGCTATTCCTTAGTTTTCCCTTAGTCCCTCCAATTTTCAGTCATGTTATGTTATGAATTAAAGCATGGCTTGGTCATGTGACTGGGTGGACATGGCTTGGTAGTCATGTGACGGTGGAAGTGGCCAACTCAATATCACTCACATCGAGGCACGCATCTCCTCGGCTGGCCTCTCATGACTGTGGGGATGCTGCAACAATAGTAAATGTGAAAATGGTCCTAAGTCACTTTTTTCAGTGCCAGTATAACTTCAAATGGTCACTCCACACAAGCAAAGTACCAGCAAAGGAGGGGAAAAAAACTCCAGAGATGTTCCTGAGACAGGAAGTCTAGTCCTGCCAAGAATGTAATAAGGGTTAACAGAGAGGCAATTTCTGTAAGCAACACCAGAATGTTTCCTTCCTGCTTTCCTTACAGAATTAGGCCAGTAATTTCTTCTAACAACCGGTTCTCCAAACTGCTTAGAATGTTAACAACCGGTTCTAGCGAATAGGTGCGAACCTGTAGAATCCCACCCCTGAGCTAAGGTTGAAAAAGCAGGAACTAAAGGTCAGTTAACAGCCCAGGTGGGCAGATGGGCCAAACAGCAGCAGACACAGAACCGGTTCTGTGGCTGCTGCTCTTCAGAGCTACCAGTTCAATAGAGCCAAGTAGAACCGGTAGCATCCCACCCCTGAGCCTACGTTTTAAGGGAGTGCTGTTCATTTGTCTAAAAATACCAGAGCCAAGTTACCAGTCAGTAGACCGCCATTCATATTCTAATATGGCCCTGGAATAGATTGATCAATTACTGGGAATCCTCAACTTATCTGTTACTTAGCAACTGTTCAGACAGATTCCTCTAAAAGGTATTTACAACTTGGTTCCGAATATTCAATGGTTGCCCCCGATGGGCATATGATTGCATTACAGGTGTTCAGCAAAACAGCTGTTTATAGCATCCTTTGGACAAATGACCACGATTTGCAACATTTTTTTTATAAAAACTGACATTCACTTACAGTTTTCCACAAAAATGCCCCATAGTGAACAATCACTTTGTTTTATGACAGTGGATTCATTTAACAACCATGATGATTCACTTAATGACCACTGCAAAAATGTAGTAAATTCAGGTTGGTCCTGTGATGATCCACTTCATGACCATCACTATTTATAATGGGCAGGTTCCATCTGCAGGACCATCTGCAATCAATCAACAGCTGTTTCAAATTGAAAATAAATGGGAAACCATGTGCTTTTTCTCTTATTTTCTTTACAATGATCTTTAAAGAATCTGTGTGGATGGTTGGGTTGATCGAAGAGATATATGTAGGCAGAGATATATGGTTGTCAGAGTCCTAAATGTTGCTCACCCATATGGTAGAGGAAAAACATTGTCTCTTTTTGTTTCCCATACCAGAACAATTTTGAATTCTTTAGAGCAGCGGTCGCCAACAGATGGGCCGTAGCCCACTGGTGGGCCACAGAGAAATCTCACCCCCAGAGCACCCCCCAAAGCAATTAATCCAGGCTGTGCAGAAACACAAGGCAGAAACACATGGCCTGCGGAAACCCTCCCCGCCCACTCACTCCTTACCCAGTAAACTTGCCTGCTAAACTTCTATTTTTCCTTTTTCCAACCATCAACTGTTCTGCTCTGCAGGGAGATTTAGTAGACATTTAGGAAATGGTTGCTTTCTAGCTAGTCTTTAGATCTTCGGTTCAGCACAGCTGAACCTCCCTTAGGACTGAAGGTTTGCTTGCAAGCAAATTCAGTGCAGATTCACAACAAGCAAATTTGAGAGACTGAGCTAGCCGGTGGCAGATAGATAGATCACTGAATGATTCTGTGAGCAACTCAATCTGCCTGCTTTGCCTGATTTTGAGTAAAAGTTGCTCTTTTTTAAAATAAAAAATTCAATATTTACATGCATTGTGTGTTGTGAGTTAATTTTGTGAGTTTGCTTGCTAGCAAATTTTATGAGTTTGCTTGCAAGCAAATTTTATGTGACCGACCAAGCTAGCCAATGGCAGATAGATAGATTTCTGAATGAATCTGTGATTCTGTGAACAACTCAATCTGCCTGTCTGCTTTGCCTGATTTTGGGTAAAAGTTGCTCTTTTTTTATAAAAAAATCAATATTTATATAAATATTTATAATATTTACATACAAGCCATGCCCAGCCAGTCACATGACCATCAAGCCACACCCACAAATTAGACCACACCCACTCAGTCAATGGTCCCTGAGATCTAAAATTATGAGTTTGGTGGTCCCTGAGATCCAAAAGGTTGGCAACCCGTGCTTTAGATAATACCTTTATTGTCATTTCATTCCACGAATACAATGAAATTTGAAAGCTACTCCAGCACAGTGCCCCAAACACCACATCACAATCACACCACAGTGCATTTAACAACAACAACAACAACAATAATAATAATAATAAATCTAGTCTAAAACCTATCTAAAACATTTAGTAAGTTAAATAGTTTAAAAATGCCACTATATACATAGAACTAAATCACAAATGCACTGTTTGATTGAAGACAATTATTGCCTTGGAAAAGAAACTGTTTCTCAGTCTATTAGTCCTCATTTTTAAACATCTATAATGTCTCCCTGATGGTAACAGTTCGAAATATGAATCACCAGGATGAGAACGGTCTGTGGAGATTTTTAGTGCTCTAGAGAGGAGTCTAGAGAGAATTCAACCCAACAGGGAAATGTCTATGGAGAATCTCACTCATCTAGGTCCTGGTTTTCCCAAAGGTGCTTTTTCAAAGGCAACTGGACTTCTTTTTGTTTTTTCTTGAAG
This sequence comes from Hydrophis major, assembly GCA_033807585.1. NCBI lineage: Eukaryota > Metazoa > Chordata > Lepidosauria > Squamata > Elapidae > Hydrophis > Hydrophis major. The sequence continues at coordinate 325,224,426 of CM066329.1, forward strand.
ATGTTTCATTTTTTTCATTCACTTCTGACTGAATGGTGGAGGATGGAAGGATTTGTATTCCTTGCAGTCATCTGGTTGTTAGCACTCTTTCTGAGAGTCATTGAGGCCACTTGGGAGTTTATCTATACTCTCAGTATCACCTCAATAGTGCAAATAGGCGTGGAACCTTCTTGGAACTGCTGAAAAGACTGTAAAGGATTATAAAAGGGAAATAGGTAGTGTTGTATCCCTCCCCCTCTATTGAAAGAGGCCCGTTTAATCTTAATGTAGATAGCATCTTTGAACCCTGTTTCAAACTAGCAGTCCTCTCTGTCCATATTTTGTACTTCTCTAGGTTCAATCTGATCATGTCTAGAAATCAGAGAGGGTTTTCTTGAGGGTATCACCACTGAAAGAATCAACTACTACTTAGGACTGAAGCTTTCTTGATGATAGTGCCCCCACCTTTGAGGCACCCTACCACTTCAAATCATCTCATCTTTATCAAGCTTTCAAAGAGTTGTAAATCATATACTCCAGGTAGACATTTTGGAATAAATGAAGACCCTAAGAGTATTGTTGTTTCTTTTTGTCATTGATACTATTTAATTGGCTCTTATTATTATGAAGAATGTACTTTATTAGACATGTGCTTAGCATGACTGAGCGACATCTAGAAAAGAACACATTCCATTGGATGCTACCAGGTGGTCAAAGTAAAAGAGAAGGGCCAAACAAAATCTGATGCCAAACATTTCAGGAAGATTTGAAAAACATCATCTTAAATGGAAGGATATGGAGACTATGATATATAGGTATAGACTATGGATTGAAACTTTTAGAATATGTCTGTAGCACAGGACATGAAAGAAAAATTATTATTTTAATCCCATTAATTTCAGTTTGCTATAAACCAATGAAAACCTTTTGGTGATGATTGGCTCATGCATCAAAGTAAATAAATTGTTTTGCTTTTGTTATTACTCCTTTATCTATAAAGCTATTGCAGCATGCATTTTTCTCTTCATATACATTTAATATGCATGTGCAGAACTGAAAACACCTTTTACAGCTCCAGTGGAAGGTATCTGTTAAATTATAGCCCCTAATGGGAGGCAGCTGACAGAAGGTGAACATTAAAGTTATGTATGTTTAAATTACCTAATTTTACTGATTACATGCTGCAGATTGATTGAGGAAATGGGCGGTAATTTTAGTAGCCTGGCATTAAAGAATTTTCTTTTAAAAAAAAAGAAGGTGAGGGGACCTTGAATATATACTAAACTCCAAAGCACTGTTATTTTTCCTACTCAATTGTCAAACAGTTATTTAATATTAATCTGACAAGTTAAATAAAACAACCTTTCTCTTGAAAAGTCTTTTTACAATTGACTTAGCATGAAATATATACTGCTTGTCTTCTTCATAAATGGTTTACTTGCAACCATGAAAGAGTCTTAGGATTCTGTCTCAGTACCAACACAGCTAGGAAAGTTGCAACAGGCTTCTGCTCTAACATTCCTCCATCAGTTCTACAAAATTATTCCTCAGCTTTGGGTGGTTTCCTTCACTTCTGTGTGGTCTCTTTATTGCAATTTAAACCTGAGACTATTATCTTCTTCAACCCTTTGATGCTTTATGTATCCAGTGCAAGTCTCCATTATTTTTACTGATTTCCAAGGGGCCCATTTCCACTTGATTGGTAAGGGCACTGACCTAGGAATAAACCTCCACTGAAAACCTTTTTTTTTTGTTGCAAGCAATCCTAAACAGAACTATTCCAAAGCAACTCTTTGACAAAGGAAAATGTTGTTGGGGTTGTATTATTTTATAACCAGAACATAAAGGAAAGGAAGGGATAGGTTACATGCTTTATAAAAGAAATATTTTCATTAAAAAATAAATCTTTCCCAAAATGTAATGGGGAAAAATCAATCATGTCCTCTGCTTTGTAATGACTTGTGAAAAATGGTCAAGAATAAACATGCTTGTCCTTCAGAATATCAAAGCCTTGTAATGACACTGCTTGAAAACAGATAGGTAGGTAGATAAGTAGATAGGTGGATAAGAGAGAGAGAGAGAGAGAGAGAGAGAAAGAAAGAAAGAAAGAAAGAAAGAAAGAAAGAAAGAAAGAAAGAAAGAAAGAAAGAAAGAAGGAAGGAAGGAAGGAAGGAAGGAAGGAAGGAAGGAAGGAAGGAAGGAAGGAAGGAAGGAAGGAAGGAAGGAAAAAGTGAAAAGTGAAAAGTGAAAAGAAAAGAACTCATTTTCTATTCTTGGTCTGCAGAATAATGTTGTTTTCCTAATTCACACATCTTGTTCCTGTTCCATATTGCAACCTCAATCCTAATTTCTATATGGTAGAATTGTGCACAGAAAGAATGTCACAGAAATAAATAAATGTCATAACTGCTGGTGGAGGGCCCACAGAAACAAAGCATCCGTGACTACTGCAGTGGTTTCTCTACCGGAAAAGCAGACATTCTGTAATGGTTCTTCAGCTTTAATATTGACCAGTTGATCGTTTGTTGTTCTATAAATTGAAGCAAGTTCATCACTCATGTGTAAGTTGTCATAAACAAATAGTACAAAACCATAATTAAGTCTGTATGTCTTTTGCTTTCTAAAATAAGTGATGCACCAATTATGGCTTCGTGCTAATGGGTAAACTAAGGGCACTATCATGTGTGTATGTGTATGTGTATGTGTTATTCATGTCCTAGCTTTTTGAATGCAGTCAAAATGAATACAGTACAATTTGAGATATGCATGTAGTGCTCAATTTATGACCACAAGTGAGTTCAAAATTTCTGTTGTTAAGTGAAACATGTTAAGTGAGTTTTATCCCATTTCATGACCTTTCTTGACACCATTGTTAATTGAATCACTGCAGTTGATAAGTTAACTACCTGGTTGTAAAGTGGATCTGGCTTCCCACTGACTTTGCTTCTGAGAAGCTCACAAAAGATGATCTCATGGCCTTCAGACATAGCATTCATAAATATGAACCAGTTGCCAAGCATCTGAATTTTGATCATTGGGATGATCATGGGGATGCTGCAAAGATCATAACTGTGAAAAATGGTCATAAGTCATGGGGGTTCTCAGTCATCCAAGTCATGGTTGTCACAAAGGTGCTTTTTCAAGAAGCAACTGGACTTTCTTGTTTTTCTTTGAAGATGTTTCTCTCCTCATTTAAGATGAGAAGTGAAACATCGTCAAAGAAAAAAAAGAAAGTCCAGTTGCCTCTTGAAAAAGCACCTTTTGTTATAAGTCATACTTGTCAGTGCCGTTGTAATTTGGAACAGTCACAAAACAAACTGTTGAAAATCTACTTGATTGTTTGGCAATTTTGGGCCAATTCATCTGATTACAGCTTGTGCATCGGAATGGGTTGAGTATGAATGTCTTTCAATTCCATTTCTTTCATCTTTTAAAAGAAAAAGAAGTGCTATTAAAAAATACCAGCACAAAACGTTTAAGAATAGTCAGACTAGACAATGCTAGGCTTTAAGGACAAATAGATTAAGTAATTATCCCTTAATGGTGATCAGAATTCAATTTTGCTAATTTTCTATATCAGATCTTAATTCTACATCTACTACTATGCAATCACCTGTTTTCTATTTTAGTTTTTGTTTACTTGGATCTCCTTATTCTTCTGAAAGGTAGATCAACTTCTTTTTTATTCATATTTTGCAACAGCTTTTCCCTAATCAAGTATCTTTCTAATTTGTTGGGAAGTTCTGGAAGTTTGAATTGCTCCATGTTGGAGAAGGCTTTTTGATAGAGTTGAAGGTTTTCCATTAGATTATCTGTAACAGGATTGCAAAACAAAACTACTTCAGGATTAGCATTATGGTATTCATATATAAAGCTTTTCAATACAGCCAGACTATACACATTTTTGAAGTAGCTATCAGTATTTAATGGATGACATGAGACAAAAAGAGAATAAGAATGATATAAAATGCATGGAGTTTCAATAACAATTGAGAGCCTATTCTATAGCAATAGTTTCATATAGTATTCTTCATCAGAAATTGCATTCTATTGCCATTCAACTATGTACTAAAGACGGCTATAGCACACTCTTACCCTTGCTTCCATTAAATTTTAAATGGATCTAAAACAAGTGAGATCAGCTCAAAGCTAGCATGAAAACACATTACTTTGTTGTAACAGGGAGATCAATAAGCTAAAAGGAGACATGTGCGGGGCTGAAACTTTGAATTCATATTTGAGCTTTGCTTTGATGTGCATTGGCTGGCCACAATATGCTATAGATCTTTTGTGCTATTTTTCTATGCACGTTACCATTTCAATTTAATTTACTTTTTTATCTCCAAACCAAATTTCCTGACAGTGTGAGTCACTTGACAATAGAAATATTAAGAAGGATATCATTTAATTATTATTATTTTTGTATCACGTTACAATTGAAACAAGCTTTTACTACATCAGTCTATTACCCAAACAAGAAGCAGGTGAAAACCATCCTTTCAACCCAGAATATACTGCCTTCTCTGAGTTACATTCCATTCATTCATTGGCATCCTTCAGTCTCAAGAGACTATGGTATCGTGCTCTGAAAAGAGGTCCTAAAACAGCATCTAGGGCTAAAAAGGCCAATTCGAGACTGGCAATCCCTTCCAGACTGAGGACAGATACAGTTGAACGAGTGTTTCTTTGAATTGAAGAAGTCCATGCTGCGTCTTTAGCCTCCAAACTGAACGATCAGAGGTCAAGGTTTCCCAGCTGTTGATGTCCATTCCCAAGGCCTTTAGATCCCTCTTGCAGATGTCTTATATCACAGCTGTGGTCTCCCTCTAGGGCGCTTTCTCTGCATTAATTCTCCCTACAGGGGATCTCTCAGAATCCGACCATCAGCCATCCTCACGACATTCCCAAGCCAGCATAGACGTCATTGTTTCAATAGTGTACATGCTAGAAATTCTAGCACCTTCCAAGACTGCGTTATTTGGAACTTTGTCATGCCAGGTGATGCCAAGAATACATCGGAGACAGCGCATATGAAAGGTTTTCAACTTTCTCTCCTGCCATGCATAAAGGGTCCAAGACTCACTCAGTACAAGAGTATGCTCAAGACATAGGCTGTATAGACCTGAATGTAGGTATGTTCTGTCAGCTTCTTATTAAGCCATACTCTCTTTGTAAGTCTGGAAAATGTGGTGGCTGCTTTATCAATACATTTATTCAGCTCACAGTGTCCAAAGAGAGTGTTGGAGATTGTTGAGCCAAGTCAACAAAGTCATGGACAACCTCCAGTTCTTGTGCGGAGATACAGGGAGGTGAACCCACATCCTGACCAATGACTTGTGTTTTTTTCAGGCTGATTGTTGGTACAAATGTTACATTCCATGGACAGTAGAAAGAGATATAGGAATCTGAATCCTGATGAATAGATTTTTTATTTAATTCACAGCAGTTACTGGGATTATTTCATAATAACTCCATTAGCTGTTTTATAATAAATCTAATCAGAAGTTCTTGTATTCTGTACATCTTATTTCCAGTTCATCTTGCCAAGAAATGTAGTAATCTCACAGGAAATGATGAAGATTTGTTCTCTCTAAATCCAGAGTACAAGACAAGACATTCTGCAATGGATTTAAATTTGTTAATTTATTCATGACAGAAGCATCACTATTAAAGTAAGGCAAACAATATGACAAAATTTAAAACATAAAATACTGTACAAGATTAAAATATGTACAAATTAAACAGATCTTGCCCCAAAACTAGCAGCATTAATTGTGTTCTGTCATGCTACCATGAAAAATGGATTTAAGTGATAGGAAGTGAAGACAGATTCCAACTGAGTATTAGGATTGTTTTTCTCCAAAAGCAAGAATAGTTCATCAGTGAAACCAGTTTTCCAGAAAGATGTTAGCCTGCCCTTTCCTGAAGATGTTTAAATATAGGCTAGACAGCCATTAACTTTGTTTTGATCTGGATCCATGCGCTGAACAGTAGGTTGGACTCAATAATACTATGCTTCTTCCAACTCTGTTCTTATGAAATCAGAAACATTGAAATAATTATTGAAGTTCTATTTAATTAATCAGCTTTCCTACTTTGAATGAAAAATACCAGTCTATGTGAATACTTTAAAAACTGAATCAAAGTTTGGGATATTGCCACTTGTAAGAACTAAAGCAGGGTTCCCAATCCTTAAGAACTTTAAGATGTGTGGACTTCAACTACCAGAATTCCTTCTGGCTCAGAAATTCAGGGAGTCCATATATGTTCAAGTTGTCAAGATTTGGAACCCTGACCAGAAAGCTGCTTTTTAGTTGCAAGTTGATCAGTTCGACAGCAGCATAACTCTTTCTAAATATTTTGCTTTTAGTTTAATGAAGAGACAATTTTTAGGCAATGAATCATGACTAAAACATTCACTCCTATATTTTGATAGTGAACGTTGTGGCAATGCTTCAGGAATTCTGGGAGAACAAGCAGAAACTGAAAGGTGTATTTTCAAGTGAAGGCACTGTGGTATATGAGTCACTAAACTTGCCTGGGCCTCCGTTTGTGAGTTATGTCACCCTGCCTGGAGGAAGCTGTTTTGGTAACTTTCAGGTAAGAATGTATAAGATAGTGTATTTAATGACAAGGTATAAAATATGGAAGAAATCTGGTTTATCATATATTGAGCTCATCAGAATTGTGTCAATATCATGAGAGCCAAAGGCCAATACATTTGTAAGGCAATGAGGGAAAAAGATCAAATGACCTAGTGAAACCTATATGGAATTTCCCTCCCATTGGAAGTCCAGACCTTTTCTCCATCTATTCCTCAAGATCTCCCTATCTTCTGGAAATGCCCCGGAGACTTCCATATCACTGCTTTCCTTGCTCATTTTGGTCTGTGGCATTCCTCAACTAGCTTGCTAACTTGCAGAATGTATTCAAAATTTGGATCCCATGACTCCTATGGAATTGAAATTTGGCAAATTTTATAAAACATTTTATACATAAAATTATGTACATTATGACATTGAAACTAGCATAAAACAGTTTATAATATAATACGAAATATCATGAAAGGTTTCCTGCCCTGATGTTTGACTGCTATACAATTCAATATGGGCTGTTTTCAAAACATGCACAACTCTGAATGTATCCCAATTTTCTCCGCGAAGGCACTCCTTCGAAGGCACTCCGCGAAGGTATTGAGGAATCTGCTGAGGAAACATCTCTGAAAGGATGAGCCAATAAGTCATGAAATGTCTAGCACACATTATAATAACAAACAAAAGTTACTCTTCATTGTAAAGAGCATTATATAAACAATCCTTCTACCTTGAAGCAAACAGGATTGAATTATTTCTCTGAATTTGGAACAATTGTAGCTACCAGGGGTTTGCATCTAATGAGAGAAAAATAATGGGAAGATTGTCACTAGTTCGCCTTTAAAGTTTTTTCATAAAAACTATGTATTACTACATGTTATGTCATCATCACTGTATAATATTTCACTCTGCTTTGCTAACATTTGCATCTCTGTCAGTACTCCTATTAGTCTCATTACCTAAACTAATGTTTCCTAAATGCATTACAAAGGAGCTGATGATACACTTTGGATGCTCTTAGTTGACATGGAACATCCATTCTGTTTAGCCTTCTTTATTGATAGATATGATTCATTACTGAGTCTATCAGTGGAAGGCTTGAAAGGGTAATTAGTCTGATTAGACAGGATAAGCCTAATGTATTCTTTAGATGGGCACCTCTACTTTTTTTAATAGATTGTTTCAGGAACAAAGTAAAGGGAAAAAAATATCCTAATTGCAAGACCAATTTCCAAAAGATGGAAGTAATAGCACCGATTAATGGGTTGGCTTTTAATGCAACCCAATACACAAGCCACCTTTCTCCTTTCTACCTTTGAAACACTCTTAACAATAATATTGTACAGGTAGAACATTCCACTGACTAGGAATCAGAGTAAGAGCTAGTGGGTATTTCTTTTGGGTGCATGTGAACTACTTTTGCCAAGGCTTTTGCAAAATCCTCTAGTCCATTGGTGTTAGCTAATAGAATATGGGATTTAAGCATTAAATTTATCATATTTTTTAAAAAATATTTGGATAAAAGAAAAAAACCTCACCATAGCATTGCAGTGGCTTTACACTGAGATTGGGAAGAATGACATCATTTTTTTCTTCATAATCATAGTTAAATTAGTTCATATCTCAGCTAAGGTGCTTTTTCTAATTAAATATCAATATTATGCTTTTTTTACAAATGGGATCAATTAAAATATCTCTCATGCATATTTTAACAGTAGCTCTGAAGGGTATGGGAGTAATGAAATTACCTGCCCTCCACAACTATGTAAAATCCAAGAAGTTTCATGGCTCCATATAATTCTTATTTTCTTGATGCCTTTTATACCAGACATTAGCAGAAAAAGCTACCCATGAAAATGGTACTTCATTTTCCACTTACTAGACAGGAGGGCAACCAGAGGCCTATCTGATAAGCTTTTGGCTCCCCTTTCACTGAACTCTGATGTCAACCCACTCATTACTCTAGCAGATGGTTTTGCTTTTTTACCAATAAGAATGTCACTCACAAAAATATTTACTTCTGCAAAATGAAGAAATTTAATTAATCTTTATTTTTAAATAGGGTTTAAATTTTCTTTTAACATTTAAGAAATAAATAATTCTTGTAAAAGCTCTAATCAAAATTCAACTAGTATTGACAATTGACCTAAAAGTTCCTACACTATATCATTTGTGGATATATTTACTAGGTATTAAACATGTACTGTATCTGCTTTAAATTCATTCCATATGTTTACATATATGTGAGGTTATATACAAAAAGCTTCTACATGTTGTATCTAGCTGTAATCAACTAATGGAATCAGGGATCCCATGATTTGTGGGTGATTTTATTGTTTTATCAATCAACCCAAGAATTACTTCTTTATCAATCTCTGTGTTGCTTCAAATACAGGAGTAACTAAAGCAGAAAGCAATTTCTGCTTTAGATTAAAACAACTTTGAAACTAATAAAATACAAAATAGTAAATAGCCATTTATCAGGGAGAATAACCAATTCAATATAATTATAATAATTGGGAATAAATTACAAAGGAGTAAATCATTATACTGACCCTATCCTGTTGAAAGAACTAATTCAATTGGGCCAAGACTATGAATGTGAAGCTTCAAAGAAGACATACCTTCTACAGTCCACGGGATGACAATGTTTTACAGCTGGAACTTGGAGCATGCCAACTGGTCCAGATTTTACTGATCAGGCAGATCCAAAAGGTTACCATTGCTAAACCACGTAGAGCTTTATAGGTGAGCCAACACTTCAAATTGTATTGTAACCAGAATGCTACTCTTATCCCATCGGAGGTCATCCACAAGTATGGTCAGAACCATCTTGGTGGTCTACTCTGACTAATGGGATTTCTTTCACCTATTTTTCACGTTATTAAAAGTTCATCTTTCATATTCTATTTTTAATCCAACAATTTTCCCTCCTTTCATATTCTGTTTTTACTTATTTAGTCACTTTCAGACAGATAGCAATAGTGCTATGGGTAGCTAATCAGCAATGTTTTCTTTTAAGGCTTTAGCTATAAGTGGAACTGTGATGAGTAATTTTCCATCCATACTATATGGAAAACCTACATGTGTATCTCACTGTTTTATGCATACCCATGAATGTAACACAGCTGCAGAAAACCAACAAAACACTGCAGGAAGAAGTTCCTAAAAAGTTGATCAAGAGCTCTACTTCAGAGATTCTCGGCTAGGGACCTAAATTTATTTTAACTGGATCCAAACTCACAACAACAGCTGATAAGTATCATCATGCATGCATTTATCTTCTATATGAGCAGTACACTGAACTATAAATTAAAAAGGAAAACTTAGATATAAGTAAGTCAGTGCAGAATAATCTCATGAATGAACAATTAAATAGTAAATATGATCTTACTTCAAAAAAATCAAACATCTTATTCCAAAATCAATCTGACATGATTTACAATAATATAATGTATTGATGGGGAAAGTTGATTCAGAGCATATGGTATAATTGAGGTGCCACTGACTATAATGCAATCTGTTTCACATTTTAGCTGAAATATGATCATGATAAATAATGTTCTAAGAGAAAGTTCAGCTCTTTATTTAGATGAATTAAAGGAAACCTGAATATAGGATTCAGAGTTTGTATTACAGATAAGAAAATGAAAAGTAGCCAATAATTAGGTCAATTTAAATCTTAAGACGCATGTTAAAGTTAATGCAGCAAAGAAATGTTTCTAGAATTTGTTAAACCTTTGCATGCTTGCAGTCAAAAATTGCTAGGGAGAAGTGAAAGTAATATTACAAAGAAAAGACCACATGTTTTAATAAATTGACCTAACAACATCATGGTGGGAAGCATTGTTTATATTTAGCACTATATGTTTAGGTTTTGTGTGTAATGCCTTAAACTTTTTAAAACTATCTTGGGATTAGGCAAAGAATTATAATTTCAGGAAGATTATTATTTCTAAGAAGCAAAAGTATTTCAGCTATGCCACTGGAGCAAAAAATAACATTCAACAAAAACTGGTATTTCCAATCTTGGAATTATGAAAAAAATGTAATAGTGACTTTTACCTGTGATCTATTTTACTACTAATCATAAGGCTTGATCTCCCAACATATAGGAGGTTTTTGGTTATCTAGTCTAACTATTTGATGAGGAATGCTTTGTAAAATATTGATTTCTGAGAGACAAATCTTGTGGTCCATATTTTTCACAGATAGGTAGAAAATGCATTCAGGCATTTCAAGCATTGCAAAGGGGGAGAGGGGAAGTGGGGTACAATTGCCTCAGTGTTCACAGAGTGTTTCATGTGGTCTTTTAGATCCTAGCCAGAATTTACCAGCATCTGGCATATTTAAATTTCACTGTCTCAAAACATGGGAAGCATCTGCAATGATATCTAAAGTTGATTGCAACTGCTAGGCATAACTTCAAAAGACCTTGTAAAGAATAAATAGTATGAACATTTGTTTAGCAGATAGCAAAAGTTGTACACACTACAAGATTTCATCAGTATCAGTGCTGACGATTGATTCATAAGACATCTTAAAGTTTGCATTTGTTTATTTAATTAAATGTATGTAGCTGTCCACCTCACAAAATGTGACTCTGGGAGACATACAACAATCAAATAATGACAAATATAAAAACAAACAATATAATTTTCATATTTAAACTGGTGACAACCAAATAATTCTAATTATAGCTATTGTAAGGAAGAGATAAAGTGACATCACAAAATAATATCTTTGCTGGCATGTGTGTTAGTGCTTCCTTCCATCATTTGGACTTGATAACTCCTTCCATAATGGCAACCCACCTGCCTTCTCAACCTTCTCTTTGATCAGATTTCTTTCTATTAAAAAGAGAATTAAACATACCTATTCACTCAAACTTTGCAGGTAAAGATCCTTAGATCACTCTAAGACCTAACAATATATAGAAGCTCATATATAGTAATACCTGATTTAAAAAACAAAATTCCTCTCAAGAAAAGAATAGAATGTAATACTTTAGTTTCTGGGAACAAAATACAAATGTATAAAACAAAATTTGATGGAGGGTAACATAATGAATATATTAAGGAACCAAATGCAAATATTCTATATGAACAACCTTAAGGCTACTTCTGTGAGATAGACCACAGAATAATTTTCTGTACTCCTTTATTTTAGTTTCTTCATATATTTTTTAAGCCTACTCTTTTCAAGATGTGCCTGAATTGTTATATAGCACAATAGTTTATTTTATATATATATCCACACATAAAGTAATTGTCTCCCTTCTTCTCACTCCACTCCATTCATTTAAATATCCATCTATTTAGCACTGATAGCTTAACCCTTTTCACCCCCTGAAGATTAATTCATAATTAGAAAACAAAACAGCGCTGAAGAGTGTTTAAATTAAGTACTTTTAACTCAAAATATATTTCTACAAAGCTCTAAGATATATGTATCTTCTTATACAAATAGGCATTATTTATTTCTACATTAGGAAGAGCTTGGTTTTATTATCCCCAGTTTATTGTGATTTACAGTAATCTTTAATTCACTGGCCATGGACAATCATATATGAACATATGGTTTTCATTTCCTTCATTGTAGCCTTAGGTAACTTCCTGAAACCACATCCTTGACTCTTAGAAGGCATGCAATTGGGCCCCAATCTCTACCTTCTGTTTCTATCTAGTGGTATTTTGTATACCCCTCCTTTAATCTCCAAGCTACATATAAGCTGCTGTAAGAATTGTGACAAATAAGATCTTTCAATTATAGTCCCCAAACCACATTTTCTTCAGTTTCATTTAAATAAAAGGATTTGGGCAACTGAGTAGCTGTATTGTATTCCCAAGTGATAACTTCTTGGGTTTATGCCTCCTTTTAGGTAATAAAAATATATTCCTATACCTGTGAAATATTTTAATAGATACAGCCAAATTTTCCAGTATTCAGGGTCAGTGAATCAAATAGCCACCAGGAAGCTCCGCTTATGTGTGGAGGTGGAAAACAAAGGAGACCTCATTACATTTCCATGGTACTGCAATCTCATTTCTGCTGTCTTTTGAAAGTAACTCTGGACAAACACAAGTCATAGCTTATTTTGATTTTATTGAAGAAACACAGCTCAAAGAAGGATATTGGGAAAGTGGGAAAGCAACATTTTTACATACAAAATTCCTGTGATAGACAAATTATTTCTTACGAGATCACTTTCTATGTTCCTTGGACAATGCAAGGGGTTGGGTCCAATTTTCCTTCCCATGGAAGTGTAAACATGCTGACATTTTTGCTTTCTGTTCTAATTACCATCTCTTCCATGCTTCCTTAATTATGAAACACTTTTCTGAGATATACTTATTTCTATACACAATGGTTAACATATTCCCTAATAGAATACATGTAGTGGTGGGGATACTGGTCCATAGACAAGCATAGGAAAGCAAGCAAGATCAACTTCCCTATATTCCCTTTGGTTAAGAAATGGATCTAGACCTAATATTATTAAGTGGCAGTAGCCATAAGGATCGCACAAGCTTACAAAGAAGACCAATACAACCAATAAATAGCATATCCATGGAATAAGCAGAGAGGCAGAAAGTACAGCAGAAATGCCTCTGCAATTTAGAATTAATCAGTTGCATCAGGGAAGCAGTATATGGACACGTGATTTCATTACTCCCAAAGTCAATGTGAAAAGCAGTATTTTTCAGAAGATACTTTACAATGAGAAGAGCCTGAAATAAATGACAAGAGAATATGATAACTTACTTCTGAGATCACTTTTTAAATTTCTTGTTAGCCCAGATCAATTTCTAACCATTCTGCTTTCAAAATTATAAGTAGTGAATTGCCATTAAAGATATTTTAGATCCCTGTGGTTCCATCTCTCCTTTATCTAAGAGTGTTGGTATCTTAAAAGGAATCTGGAAGCAAAGACTGAAATCGGGAGAATTGGGGATATCAGTTTAGAAAGTGAAAAGCTGTAAAACAAGAAACAAAAGATTCAGCTTTCCATTGATTAATCTCATCCATACTATGCACCCTTGAAAATGAGGTTTCACAGAATGAGGATTTAATAACAGTGTAGGGATTTAACAGGCTCTAGGCTGAAGTCCCACCGGAAATCATTCTATAAAAAATAGAGCTTAAATTCATAGGGACTACCTTAAACCCTATTGATTTCAATGTATCTGTATTACTCATTGTACAAGACATTATAGACTAAGGCTGGACACATGCAACAGATTGCCCAGAAAAATAGAAACCTTCTAAAACTCTTCAGAATCCATAAAAAAAGCACTCAAATTGTTTTGGATTTAAAAGGGAATCACAAGAAAATGTGTTTACTCTGCAGGAACTTCTATTGTTGTTGTTCAGTCGTTAAGTCATGTCCAACTCTTCATGACCATAGATCATGCCTTCTGTCCATCACTGTCTTCTGGAGTTTGCCCAAATTCATGTTCATTCCACCAATGACACTATCTATCCATCACTTCCTTCTGCTTTCAATCTTTCCCAACATCAGGTATGTTTTCCCCTGTAACTCGTGTCTTCTTAGTAAGCAGCCAAAATATTTGAGCTTCAGCTTCAGCTTTCCAAACAACAGTCAAGGTAGATGTTGAGGTAATTCCCCATTAGGAGAATGAGTGCACACAGGAAGACATGGTGAGAGTGGTGAAGAATAACCTACAACCAACACAGAGATACACTGTATAGTAAAATGTAGGTTTTTACTTCCAGTAAACGGTTAAGCAAAGTCCAACAAACAGTCCAAGTCATACACAGTTAAAGAAGTCAGTTTTCAGTCCAGGGATAATCCAAATATCAAAGTCCAGTATCATAAACAGTTCAGTAACAGACTTACAGCAATCCAAGAAGAACAACGATCAGCAACAGTAAATAGGGAAAAATTCAGGAACCAAAAAACAGCTAACATCAGAACATCGACCAACTATCAACTATCAACAATAGGACTAAACAACCCAGGTTTCTGGCCCCATCTTATGGCCATTTGAGGAACCACACCCAATTACAATTTTAGCATTCCCTTAAAGAGACAGTATTAAAATGTCTATCCTGGTTTATATATTTCCAACCCAACTGTTAGGTGACTTACATTCCTAAGAGTAGATTTCTTTTAGGATTAACTTCTAGAATGATTACTAATGCAGTTTGTCAGTGAGGCTGGCGGTGAGAACCATTTAAAAATTATACTGTATTGGTCTTCTTTTAGGCTGAAAACACCCATATACCACATTGTATAATTTCCCAACTTTCTGTAAAGTCCACTTTGCCCAGCCAGCCCTCAGCTGCCTCAAAATTTTCACCTTTGCCTTCATTTATACTGCCAATCCATTAGCCTGACTTTCTACCTAATGTTGAATATTGAAATTTCTTTCATAGTTGTAGAGTATCAGCTGTAAACAGTTGGACGTACTATCACATTGCTTGACTGCATCTAAAATCTACAATTGTTTCATTCTTTTAGATCAATACATCATTGCTAGGGAGTCTAGAACACAGCATGCAACATGTCTACTAATTTATTTATTTATTTAGCATAGGGCATACAATGTCAGGGGAACTCATGCTAGACACAATGCAGTCTTGACAGCCTAAATTGCATAGTCCATTTGGCGCTTGCATGCCTATCTTTGGTGCCCTGCAGGGGACAAATTATCTTACACTAGCTGACTAGTGGAACTCCACCTACTGTATCTTGCAGGCTCTTCTGGCAGTCTTGCCTTGCCTCACCTTGTATTGCTTTGCCTCCATTAATTAAAAGGAGTAGATCCCTCTCATGTACACACTAACTACCTCATTCTTTTCACCCAAGAATATTGCCACACTTTTTAAACACTTCTGTAGAACAATCTGTGGAAATACCTTTGCCCTCAGGGGAAAAAAATGGCTAAGGTTTCCACAGTTCTCATGAATTCCCAGAATGATTAATACTGCTTATATGAGGATGGGCATTAAAAGGTCACAGGAGAAAACATAGGCACAGGAACTAAAATATAATGTTCAAAACTACTTAAGGTTTTGTGTCATCAATGATTTTCAAAAAAAGAGGTAAGCATTATTCTTGATGTGTAAATCTCTCAGCCTGCAAAGATTTTCTAGTTGTTTTTAAATCTGTGCAGCTCCTTGATCTGTTACTTTGCTGGTCAAACTTAAAATAAATAGTTTCTTTTATCTTGCCTTTTTACTGGGTTTTGCCTTTGCAAAGATGGTTTAAATCTAAATTGTTTGGATTGGTTTCTATTATAAGGTTTATTATTAAAAGCATGCAGTTCTGAATTTTGTCTAGGAATTTGAAAAAATAAATATTCATATAACCCACAAGAGGAGGTTAAAACTAATAGAAGAAAACTGGTGACTTAGGCAATTCAAAAAAAATTATAAAAGAGATGCAAGAAAAAGTTCACAGGTTGTTCAGGAGTCTTTCTACAGTACTTCTTAGTAGATCTTTCAAAAGTACATTTGAACTCGCAATTAGAAAGGAAAATGAATTTTATCTTTCTTGTAAGGATTTTGTTTAAGGGAAAACAATTATAACAAGTAAAGCCCAATGCTACCAATATTTAATCACACTGAAGAATGAACAGTCTTCACTGCATCAGGCAGTGTTGTAGCATCTCTACTAAAGTAGACTTATGCAAAATTCAGCATTGCAAAAATCTGACAGTGGTGATGAGCTTAGATGGTATTCAAAAAAAGATTGGACAAGTTTAAGAAATGGAACGAAAAAAAATACTAGTCATTTTCTTGAACTATCCAATTAACCATAGACTCACTATGTAAATTCTGGAAAATATTAGTAGGTAGGACTAACAAACTATGTACAGCTACAGCCTATCTATAGTTTGTTAGCTGTTCTTGCTAGTCTTTCCCATAACTAAGGCAGTGAGCCAGCATTCAACCTGAATCTCCTGAATGCTAGCTTAGCAGGGAATCAGCAATGTACTGGCACATGTTGCTTGAATTGTGTCCATTAGTTTCTTTGCCAATGGACATCAGTAAATAGCCCACGTGTATTATTCATAGTCTACTGGGCTCTCCAAGCTAGGTTTTTTTAAAAAAAAAAATTTATTTATCAAATGTTCAGACCTCTCATCTCACTCTCTCTGGACAATGTAAAATTAAAAATGCAAAATTCATATTGAATACTTAAATAGCTTTTTTTAGTTATCCAAAGAAATAAACTTGGTATAGATCATGGGTATCAAAACTTGCCATGTCACGTTGACATCACATGATGTTTTGTGACATTTTTCCCATCGCAGAGCTGGGGTGGGCCTGGTTTGTATGTGACGCATTCAGCCCACAGGCCACCAGTTTGACACCCTGGTATAGATGTGTGAGGGATATACCCTAGCAGAATGTGCACAGCAGTCAGGCAGTCAGGCAAATATGAGAGAAAGTGTTTTTTAGTTTACACACTCAGTAAAAATGGATACACTGTCTTAGTTGAATAGTTTATTCCATTAAGAGTTTAGCAGAGTCAAACAGTCCAAATATCATTCAATAGTGTTCAGTCAGTTCAGTCCGGAGATTGTTCAATTGCAAAAATCCAGTGTCAAAAAAAAAAAAGGTCAGTTAACTTACAATGTCAATCCATAAATCAGTCCAGTAGATTAGATATGCAGCATTCAAAACTCTTTTCTCCTTCCACCTCAACAACAGGGAACATGCAGAACAATCAATCATTAATCCAGTAACAATTCAGGTTCTCTAGCTCCCTCTTATGGCAGTTTCTCAACCGCACCCAAATTATATCATTTAGAGTTTAAAGTGAAAAACACATTTAAACTTTGCTATCATGGTTTATATATTATTTATCCAAACAACGTTAGGTAACTATGGTTATTCCTAACAAGATGCTTTCACTGACTTGTTTCAAGTGGAACAAGTGCTGGATATGCTTGACAGAGTGAACAAGTTTGTAACGACAAGCAAGAAACATCAGTGAGGAATTGAAATTTCATTTGCACAAGAATCGTGGTGCATATGACATCACTATGACTTCTGTAGTTGTAAACAAGCCTCCAAGCTGTCTATAGTTTGCTTCCTAAGTTGTCAATTTGAAGACATGGTAGAAATAAATATCCTGTATTTTGGTTTCTACTAAGCCGGAATCCTGATAATTGTGATTTGGCATGGCATACAAATATGTAAGGTGGTGTTGACACTATTTGCCTTTCTCAATATATGTCTCATAAACTTCATTGCATTTGCCTTGAGTTTAAATATTCCACCTGAGTGGAAGACTGTCTTTTATTACAATTATGCACTGTTTTATAAATCTCATGGCCCCACCATTACTTCTTTTTCTCTAAACTTTAAATCTCTAAATATTTTAGTCCTTCCACAGAAGAAAGGTACTCCTGCTCCTTGATTATTTTGGCTGCCCTCTTCAATACCCTTTGCAGCTGTCTAAGTTATTCTTATGAGATGGGTGAGCGACCAAAGCTTCAAAGTATTATTGGAGTCTGTACAAAACAAGCAGTTCCACATGAATTGCAAAGAAACAAAATGGTTCTTCTAACCTCAGAAGAAGTGAAAACTGGCAACTATGTGGAAACATTCAGCTGATGATGACTCATCTCAGAAGAATGATTTTCTTTTTAAGATTTCGGGTCATCAAGTATTCTTCTCTTTGGTGTTAAGTACAATAAGGACAACTTCATCTTATAAAGATGGGAAATATGTTGTCCCACGTCTTACATTTATTTGTATTTTAGTGTTCCCCGAGTAGGGCAGAAGCTCGACGAGATGCTGCAAAAGTGGCTCTTATTAATTCTCTGTTCAATGAGTTGCCTTGTCGCAGGATCACAAAGGAATTCATTATGGAGAGTGTCCAGGAAGCTGTATCTTCCACCAGTGTAAGTATTAGCCATCATTTTGTGTGCTGTATTTTTATGTATTTCTGATATAATTACAAACAGGAAAAAAATTATTCATATAAGGGCAGTTGGTTGATAATTTTTTGCCATTATGATGTATGTCTGACTTTTGACCCAAACATCTTTTCCCTCACTACATACAAGTCAAGACTACATTTTAAAAATTCATAATCTGTTTTGTTTCTAAAGATGAACATATCCAGTTTTTCCAGCAGATTGTTGAGAAGTAGAAATTGCAAGCACTGATGTTACATATGCCAGAAATAGGGATTTTAAAAAAAATAAATAAAAAAATTAGAGCTGCAGCTTAGGCTTTAAAACTGTACCATCTCCAATAGAGATGGGAAGATGGTGATGGTCTGGTGATGTCAATGGGATGTAGAGTTGAACATTTTTGTTTGACTGCAAGTAAGAAAGTAGGTGTTCAAGATTTAAGGCACTCATACTCTTATTTTCAACAATGTTACACCAACAATTACATTTTGCTTGTGATGAGATATAGAATGACAATTTCAAAGGAAATTGTATAGGGTCTGGTGCTCTGGAAGTGATAAAAAGAGACAAAAACTGTGTGCAGCTCTGATTTAGCCTTCTGACACATCCCAGCAACCATGCAATAGGACTTAGACTCATATACCACCCCATGGGCATTTTACAATGTCAACATATTCCCCCAACAATCTTGGTCCTCGTTTTACAGATTCTCAGAAGAATGGAAGGCTGAGTCAACTTTGAACCCATCAGGATCAAACTCCAGGCTGTGGGTAGAGATAGCCTGTTACACTGCATTCTAACCTCTGTGCTCCTAAGGCTCCTACCACCATTACCCGTTTTGAAATAAAGTTGTAAAGATAAAAAGCAAAATAGGCACCAAATCCTAAAGACAAGAATTGGTTTTATTTGATTTGACTCTGAAAAGCAGAACTCTAAAAAGACTTAGATTGTGAGACATGTTGGACACAATTTGCACATTTTACTGGAGCTAACAGCCATTCACTCAGGCTGTGTAGAGCAGGGGTCTTCAACCTTGGCAACTTTAAGCCTGGAGGACTTCAACTCCCAGAATTCCCCAGCCAGTTGGCTGGGGAATTCTGGGAGTTGAAGTCCTCCAGGCTTAAAGTTGCCAAGGTTGGAGACCCCTGGTGTAGAGCACTCAACAAAAATAGGATTCAGGAAATTAACCAGTTCTGATCTGAGTCACATCAGTGCCTTGATTATCTAGTTTCAATATGTATTTTCTTTTCAATAAAAAGTAGAACATTGTATATAATCCAAGCATAAACTAGAAATATTGTTTTACCGATCACTAGGTCATTGAACCAATGAAAGAAAGAAAAAATGTATACTCAATAGTCACTCATGCGTACTTAATGTATCAATTAATTTTAATGTTATTAAGACAAATGCTTTAAAATATCTAGTTATATCCTGCCATTTCCTCAGAGAATATATACTTTCTTGAAATGAGTTATAAAATATAAGGAAAGTCAGTCAGGCTCAAACAGAAGTATGAATTAGCTGAGCCCTTTTATTTGTTTTCCTTTATTTCTGTCCTTTCTTCTTTATTATTTAAGTGCCTCTGGCAAGGAAATAAGTTGGCAGGAGCTTTTGTGAAACAGAAAACAGAATCAGATGTTAACATCTGCATTTGGGGTTACCTCCATATTTTTCATGTGTTGGTTTACAGTTACTGTATGTTGTCATCAGCTACTGTGTCCCATCATGGAAGTTTCTTCATTTATTAATAATTTTTAAAATAATTATAATGCTCTTCTTGAATAGGCATTATATATGTTTCTTAGTTATAAAGAAATAAAAACACCAAGTAAATGCAGGTTATAATATAGAGATTTAAAAAAATATTCTATTTGTATTATGGATTTATTAAACACTAAATCCATTCCTTTCCTTGAAATAAGACTACGAACAGTTCTAAAACTCAGTTAGACATCCCTATAAATTTTCTATATGTCAGCCAAAGATTCCAGTTTTTTAATGCTGCATAAGTAAACATTAGAAGAGAAATATATAATATTGGTTTTGGTGTTACAAATATTTCTAAAGGACAATTAACTCTGTATAGAAGTTATAGAAGCCCTATACATATAAAAGTAAGTGAATTGAAGCTTTATAATGCCTTGTCATAACTCCAGAGACTCATGTAGAGGAGGGAAAGAGGGAGGGGGGAAGGAAGGAAGGAAGGAAGGAAGGAAGGAAGGAAGGAAGGAAGGAAGGAAGGAAGGAAGGAAGGAAGGAAGGAAGGAAGGAAGGAAGGAAGGAAGGAAGGATCAATCTCCTCCTTAAAAAAAGAAAAAAGAAAGACCACATAAAACAGAAAATCTCACCCCTTTTACATTACTTTTCCAACTACTGTAGTCCTCACCCCAACCATTTGAATGTAGTGCAATTCAAACACAACATAAGAAAAAGTTGCTTATTTTAATTATGGAGTCAATAGGCAGACTTTATTCCTGCCAATCTCTGTGATAACCAGAAGGAGAGACAAAATAACTAGAAGGAAAGACAATGAACTCATCTTCTCTCCATACGCATCATCATGATGGAAGTATATCGAATGAATTTGTGATTGATGGGAAAAGATAATGTTGCTGGAGCCATATTATATCTTATGGTTATTAGTAGTAGGGGCAGAAATCTATTTCAGTAAAAGCATGTGGATAATCTAATCAATAATGCAACAAAAATTATAGGAAGAAAATAAATATGCTGACCTCTGCTGAATAAATTACTTTAGTCTCCAACAAACCTCATGAAATCTTTCCCTCTGTATGGAAGAAACTCTTGATAGGAAAGGAACAGGTGGACTGGAATTACTTGGAAAGGGGTGGTCCTCTGGTAAAATAGATAACACTCTTCTTCTCTACTAAACATTTTGCTTGTATGACTCTAGGTAGATGGAGAAAGTGTTTAACATCATGGTGAATTTATAGAGGAGGTCTGCAAGTGAAAGAATACCCTCTTTTTAAACCTCTTTACAAATCCTGAAAAAGGCTTTTAAGCGTCTTGTTCCATTTTTGAGAACAATGCTATACATTTGGGGAAACTAAGCCATTATTAATTTATATGTGACTTTTTAAAAGAGAATTCATTTCATGCAATATGTATTTTTTTCAATTGAAATTTTCTAAGGTAAAAGCTTAAAACCCCAGAGTTCTAAGCTGTTGTCCTCAGGGATATTTAAAAGCCAGCATAAATATTGTAGCAACAGCATGCTCACATTCTTGCATTTCCAAAGCTATAAATCTGCTAACAGTTCCAGTGCAGAAACCATTTTGTGGACAATGCTATGTTCAGCTTTGCACAGCTTCTCCAGAAAGATTGTTAAAAAAGAAAAGGAAAATAAAATCAGCAAGTATTTCATCTTCAGATGGTTCCCACAGAATGGAAAACAGTAGCACTGGGTATAAAGCTTTGATTCAAGCAACTCCCCCAGTTGTGGCTCTATGATGCTAAGATGTGCTATTGGATGAAAGAAGCCATGAAATAACTGTTCCCTCATAATTTAATTTGAATCTTCACTCTTTTCATGTTGAATTTGACAAATGCCACAAGTCCATGTACAACAATAGTTTGAATGGAACTTTAAAGCCCTCATAAAAAAGGAAGAAAGAGAACAAAGGCAGAGAGAGAGCAAAGGAAGGTTCCAGCAAGTATTATCCCTTCCACAAACATGCGGCTTTCTCACACCAGGTTTTTGTATACATATTAGGGAAGAGATAAATACATATAAATGCAATTCCATTTCTCATCTAGCCCCTCTTCCAGGGCAAAGGTCAAGTTAGTGGTTGTGAACACACATTCACACACACCATTTTTTACACATGAAAAGGGCTGTGCTTTCAATGTCTAGTCCCAGCCTCCATCTTGACTTTTTTGACTCCTCCTGCAAACACCTCTGATCTGTTTCATTATTATTCTCTAAGTTACTATAACAATTCCAGTCAGAAAGTTGCATGTACTAAATAAGTAAGTAATATGTTAGCTAGGTTTGTTGGTCTTGAAGAGACCTGATAGATTCTCTCATTTATGGAAAATATTTGCTTAAAAATCTGCTGCTGTCCAGGAGAAATTGAAAATCAGATCTACCACAACTACCTTATATCAGATCACAACTTCCAACAGCACAATTCTTGTAATTTCTCTTTTTTTAAAATACAAAAGTAAGATGTGGATAAATATTAAGAAAGTAACATGGGCTTTGATTTACAACCACAATTAAGTCCAAAATTTCTGTTGTAAGTCAATTATTAGGTGAATTGTGCCCCATTTTATCACCTTTTTTCCACCATGGTTAACAAAATTACTTCAGTTGTTAAGCAAATCTGGCTTGTCAGAAGCTATCTGGGAAGGTTATAAATGGTGATCACATGACTCTGGAACAGTGCATAAGTACATGCCAGTTACCAAGTGCTTGAATTTTGATCACGTGACCATGGGGATGCTGCTATGGTCAGAGGAGTGAAAATCAGTCATGTCACTTTTTTCAGTGCCATTGTAACTTTGATCAGTTGCTAAATGAATATTTGTAAGTCAAGAGACTACCTGTACACTTAATTAAGGCTTAAACTAGTTTTTATATAATGTGTATACTTTACATAAAAAGTATCTCATCGCTTTTGTTGGAAAAGATTCATGCTTACATGAGGTGTAAATACTGAATACATTTTTTCTTTGCTTAAAATGAGCTTTCATAATTCAGTTTTAATTTATCTCTTTTTCCTTTCAAGGGTACTTTAAATGATGCAGATGATCCAAGCACAAGTATTGGAGCATATCACTATATGCTAGAATCAAACATGGGGAAAACAATGCTGGAATTCCAGGTATTTGTGGTGGCCTTTATGTGATTCATTTGTCCAGAATTTTCAGGATATACAGGATGATTTTTATATGTAGTATTTTGTTTTGTTGTTCTTTTTGATGCTCCATCTCTCTAACCAAGTCTGTCCAATGAACAAACTTCCTTTAAAAGTTTAGCTCTTACAGCTTTGCTCTTGGTTTCTATTTTCTTGGGTTCCTGTTGCTAAGAGTAAAATATCCAAACCAAGGGAAGACTGTGTTTTACTGGAAGAAATGACAAAACTTTTGCAGAGTGGACCATTGAAAAGATTTATTTTTGTGTAAGGCCTGTGGCAATCCAACTACAACACTCATGGTTCTATCACAATAGCTTCATGACTCTTTTTTTTTCAACAATCATTACATTGAAGTAAGAGGGAAAACATATTTATTTATGTAATATTTATTTAATTTATTATAGTAAAAGGCTATATAATAGTGTAGCATCTCAAAAATGATTTCTTTCTATGGATGCACTTCCAATAAATGTGTATGATAATACAACATTAAAAGAAAAAGGATTTTATGTTTGGAGTGAACAAAAGCCACTTTTAAAAGGAGAGATCTATAGAGTTAAACCACCTATTATAAAAATAGACTTGCACTCAATTCTACTGCTCTAGACCAAAACGTATTTCTATGGAATTGCAGAAGTGTAATTTTGAATCTAATCCATTGCATGCATGCCAAATCCTGCAATATTTTCACTTTAAAAATGCTGTCCAGTAACTCGTTGTTAATAAAAACTTTTTTCCTTTTTTTTAAACTTGGCTTGAAATCAGATTCTAGTCCTAGGCTTCTGAATGCATCCTCCTTGTTATCTCCCCTCCACACCCCATTTCCCCCTAGGAGCTTATGATCGTGTTTCAGCTTCTGCACTGGAATGGAAGCCTTAAAGCCCTGCGCGAAACTAAGTGTTCTCGGCAAGTAAGTAGCCTTCTAAAATGCAACACTAATTGTCAGTTATTCCCAACATTAGTTTTAGAAAAGTCTACTTGAAGTTCTGCTGTTTAATGCACTTCTTCTTTTCTATAAGTCATTTATTGTGGTTGGTCTGGTTTAACCAACTGGCAATTTTCAAGTCCCATCGTTAGAAAATATTTAAATTTACCGCTTTTCTACTGCCATTGTTTGTAATCAGTGTTGCATCTAAGACATTGGAGCATGAGCTGGGCATCAGAGCTCAGGAGATCAATCATTGAAAATACAATATGGAGACAGAAACTTCCAAGAAAAATGTTGTAAAAATGTATAATCAGAAATTGTGGGCAAGTGTTGGGATGGGATGAATAAGATCTACACATAGAAACAATGTAAAACATATACAAATAACACCAAACATTTAAAAAATTAAATAAGCACAAGAAATCTCTGATTCAATAATAGATTGTTCTGGCTTATGTTGGTAGTAAACAGTAGGCAAAATCATTTCATATTAAACATATGCTGAGAAATATCTCATACAATCCAATAAATACGTTTTATTTTTATTACTCTAAGTAATTACTATGTTAATTAACAATCATAACTAACTTCAGTTTTTGCTGATGGTAAAGTGGTAAGGAAGAACTCACTCGGACAGAGCTTGGATTTGATTAATACTGTATCTACATGAAAAACTGAAATGTAAATTCTGTAGCATAAAATATCCCATTTTTAAAGAATCATGGCAGCCCTTCTCAACACAAGCCTGAACACCATTTGGTGATGCATTTTATACATAGACAAAAAGCATGCAAAATGGCAGATCCTGAACAAATGGGTATGGAAATACGAGAGCAATAATTAAAAGGGCTTTAAGATCTTTTAAGTACAATGTCTAATTTTATGACATTAGAAAATAATTCAGTCCTTACTGTACATTAACCTAAGGCTTTTGGGTGTGTCTTCAAGTTCGTGATGATTCCTGGTGACTTCAGAGACTGTTGCCATGTATGCAGTAAAAAAAGGGTGACCTTGACAGGTGAAGGAAGTGCAGACCTGCAGGTTTCTGGTATTATAGCCAACCTTAATAAAGTATTTTTAGCCTTATGTGGATCTTCTTTTTTGGTCTGGTCTATGTCATATGGCTGACATTGCAGTATTCTTGGCAATATTTTCAGAAATGGTTTGCTATTGCCTTCATCCTAGGGCTGAGAGAGGGTGACTGGCCCAAAATCTTCCAGCTAGCTTCATGCCTAAGACAGGACTAGAACTTAGAGTCTTCTAATACCTAGTACCTTTAATCACTACACCAGACTGGCTCACAGCCCTCGTAATTGCTCACATTAAAGCTCCTACACAACTAGGCCTGCAGTTCATGGCATGTTTCTTTGGTGGGATGTGTTAATTGGTTCTCCAACATCTATATTTTAGGATGTGTTTAATTTGCTATATTGGTTGCTAACTCTTCTTTTTGGGGTGGGTGGGTCATAGGAAGTGATTTCCTATTATTCCCAATACAATTTAGATGAACGAATGAGAAGTCATATGGCACTGGACTGGCTCATGAAAGAGCAAGGAATTCCGGGCATTATATCACAAGAGCTACAAGTGGCACTTAGAGAGCTCGAAGAAGCAAGGAAAGCCGGGCAAGAGTTGCGGTTTTACAAAGAAAAAAAAGAAATCCTTGGCTTGGCACTGAGTCAGCTGTATAGCGATTCTGCAACTACCTCTTCAAATGATGATCGCATGAGCCTAGCCCTCAGTGGGTATCGTTAGCCTACATTTGAGAGATGGGATTATTGTGTGGCTGCATTTTAATTATTCAGATCAATAAGAAGTAACTGTTTACCTTACTTAGTGTACCGTGTAATGTACTAAGCTGAAAGCCTCCTTGATGAGAAGAAAGTATTCCAAGTTAAAAAAAAAAAAAAGGAGTCCTTGTATATCAAACTAAAGTTCCCAGAAAGTAAGGAAAGGACGTAGACTTCAGTTTATCCTTCTTTCATCAGATGGGCAATGCTTAAAACAGACATAATACAATTTGAGAATGGACAGAGGGACTTTTATAGTAGCTGTTTAAGTAGTAATAGTATTTAGGCTTCTAAATTCTTTGAGAAGAAGTACAGTTAGTTAAGTATTGTTGATCAGAGCTTTCAGTGTACTAATTATTCTTTGAGTAGACATTTGGGGAAAAAGTAGTATCCTTGCAATATGCAAAAAACAAAAATGTGTAAGTTTATTAGTTTTTTTTAATAGAGAACAATAAAGTTTTCATATTAAAAATAGTGACATGTTCTCAAAAAAACAATGAGATAATTTTAAAATATACTTAGTTGTAGCAAATCCATATCAATTTATTTTGACCTAAGAAAGGGGAAAAATATCTCAGGTAGTTGAAAGAAGCCAACTTTGGTCTAATTTGCTAAATAAATTAGGGAAATAACATGTCAAGCTTGTTACCTCTGAATAAGGATTGCAAATGACTGCATTGTTTGCTATGTTATTTTCCTCTTCAAATCAGAAAAAGAAGGGAATATCTTTGAACCACATCTTATTCAAAGTTCCCATACAGAAACAGGTTCTGCAAAATCTTAGCAGGGTAATACTGGCTGCTATATCAACACAATGTCAAATCAATGCTGGAAGAGTCAGGATAATGCTGAAATGTATAGCTACTAGGTCTGGACTGCAGAAATTCAAATTCAGATTCCTTAAAGCAGATGCATCCTTTTTCAGGATTGCACAGAAGCCTCAAAAAAGACTGACAGCTCTGCAAGAATAGCAAAGAGATGCTGTTTTCATGCTAAGTCCAAAACATTTTGGAGTCACTTCTCAGGTGTTTTCAGCTTAACTGACTGTCACCACCACCACAACAAAATCACATGTATTGAAAACAGTAATTTAGAATTATTCAGCATATTTCCTGCAACAGGATTTTCCATCTATCTTCCCATGAAACAATGATACTTTAACAACTGAATTTCAACCTGCTTTTATGATTGCTTAATTTAAGACCTTCAAGTAAAACTATTCAGTGCTACTAGCATTTCATTTATCATGGATTTCTGATTCAGCAGTAATCATGGCTGATTAGCTCTTCACTGTTTCTGTATCACAATATATTGTTCATCAAGCACAGTCCAGACAATCTACTCTAATTGTCAGATGCAGAGTTATGTATGTTACTGTATTATTGTGAATAACCTTATATTCACAACATTGTGAACAACCTTATATTCACACAAAATGCTACATAGTAGCATACCAAGTAAATTGGGTGAATTTTTTAAGTGTTCATCTACAGTTGTTATCCTTGTGCTACAGCAAATTCTTTTAGTATTAAAATAAGATCCATTATCTATACAGAATTAGAAGAATGGGCAAATGAAGGAATAATCATTAAAAATGGCTATTGGGTATTTCCTTAATGTATTCTGTTTGATCATCCTCATATGTAAAATTTGGATGGTAATTCTATAAAAGTGTTCTGAAACTTTCTCCAAAAATAAAGCAAATGAATGTTTTGCATACATGTAAAACACAGAAAAAAGAGACTTATTGTGATTGCTTATTTCTCTGGGGCATAAAAACTTATTGTAAGACTTCTTTCATTCTGTGATTTGTTTTAGGACAAGTGTTCTTGAGGCTAAATTTGTAATGACATGTCAAAGATGTCAGAAGAGAAGCAAGTCTGCCTAGGGAGAAAACTAATCTGCCTCCTGCAAGGCAGAAAAAAAAAATAGAAGGGTTCAGAGGAGGACAGAAGTTTATCTGATTTTATTTTAGACATATGTTTAAATATGAGTATTCTGAAATCTCTAAGCAGTCAGTCCACGCCCATTAATTTGCATTCAATGTTGCCAGTTGCCTTCAACCTAAATTTTCCTCTCTTGCCATTTCTTATCTTACCAAATCTAAATCGATGTTTACCTTGGGAACATGGGGTGGAATGTCACAGAAACAAAAACTGTGTGCATCTATCTGTGGACATGTGGAGTAGAAGAAAAGGTCATAATTTATGGCAGCTCCTCCTCTGATTCACCAGCTGCCCTCCTATTGTACTTTTGAAAAGGGGAGGAAATTGCAAGTAAAATACATATGTGCCCTGGCTCTTTGTCTGCAAATTTCATTTTGATATGGTAGCTTTCTGCTAGCAGTAGGAGACCTTATTGCTGATTGTAATAAAGCCCTACTTGAATTCACCAGTTGTTTGTAAAAAGCCAAGGCTTCTTTGCTGCTATGCCATTGAAGAGGGGCTTAAGGAGACTCTGTCTAGCCACGTGGGCTACTTCATCCCAAGCATTGCTATTTTCACACACATTGAAGGTTGGGTTAACAGGATCCAGCACAAATGGCCTAAGAGAGAAAGAAAATATCCCATATGGGCAGGTGATATTTATTTATTGGGCATTCAAATATGACATGCGACAAGGCACTTGGTTGAATCCATCTACTCCTAATGTTGACACTTGCAGACATCCCCTCTCATCCAGTCTAGAATTCCAATTCTCCCTGCTCATCCCTTTCCCAAATCTTCTTCATTCTCAAGTGCCATTGGTACAGTATTGCCTTCTGCAGCAATAGCTTAATCCTTCAGATGGCTATTAAAAATGTGTCTGGAACAAAACCCAGAAATATAGAGCAAGCAGATTGTGCTCCGTAAATGAAACAGAAGCCATACACTAATGAGACCATAGTTGATAAAATATCAGAAGCCCAGTCCTTCCTCCTGTTTGTTAGAGTGAATCTATAAATGAAGAACGGTCAAATATATAGAAACATTTACCTGCTTTGCTTCAAAAACATTTTCTGGAAAATTGAAAAATTTGCTCTGTAGTATCTGTGCCATGTGATACATATCTCTTGATACTGAGTCAAAAGCTTCAGGACAGCTCTCATCCCCTGTACGAAGCTGAAAAAGATGGGCTTTCCAGCCAGTTCCCAGACATAAATGGTGATCAGCTCAATTGTATAGGAGGAAGGAAGCCTGCGAAACCTAAATGCACAGAAAGAGATTCAGATAGAGAAGTTTCAATCGCAAGAAATAGTTAATAGCAAAAGTCAAAACCCCAAAATGCTAAAAACCAACAACAAAACGTCATTTTGCTTTTAATTTTCAATTTGTCAACTATTCCTTCCATTTTCATATTTCTCCTGTTGCCACCAAGATTTTGACATGTTTTCTAATTTACAAATTAGCCATCGTTTGGGGTTGGATATGGAAAAAATATATAAAAATCTGTAAATCACACTTCAACTGTGTTAGAGGTGTTTCCTATTATAAAGCTGGAAAACATGAAAATATGAAGATCTAAAAAATATGAACTTTAGATGCTAAGCAACTTACTTATTTTCTTCGGTTGGTTCAGCAAATGAAGTTTTGAACCAGTGCTTCATTAAACGTATGAAATCCTTCACCATTTCTGTTGATGCTTTGACAAATTCAACTTGGTATTTCAATAAAGGCATGGTATACAGCTGGATCTTATCATCATCACTGCAAAGGTATAGCTTGTAATAAAAACTCTCTTTTGGACCTGTTAACGCCAAGCAATCTATAAGACTAATGATGCTGTTTTGACCTACTTTACTTTTAAATCTTAACCAAAACCAAACCTTACAAATTGTGAGCACCTGGAAATAATGCATTAATTTAGATCTAAACACTAATGTAGAGCTTCCAGTAGTGATCTTTTGGTGACAGGAAGGAGAATCACTTTCCCAAATAATAGCCACATCTTACCTGTTGATAACACAGATGCAAACATGTCGTAGCAAGGCATGATGTCAAATGAGTGACCATGATGATTTTTATAACACTTAAAATAGAACCTCAAGGAAAACTTTGTCTGTTTCTGCATGACTAACCTTAAAAGAGGAAGAAAGTAAAAGATATAATGAGGCTTTAATGTAACAGCTTTACTGTACAGTAATTAGGGGAGGGCAGGGAGAATCAAAGTAGAAGACAAAACAACATGAAACAAGTACAGCGTAAGTTCAAACCTGCTTGTCCATGAGGATTTCATCAGAGAATTTCCTAACTCTTCTAGGACCTCTGGTGTTGTCCTTTGGCAGTCTTCTAAACTGGAAAAAGTTTTGCTAAAAAGAACTATGTCCACATCAGAAAAGTCTTGGGTGTCTGTTCCTTTCACATATGAACCACCCTGTTGCATGGAATATTACCCCCAAAAAGATGGTTAATACTTTATTTTAATCCACATACTCTTGAATATTTTAACAACAAAACATAAATTCCAGCTGCACACTTGCAGTATTTTAGGCTATTAGCAGAAAACAGGTGCATCACAGTAAGCTGCTTATGGAAAGGATTACTGGACCTTCCTAAGAGTAGTTAGTGCCATATGTCTAAATTCCTTTAATAATATGATTAATCTAAGAACAGAGATCAAATATGAAGGGGATTGTTTTTCTTTACTATCATCCCCAACAAAGGAACTTTATCTCACCTCAACTCCATAAAGAGGCAACTTAGAACTGGAGATATCCAAATTCAACCATTGCAAAGCACTATGGTGCATCATGCAGGCTATCTTGTAATGCCAAAGATGTACTCACTAGCATTACAGATAATTGCTGTAAGTCATGTGAATGACGATAACTGAATAAGCCATATAAAGGCTTATTGTCTAGCTTTTTGACAATTGTCTTAGTCATAGCCCATCATATCCAGAGATTATCAAGTTTTGTTTACAATTATTTATACTTTTTCAATTAACAGTGCCATGTCAATATGGACTTTTGTTCCTGTTGAGTAATATACAGTTACTTCTGCTATTTACATAATTTGGAAAAAGATGAATTCAACAAGATACTATAGAAATGGGCCATTTTCTATCCCTTATGCTAGAGTTGTATTCTGAGGGAATATGCCTTCTTGTCATTAAGAAGGCATATTGTCTCAGAATACACTTGATTAATTTTTAATTTAGAGCAACATCTTGAATTATATAAAACTTGTTTATGTAAATTTATTTCTTGATTCAACTATCAAAGCATCTGAGTATCACATGGAGTTTAGAAAACAATTTTGGTTTGAACCGGCAATTTTTCTTATTTTGATTTTTGAAAGGGAGCAGTTATTATTTGCTTTTCTTTGTGTAATCCAGCACCACTCATGTACTTAACAATCTCAATTTATATGTCTGGAGGCATTTCAGTAGTTTAGTCTAACATTAAACTTCAGCGCAATATGATATATTGCCACACATTTTTTCTTTAGCCCTCCCCTATTTTTGTGCATTTCTAACAATTTTCCTTGATGAAGAATTCTTTGAAATGTGGAACCTTGCTAGTAGGTCTAAACTAATCAACGTGATACTTTGGTATGGATTTGTGGGACTTTCTTGTAGGACTTAAAGAAAGTTCCTTGAATCCAATGATCTGGCCATGATTCTGTTAGCTCTATTCTCCTGAATTCTGGATCTATAGTGGATGACTAGGTCTCCCTATCAGTCTAGCTTTTTGCAATCTTCTGAATCTTGATTTTACCACTGAGTGTTAGCTAAATGCACTAGTTATGCATGGGCTTTATCCAGAACAGGATATTAACTATGAAGCTTTATTGAATGAAATGTGGAATATTCCCAGGACAAATCTCATGTATCATTGATCTATAAAATTAATTGCCTAGGGATACAAGACTATCATCTGCTTTATCAGTTGCATTGCTTCTTACAGATAATACATACAATATAGCTGTCTTGCATAATGCCCATGTATGTGTTCATTTTGCTTCCATATGCATAATAGATCACTGGCATACATGTGAATGGAACACATTTGCTCAAATCAATTCCACATGCTGTTTTCCTTAAACAGAGATTAAGATGAAGAATATAATGTATGAAGAAACCTTAAAACACTTGATTGAATTAGACACCACAGACCTCAAAAGTTCACAAAGCAATAGTGATTCAAAGGATGCAGAAGCTGCATTTTATTCAAACAAGTATACACTGCTTCCAAAGAGATATTACCTAATTCTTAACTTTTGTCATAATAAATCATATCCAGGGTTGGGTCATATCTGAATGTTAAAGAAGAAATTATCCAGGTGCCATATTCGCTTCAGTCATAGCCACATTGACCCATGCAAGACTGTCCTTGCTTCAAATCTCATGAGATTTAAAGAGCCAGGCTATTAGGCAATAGAATTTGATGAGAGAACCACAGATTGGTAATTTACAGAATATCCAAATATTCCATCAGATGGTAATAATATCATACTAAAATATCCTGGGCAAAATCTCTATCCAAGGGGAAAATGCATACATTTCTCGAAGTAAATTGAGTGTTCCTATAACAGATCACTCTCACTGCAAAGCATTACTCTTAAGAAAAAATATGAAATGAATGATGCTAATGAGAAACTAATGTATATATTTTGCACACAAACCTACTAATCCAATGTGGACAATTAGTAAAATATGTCCAATATGGACAATTAGTAAAATATGGAATGCCAGGTATAAAAAGAGTAACTTTTTCATAGGAAATAAGAATGTACTTTTGTGATCAGTCTCAAGGCAAATGCATAGCGAATATAAATACCTTGATAGTGGAAGTTATTGGCAATGGAAAATTTTCTTTGATAAATGTAATAATGCCTTCAACTTCTGATGTACAGGCTAGCCTTAGAGGACCCAAACTGGCTCTAAGTTTTTCTTTCACAAATGTATTTATTTCCATTGGTGTTGTATACTCCAAGAAGCTTTCAGGCTTAAAGTTAGTGGCCATTTGAGCTGTACCAAAAAAATAAATATAAAAATCAAGACAAATTACAGCTTTTCTTGATTTATTATTCTTGGCTATTCTGCACTGAATTAGTAACACCTTTAATGCCTACTGCTATCATCAGTACCCTAACATAGATTTTAAGGGGGAAAATATGGAGATATGTCAGAGCTCATGTGAGAAAATGGTCACTCTTCAATTGATGGCCATTGGAAATTGTTACACAGCCAAACATGTGGGGGAATGTAGTCTGGATTCCAGGAGGAAGGGACTGCATTCCAGAGGATCAAAAGACAGCAAAGTTTAGATAGTTTGGTGGGGAGGAACAATCAAAATAGCTCCATCCTAGAAGTTCTCAGAGTATGGTGCAAATAGTTTGTTTTAGTTTGGCAAGAGGAACAATAAAGGAAACTGCTTAGAAGACTCTGTGTGTTCTAGAGAATATGGCAAACATATGTTTATATGCTGTTGTACTAAATATTATAATTTCATGATAACATTTATAGTGGTTTTGAAAGGTCATAATTTGCATACATTGTTGTAGGAAAAATGTAATGTATGGAGCAACTTTAAAAACTAGAACTGAAATCACATAGACCTTCAGCAATGAAAGATCTAGACATAAAATTCAAAATAAAAATATCACCTCTTTTATTGGCTGTAAAGTGGTGCTTCTGTTTCTCATGGTGTTCCCTGGCATGGGCTGATCCAAACTGCTTGCAGCACATTCTGCAAGAGGTGGCTGTTCCCATGGCCACAAATTTTGTTTCCCTTCTCACTGTTATATTCCAGCAACTCCTTTGATTGTTCACCAGCACCACTTCATGCTCTGCCTGTTAAACAAATTCAATATATGAATGAATTAATACTGATCAGGATTCAAAGAAATTAACAACTGGAAGAACAGAAAACATAACAAAACTACAAATTTTATTGAGGTAGATTAAAAGCCATGGCAAGGTAATATCCTATTTCTATAATAACCAGCCAGACACTGGTGGGAAGCTTAGAAATTTTAAACAGAGGCATTATCTTCTCCAAGGCAGCAGGTATCAATTGGAATTACAGCTAGTCCTCATTTAGTGACCATAATTTGGACCACTTGCTCAGTCATCAAGTAATAAATGAAACTGCAGCTTTCCTTTGCTTTGCAGACCCATGAACATTATAAATAAAGAATTGGTTGCAAAGTTATAATTTCCTCACTGTCATACTGTTAACACATCCTCCCCCAAGGCGGTTCGGCGAACCAGCCATAACATTAGCAACAGGTCTGCCTGAACCCGAGCGAACCCGTAGCAGCCCACCCAGCTTACTGCTATGTTGTATGGGAATCTCTATTCAAACAGATCTTAGTAGGACAATTTTATTTATTTGTTTGTTTATTTGTTTGTTTATTTTAAACAAATTATATTGCTGCCTACTCACAGCAGCTTACACGGATATAAAAACAACATATAAATAATAAAAATAATAAAAAGAAAAATAATAAAATAATAATCCCACACACCCTGACCCCAGCGACAACACACATTCATACAAGCCATTTAATGGGCTCCATCCCACTCTGGATTCTCCAGGCCAGCTGGCAGAAGCACACCTTCAGTACCTTCTGAAAGAGTGTTAGAGTGGGGGCCAGTCTAATCTCTGAGGAAACAATGTTCCAGAGAGAGGGAGCCACCAAGAGAAGGCCCTTCTTCTGGGTCCCACCCACCAGATGTACAGTATCTCCCTAGGGGATGGGACCCACAACATTAGAGAAAGAATGATACTCAAGGTAAACAAAGAGATTGCTAAGGAGCTTGCAGATCTCTCAAAGTTTTTTCAACATTTGAGTATTCTGATACTGCCTCCCTCCCACTCCCACCCCCCAAAAAACACTTCCAAATACAGTACTTAATAAAGTCATTCAGTGACAACAGAACTTAAAAATGAATACAGTGACATCTTCCAGCTTACCTTTGAGTGACGCGAAGGAGCCTCCCATAACATCTCTGCACTGCATGTTTCACAATGAATCTTCCCAAGATGTTTAGCATGAAAATGATACCTCAGAGCCGCAGGGCTAACGAAGTCATTCCCACATCTCTCACAGTTATATGACTTCTTTTTTACACCCCACATCCTGTAAAAACACAACCATACTTTTAAGAGAACCTTCCAAACACTTTTGATCGTAACACAGTACAATAATATGCTATATACACAAGAGCAAAATCTGTACAAAAAAAATCTGAACAAATTGCCCAGATGTCAGATAGTGTCCATATTTAGAATCAATCTGATGCAGTTCTGATCAGATTGGAAATAAAGGAACCATCTAGATCCTAAATTACCTAATTTATTTTAAGAGTGATGATTTCTTTTCTAGATTCCTTTTTGTGTCCTTGATATTTTCTGCCAAAAAGAAATCTTCCTTGCCAAAGCCATTGTGTCCTTATTTCACAGTGTGTTTGTTTCATTATTGCCCAGTTACACTGCCAGCTGGCCAAATAATTTCTGTACCACTCCCACTGGCTTGGAATTGTGGGTGTTATAGTTTATGCTACCTTAGTAGGAAACTTGGGAATTTGACTTCATAACAAAGTTGGCTCTAATAGCATTGCAATAATAGCTATAAACATGCAGTGTGCATTGTGGCTCCTTTAGGGCTCTTGAACATTTTACAGTGCCTGGAAGAAGAGTTTGATAGGAGACCCTAATCCATATTATTTATTATAAAATTCTTGATATTTTGAATAATATATAACTGGAAGTTGTGGACATGTGGACAATGCTTTATCACCAATTATTGGATGTGTTTTTCTCCCATATTCCTACCACCTATACTGTTTGATTACGGTGAAAAAGCTAGCAGCTCCTTTTGCTTTGTTAGCAGAGAAACAACTGGCAGTACTAAAAGCCTGAATTCTGCAACATTTCCTGGTGGGGATTTATTGAATGATAGAATTTTAAAGTCATGTACTAGGCAAGTTACAAGTAAAGAAATGATTATGTAAATTAAGATAAGAAAGCAGGAATGTGATCTCTTTCTGTTGGTCTACTTCTGCATGCTTAAAGAATGCATGCTAATTAAGTCATAGTTTGGTTAGTTTATGGTCTGATGAACAAATCACTCGGTGGACATACATATGTTTTTTTGCTTTAAATTACGATTTTGTTATGTTAAATATTTATCTTGCTTGCTACTGTTGGGATTCTTTTTGCTGTTATTTCAAGAGCTTTATTGATGCTATAAAATTACCTAAAATTATGTAGAAGATATTAATATTTTCAGCAAATATGAATAAATAATGAAGCATAATTTGCAGTGTTCAATATGGCCAAGTTCGCACAACATGCCATGTCCAAATAAATCAAGCCATATTATATACCTAAAGTGTTGCAAATCAATAAATACTTAATAAAGATTATTAAGAGCTTGAAGCTCAGGGTTCTGGCCCTGCACTTCTGATTGGCCGATAATAGCGACATCGGATTGGTCCGTTCAGGAGAATCTGATTGGCTATTAATGAGCCTCTCCCATTGGTTAATGGAGCTAGCGCTCCCTGTGTTTTCATTGGTTAAATAAGTTAAGAGTTGCCTATATAAAGGGGCCCATCGTGGCCATTGAGCTGAGCTGTTTCACATGTAAATAAAGAGTTTGAAGTTCACTGTTTCACTGGGTCATCTCCATCCTTGCATCCATGCACAGAACTTAACACTGGCGACGAAGGTGGGATGTGGAGACATCAGAGCTTACTGAACAACGAAGAACCATAACCGAGCACATGGCTGAATGCACCAACGGCAGAACCATGTCCAGCAACGTCATACCACCCGCTCCATTCGACCTGGCACAAGAAGACTGGGACTCATATATGGATCGCTTCCAGATGTTTCTGGAAACCAACAATTTGAAGGATGCCACTACCGGAAAGAAACGAGCATTATTCCTAACTCATTGCGGGCCAACCATATTCAGGATGGCCAAGGCACTAGCAAAAACGGCAGAAGTTAAGTCTATGGACTGGGACGTCCTCAAACCACTGCTGAGGGCTCACTACGCACCGACCATGCCAACGCTCGTGAGAAGGCATGAATTTTATCAGAGAAGTCAGCGGAAGGGCAAAAGTGTTGCTGATTTCATCGCGGATCTCTGGAATCTGGGAGGCTTATGCGAGTTTACCGACTTAGAAGAAGCCCTAAGAGACCGAATAGTTCTGGGATTAGATGCACCAGGCACTCAGAGTAAACTAATGGCGAAGGGTGACATTAGCCTTAAAGATGCCATAGCTGAAGCTACTTCAGCAGAAGCAACCAGGAAGTCGGCTGCCCAAATGCGCTGCGCCCATGCACTGGTTCGCCAACGAGCCCACGAAATTTCACCTCAGTCAGAGGGACAGCTAGATACAACCCACCACGAGGACCTCAAATCGTCGTCAGAAAGTGATGAGGAAGAGGTCCATCGACTTCGGTCCGAACGAGACCAACGCCAGAAATCGCAGTACCAATGCGCCGGGTGTGGAGCAAGCCACCCCCGGTCAGATTGCAAATTCCTCGACGCGCTCTGCCATGTGTGCGGGAAAAGAGGCCACATAGGACGGGTCTGTAGGAGCAAGCCAGGACCCAGCCAGCCCTCAAGGGGAGCTAACTATGGCCAACCAACAGGAAGTTGTCCCGTGAAGCGAGAACACGTGAACCACCAATGGAACAACCACTCCTACAGAAACAAAACCCTAAACCACCCAACGAAGCGAGAAGAGGCTCACCAAATGATCACAATTGGTCACGCCTCATCTCTTGACGCCAAAAAGATCTGAGTGAAAGTGGCCATCGAAAACCAGCCCTGCCTGAAGGAAGTCAATTCAGGATCATCCCTCTGGATGGTTTCCTGGAAGACCCTCAAGCAGCTCATTACCACTATCCAGAGGCAAGACCTCAGATTCCAAAGGCTCATACTCAAGGACAATCAAGGAAATCGAATCCCGGTCATTGGATCCAGCCGAGTACGGGTATCGTTTAAGAACTGTACAGCATTTCTACCCCTGACTGTAATCAACAAGGATCGGCCTAGTTTGTTAGGCCTTCAATGGTTTGCTCCACTTGGAATTGAAGTAGCTGGCATTCGCCGAACCTGCAGCAGCGATTGGGAAGAAGACCTCATCCACGAATTCCAGGACGTCTTCGCAGAAAAATTAGGTGAGTACAAGGGGACCCTGATATCATTTAACCTCAATCCTGAAATAGCTCCCATCCGCCTTAAGCCTCATCGAGTTCCATTTGCCCTTAAACCAAAGATTGACGAGCAGCTTGATAAATTAATAGCCCAGGGTGTGTTAGAACCAACCGATCACTCTCCCTGGGAAACCCCAATCATAACATCCATCAAGCCGGATGGATCGATAAGAATTTGTGGGGACTACCAAGCCACCC
This sequence comes from Hydrophis major, assembly GCA_033807585.1. Classification (NCBI taxonomy): domain Eukaryota; kingdom Metazoa; phylum Chordata; class Lepidosauria; order Squamata; family Elapidae; genus Hydrophis; species Hydrophis major. The sequence goes on from CM066329.1 coordinate 325,262,854, forward strand.
TGAACCACGCCCTTCAACAAAACGCTTACCCGGTACCGGTGGTGCAACACCTCCTCCATTCCCTGGGGAGCGGAAAAGTCTTCGCTAAACTAGACTTAGCCCAGGCATACCAACAACTGCCTGTTGACAAAAAATGGCAGAGGCCCAAACAATCGTTACGCACAGAGGTACTTTTAAATGTAACCGACTCCAGTTCAGAGTGAGCGTAGCCCCGGGGATCTTTCAAAGCTTGATGGAAAGGCTATTACAAGGCATAAAAGGTGTTGTCCCATATTTTGATGATGTGTTAATCGCAGCCCCAACTCAGAAAATACTAAAGTAACGCGTGAGGTTGGTTCTCCTCAAGTCTCAAAATGAAAAAAAAACAAGTGTTATTTATGCACGGATTGTGTAGAATTTTTGGGATATTTAATTGATAGTCAAGGCATTCACCCCACCGATAACAAACTCAGGGCAATCAAGAATGCCCCAAAACCCCGGAACAAGGCCGACCTGAGCGTTATCAATTTTTATAACGTTTTCCTGCCTCACAAAGCAACCGTAGCTGAACCCCGACATCGTTTATTGGACAAAAAGCAATCTGGGTATGGGGACACAGAGAAGAACAGGCGTTTCGACGTGTAAAAAATTTATTGACTTCTGATGCTGTTCTGATGCAGTATAACGAGACTTTGCCTTTAATGATCACATGTGATGCATCCCCATTTGGAGTGGGCGCCATTTTAAGCCACGTTTTGCCAAGCAGTAATGAAGCCCCTGTTGCCTATTTCTCAAAGACGTTATCAAAAACAGAACACAACTATAGTCAAATTGATAAAGAGGCCCTTGCTATAGTATCCGCGGTTAAGAGATTTCATGAATATGTGTATGGCCGAGCCTTTACCACAGTGACTGACCACAAACCTTTGCTGGGAATAATTGTGGGAGATAGGCCAACACCGTATATATTATCTCCCAGAATGACCCGCTGGTCAGAATTCTTGGCGGCATACAATTACAAGTTGTAACATTGCCCGGGGAAGGCCATTCCCCATGCCGACGCATTGAGCCGTGCACCTCTTCCAGAGACCATTGATGACCCCGCTCCGACGGTTACAACACTGCAGATCGAGACACTTCGAACGCCGCCATTAACAGCCCGAGATATCATGATGGAAACGAAATGCGACCCCATTTTAGCACGAGTCCTCAGTTGGGTCGAGCGGGGATGGCCGTGGGACCAAATACCTGACGACTACGCCCCATTCAAGAATCGGCAAACGGAACTATTTTCCCAAAAGAGCTGCATTATCTGGGGTAATAGAGTTGTCGTCCCAGAGCGGTTGCGACCAGCGATACTAAGGACCTTGCACGATGGCCACACCCTTCACTCACATGAAGCTACGCGTGGTGGCCGGGTATTGACAAGCAGATAGAGACTTGGGTAAAAGCCTGTCACAAATGCCAGGAAGTAAGCAACGCCCCGTCGAAAGCAACCCCAACTGAATGAGAAACACCGAGGGGACCATGGTCCCGTATTCATCTGGACTTTGCGGGTCCTACCAAGGGACACACATTCTTATTAACGGTGGATGCCTACTCGAACTGGCTTGAAATCCATGAAATGAGGAATACAATGACCGAATCAGTCATCAGGAAACTAGACAGACTCTTTGCGACACACGGATTACCAGAATTTTAGTATCCGACAACGGGCCTCAATTTACCGCGGTGTCCTTCGAACAGTACCTGGTGGACCGCCGTATTCGACATACACTAAATTCGCCAGTGCATCCTGCAGCCAACGGAAGGGCCGAGCGCATGGTACAATTCGTCAAGAAAACCTTGCATAAAATGGACTATGGCGATATAGAAGACAAGATTAACCGGATACTCCTTTTGCAGCATATCACTCTGCACAGCATCACCAATAAAACTCCCACCGAGTTATTAATGGGACGGAAGCTCCGCTCCCACCTCGACCATCTACATCCAGCATATGAACCTGAAAAACCACACGGTTCCAGCGGGAAATGTTGCAATTTCCAGGTAGGCGATTTAGTTTTCGCTAGGAACTTTTCAGGTGATCCGTTGTGGGTCGAGGCAACTATAGTACAAGTAACCGGCCCTAGATCGTACCGCATGAAATGTCACGACGATAGAATATGGAAGCGCCCTATTGATCAGCTGCATTCAAGGCTACAGTCGGGGATCTCCGAGCCCCCTGATTTCCAAACTGAGGGGGGAGGAGATAGCGAGGAAGCTGAATTCGAAGCGGCAGAAAGTTTAAATGGTAGTAATGACTGCTCATAGACTGCATGTGATAGATCTGGAATGGGGATGGCCTCACCTCAAAGAGATGCCGAGAGCAGTAGCGACGATGAAAATTCGAATGCGGAACGGGAGGCACCCTCTTCACCAGATAACGTCCTACCCCAACAAGACTGTAGCCAAATACCGGGAGGACAACGAAAATCTAATAGACAATCAAAACAACCTGCCTACCTCAAAGACCACGTGACTGCACCCCTTAAACGGAACCCGGGGGGAAGGGGTGTTGTGAATCAATAAATACTTAATAAAGATTATTAAGAGCTTGAAGCAAAGTGCAGGGTTCTGGCCCTGCACTTCTGATTGGCCGATAATATCGACATCGGATTGGTCCGTTCAGGAGAATCTGATTGGCTATTAACAAGCCTCTCCCATTGGTTAATGGAGCTAGCGCTCCCTGTGTTTTCATTAGTTAAATAAGTTAAGAGTTGCCTATATAAAGGGGCCCATCATGGCCATTGAGCTGAGCTGTTTCACATGTAAATAAAGAGTTTGAAGTTCACTGTTTCACTGGCTCGTCTCCATCCTTGCACCCATGCACAGAAATTAACATTAAGTCTGATACACAAACATAGTCACTGCCTTATTGCCGGATCAGATCATCACCTCCCACATCATGGCCTGTATAATTTCAGGGCTATTTCATGCCGCCCAGGACTTGAATGAGTATACTAAACATTACTCTGAGAGGATTTTGTTAAAAATTCAGTATTCAGAAAACCTCAGGCTTATATATCCTGCTTTCTTTTAAGTCAGGAAAATAGGCTGAACCTTCTGATTTTAAGTTGTTATTGAGTACAGAACCCTGATCACCTGAGAATTCTCAGACCCTGGAATGTTGGGCTGGATAAAGGCAGGTGATAGAACCAGAAGCATGGGAGCATGGAAGTCACATCTGAGTCTTGAATTCAGCCGCTTGAGATAGCAAGTAAACTTAGTATTTTTATATTGCTCAGACTAATGTGAATACTGATGTCATTCATTGTAAGAAAATATCAAAAGGAGGAATTCTAGTATTTCCCAGAATAGGAAGAGTTTATATTTTTTTGACATATGTATATAAAATATTTTATACACATGTCAAAAAATACATAATACATAAAAGTATTTTTAATTTGATTTCTTGGATTTTTCAATTATATGCAAGTATATCACAATGTAATATAATTTGATAATTACATCAAAGAAAAGAGAACTGTAGTACTTTTAAGGCCTTTTGGGAAGAACTTCTTTCAGTATGTCTTTAGGCATCTACTCCTTTAGTGCGGGTGATTTAGTTACGGTTAAAAAAATCCTTTTACCTAGTCCATTTAAGCTCTCTTCAAGTATTCCCTCCAGTCTCAGTTTTCCAACACTCTCAAGGTTGGCTGCTTGCCATCTCTGCCAGTCTCATAATATGTCAATTATGATGTGAAATGACCCACCACCCTGCCAATAATGAACAATCATATTTATCTAAATATGACCCATTACAACTGCAGGTTCTACCACCTGCCTTTATCCAGATCCATTACAACTGCCTTGTCAATTTACTTTTTGTCTCTGTTGTGTCCGCGAAATGATGCCAGGAGTCGGTGACTTCAATTCATGCTCTTTTATTGAAAGTTGGAACCGAACTGGCGTAAAGGAAAAAGCTTTTGTTCCTTTAGCCGCGGCGGCCGTGGCCAATGGCACCGCTTTGAATCTCCCGCGATCCGAATGGACCAATTGCAGGAGATTCTCAGCGAGCCAATCGGCGCGGCTCGCCTGACCAATCAGAGAGCCCCGCGCTTTGTCCAGGAGCCTATGCAAGGGCTCCGCCGCCATCGCCTTTTGGGGCAGGAAAACATTGTAAAAGTTAAGTAGCCCCAGGAATGCCTGTAGTTCCGTCTTCGACTTGGGTGTGGGGGCTTCTTTGATGGCCTTGATTTTTTGGTTTGTGGGGTGAATGCCGTGACGGTCTAGGAGGTATCCCAGGAATTCTACCCGTTCCGTGCATAGCTGGCATTTCTCCCTCTTGACTTTTAGTCCGGTCTCTTTAAATTTGGTTAGGACCTCCCTTAGGCGACCCTCTAGTTCGGCTTGGTTGGTTGCCGACACTAGGACGTCGTCGAAGTAAGGTACCACCCCCTTGATGCCTTGCAGTAGTCTTTCCATTAGGCTTTGGAATATTCCCGGTGCCACGCTGACTCCGAATTGGAGTCGGTTGCATTTAAATGCCCCCCGGTGGGTGATTATGGTTTGCGCTTCTGCCGTTTGCTCGTCGACTGGCAATTGTTGGTATGCCTGGGCGAGGTTGAGCTTGGCGAAAACCTTGCCCCCTCCCAGTGAGTGCAGTAGGTGTTGCACTACTGGGACGGGGTAGGCGCTTTGTTGTAGCGCGCCATTTAGGGTGGCCTTATAGTCCCCACAGATCCTCACCGACCCATCGGGCTTGATCGGGGTGACTATGGGGGTCTCCCACCGGGCATGGTCTATGGGCTGTAGGACCCCTTGCTTGACGAGCTTGTCAATTTGCTCGTCTATCTTGGGTTTAAGTGCGAATGGCACCCGCCTTGGTTTCAGGCGTTTTGGGGGGACGTTTGGGTCTAGGTTGAATGATATAAGGGGCCCTCGGTACTTGCCTAGGTTTCCGTCGAAGACCTCTTGGAATTCCCGGGCCAGTTGCTGCTCCCAGCTGTCGTCGGTGACGTGGTCGACTCCCGTGACTGCGATGCCGAGTGGGGCGAACCATTGCAGTCCTAGTAGGCTTGGGCGGTCGCGGTCGACGATTGTCAGGGGAAGTCTTTCGGTGTGCCCTTTGTATGTGATGTTGAAGTGTTTGGTTCCGACTACCGGGATGCGGTTTCCCTGGTAGTCCTTTACAATGAGTCTCTGGCTGTCTAGGCTCCTCCTTTGGAGGGTAGGCACCAGGCGCTTTATTTCATGCCATGCTATCATGGAGAGGTAGGACCCGGAGTCCACCTCCATTTTGCATGGCTGGCCCTCGATGCCTACCTCCACGTGGACCTTCCGGGCGTCATTGGTGATGGCGTGGCCGATGGTGACCGTCTGATGGGTCTCCTCTCTTCGCCGGTTATCGCTGCCTCGCAGGGATCGTCCGTTCCGGTCCCATCTGTTGTCCGAGGGGCGATCTCTGGTCCGGGGTGGTGTGCTCTCTCTCCTCCGGTCACTCTGGTCCCATCGTGCCGGGCTGCAATTCTTCTTTAGGCGGCAGACACGGGCGATGTGTCCCTTCTTGTCGCAATGCCGGCAGATCGATTCGAAAAACCGGCATTCCGACCTGGGGTGGTCGCCGCCGCAACTGGCACAGTTGGTCCTCGACTTACGACCCCGCCGGTTCCGTGGGTCGCGGCCTGTCTGGAGGCGATGGACATCCTCCTCGTCATCTGAAGTGCCCGATGCCGAGTGGAAGTCGCCCTGGTGGGTGGTCGTCTCGGGTTGGGCCTCGGTCGACCTCGCCAGGTTGTTGTTTCCGCTGCAATCCCCAGTTTTCGGTCTGCGCATGCGGTCGGCGGAAGTTCGGGTTGCTTCGGCGGCTGCGGCTGCGGTGAAGGTGTCTGCTAGGCTGATGTTGCCCTTGACCATCAGCCGGCTCTGGAGGACGGGGTCCCACAAACCGAGCACGATTCTGTCTCGCAGGGCGTCGTTCAGGTTGTCGAATTCGCAGAGCCCCTCTAGGCGCCACAGCTCGGCGACGAAGTCGCTGAAGCTCTCACCCGACCGTTGGTCCCGACGGTAGAATTCGTTGCGTCGGATCAGGATGGGTACCTCTGGAGCGTAGTGCCGCCGAAGTATTGGCTCGAGGACGTCCCAGTCCATCGCAGTCGCATCGGCGGGTTTGGCAAGCGCCTTGGCCATCTTGAAGACCTCGGTCCCGCAGTGGGTCAGGAAGATGGCGCGCTTCATGGGGCCGGTGGCGTCCTTCAGGTCGCTGCACTCGAGGAACATGCGGAATCGGTCGTAGTGCGATTCCCAGTCCTCGGTGGCGGGGTTGAAGGGTGCGGGGGGTGCGATTTTCGCCATCGTGGTGGTTTGTCTGGCTTCCGTTGGACACGTGGTTCGGTTCAGGGTCTGGATCCCACCCTCGTCGGCAGTGTTGTGTCCGCGAAATGATGCCAGGAGTCGGTGACTTCAATTCATGCTCTTTTATTGAAAGTTGGAACCGAACTGGCGTAAAGGAAAAAGCCCGCGGCTTTTATTCCTTTAGCCGCGGCGGCCACGGCCAATGGCACCGCTTTGAATCTCCCGCGATCCGAATGGACCAATCGCGGGAGATTCTCAACGAGCCAGTCGGCGCAGCTCGCCTGACCAATCGGAGAGCCCCGCGCTTTGGCCAATCAAAGCGCGGGGATCTCAAGAATGCTAATTAAGGACAGAACAGTCTCTGTCTTCATTTTCCATTCCTAAATTCTTCTAGCTAATTTAGCACGCTCCTGAGAAGTCAATGTTTGCTACATCTGAAGAGAAAATTTTGTGGCACATGCACAAAGAGTGTGAAAGAGGAATATTAGAGACTGATATCACAAGGGGCAATGATTTGTAATTAACGAAACAAGATGAAGCACTGATCATCAAGACCAGTTTTCCTGGAATGGATTTGAGAAAGAAGCACTGAATAGACACACATTCCAGCAAAGTTTCTAAAGAATATTTTTCAAAAATGTTCATTTTGCCAAATGCGTAGTGACTTAGCCTAAAACATATAGAGTTTACAGAGCTGTAAATAAAAATCATATAGAAATGCAAAACAATAAAAAAATCCTAGCTTACGGTAAGAGCTCCCCACAAAAAGTATATATCCTTGATGATAAATTATTTATATCAACTAATGGCTATTGGGGGGAAAATCTGTAAAGATGTGAAAGGAAATTGGTAGAGGTTAAAAGCTGGAGGGCCAGGAAAGAGCGTGATTGTATATAATTAGAAAGTGATCTCTTCTACAAAGTAAAAGACCCCGACACACCAGATTTATTCTATTTGCATTAGGCGCAGGGCACTAATGAAATAATAACAGAATAACTGCTACAGCTTTGTGTTTCATGCTTTCTAAAGAGTGTGTGTGTGTGTGTGTGTGAGAGAGAGAGAGAGAGAGAGAGAGAGAGAGAGAATATATCTACTGTATTCTAAAGGAAGTCATATATATATTTATATATATGTAACTTATTATATATATAAAATAAACATTAATATTATGTTATTCAGCTTCAACAGATGATCTGCTATTCAAATCAAGATCCCTGAAACATAACAAAGAAAAAGAGACTTTTTTTGAAACATGTATGGGCAGATAGATAGTCCTGCATTAGAAAGAGAACATAACTTGATACTAACTTTAGGAAGGGTGTGAAATATTAAGGTAGTAGTCACAATCATGTGATCAATGCTCCATCTTTTGTCTTCTGCACTTACTTAGAGTGAAGATTAATTATCCTGTGATGTTAAGCCTTTGGATTAGATACAGAAAGGCCCAGCTTCAAAGGCATTATCAATTTTGAAAGCTTAATAGGTGATTTGGGGCCAACCTATGTTGTGCTGTTGTGATTGAAGAAAAAAGAAAAAGAAAGGAATACTGCTATACTGGTTTGAGTTTCTGAATGAAAGGTGGGATATTTATTTATTTAGTTTTGCCAGCAGCCTGGGTAACTCAGAGTGGGATGGGAGCCCATCAAATGGTTTATTTGACTGTGTGTTGGCAAGGGATGGATGGGTAGGAGATTAGTAGTAGTAGTATTTACACAAAAAATGACAGTGTACACAGCAAACGAGATAACTGTGCTGGGTTTTATATCACAAATCACTAGTTGAACACATTATTATTATTATTATTATTATTATTATTATTATTATCTCTACTGTGTTTTTATTGTTTTTAGGTCACATAGAGTCGCTGTGAGCGAGTAGGGGGCTATATAAATTATCTAAATAAATAAATAAATTTATTATTTATTATTCAATTTATATGCCACCCCTCTCATAGTTAAGGCAACTTTGGGCCTCTTACAGATACCAAAAAAATTAAACAAATATATAAACAATTAAAATTTTAAACTCTACAGAAATATTAGAATCAAAGAGATGGACAAGAGGATGACATCTTCTTACTCCATCAACCATTTCCAATGATAACCACTCCCTCTTAGGGCCCCTAGCCAACTGACAAAATTAGGTTTTTGTTTTTTTTTAAACAAATTTTATTAATTTTACAAACACAATACACAAAACATAAACTAAAACATCTTTTCTGAAGGCTGCCTGATCCCGGGTTAAAACTCTTCACACAGACACAAATTCAAACATCATATTCATTTTATATATCCTTCCATATCTTGTTATCATTTTCTTTTCTTTTCTTTTTTATAAACCAATTTTATTAATTTTACAAAAACAGTGCACAAACAATCAAAGCATAACAGCTTATAACCATTTTCAATAACATTCTTTGTCTGTTCTATTTCCAACTATCCATTCATCTTTTTTCTTTTACTATACTTCTCCTATACACTATTTGGAGTGACGCCTTTACCCTAACTTAAAAGTACTTCATATAACACTTAATTTATCTTGGGATTCTGTTTAATAAATTCTAAATTTACACAATAAATTTTATACTCTAAATACACATATAAAAACACAATCTTATATACCTTCCAGAATCCCCCTTTTATCCTTAATTAGATTCCCAAGGCGGTGGAGCGGTGGTCAGCAATGGCCGCCACGAAGAAGTCTGCAACTGGGTAAGATCATGCTGGAGGAAGCAAGAAAAGTGAAAGTGCTGGCTGAGCCGGGTCAATCAACATCCTTTAAATTCGCTGAAACTGAGCTGTCTGAATTGCTGGAGGATACATTGTATCCCTAAGAAGATCGAAAGCAGCGGAGAAACTGTTAAAGGGAACTTTTTTTTTCTTCACTCTCCCACCCCATGAAAAAAGCAGAAGAAGATTTGAAATTTGTTTGGGCACTGAAGGTGAAATATTTTGAAAGTTGCTTGGACATTGGACTTAAAAATGTAAGAAATTGGAAAACCTTTATTAGAGGTATGGATTTTTGATTATTTAAAAATTGATGTTGCAAGTGGGAAGGGAGCGGAAAAATATTGGAGCAGAAGTGGAAAAAGGAGGAGATTGCCAAGAAAACTAAAAAAAGAAATATGGTAATTGGACCTCTTTGATTAAACAGTAACCCCAGAAAGAGAAATAGAAGAAGGAAGAAAAGTATTAACTTTTGGAACTTTCTTTTTGAATTACTTTTGACTAAAAATACTTGGGTGGTTGTTTTGGGGAAAGTTTTTCTTTTCAGGATGGCATCGCTTGTGGATGAACTAAAGATTGAATATCAAAAATATAAAAAGGAAGAACAAGATGGAAAAGATACTATGGGCACTTCATTTCAATTTTTAGAAATGGCGTTATGTACTTATGAAAAGTTGATTACGCAGCAGAATGACTGGGACAAGGAAGAAGAAGAACAAGAAGCCATCTTTGATGAACAATGGGTTTTTTCCGGGGAGGAGGAGAAAGAGGATAAGAAAAAGGGGATTTTAAGGTTTGAAAAAACAACCAAAAAAAAAGAAAAATGAGAGGAAAGGTGGATGCAAGGTTAGAAAGCAAAGGAAAGGGAGTAAGAAAAGGGAGGAGGAGGAACTTCCGGTTTGCGTGGCTTCGGGGCAGCAGGAATTCGCGACAGCTCGCGATTCCTGCTGGCTAGCTGCCGAGGTACCCCCGATCCAGATGGGTCAGGGGGTTAAGGCTGCCCTGTAGGGACAGCTGAAGATAGAGGGGAGCCGGTTAGGGAGGTGGGGGCATCGCAGACCCCCCCCTTCTCCGGAAAAACCCCTTTTTCCCAAGGCGGTGGAGCGGCGGTCAGCAATGGCCGCCACGAAGAAGCCAGCAACCGGGTAAGAACTGTGCTGGAGGAAGTGTGAAAAGTGAAAGTTCTGTCTGAGCCGGGTCAAGTAACAACTTTTAAATTGCCTGGGATTGAGCTGCTTGTTGCTGGAGGATACATTGTTTCCCTAAGAAGATCGAAAGCGGCGGAGAAGCTGTCAAAGGGAACTTTCTTTTTTTTTATTTTTGTTTACTCTCCCATCCCACGGAAAAAGCAGAAATATTTGGATATATTAGACATTGAAAGTGGATTGCTTTGAAAGCTAAGCTAAGAGACAAAGGGATTTTTGGACATTGAAAAATTTAAGAAATTGGAAAATTTTTGCTGGAGGTATGGATTTTTGATTATTTAAAATTGTTATTGCAAGTGGGAAGGGAGAAAAAAAAAATTGGAGCAGAAACTGAAAAAGGAGGAGACTGTCTAGAACGTCTTTGTGGATCCCAAAAGAAGATATATGGTAATTGGACCTCTTTGATTAAAAATTAATTTAGAAAGAGAAAGAGAAGAAGGAAGAAAAGTATTAACTTTTGGAACTTTTTTCTTTTTTTTAATTGCTTTTGATTGTCCTGGATTAAAAATACTTGTGGTTGTTTTGGAAAAAGTTTTCCCTTTTCATAATGGCATTGTCTGTGGATGAACTAGAGATTGACTATCAAAAATATAAAAAAGAAGATACTTTGGGCGCTTTGTTCCAATTCTTAGAAATGGCGTTATGTTCTGTTGAAAAGTTGATTATGCAGCAGAAGGACTGGGACAAGGAAGAAGAGGAAGAAGAAGCCATCTTTGATGAACAATGGGTTCCTTCCGGAGAGGAGGAGAAAAAGGATAAGAAAAAGGGGTTTTTAAGAATTATAAAAACAACCAAAAGAGAGAAAAATGAGCGAAAAGATGGAGGCAAGGTTAGAAAGCAAAGGAAAAGGAGCAAGAAAAGCGAAGAGAAAAAGCAAAGGGGTAGAAAGGGCAAGGAGAAGAATAAGCAAGAGAGAAAAGGGGGGAGGAGAAGCCTTAATGGGGGGAAGCAAGATTTAAAAAAAAAAAGTTTATTTAGAGACAATGGGTGAATTTAATTTAGATTAAAAGAGGGATTCTGGAGGGTATATAAGAGTGTGTTTTTATATGTATATTTAGAATAAAAAATTTATTATGTAATTTTAGAATCTTTTAAACAGAATCCCAAGAAAGATTTATATGTAGTATTTTTAAGTTAGGTAATGAGTTATAGATGTAACTCCAATTGTTGTACAGGAGAAGTATAGTAAAAGAAAAAAGATGAATGGATGTTTGGAAATAGAACAGACAAAGAATGTTGTTGAAAATGGTAATAATGGAAGGATATATATGCTTTTCTTTTGATTTTGTATATTGATAAAAGGCAATAAAATTTTAATTGATAAATAATTTGGATGGAAAAGAGAAGTAGGTACAAGATATGAAGTTAATATTATATGAAATATTAATATTATAATCTTGAAATGTTATGTTTTATTGGTCTATCATTATTATTTTTTTTTAGAAAAGAATTTATAAGCTGTTATGCCTTGATTTTGTGTGCATTCTTTTTAGAAAACTGATAAAAATGGTTTTTATATACATATATTAAAAAAAAAAAATGATAATAAGATATGGAAGGAGATTTAGGTTGAATATGATGTTTGAATTTGTGTCTGTGTAAAGAGTTTTAACCCGGGAACAGACAACCTTCAGAAAAGATCTTTTAGTTTTGTCTATGTTTTATGTTTTGTGTTTGTATGTTTGTGTATTATGCTTATGATAAAACTAACAAAATTTGTTTTTTATTAAAAAAAAAAAGGGAAAAAAGAATTAATAAAACCTTGGAGGAATGTTAGATGAGAATAATTTAAACAAGCCAGAAAGAAAAGAATATGATGACTATAAAATGGATAAATATGGAAGAGAAATGAAATTGAATAGGAGTAAAGAGAAATAATGAGAAATTTGATGAAAGATATTTGTGTGTCCATATGGGGATGGGATAAATTGGAATTATGCTGTATAAAAATATTGTTTTGTTTGACTTGTAAGGACTTACAATATTAAGAGGTTTTATGTGTTTATGTATTTACTGGTTAATGATGTGTTGTTTTATCTTTAAAATTAATAAAAATTTGTTTCAAAAAAAAAAGAAAAGGGAGGAGGAAAGACAAAGGGGTAAAAAGGGCAAGGAGAAGAATAAGCAAGAGAGAAAGGGGGGGAGGAGAAGCCTCAATGGTGGGAAGCAAGATCTAAAGAAAAAAAGCTTATTTAGAGACAATGGGTGAATCTAATTAAGGATAAAAGGGGGATTCTGGAAGGCATATAAGATTGTGTTTTTATATGTATATTTAGAGTATAAAATTTATTATGTAAATTTAGAATTTATTAAACAGAATCCCAAGATAAATTAAGTGTTATATGAAGTACTTTTAAGTTAGGGTAAAGGCGTCACTCCAAATAGTGTATAGGAGAAGTATAGTAAAAGAAAAAAGATGAATGGATGGTTGGAAATAGAACAGACAAAGAATGTTATTGAAAATGGTTATAAGCTATTATGCTTTGTTTGTGCACTGTTTTTGTAAAATTAATAAAATTGGTTTATAAAAAAAAAGAAAAGAAAATGATAATAAGATATGGAAGGATATATAAAATGAATATGATGTTTGAATTTGTGTCTGTGTGAAGAGTTTTAACCCGGGATCAGGCAGCCTTCAGAAAAGATGTTTTAGTTTATGTTTTGTGTATTGTGTTTGTAAAATTAATAAAATTTATTTTTTTAAAAAAAAGAATACTGAAAAGAAGGAGGAGTGAGTGAGAAGGGAAGGCAGAGGAGTAGAAGGAGAAAAGAGTTTAGCATATCTATTAAAGAAACCACAAAACTATGAGTTCTAGTTTTATCTTGGGCATGAAAAAGTAGCTGGGTGACTTTAGGCCAGTCACTCTGTCCCAGACCAATGCACTAAACAGGGTTGTTGTTGGGAAAATAGGAGGCAGAAGTATTAGGTATGCTTGCTGCTTTAAACTGAACAAAATATACATAAAAAGACAGGATAAAAATCTAATAATACTAATATCCATATCTATATCTATCTATCTATATAAGAACATAAGCATTTGTGATGACATAGAAGCATTTAAACTAATATAAGATAGCTAGATATATGTACAGTATCTACATATGTAGCTAACTAGCTATGCATTTCAGCAACTCGGTACATACAGTTCCATACCTGGATAGTAACCATTTTACTGTTACCCAAGAACATAAAACAATCTTCTCCAAATCTACCAGCATTTAAATGTAATTTTTAAAAAACCTGCTTTTTTAAAATGCCCCATAGTTTGTTATGTGAAACATACACAATATAGTCAAATGTTGAAATAGAAATATGTACCATGTGGAGGAGTAAAACAGCTCCATGAAATGTGATATTGAAGGTCCAGGAGTTAACATATACATCCGGATATATAAATGCATACAAACGTGTATGGCTAGATGAGGCATTGTGGTTTTATGTTTCAGAAGGGCATGAATGATAGCATCAGGAAAGAAAGAAACAGTGAAAAAAGCCTGTTCCCTTTTTAATAGGGATCATGCAAAAGATATACGTATAATCATGTAACCATACCTCAAACTTTGCTTCTTGAAACCCAAATGAAAATGAACCCAATTATTTAGGTTATTATTATACTTTATTTTTTGTTGCATTTGAAAGGCACATTATTGTATTTTCCATAACATTTGAAAGGCACATTAATGCAACATTGCTGGATTTGTCTATAAAAACAATTGATCAGAATGGGAATATTTGGTTTTAATGAGAGGTTATATTTGTTCTAGCTATATGCAAAATTAGTTGCATAAGACAATAAAGAACAGCCTGGCAGGAGTTAGTACTGGAATGGGATCTGGGCTCAAATATGTATTCGGCTATAAACTAATTAAACTATGTAGTATTTACCAACCAGAGTGTCGATAGAGATTAAATAGAGGGGAAAGTCTACCTGCTTTATATTAATGTCTTTAGAAGAAATGGGGGAATAAATTTAATAATTTAAATATGGGATAGTTATTTTGCATCCTATATCTTTTAACTATCAGACCCTCACTCTTTCAAAAAAGTATAGGTGTTCTTTCAGAAGTTAGTGAGTAACAGCTCCTACCATCTTGTACTATGCTGTGAAGCAGTGGATACTCAGCAATATTGGGGAAGGTTCAAATTCCTCAGGCCTAGTTTAAACCAACTTGATCTATAGCATCAGTTTGAAGGCTTTAGAAACAAGCATAAGTCTGTTCACACGATGTTCTAAGCCATTTCATGGAATTCATTTAATATGCTAAGACAAAAAATATACAGTTTATAAATCAAAATGGCTGGATTATCATCCCACACTAATGCATTATAAACCACAATCACAATGCTTGGGGTCACACTATGTACTAATCAAAGCTGACTGCACATTATATTTTGTATAAGCTTATATTTTATATCTCCATATAATAAATGTATGTAGTGTGGAAGAACATGCAAGTGACTGAAAAGAAACATTTAAAAAGACTGGTTTACATATGGCCATACTGTTGACTGATCAAGGAATTGGTCTGAGAACTTATGTTCAAGCCATTTTCTGTTTTACTAATGTTTTCCTGTAAATCAGATAATGGAGCTAAACCAGATCTCTAAGATCAAGAGATGCTGGAAGAATAAAACATAGTAAGATCACACAGTATATGAAATATATGCTGTTTATGCATGTAAAAATGAAAGAAATGTAAGAAAAACAAGGTACTAATATAAGTTATCAAGTGGGAACTTGTTATAAATTTCAGAAGCAAGACTCAAAGTGATTTTTTTTTGTTTCTTCTGAGTCACTAGATCTCACCAGATGGTCACAGTTACTGCCCTCTCAAGAAATGTATGAAGGCTACAAAAGGTAGCTACAAACTTAAGAGTTTCTCTTGAAACTATTAAATGAAAGGCTACCTTAGCTGACCAATGCTTACCTCTTGAGTGAAAGGAGAAAACTTCAGATTCAGAACAAAACATTGCCTTCAAACTTGCCAAACAGAACTTGCTTACAGAATTAATGCTAGGAGAATGCACAGAGAGTTTTGGGAGATGAAAAATGCTAAACTTGTATGCTGCTACTGAATAATCTTGTTTTTAAGCTTCAGAGTGCTGAAAGGCAGATGTTAACAATTTGTAACTGAGGTCCTGATCCCATTCAATAACACTGAAGGGATGGTTTCCCCCACACATCCCTAGCAGAGTTTCTTTTGCTTTAAGTTTATTAAGGAATGTATATCCTTGTGCAAATCTGAATAACTTTTGAAAACTCACAGTGCAATTTTAAAAAGCCAAGTAGCTTAACTGTAGTATACAATGATCTGTTATTTGAGTCACATTTGAAAACCACACACACTCAGGAAAAAGAATATTGAGGTAAGAGATTTCAGATAGTTGAAGGGACTCTCCCTGTGGAAAGCAGATCTGTTTATTTCTGATTGACTAGCATAACTGCAGTGCAAGCATTTCATGTTTAAAGTTTTCCCATCAGTCATCCAGTCACTACATCATATCTTCCAGGTGCAGAAAATGACTCCCTTTGAGGAGAATGTAAGAAATAGAAGTTAGGTTGGCTCACTATCATTTCCAGGTGGGAGCACTTGAAAGGAAAAAAAGAGAACTTTTATTTATTTTTACATATAGGTTCAGTGATGCTGGTTTGAATGTTAAAACGATAATTAAACAGTTATCAGATCTTGGTAGAACAAGGCTATAAAATGTGGTTTTTCTTCCTGTGTGGTTCACATGAAGGCCACACAGGATGTCAAATTCTTTCTGTCCTTATTTTGTCATGATTACAAAACAGTAAGAAAAGTGTAGAGAAAATCTACCACCCACGTCTCCAAAGTGACAGAATATATAAAACAGGAATAAATTTTTTCATTTACCTCTGCAAAGCTGCAACGGGGTTTATTGAACATATTAAATATGATCCTGGCAATCACTTTTTAGACTGTAATGTGCACACTGACACTGTGAAAATAGTTGATAGTAACCCCCCCAAAATCTAACATACTATAATTCAGTTCTGTTGGAAAAGTATGTCATGTGTAAAAACAGCTTTTGTGTTTTGATTTCAAAGATCATGAACTTTAATCTACTAAAAATATAGGTCAGAGGGTCAACCTTTTGGGAATGCAAAAGTTTGCTGGAGATAGAAGGGGATGCTAAGAGGGAAAAGCTAGGATTTTCTTTTTTCAGATTTATTGCATGGAGTCATTTTTAAAAGCTGTTAAATTATGTTGAGAAACACTCAACCTGTATTTGCTAATGCAGGGAGGATTTCTGGAACTGGGAAAAAAATTTAGGAACTATGTGTCCCATCCTCCTCACAAATATTATTTCTTGCCACCATTTCTGGATCTGGAAATTGTAGTCATACAATTTTCCTAGATGAAATCATCTCTCCTTAGGTAGAATGAGAACAGTTATTTTGGATGACCTGAAAAGATAGCAAATTGGTAGTTACTTATTACAAGGCTTACTTCCAGGATAAGGGGCTGGTGAGTTTTTTTCTGCCTTTTGACCAGAGGTGGTATTCAGCAGGTTCTGACCAGTTCTGGAGAACCAGTAGAGGGAATTTTGAGTACTTTGGAATACCACCTCTGACTTGCCCAGCCCCCATCTATTACTCTGTCTCCTGAGTTCCAGCTGATTGGCTGGGTCGTCTCTTGTTGCCCTGCATAGGAGAATGGAGCTAGAAAACAGGTTAGTGGGGTGGGAAGGGAATGGGGATTTTGCAGTATCCTTCCCAAGCCACACCCACCAAACAATGCCTTGCCCCCCCCAAGCCATGCCCACAGATCCGGTAGTAAAATTTTTTGAATCCCTGCTTTTGACCTCAAATTTATTAATAAATTTATATACTATATATCTCAAAGCAGCAATAATTATGTCGGCCTCACTGTACACAAGAAAACTTCAGTGGGAGTGAACATGCTTTGCTGTTTCAGCTTTGTTTTCCAAGCCATTTGGAAAATGGATACTTGTTAGGCAGTCCTTAGTCAATAAGTTGTAGGATTTGAAGGCAATAAGCTCACACCAGACTGAATGTCAAGAGATCTTGATGCAATGTTGCATTTAGATTAATGGAATTATTGAAGAAAAAGGAAATTATACCAGGTCACATCCCTTGTCAGATCACATCTCATCTGCTGCATAACACCTAACCCGGGTCTTCAAATTTATCCCTAGATTCATGGTGACTGGGGGTTTATAATAAATATTCAGAATATACAGAATGTGAATAGTTCAGAGTATAGAGAATGTAAATAGTATAACACCCGGAGTGATAGCACATATCAATGACTTTCTTATAACTCAGTTCACGAATATTTTAAGATATTGTTACTTATACTTCCTTCTCAAAAGTGATGGGAGCACAAGCTGTGAATTTTTAAATAAACGTGGATGTAGGGAATTTATGTAGACAGAGAAAAATTGTACACCACTGTAGCAACTCAATGCTAATTCTAGAATGAAACTACACCAAACATTTCAATTTTAGCATCCTTCTTCATGCTGTTATGTGTAAGAACTTTCAAACCTCCCACATTTGGCCATGCTGCGTGAAATTCTGCAATTCCTGCTCATCCAAAGTCCCAAGCAGGGGAAAGCAGTGATATGCGTTTTCAGTCCAAAAGTGAAGCAGTATTTGAAGAACTTAAAGGGGAAAAATGCTTTGTGGGTCTCATGTTAACACTTGGAAGAACTACCAAATAGAATAGAAAGAAACAAATGCCTTACAAAAGACAATAGTGAAAGATAATTGTCCCATACACATAAAATGAATGCATTACATCTGTGACTTAGAAAGTCTCTTTTTCTAAAGAGAGAACCTGATTAAAAATAAAATAAAAATGAAGGCTCAATAATGGGTTTGAACTACCTCTACTTATGTAAAAACACAGGATAGTCACAAAAATACAAGAGTGTCATAATATTTAAAGAGTTATTTTTATTTCACGAAAAATGCAATTGTGTTCGCAATATATATGCCATTCAGTCAGTGCTGGTTATACACACACCATATTATTCAAAGTTTAAGAAAATAGGCTTTCATTTGTCCTTTACATATTAAGGAAATCCAGATTTGCATAAAATGTGTACATCTATATACACACACAAAAACACATCTTGTTTTCTAAAATACTCTTCCTCAAAGCAAATATTCTACAACTTGGAGTTACTCTTTTGAAGAAAAATGTATGCTTTCTATAAAGTATCAACAGAGAAGTCTAATCAGTGTTCAATAATATTTGATATTCCAGAACTGCTTTGATGTTACCATTATTTAAGCCAGCTTCCTGTTATCAATAGAACTACAATCTCTCCACAGATCTGGTGCAAATTTACTCTTAAATCCATCCTTTCTAAGACCCTGTAAATTAAAAGTGTTCAGTGGCTTTCAGTCATTCATTCTAACTTCCTCATACTCTTGCATATTTTATCAAGGTAACTCTTAGATTTCAACAGTAATTTGCTACATGTGCCATGACTAATCTAAAAAAGATGCTCAACCATTGCTTTGATCAAAGCAGCGATGTCATGGGTAAAGATTTGCATTTCTGCTGCAATTTGTAACATTCTAGAAGGCTTAATTTCTTAAAGAGTATGGCAAAACAACATTTTAATTGGCTAAATATCTTACTGTGGGATAAAATATTATAAAACATCAGCAAACATTTAAAAAAAATTATGCATGTTTGGAGGACTATCAATTAGCATTTGAAGTAGCATTGTGGAAATTAAGTAGCGTATTTGTTTTCTGAGGTTAAGTAGCATATATCTAAACATATATGGTATGGGAGCAACCATTTGTGAAATATGTACAAAAATGTATTCTTAAAGGAAGCAATCTTTAAAAGTTCAGAGTGCAGTGAAAGATAACATCTTCCAGAAGGATTTTTAAAAGCCACCCTATCATTAGAGGGAGGATTGTTCTAACACAGAACAGGTGGAAGACAGTCGTATAAATACATAAGGGTCAGTATTCTACATAACATGATGTTATTAAAATAAAATAAGGCCACATTCTTTCAAGTATTAGCCTCACAGTGCATGTCCAATTTCACCTGTAATGTAGCAGGCTGTTTTTAAAAGCAGCAAGATCTATTACATGAATTCCATTTCCCACAGCTGTATAAAGATACTAACATTACATTTACAGTTAAATTACACTTAAAATGTAGTAGCTTTGACAGCACTCAAAAACAAAGCAATTTCATTGTTTGAAATAAAAAATAATTATTTTGGGGATGGGCAATTTTAAATGGCTGGATTGCTTTGTGTACATTTTGACAGAATTAAAGTCACAACATGGCTACAGATGTTCAAATTTATAACTGAAACCTGCACTTTTAAGGCTCTTTTACATATATCCATACACCAACCATCATGCAGTATCTTTTCAAAAATAGTATTTGGAACACTCTCACCAATTCCAAAACCACAAGTCAAATGATAGATTATTATGCATAGCTCCCCCCCGCCCCCCGCCCCCCAAAAATTGCATAGTGATCACAAAACGGCACAGGAGAAATTTGTCTCCCAATGTCAGAAGAAAAGAAACTGTAATGCTCAAACTTGATAATTTTGAATTCTAGGATGAATACAAATTTGGGTTTTATGTCTGACACCTATTTCAAAGAGAACAAAAACTGATTCTAAATATTGTAGTCGGTATACTTTATGCTGAACTCTATACATTCAGCCAAATATGTAGAGAGAAAGAGTTACATACATATGTAAAGCAGTAGATCTGGGCTATAGTTAGGCTTTTGGTAGCACACCTTGGGCCTCCAAAATCTAATATGTGGAGACAGGATGAAACTATATTTTCCTTTACATTTAAAAAAATTAAATATAGCTACAACAGTGACTCTCCAGTTATATGTATCTAGTAATTTTCTCCTCAAACATGTTGAAAAAGAATTGGTTTTTCAGAATCACAACTAAAATTTTTGGGGTGATGATATACTAGACAGGCCCAATTTTTCAATGTGAAATAAAATAGGCAGAAAAGTTATCTGTGATACACAAATATATTGGTATGCATGTATATCTAAACATATTTAAGATGCAAATAATTTAAGATGCAAATAATCTCCAAAGTTTGTAGACTTAAAAGATGTGCTTCAAATATATAGAACTGTACATTTTATCTACAAAGCCAGATTATTGGGATAAGTCTTATTTAATTATCTCTTTAATAAAATGCTTCAATGCAAACATATAGAGATACACACAATGCTCCATGTGCATTTTAAGTACACACACTTCTTAACACTAAAGAGAGCAAACTATTCATGTACAATGCCCTTGGCTATTTAACGTTCTTTGGGAGTCATGGCTATAAAGACCAAAATATTTTTTTTTTTTTTAGACATTCAAACTGACATGTTGTTAAGCTGAACAAAAAGGTTTTCCTTCATGATTAAGAGCTAACATTATAGTTCTAATAATCTTCAAAGTTATGAAGATTCGTAACTATGAAGGGCTTTTAAGAAAAATAGACTTCCATTATATATATTTTACAATAATACTTTAAGGCACATGAACTATGTTTTCAAACAGACTGAAAACACAACTAATTGATGTCATTCATTTTCCCCCAATACCAAGTTCACCTTTTACAGAAAGCTTTGAATTTAATTGGGGGATTGGACATACAGTATATAGTTTGTATCAGTCTACACTGTATTTCTATATTAAAGTGATTTTAGGAGAGAAAAAAATTAAAACCAAATACACTATCATTTCCAACAGGATGCATGTAGAAGATGTTAAGATTTAAAAACTGCATAAAAGCTTTGATCAAGATATTAGAATCAGGCATTTCTAAGCTAAGAAGCCATACAGAAAATTTATGACATTCAAATTACTTTAGTTATTGATGTAATAGAAAATTCTCTATTTCATTAAATTAAATTCCCCACTAATTTTTGAACTGGATAAAAGCCCTTCATTCTATTATACAAAATTATTCTTCTGAATGGACTCAAGACAATTATATTTAAAGTATAATATCTATCATTTATGGTTTCAAGATACATACAAATGCATTTGTACAGAAAGCCCAACTCTTCCAGATTATTCACTGTTGGAAATCAAACTTTGTTGGAAGCAATAAATGTACTAACTGCTTTGATAAGGACTAAATCTCAAATCTATACATTATTATTTTAAAATATTAAGCACAATTAATCAAATGTAAATCAAAATCAAGCCAGTTATTTTAAAAAAGATAAATAATTGAAAGTATTTTTAAAATATCAGTTCTTTCATTTAAAATAAAATATTCTAATTTAGAACATATGTGTACTACATTTTCAAGTCCAGTTCACATTTCCAGTAGCAAATACAACTACATAAGACTTGAAGGGTCAGATGATGTAATAAAAAAGCAGAGGGAGGGAGGGAGGAAATATAAAAAATGTTAAGAATGGCAAACTAAACATGAGAGGAATAGAGCAAATCTCACATTCCCTAACAACCAGGTTAGATGTTCTTCACATTGTGAAGTCAGACAATTTTCATTTTTGTGGAGTATCAAGATGAGTTATTTTCAACCAAAATTAAGAATTGAGCTATTCACTTGCAATGAAAACAGTATATTAGAGAGTCAGAAGTACAAAATTAGATATATTTTTTCCTTTCCCTGTTTTAATAGAGTTGAAATATAATTGCAAAGAACTTACCTAGTTTATGTTTTTACATTAAATTCATAACTAAGCAAAATTGGCTTCAAATTATTATCTTAATCTAGAATACATATTGTTTTCTTATTGATCCCAAAGTGCTTCAAACACTGAATTTGATATATTCTTCAGCAATGTTCTTCACTTTGAATTATTTGTAACACAGACATCATATCAGCTTTACCACACATATTCAATTTCTGGAGTACTTATGAAAAAAGAAAACACACTACCTTATATTTATGATCTATGAAACACTGGATTTTATGGCACAGAAATAATGAGATCTAAAATGTTCCAGTGTATGTAATCCTCCATGAAAAATGAAGTAAAATCAGTAGTAAAATGTTGAACCAAAGAACCATCTTCTGATTGTCTTTAAAATCTATATACATTTCAGGGAAAAGTGGGATTCCCCTGCCCCCAATTCTGAGAAAAAGGTATGTCTCAAAAGCTGTGTCAAATTGGATCCATACCTTTCCAAGTTTATATTTGCTTCAAGAAAGAGCTTCTTAGATTATCCTCTTTGCTAGGAACAAACTTAGAAACTAAGAGTAATGTTCAAATGATTGAAGGCACTACCCATCTGGCACTCTTTAAAATATGTTGGAACTACAAATCCCAAAACTGAAAATCTCAACATGATAACTAAGTATTTTGGAATTTATAGTTCTAAAACTTTTTAAAAACTTTAAGTTGGGGAAGCTGGCCTAATCAACACATTTCATTTTTTTTCATCTGTTTTTATTTCTGTCAATTTTTCTTATAGTATAATATTTTATTGGGAAACTTTAGAAATATATTGGATAACATAAAATTGTTGATTTCTCAAATGCCGTTTTCTTACTTTACTATAAAAGTCAGTACAGGGTAGAAGAGTTTCACAAATGTAGGGATAATTTCTTATAATAATATGGCATGCTTTATTTTCGGTGAAAGATTTTAAAACAAGGATGAGTGACATAAACAGCATGGGTCATGATTTAACAAATAGTTACTTTGGTCAAAGTACAGGCATGATCTAGTTTCAGAAATATCTATTTACAGAAAAATGTGAAACATCAGGGCAATATTGAAAGGAATTGAAACCAGGCAATTCCTAAACCAATAATTCTACAATTGCTGAATCAGTGTACTACATACTTTTAGGAAGCTATATGAAATGGAGAAACAAAACTGGACTCTGAAAACTGTATAAAACATTCTCCAACCTATAATATATAACCTTTTTGAAAACCTCTATGGTTAGGTTCAGCATAGCTCTCTTAACATTTTACTTATGTTTTTAAAAGGTAATTTAACTTAATTCAGTACACAGTACTAGTAACATCTAGCCATGTTGTAATTTAAAAATTCTGATATTTGCATAATTTCTAGAAAATGCCTAGCTAAATCAACACCCAGAACTCCCCAAATCTAACTTTTTACTTCACCTATTCACCTTACTGTGTTTTAGTCACTGCTTATAATGGTGATAAAAATGCTTTACAACAGAGACATTATTTACAATTCAGCAAACTATGCATAGTGAGAAAGACCAAACTGAATTTTGCAAAGAAAAAGCAGGTCTCTGGAGTGTTTGTCTTGCTCTCCTGTTTTTTCATTAAGTAAAAAATGTACTCTATATGTAGAAATGGAATTCCATTTTCCTACAATGAAAGGGAACTGTACTTAAATTTTAAAAGTTATTATAGCATCCTTGTTTATGTAAATATGTGGTCAAAATGAGCTTTTCCTTTATTAGCAATTATGTCCAGTCCACAAATACTCCAAAGAGAGCCAATTCAGAAGAGATTAACCCTGAGCTAACTACAACCCTCTGAGTGCAAAAAACAAAAATTGCATTGCTCATGTTTAACTTTTTTTTTTGCAAAAGCAAAAGACCAGCATTTCTAGTGATTAATACAAGCTTCAAGAGAATTGTGATTATTATAGCAATTTTTCGAGGAGTGCCAAGTTTTTTTCCATCCACTGAATATTCAGTTGAATTGTCTCAATAGCTTCTCGGACATACCGCAACTGAGCAGTTTCCTCTGACTTTGACTCAAAGAATGACTTAACCTAAAGAAAAGTAACACATGAAAAAAATAAGATCTCAGAGCAATAAAAACAAATAATCCCTGAAACATTTTAAACAGCCCAACCAGCTATTATCTAAATGTTGAGGAAATTGATAAGAAATGAAAATTTCATTACATATTTACTATTGGTGCTTTATAGTTCAGTCCTAATTACATTACAGAAATGGTAAATTTTGAAATCCAGACTATTTCATACAATGCAAGACATTCAATAATTATCTTAAATGAACAACACAATGACTCCCTATTAGAAACAATTTCTCTAATTTGAGAAAAGATCTTTCATGTTATCATGTTCCCCAAATCTCTATGAAAATTTCTCACCTTCCATAAGAGCTTGAAAGCCTAGCTCTGTCAGCTGGCCTGGAATTCTAATAAGGAAGTAGCATCTTGGAGGTGGTTAATGGATTAGACAGAGTTCATCTCCTCCCCATGCACACTTTGTTTCCTTCTTCCCATTTTGGTTTATTGAATTTTAACTTAAAATATATGGTTGCTATTTAATGTTTTTAAGGTTTTATATTATATTTTAATAATATGACTGTAAACCACCTCTAATCAATCACCTCGGCGAGATGGGAAGTACAGATGATGGATGGATGGATGGGAGAAAGAGAGACAGATAGACAGACATAGACTGAATCACTGACTGACTTACCGACCTTGTAGGAAAAGGACTAGCACAGCCAAGAGAAGAGGGATCACCCTAAAATGACTGCAAGGCTACAAAAGAACTAAGTCCAACCTTCCCTTCACTGTTGTTGACCCTTATCTAACTCTAACCAGTGCTGACCATTAGTTGATTCTTCTGTGTAGGCTTTTAACAATAAATTGATTAAATTAAGCCTTCATGTGTGGACCTGGTCTTTTGTGCCTGATACAACTATTTGTATTGTGAAGCAATGTTATAATTTAGAATCTTAATCTGCATCACACACTGCCTTCTTTCTACATCAGTGACAATATTATTCCACAATTCTTTCAGAACAATTTATCCAACTAACCTCTAGCAGATGTTCTAGTGTGGAGAACTGATACGTTGTTGATGTTACAATGCTTTGAATAGTGTATGATCCGCTATGAAACCTGAAATTTAGAAACAATGGATCAAGAGCAATACATGTCATTAATCTATGTTAATTGATATATATTTCACTCGCCTATACAGATAGTCCTATACAGGGGCTGGAGTTTCCATTGCTAAACAAAGCGAGTCACACCCAATGAGTCACGCCCAATTTTATCACTTTTTTTGCCACAGTTGCTAAGCAAATCACTGCCGTTCTAAAGTGGATCATGCAGTGATTAAGTTTCTCCGTTGACTTTGCTTGTTGGACAGCTGGGAAGGTAACAAATGGTAGCCACATAACCTGGGATGCCATCATAAATGCTGAGTGCCAAACCTCCAAAGTTTGATCACAAATGGGGGGCGGGGGGGACAATGCTGCGACAGTTGTAAGTGCTGACCAGTCATAAGTCGATTTTTCAGTGTTGTTGCACCTTTGAAAGGTTGCTAAATGAATGGTTGTAAATCAAGGGCTAGAAATATTAATCTAAAGCATTTCGTATGACACCTAACCAATCTTGAGGCTCAGGGAAATTCCAAAATCAGTTAGCTGACATTTGTCATCAGCCATACAGGACAAACTTTTCTAAAATCATCAAGCTCAATATTTTTCGCAATTCCAGAAAATGCAGAATATCAAACTTATCTCCCATTCATGCAATTTACCGATAGCAGCAGCTGAATTATACTGTATCTAGAGTACAGAAGAATTTAAATCAATCTCATTCAACTTATTATTAAATTAAAGTAAGGATGCTGGGTAGTCTTATTCATGTGGAAAGGTACCAAATTGAGATAACCACAATAAAGGCTCTTAACTGTCATGTTTGTCACAAGTTACCTTACAATTTAAAATAAATCAAAGTGTCTTTTTACAACTCAGTGATAAAGTATCTCCCTCACTGACTAGTGTTAATTTGAGACAGAGATAAGGGCACAGTGGGTGATGTAAAAAACCAATGTGAGTCCCAAAAGAATGTTTACTCATGTCATAGGTTAGCAACTACCTGTTTCACAGTTGACTCATGCAGGGAGATAGAGAATTATTATTATTGTTATTGTTATTATCATCATCATCATCATTAAGCAAAACATTACTTTTTGATAAGCTGATTCCAATTTTCTTTAACAAAATCCCATGCCAATAAATGTCCAGGCAAATTCTGACTGATACTTTTAATGACAGTTGGAAGATCCTGTGATCTGATTACAACTCCTTGCAGGCTTGTTCCCATTAACCTATGAAATAAACAACAAGAAAATAGCATTTTAGGCATGTATCTTCTCTTTTTCCAGAGAACTATATCATCTATAATTTCAGCACTGCCATAGCTTTGGATAGTTGCTGAAAGAAAGATTATTTGTATACATATAAACACACACACACTATATGACTATATATTGTCATGCCATCTTTTACTTTTATTGTTTTATTGATTTTATTGTATTTTATTGTTATTGTGAACTGCCTTGAGTTGTTGAAAGTCAAGTGATATACAAGTTTAATAAATTATTATGACAAATATCAGCTGTAGTACTTCAGATCACAACTTGAAAAAGGGCTCTTTTGGCGCATGCAAATATATATCCCATATATACATATATGTATATATGTATGTACAGGATACATACATGGATTCCACTTCACAGGCCACCGTTTAAATGATTAAATAAAAGATATCTCATGGACATCCAAAACAAAACATTTCAGATCAAAAATCTCCTAGCAGACTAATGTATAGTAAAATATAGATGAATGAAAATGCATGCACATACTGTACAAGCATAGGCCTAGCCTTTCTGCAAATCAGAAAAAGGCAGAGCAGCTTCTAAAGAAACTACTGCTGCCTTAACAATTACAAAAGAAATGTTCATTTTGGAGTTGTGGGCTTCAGAAATGAATGAATGCACAATACTTTGGATTAATAAACTCAAGGTAAAGCATACGTATCTTATATAATGAGCATATAATGAGCATGCTCATAGTAGACAAAGTTCTCAGTATACAGAGAATCTAAAGCAAGTATACAGAGAATCTAAAGCATTTCGTATGACACCTAACCAATCTTGAGGCTCAGGGAAATTCCAAAATCAGTTAGCTTACATTTGTCATCAGCCATACAGGACAAACTTTTCTAAAATCATCAAGCTCAATATTTTTCACAATTCCAGAAAATGCAGAATATCAAACATATCTCCCATTCATGCAATTTACCGCAGTATAATATTTATTGCACAGACCACAGTAACATAAAATATTCTTGAGCTCATGGAGAAGAAGGAAGCTATTTGAAATAGGTTAATCTGAGAGGGATCATCAGTGATCAAGTCAAGTGTAAGCAAGAACCTGAATCTAGGAAATAGCTCAAATCCCATTGTATGGTTGACAACCTCTTATGTTTGTTTATTCAAATCTTTTACATTTAATGAGAGAAGTGCACTGATATCTGCATTAATGAACATGTTTTGGTTTATGAACATCTGTATCTGGGGAACATTGTTTTTTACACTTATTATTTAGTTTCAGTTGAAGATTAGAAACTTCATTATGACTTTATTAAATTTAGAGACCACCCATCTTTCTCAGAGCCACTCTTATGATGCTAATTATCTAAAATTGCACACCTCTGAATATCTGGTTTATCAACTTTAAAGCAGTTGAGTTATATAATTAAGGGAAAAAAACAATGTTCCCCAGATCCAGGTGTTCATACATCAAAACATGTTCATTAACCCAGATGTTAGTGCACTTCTCCCATTAAATGTAAAAGATTTGAAAGATAAATGTTCATGGACTTGCTTAACTTCTTTGTGCAATGACACAGAGAAATCTATAGTAATCAAATTTAAATAAATTTCTGACCATAACTAGAAAACTAACTTTTATTTAAGATTTAAAATCTTCAAGTTTAAAAATGGGAATATGGGAATAGGAGGAGAAACTGTACCAGATGAGTTTTTTAACATCACTTGTGCTGGCCAGTGATTCAAGAATTTTGAGTTTTTCTGGTTCAGAATCCAAAAAAGAATACATTTGTAAAAGAAATTGCCAGCCAGCTTCAGTTTTTGCTCCAGCTGTGAATATGATCTTCATAACATTTGTCGGCAGGCTGCAGACACATACAAAAAGAATAAGTATATATGTATTCTTAGACTCTCATACAAACATCTATGTTAAACATAAAAACAGTATAAATGTTAACTGTTCAGTTAAGCCCTTAGACATGATACAGCAATTTGTAGTAAAACACAAATATTCCCCTTGTAAGTTAATCTTTTTCATGTTCTCAGTCATTTCTTCTTTGTCATTTGTTCTTGTTCTCACACATTTAGGAATGAAGAATTAAAGTTACTTAATATTCAGCATTACCTTTTGTTATGAAAAATGGGAAAAAAGGCAAAGACACTAAACCAATCCTGGGCTAAGTCACATTTATCTAATGGTACACACTTGTTCTCACAAAGTCTTCAAGTATTGGTTTCAGGCCTAGATAGAACCAAGCAAGAACAACTGCAACTAGACATTTTTCTTAACTGTCTTGAGCCTGAGATGCCATAAAAGGTCTAATAGGCCTGGGAATAGATGATTGCTGTCTCTCAGCTTTAAGCCTTCTGTTTGGCACTATAAGTGTCTTTCTTTGAGCAAGTCATTTCTGACAGACATTGAGCTGGACACCCTGTTTTTGTGTTCTTCCAAGTGCTGTGACAAGTCTGACAGAGAAGAGTGCAAAGGGTTAAAAAATAATAGTGTAATACTCAAATGATTATAACAGTAATCAAATAAATTAATATTAGGTGGATAGCAGCCTGCTCCCATTCTTTGCTATGCTACTGAAATGGAAGTACAACTGAGAACTTCTACAGAAGAAGGGCAACATATTCTTCTTACATGTCTTTTCATATTGTGCATGCCTTTGAGTCAATGTTGATTCCTGGCAACTGCCTGGATTAGCCCTTGCAGTTTTTGGCAATTTTTAAAGAAATGATTTGCCACAGACTTCTTCCTAGAGCTGAGAGTGACTAGCCCAGCTAGTTTTGGCCTAAGGTGAGACTACAAATCACAGTCTTCTGGTATCTTAATCACTACACCTGCTTTCTTATGTTTCCTCACCAGCAGTAAACTTCACTGGCTTTTCCCTTCTTCAGTGTGAAGAATTGGGGGGGGGGGGTATTGTTACAAAGGCTTATCATTTCATGTTGTGTTCTGAAATATCCAAAAAAATGTCTTAATATGGCCACTAGCATCTATGATCCTCGAATGGTGTTCAAAACAAAAATTAAATTAAATTCTTAGACCAGGGATGGGTAGCTTGTTGGCCACACGAAGTCCTCAGCTCTCCCTCATACATGACCAGCCACTGGTTCTTAAAATCAGTGCCAAATTAGCCAATAAAAAGCTCATCCCATTCTTACCCTTTAAAATCCAAACTACCAATAAAAAAGAAAGGCAGAAAAATATCCTTGCCCCTCACTGATCACCATATTACTAGGCTTCCTATAGCCTGCTAGAAAATAAGCAGACTTAATTTTGCATCTGAAACCATAAAAGCTGCCCATTGCTCAATCCTGGTTTAGTCCCTGTTAGTGCTCTGTATTGTCTTCTATAATTATCCAATCAGCATTGTATTAATATAGCAGTAATGAGGATAAGAAACCGTTCTGAAAGACAGTGGAATACATGCATTAAACTGATATCAGGAACAGATTCCTAGTAAAGAAAGTACTCATAAAATTTATAAACTTTGATGGAACTGGAAAGAAATGTTCTTCAGGATGAAAAGGAAGGCTTTAAAATGTGAAGAGTCTTACCCATCACTACAAGTTCAAGAAAATGTTCTAATTTTATATATTAGTAAATGAGTGCATAACTTGTTCTTCATGTTTTGTAGCATGCCAAAATGCTACCCACAAGCAGTGCAGGGAGAACAACTTTCAGTGAACTATGTTGAGACATTTTAAGATTTGTTTAATTAGTTAATTAATTAATTAATTAATTCAAGGTTTGCTTAAGCCTGGCTTACTGAAATTTCAAAAATTGGTTGTGCTCACAAAATATACTGGACCACAAAGCAAGGTTTATATGCTGCAGTAGATAGCTATATGACATCTATTGTAGTTTATAGTACAAAGTACATGGTAGCACAAAGTCAGTCAGACAATATGGCACTGTATAAAGAGGTAAGCTAGGTCTGTGACTGATTCAAATACAGATAGTCCTCGACTTATAACAGTTCCTTTAGTGACCATTCAAAGTTACAGTGGCACTGAAAACTGTGACTTATAACCATTTTTCAGTTATGAGCTCTGCCACAATCCCCATGATCATGCGATTAAAATTCACATCATTTGTGAATTGACAACTGTTCATATTTGCTGTGTCCCAAGGTCACACAATCATCTTTTGCAACCTACTCATAAGCAAAGTCAATGGGGAAGCCAGATTCATTTAACAGTCATATTAACTTATAAACTGCAGTGATTTACTAAACAACTATGTCAAGAAAAGTTGTAAAATGGGGCAAAACTCACAACAGAAATTTTGGGCTCAATTCTGGTTGTAAGTTGAGGACTCCCTGTAATTAGCATTTTTGGGTTTCTTGTCATATGAAGTGCCCATGTTTTCACCCTGTACCCATAGTAAAATTTCTTCCCCAATGAAAAAGATAAACATTTACACATATACATATATACTGATTTTAAAAAAATATTTTTAGTGATGGTGAAGTAATGTCTCAGTGCCTAAGGAGAAAAATAATTTAAGTAACTTTTTTTTACCTTGCTGTCCCATTGGAGTCCTTCCATGTCTTAAATAGATCAGAAGCAGTGGAACTGCACTTTCTTAAATCATAGGAACAGGCAAAATTTAGTAAATTTGACTGTAGCTCTAATTCTGAAAGGGTCTTATTATTGTTCCATGTTATTTGATCAATCTTCTCTCCAAACAATTTTTCAATCCTATACTAGAAAATAGCAAAGGAAAAAGATTACCACTGGTCAGTAGAAAAAAACTTTGTTACAATTGTGCTATGACTAACTTCAAAATCTACAAAAAATGATGCAGAACACAGATCTGAGCAAAACCTGACTAATTCTGTCAACTATTATCACAGCCTGATATATTTTGAACTATACCAATTCCAAAGTGGGCATCAAAGATCCCATGTGTGAGAGAGATCTGCTAGACCAGGGTTGTAAAACTCAAGGCCTGGGGGCTGGATCCGGCCCACAGGATGCTTAGATCTGGCCCACGTGTCCCCCTCCCGAGCTCCATTTTCACTGGCAGAAGGCCGTCACAGTTGAAAATGGAGCTTGGAAGCCCGTTTTCGCTGGAAGAGCACAAACACCCCTGACATGAGTGACGTCAAGCTGACCATGCCCACCATGGCCACGTTCACCCTGGCCTCCAATGTCAAACACAACCCTGATGCGGCCCTCAATGAAATTGAGTGACATCCCTGTGCTAGAATTTTTTTTGTGCAACATTAATTTGATGATATGATGAGAAGGCGAATGAATTTGTACTAGAAATCCAGAATGATGTAAGTAGAAAAAAATATGACATCATAGACCCCTATTTATTTATGGGGCATATGATTTGTAGTATTTCCTCACGATCACAGTACTAGAAGAGACAGCAGTTAAAAATGTTGAGATCATGAAGAAATTAAAGAAACCATAAGCTGTTTCTTCTAAGTAGATGCATTTACGCAAGATAGGAAAGGATGCAGTTATGAGCAGATGATCTTTGCCATTACAATGCATTTCTAAATAACGCCTGTAGATTAAATTATAAACTATTAAAAGCATAGCATTTTAAGGAAAAATAAAATGAATGCTACACATCCTTTCAAACATTATGCTATGACGTAATACAGGAAGTCCTCAACTTACCACAATTAAGCCCAAAATTTATGTTCCAAAGCAAGTTTAAGTGAGTTGCACCCCATTTTACAATCTTTTTTGCCACAGTTGTTAAGTGAATCACTGCAGTTGTTATGAGAATCATGTGATTGTTAAGTGAATCTGGCTTCCCCTACTGACTTGTTGGAAGCCATCTGGGAAGGTTACAAATGGCAATCCCATGACCCTGGGACACCACAACTGTCATAAACACATGCCACTTGAAGCACCTAAATTCTGATCACATCACCACGAGGATGCTGTAACAGTAGTAAGTGTGAAAGCAAGTCTTAAGTCACTTTTTTCAGTGCTGTTGTAACTTTTAACACTCACTAAACAAATGGTTGTAAGTGGAGGACTATTGTAAGTGGAGGACTACCTCTACAACTTTCTAGTTATCACACAATTGCTGCTTCCCTATTTTCAAGAACTTACCAACACTCTGGCTGAAAGATCCAGCATTCCTCGTTTCTCAACTAAATTGAAGATACGACTCATTTGGTATAAAGCTTGCATAATTGGAGCCGTGCTGTTTTCTTTCACTATATAGTCTATTAGATTGAAAGCCAGGGTCAAAGAGACTTTTCCTACGCTAAAGAGATCAGAAAAAAAGTTTTAGAACAGTATTCTAATTCTAATATTATAAAGGATTATACTGTGAAAACTTATGGAAATATGTATTTTTAAAACTGAAATATATTGTTCCAAATAAATTCTGAACTAGTTTCATTGCAGACACAATCTAGTATCATTGATTGGGGAGGTGGAAAGAAATTATGGATAAAAGAAGCTTCTCTATATGATAATCTTTGAGAAACAATCGATTTAAGGTTTTTCTTTTTAAAATGAAACTATGAAGAAACAATAGAATTTTGCCATACTGAAGTTTAACATTATGAACTTTTTTATACTGTTAAACATTCTAAGATACATTTAGCAGGATCCAATCTGGGTCGGTCACTGGGATCAGAGGTTAAGTCTTCCAAGCTTTCAGACTTGTGCTAGAGCCCATCCTAAGGGAATTTCCCTCTCATCAGAATGTGTGGTTTTGGGGGGTATTCTATGCATAGTATTTATGTAGTGCCTGATTATGTGAAATCAGCACTCCTGTTGACTGACA
Source organism: Hydrophis major (assembly GCA_033807585.1). Taxonomy (NCBI): domain Eukaryota; kingdom Metazoa; phylum Chordata; class Lepidosauria; order Squamata; family Elapidae; genus Hydrophis; species Hydrophis major. The sequence continues at coordinate 325,295,958 of CM066329.1, forward strand.
AGGGGCACTTTCCCAAGCTTCAATCATTTCCCTGGCTATTTTTGTACCTGCTTGGCCAACAATTTTAGTTGTGTGAAATTAAATGTATGTTGTTAGTTGCAATGTGAGGCTATCAGTGAGTTCAGATCTCCTCATCCAACCACTCGTGTGTTCTTGAAATCTGGTTAGGTTTTCCCCATCTGTCCTACATTGTCACACAAGCAATCCATGCAGGGGATCCAGTAAATTACATTAGAAGTATCTCCCACCTCCAAGCTATCTTTGCAATGAATGGTTTATCCTCATATGGTAGCCTTTGGGTAAGCACACTTGCAGATCTCAGAAGCTGTGTTCTATTACTTCTTAAATGTTTGTGATCTATGACAGGATGTGCCATATAATTAGTCTTGTACCTTCTTTCTTCCTTTCTCTCCCCTGCAAGTTGTGCAAGCATCTTGCAAACAATATATAGGAGTTATTTATGTATTTATTATTTACAGGAGAGAGGTAAGTTCCCTGAGAATGGGTTCCAGCACAAGCCCAAAATTTCAGAAGATTATAACCTTTGGACCCAGTGATCAACCCAAATTGGATATTGCAACATTAACCTGGGACACATATGTGTTTTTATTCACGAGCTACATTTAGCTTAGATGCACACCATTCAAAAAATGTGGAGGCAGATTCCTGGTTTTCTTCAATTTAGACCAAATCAAAAGCTATGCACTTCAGTCTGGAAACAAATCAGATACAGTGGAACCTCGAGTCATGACCGTAATCCGTTCCAGGACTAGGGTCGCAACCCGATTTGATTGTAACTGGAAGCACCACCGTCTGCATGTGCGTGGACAAAAAAATTGGCGCTGAAGGGGAAATCGGTGTGGAAAGGGAATCTTTCTGCGCCGATTTTGTTTGCCACCCGATTTTTCAATTGTGACTTGATTCAAAAATTGGGTGGAATGTTCAGTCATTACCCGATTTGGTTGTGAACAAAAGCGTTTGCGACCCAAGGTTCCACTGTAGAGGATTTGCACCAGGGTTATAAAAAAAAAAAAAAAAATCAAACGGCTGCACAATTGTATGATCAAGTAGCCACCTCTTTTACATTTCTGTATCTATTTAAAATTGAAATCTCCTAGCACTTAGCTCTTTAAATAATAATGCTGTTTCTAATCTTTTTGTGGTTTTTATGAATTCATATTATCGGAATTGCTATTTGGAGGAAGAACATCCATAGTGACATAACTATACTGCTATTGACATCTGCTGAACTATTTTGTATTAATTTCCAGATTCATTTAACTCCCCCAAAAAGCAATTCTAAACTGGAACTGGTATTTTTCTGTTTCACCATGTTCCTGAATTTCTATAACATTGTAATATCGTGTATATTCCATTCTCTGTGATAGCTGAATATTTTATATTTAAATTTTTATTTGACAAAAAGAAATTTTCATTTTGGATCATTACCCAGCCAGAATAAATGTATTATGAATCAAATTGGCTCTGTCTTTGGGATCAAAAATACTGGGATTTGTCTTCAGTAGTTGAATTAGAGCAATCCAGTTATTATCATCATAATGCACAATATAGTAACCATTTCCGTTCACATTGAACTTCACCCACTCTATTTCATGAGAATACTCAATTACACCTACATAAAAAAAAGAAAAGGAGAGACAAAAAGGAAAAAAAAAACATCAGTTTAAATTAATGCTAATTGCTAAGCATTCACAAGGATAAACATTATTGACTGACAATACTTGGGCAGCCATTTGTCTTTGTATTTCTTACATACGATCAGGGTACTTGCAGGGACAAGTAGCTCCTGCTCAGTACTATAAAGGACATCTTGTAGAGTAGTAAAATTGCATAAACTGAATTTTCACAGATCTGACCCCAATACAGATACTTTCCTCCAAAAGCTATAAAAGTCAGATTGATAACATGTACATGTTTTCCCCAAAATAAGACCAGGTCTTAGGTCCTATTTTGGGGAAAATATGGTACTAAATGCATACATCTGGATGACAATCTTACTTGAGGTTTATTTTTGGGATAGGGTTTATATTATGAGCATCCTGAAAAATCATGATAGACCTTGTTTTCAGGTTGGGTCTTATTTTTCGGAAACATGGTAAGCATACTTCAGCAACATAAAATTTGTTCACACGCTACCTTCTATATCACAGTTTGTAAGGTATGGTTTATTCATTTGTTCCAGTTTCCTTGTTCTATATTATTAATCTAGATACTTAAAGCTAACCCCAAGAGGAGACAAAATGTTATTGGGCAGAGTTGCTAAGAAATTTCAGAAGTGTTATGATGACTGGAATGTGGCTTTATTATGACTGGACCATGTTAGAACCACTGAAATTTGCTCTGAGTACAGCATTTTCTAATTTTCAAAAGACAAATGGCATACCTGTCTTTTTATCCAGTAAGTATGTCTGCAAAGGGAGGGATGAGTTGTCATTGTTTGTGATATAAGAAAGAGGGATCTGCCACAGATAACTGGAAAAAACAAAAAGGTACACATTCTTAAATCTCAAAGTTCTATAAGGCTAATAAAACTATAATAGAGAAGTAACTTCTTAAACTTCTGTGAGATTACTCATAAATTAATACACATTCATTAAACAATTGTGCAATGATAGAAATCAAACTGCAAATTGTTAACGTATCTAGAGTTCCTTTCTCTGTCTCAGTAGTTGAGCTTGCCTATTCAGAGCTTAACTATTTAGGCAAGAAGGTGATTTCAGGAGTACAAACTAATTTCTGTTTTCTATTACAGGTAGTCCTCAACTTCCAACAGTTCATTTAGTGCTTGTTCAACATTACAATGGCATTGAAATTTAGTGACTTATGACCATTTTTACAACCATTGCAGCATCTGCTTGGTCATGTGATCAAAATTTGGAGGGTTGACAATTAAATCATCTTTATGACAGTTGCAGTGTCCTGGAGTCATCTGAACCAAAATCAAAGAGGAAGCTAAATTCCCTTAATAACTGCAATGAGAAAAGTTGTAGAATGCGACAAAACTCACTTAACACTTATCTCAATTAACAATGGAAATTTTTGGCTTAATTTATCTCAATTAGCAATAGAAATTTTTGGCTTAATGGCAATCGTAAGTAGAGGACTACCTGTACTCCTGTACTTTCTGCAAAACTATTATCTTCTCTAATTTAAATCTGGTCATACCAATCCAGATCAATTTTGTTTTTCTGTCAGAGATTGTCCTTTAAAGAAAATGGCTTCCAGGCAAAAGCTATGTGATAATGATCTATTGACATTATCAGAAAGTGTGAGTTCAGGGTTTGTTTGTTTTTCCTTGCCTCTTTTTAAACAAAATAAGTATGCAAAGCTTAGTGAAGACTTTTTGGTGTCCCAAGCAGAACACCATGGAGAAAAATAAGGGTGGGAAGTTATCCATCCTTACTGTGGTTAGTTGCACTTTTGAGAATGAGGCTGGGTATTAATGGCAGTACAGTAACAGGCAGATTCTTGTCTAGCTCCTGATATTCTGTAATTGGTGATTGGCGGAATTCAGAGTTTGATATAGAAAGAATCAAGTAATTCAATCTCAGGTTACATTCAAAATCACAATTGTGTTTTTGACACTTACAAAACATTTATTTTTTATTTTAAAAAAATCAAATTCCCTTATCTAATATCTGTACATTATATTTGTTTTTAACAGTGTCGAGGCTATAGGCATTTCCTAGACGGGACTTATTCTTTTTCAAGCTAAAGTATTTCCTCAATATGAAAAAAATCTAAATTGACAGAGACTTATGGGCAGTTATTTTTAAAAATGCAATTTACCCCCCAAAAATGATTTCTGTCATACAATGTAAAGAATGAAATCCTGTGTTTGCAATATTTCTGCCTTATCAATTTAATGTGACATTATACATGACAAGTATCGTTGTTGCCTGTCTGATCCATATGCTTGATTAGTTTTGAAAGTAGTGCAAAGGTGAGTCCTAGCTAGGTAATGGCACTTACCTAACCTGACCTTCACCAATCTTAAGCAGCTAAACAGAATTATACTAGCATTTGGGTGGGATGCTACCAGGAAATCTCAGGACTGTATGCCAAACTGATATTTTTTTAAAAAATGCAGAAAGCAATTAAGTACTTTGATAAATTACTAAAAAATCTATATAGCTGTGTCCATGGAATCACCAGGAGCTCAGCTCAGTTTATATATAACTACATTTAAGAAAGATAACAAAGTTTTCATTAGATTTCCATCTAACTATTATTCCCTCATATATACATAATTTAGTATTTATCCTATGTATCAGTCCTTTACCCTTTTAAAATCTAAAACATGGGCTGAGAAATCAAACTATGCAAATTAAAAAGGAAAAAAACCTTGAAGATAAGATTTGATCTCCCAGTTCTGTGTTATGCACAAATCTTTCCTGCTTTAAAAGGATTTTTTTCCCCTCCCTTTTGACAGTCACCAATGGAAATCCTTTCTGAATTGTCCAAGTGTTCATAATTGTTTTTACATCAGGGGTTCCACGTGTCACCTTCGGAAACAGATACACATGCAAAAAATGGTGGTGTCAACATAATCAATAGCTTCATGTAATTAAATACAAAACTAAAGTTGAAATATAATTCTCAATAAAAGCTTGCTAATCATAGTTTAATACTATAAGTTCTACTTTGTAAGACTTTGTTATTTCTATACTGCTTTAGAAACACAATAAATAACAGTTGTGCAGCATTTCTGGTTTAATCTCTAAAAGATACTTCACATTATGCCGAACTGCAAACAAACAGCAACACCTGTTTCCAACACCTTAATGCAGCTTCATCTATTTGCAGGATATTGCTACTACCATTTCAGTGGTCATACAATCCTTGAAAAGATCATGGCTGGTTTAACATAATTATTTTACTGGTATTTCTAACAGTTTTTATTTATTAGATTTTTATCCTGTCTTTATTGCTTCTTAGGAACTCAAAGCAACAAACATACAATACTTTCTTCTCCTATTTTCTCTAGAACAACCCTGTGAGGTGGATTGGGCTGAGAGAACATAGCTGGCCCAAGATCACAAATTTTTAGAAGTCAAAGCTCAAATCCTACCCAGTATACAATAAATGCTACTTTAAGCATTCTTTCAACTATCATGTCTCCAAAAAGATTGGTAGAATAGAAGCAATATAGCTGTCAATAGCAAAATACCCTCAATATTCTCCATTGTCATAACAACAAAGAATACATAAGAAGTATAGACACAGGATCATGAAATTTTAAGACTTTTAAGGAGCTTTTATAATTTCTGTTTGGAAAGGGATATAGTTTAGTTTTCTGAAATGGGATCTGCCTGAATAATATGTCAACCAGCCTTCTCCAACCTGACAACTGTACAAATTAGTTGCAATACGCCAATTGCCATATTGACTGATAATTCTGAGGTCTGAAAGTCCAGAATAGTTCAATTGAAGGAGGCTGTTTCAAATTACTAGTCATAATTAAACCACCACTCAGGAACAAAGACAAAACTCTCGCCAATTTCTTCCTGATTAGTGGCTAGAATTAGAGCACTGCTTAAAGAAGAATCTTCTAATCCACAAAGCAAATTAACCAGATGGCAAATGATTTCTCAAAAGCTAGAAGCAGAAGCTGGGCAAATCTCCTGCAGAGGGAAAACAATCAAGGCAAGAAAGTTGAGATGGAATTTTCTTTTTACAAAAGACAGACGGACACTGGCTCTGTAATGTTTGAATATAAGAACATCCACACAGGAGAAAGATGGTTAAAAAAATGTTGAGAAATGTAGCGTCTACAGCATGTCTTCTCCCATTCAATTTCTCCTGCTAAAGTTGAAACCTAAGTGACCTTTCTCCCCTTTCAGGAGATCCAGAATCTAAGAAAATGGTCTAGAAAAGTCTAATCTATTCTTACTTATGGGTGACTGTCTCCACTGTATATATCTAAACTGAAGGCAATAATAATGGAGATGACTAGAATTCAAGTGAATGTGTGTGAAATTAAATGATATAAACAGATTCATTCCACAGCTAATTCATTAATATGGATCAATTAGCCAACTGGTCCTGTAGAACTGAATGTTTACACTAATTTGAGAATAGTGATAAGATAATAGTCAAGTGTGTTTGACACGAGTCTGCTTTACTGTTGCTTAGCTTATTACAGTCAAGAATGAGACTATCTCCATTTATAACAAGGAGGCTATACATTTCTCCTTAATGGAGGGACCAATAATAGACCTTTTAAAGGAAATAGTAATTAGGTTATCCTAAAAAGCAGACTTAAAACATATGGTTAATTTATTGCTGATATTAGTTGATTGTTACATCCTCTTCTTTAGTAGGCATCCATAGAGATTTACCTTATTCATACTGTCCCATAAGTTATCGCTGTACGTGGAATTATAGCTGTAGTCATGCAAATAGATCTGAATGCCACTTTGGAAAACATCTTTATTAAGATAGTTTTTTAACATAAACAAGAGAGAAGATCCCTGTCAGAAGAAAAACATATTATAAAGTTAAATGCAAAACTACAGTTCTAATTTTATACAAAAACATGATGATTAACTGAACTTACACAAAAACATGATGATTAACTTAAAACAAAACCTAACCCAGCAGAAATGGTTATACTTGAATGTGAAAGAGTTGATTTGAAAAGTGGAGAAAAGAGGGAAACAAATTTGAGCTGTTTTGAATTTAATGACACCTATTACTGATAACAAGAGTGAACTAGAAAAAATTAAGGATGGAATGAAGCTGGATTTCTTCTTATGATGCTAAACATGGTTTAGAGCAGGAAGCTTTTTTAAAGAAAGGCTATAGTTTAGAAATACATTTTATCCTTCTGGTTTGAGCTTCTTCGGCAACAGACCAAAATCTGCGATCATGCGCAGTTTCGATTTGTGCTCGCCGCTGGAGCGCCCTGAGCCAGCTGGTTTCGGGGCTAAGCCACCCTGTAGAGGTGGTGAAGAGTGGGGAGATTGCCAGCAGGGTCGAGGAGAGTCACATCTCTCCTCCCCAGCTGGCCATTACTCCCTTTCCCGAAGGCGGTTATAGCAGTGGTCAGAAATGGCCACCTCAAAGAAGAACTTGACCAGAAAAGAATGTGCAGGAGGAAGATAAGAAGAGAACGTTTTGGCTGACTGGGTCAAACTGAAAAAACAACAATATAAGGTAACCTGGAATTTGAATTATAAAGAACAACATTGTCCCCAAAGAAGAATTTGAAGTGTTGAATGAGAGAGGGAAGGGAAAGGATTTGGGTTTTTTTCTTTACTTCCCTGTATTGACAACTAAGAGACTTAAACAAGAAACCGGCAAAAATCCACTTTGACATTAACAGTTATTTAAGCTGAAAATAAAATGTCAAAGGGGTAATAAAGATTTCTGGATTCTCAAAAACTTTTTTAAAAAGGAAGAAAACAAAAGGTGGGATCTGGAAAAATGGAGGAGACCACCCTGGAAGTGAAAGGAATTAACAGTGAAACTTTAACAAGATTCCTAAAAGATACATTTTATCTGAAACTTTGTAACAAGATAAGAGAACCCCAGGAAGAGAAAGTGGAAAAAAGAAGCAAGAAGAAACAGCTTTGGATTATTTGGATTACTTGGTGATTTTTGGATTTTTGACTATTGGATCTAAAGGACTAAAATTAATCGGGTGGTTGTTTAAAAGTTTTTAAAATGGTATCACTCTTGGAAGAATTGAGAATGGAACTTAAAAGACAGAAAGAAGATGCACAAGAAGGAAGAGGTTCTTTGGGCTTCGTATTTCAATTTTTAAAAATGGAGATCCTGAACTATGAGAAACAACAAGAAATGCTTGTAGAACAAGAAGGGCGGGACAAAGAAGAAGCCATCTTCAATGACCAAGTATTTCTATGTGGGGAAAAAAAAGGAAAGGGGGGAAAGAGAGTGAAAAATTTAAGATTTGAAAAAACAACCCCAAAAAGAATAGTTTGGAAAGTAATTACAACAATAGGAAGAAACAGAAGAGAGGATTACAGAAGAGAGAATCAGAATTAGAGAGAGAAGGGGTTAAAAAGGGAAGGGAGAAGAAGAGGGGGAAGAGGGAAAGGAAAAGATATTTTAAAGGACAGAAACAGGATATAGAGAAACAGGGAAACGAACAATGATTCAGGGTATAAGCCTATTTAGAAGACACAGAGATAATGAGTGAAAATTTAATTGAAAAGGGATTCTGCAAGGATACATAAGATAGTATTGTTATATTAGAAATAGAAATGAACTTTGAAATATGAAACAAGTGCGATTAAAATGATAACTAAAATACTCACTGTAATGGAATGGAATGTTTAATAAATAAATGAAATAAAGAGAATGAGAGAATGAAATTAGGAAAGGAAGGGAACATTTTAATTATTATAAATGTGTTATAAAAATTTAAGTGAAGAGGAATATGAAATAAACATGAAAAAATTATGGAAATATTATAAGTATTCCAAGAAGTATGATACTCTATTGAAAAGAAATGTTAAAGATGTTAAAGATTATAACTAACATTAATGATAGAGCTAAATTGGAATAGAATAAGTATTTTATTTATTATTGTTATATATATATATTCTCTTTAAGAACTTAGTGCGTATTTTAAGAATGTACCAAGCAGAATTCGACTGTTATGTGCTATATTGAATGTTATAATTGTAAAGGCATAAATTGCAGTTTAAATAAGAATTGAATGGATAAAAATTAAAAGATACAAAGGTGTCATACTCCAATTAATAACTACAGGGAAAATTTTTGTTTAATGAGAAAAGAAAATATGGAATTGAAACAGGACAGACAAAAGTATAAATATAATGACTAGAAAGATATTGAAACTTAGAAAAAGATATATATAATTGAAGTTAGGAAGGAATGAGATAATTAAAAGTAAGATTGAAAAAAACTAAGGGAAAGGAAAAATTATTGAGAAAATGTTAAAATAGTAATAAGATATGGAATAGAATACAAAGATGAATATGAAATTGAATTTGTGTCTGTATGGAGAAGTGATAACCCAGGGCCATGCTATTCTCAAAAAAAGAAACTTTACTTGTATTATGTTTTGTGAAAACCCAAATAAAATTTATATATATATAAAAAAAAGAAACACATTTTATAATGTTTTCTGACCTTCAAAAGCCCACTGATCATGGCAGGTTTACTACAATGAGAAGAATGGGAATTATAAAAATTAATATTACTCCCTGAGGCTTGGCCCTTATTTTGGAATTTAATTGAGGGGGGCAGAGATGGGCAAACACCAAAATTATTTTGCAAAATGAGTTCACAGGAATGATTTGAATTCTACAGATTTCCCATCCCTGATTTAATGTTACATCCAAAAGCATTCAAAAAGCACTGGAATCAAGAATTATTTAGGATGCCATCAGTAAAGAGAGAATGAAATTATTCTTTCTTACTCTTCATTTTTAAAGAGATATTTCTAAAACCAAGCATTTGTTTGCTAAAACAAATCAGATTAAAAATAGTTCCCAATAGGATATATATTTTCCATTTGATTCTCCTGTCAACACCTCCCTCCTAATTCACTTTTGAAATTTGTTTTTTCCCTTTGGCTACTGACATTTTGAAATCACATACTAAGAATGTGATTTGAAATAGATCAGTGTCAACTTTGCAAATGCATTTAGTTTTATTAAAACCACATTTACAGGATATTTGAAGTTACCTTGATGTAGGAGACTATATCAAACATTTGTTCAATCTCTGCTGATGAGTTGACAGGAAGGGTAACCGGGTGAGATGAATTCATGGAATCTTTCTCCATGGTCTTAAATTGCAGTTTTAAAAAAATGTCATCCTGAGGAATTGAAAGGCATTTAAGTTAAAATGAACATTAACTAAACATCATAAATTTCACTAGTGAATAAAGATTGGAAGATTTTTTTTTCTAATTATCTGGTAGGTCCTGTGAGATTTTCTTTTTCAAATTATTGTATTTAGTTCCTCGTTCTTACTTTATTATTACATTTATAACTTGCCTTTTCTCTTGAAGTTCAGGTCAAAACATGCATATTTTTCATTACATTTTCCATCAATGTTGTGGAATATGTCAGGATGAAAAATATCATCTGTCTCAAAGTCACTTGGCCAGTTTTATATTTGAAAAGGGATAAACAATTGCACTATTACAGGGGTCGCCAACCTTTTAAAACTCAGGGACCACCAAACTCATAATTTTAAATCCTGCGGACCAGAGACCCTGGGAAAATCCCCAAAAAAGTCTGCAGAAAAATTCCCCACCCCGTTTTCCTACCAACCAATCATTCTTTATTTTGTATCTCAGGATACTGTCTCCAGCTCCATTCTCAGAGGGAGAGAGATACTTTTGGCTTCATGCAAGGAAAGCAGCAGAAGCAGCTGAAGTCTTTCTTTCTCTCCCTCAAACTCTGCCAGAAATGAGTCTTTGGCTGCGCAGCCTCTTGGAACAGGATTGCAGGGTCCCAAAGACTCATTTCTGGTGGAGTTTGGGGAGAGAAAGGAAGAGTTTTGCTCTTTTCCTTGCGTGCAGCCAAAAGCAGAAGCAGAAAGAAGCAGCCCGGTGGCCAGGCCAGGCGCGTGGAGCGCATGGGGCAAGTTTTCCCCCCTTCCCCCCACTACCTTGTGTCGTTCGCAATGCAAACGACGCAAGCCTTGTGTTCCCATGCAGCCTGGATTAATTGCTTTAGAGGGTGCTTTGGGGGTGACATTTCTCTGCGGACCACCAAAATTTTCTCGCAGACCACCAGTGGTCCCTGGCCCCCTGGTTGGCGACCACTGCACTAACAGATCTGCTTCTTTAAGTTATACTAGGCAAATAATACAGAGGCCCAATCATTTGATAAAAAGTACACGTGAATGATCATGTATTCCTGAAAATAATGAGTCTGGGAAGAGGCAAAACAAGCGAGTACAGGTAGTCCTCAACCCACAACCACTATTTAACTTGAAATTTTGGTCATAGGTTATTGTGGTTACCCATGTGGCTACTCAATGACCCAACTCTTCCTACTGTGGTAGTTAAGTAAATGTGCAGGAATGTTTCAGGGGCTTTGAGCACCCCATTCCTTGAGGGGCACTCAGTGTCACATGAAACCTGCTATGGGTTGAAAAGCTAGGCCCAGGTGCATGCAGGATTCCTTCCTCATCGCTCCACTCCCAAAGCCATTTTCTTGCCCCATCACATTCAGAATGACTCAGCTGATTAGGTCTAGTAGGCACACAGGCGTCCTTAATCCTCCCACCACCATGCCCAAAAATCCTGGCACTGTCCCACATTCTCCACATCTAAGGCAATCTGCTCCAGGGTGAAAGTCCTCAGCCAGCTAGGCTCAGCAGCACACAGGCCTCCTGCCTCCCCTCCATCACTCCAAGAGGCCTGGCTTTCTATCTCTCTTGCACCACTCCCAGAAGGCCTCAGATGGCTAGGCCCATTGATGTGCAGAAATTTGCCATGAGCTGGAAGGCCTCAACCAGCTAACACTTCCAAGAAGCCTGGCCTCTCTGCCCTACCATGCCTAGAACCACTTACCTTTCCCTTTCCTTGCAACTGTTGATAGGCATATCTAGTTGATGCAAAGCTCAGCTAAAAAGATATTATGAAGGCAATCTTCTTTAAGGCTGACCAGCAACAGGAAGTTCCTGCTCCTGGCCAGCCTTTAGAACAGGGGTATCAAATTCGTGGCGTCATGGTGGCATGACATATTCAGTGGTGGTATTCAGTTTTTTTCCCTACCGGTTCTGTGGGCATGGCTCGGTGGGGGAGGGTCATGTGACTGAGTGGGCATGTCCAACTTGACATCACTCATGCCCACACCCACTCACTCACATGACCCCCACCATGGCGATGGGACTGAAGCTCTTTTTTGGCACATTCAAAAAGAGGAGGCCAGTAGTTTTCGGTGCAAGAAGCTCCAGCCAGCCAACTCGTTTCTGGCTGGCAAAGAGGCTGGGAGGCTTCTTGCATCGAAAAAAAGAGGCAGTGCCCATAGGCATCTTGCAACAGGGGGAGGCGAGATGGGGGCTGGCAGGGAGCCCAGCGGCTTCAGCTCTAGCTTGCCTTCCATGGCAGCCAGCCACGGGAGGAAAGTAAGGTCATGGCCATGGACAACAAGAGGCAGTCGTAGAAGAGGAAGTGAGGAAATTAAGGGCCAGGGCCTCTGAAGGAGGGAAAATGGGTGACGCATCGTGCTTAAGGGAGAGCACGTGGCGAGCGGGCGGTGGCTCTGGAGCAAGGCTGGAGCTGGGGAATCACATGTTCCCTGACCCAGCGGCTCCAGGGCCTTGGGGAATAGCGCGTCCCTAGGGCCCAACCCACAGCGAAGGGTCAGCGGGCAGCATGCATTGCCTACCTTTGGTGAGCTGAGCTGAGCTGAGCAGGCATCAATAAGGCAACTGGCGAGGAGATTAGCCTGGCCATGTGGCGAAGGCAACATATATAGGGCAGAAGTGGGCGGGGCAAGCATCAAGCAGCCGGAAGGGGTGAGCGAGTGGCAACCAGGAGACCAAGTTGGGGGCATAGCCAGCCAAATTGTTGCCACTGGTTCTCCTGAATCGGTGCGAACCGGCTGAATACCACCACTGGACATATTGTGACTTTTTCCCCCCTCACTAAACCAGGCAGGGGCAGGGGCAGCATATGACACATCTGGCCCACGGGACATAAGTTTGACACCTTTGCTTTAGAGGGATTCCTCTCTAGCCTTATGTGGGGGAGGAAGAGGCCAGGGTACTTGGGAGTGGTGGGAAAACAGAAGGCCTGTGCATCGCTGGGCCTAGCCTGCTGAGGCGGGAAATTTCTATGTTCAGACTTGCAAGATTTTGTTGCTGAAACCTTACAATAAACTACATTTAGCTCATCTACTTTTTTCATGTTTACCTGAGAGAATTAATATCATTTTTGTAAGTCTGAAGGTACAAGCTTTCCAGTGCCACTTTCAGGCCTCTGGTCAATTAGGGTGGGTCTTTCTAAGTTTCCTCCTCTGACTGTTAAGTCTTTGGGGGCTCCTCCCTCTCATCTGATTGTTTCCTAATCTCTTTCCTTTGCTCTCTCAAGGTCATATACACCTTCAATTGTACAAATACATTTCTAAATAATATAATCAGTTCTAGCTTCTGAGACTAAATAGGAATATTCTAGACCCACACATGAGAAATATGCAAACCCACCGATTCTCCAAGCACTTACAGTATACAAATCTGGAAAGATCATCTTCATGGCAAGATTTTCCATAAAAGTAGCAAATCCTTCATTCAGCCACAGGTCATTCCACCACTCCATTGTTACCAGATTACCAAACCACTGCAAACATAAAGCACATATTTTAACTCTATTGTTACTTTTTGTGTCAAAAGAAGGACCATTAGGCTGAGCTATATACAAGGACTTCCAGATCTATTCCGGTCTATTGGTTCTAGTCAGAGATAGCAAGAATTCAGCTCAAGACATCTTGGGGGCTACCATATCGTTATCTTAAAAATGAAAAATGAAACATTCTAAAAAACCAGTGTGTCCGCTTCGCAAAATAACATTAATCATTACAACAGGAAACAGAACAAAAAGCTTGTACTGGGACTATATAGATTTCTTTAGCTAAACAAATAGCCACATAATTGACTATATGATTTTTAATAAGTGCCTGTGCTGATAACTTATGGTGTGTTAATGTTCAATTAAGCAAAATATTCAGAAACATCTTACTTGCAGGACACAGTAACAATATATACAGGAAAAGCCACATTAACCACCTAACTTGAGAACCACAGCCTGTACATACCAGTAGCTGACATGTATTTCCAATTTGTTATTGTCTGAGATTCCTTCTTGTGTTTTTTCGTGCACAAATTAGTATGCAATTTTTAAACATCCTCCCTTTCCTTAAGACTTTCATATATTTTGACTATATAACAAGAAAGGAGGAAGACTAAAATAAGGTAATTTCAGGATTCTCAATTCTACTGCTCCCATATTGCATTCCATACACTCTTGCTAGAAATAGTATCACATGGAAAAAATAAAGAAACCACTTCCCATTTAAATGTGTCAGTGGCAGAATTAGCTTATTAGAACAATGGAATAAAAATTGCAAAAGATAAGCTTTCTTGTAGACTACCAGTTTTAGAATTTCAATTATTTAAAAAGAAAAACATCTATCGTACAAAGAAGTATATTTCATACCTGATGGGCTAGCTCATGAGCAATTACTGTTGTCACTCTCTTCTTATCAATTGATGAAGAGGTATTATTATCATAAAGGAGTGCTGTCTCACGGAACGTGATCAAACCCCAGTTTTCCATACCTGCAGCCTGAAAATCTGGAAGAGCTACTAGATCTGGAGAAAGAAGGAATAGTTATTTTAGATACACTGGCAGCATTCACTATTTACTAAGCCTATTGAATCTTGCAATCAAATATACTGATATATATGATATCAACATATAGAGTAAATCAGCCAGCTGGATGACTTTGAGCCAGTCACTCTCTTTTAGCATAACCCGCCACAGTGTTGTTGTTATGGGGAAAATAGGAGGAAGGAGATTATGTGTATTCCCCATTTTGAGTTGTTTATAAAAATAACAAAGATGGGATATAAATAAATAAAATATTTAATTTCATGAACATATCTACTGTGCCTCCTGAACTTCTTGTTATTTTTAAACAACATATGATCAATATGTCTAAATATTTAATCCATCCTACATCTTTTATAAATTATTTTTTTTAAATTCTTAAACAGACACATAGATAAATATGTCTTTTCAAAATGCTTAATTTTGAACATTTACCATTTTTAATCATACAATAATGCAATGAAGCAGTCTCTCTTGCTTACAACGTACCAAAATACCTTATTGCTAAGAATTAGGCTACATATTTGTCATTACTGTAAACTAATAAGACACTCAGACTGACTTGATAGATGGGCAGCACACAAATAAAATAAGTAAATATTATATTTTGCCTCTTGTACTCCCATTCATTAAAACTCTGTTTCAGTATTACATTATTATGTACATTCACCTAGTGTGTATACACATAGCAGAAACTAAAATATAACTTAATTGTATTTAATTTTATAAATGAATGTATCTTTCTATCATATGTTCTGTTGTTAGTTGTGAAGTTGTGTCTGACCCATCGCAACCCCATGCAATTTTATGTACTAATTTATTTTGCCTATTTATTACTTTTGCTGACTGTTATCATATCTCACCACTATATTTCCCACCCTAATATTAGCTATGATTTCTAAAAGGCATTTTTTGTTTGCCATGAATGTGCCCTCTTAAGAGTGTATGATAAAGAAAATTCATTAAAATGAGGTCAAACTGAAGTTTTATTTACTCTAAGCATTCAATTCCCCAAATGGCCAACCTACGACCCACCATGCCTACAGCCAGGTGAAATGAAAGCAACAGCAATCTCCTCGTTTGTTTCCTTGCAAATAAAAAATTATTGGCAGCCTTAACTTTACCTCCGGGTTAAACTAAGACTTGTTAACAGTAATATCAGTAATGATGCAGTTAGCAAAAGGAAGATAAAAACTAAAGATCACTTGTTTTTCTGCTGGACCTGTTCCCTTCTCAATTACTCTTATATTTACACTTCTATTTATTGCCATTAATTCTGGTTAGTTTTATTGAGATTAGATAGAAATCACCTGTGCTCTTTAGGCATTCTCTTTAATTATGGTCATACTTGGCATTAGACACAAGCTGCTCCTCATCACCCCCCAAAAAGTGTTGTGCAAGTTATACTATTGATGTCTGCCTCAATCAATGCTGTTGTAACTTTTAGATAAACAATCACCTCATTATGTTATTGAACTGTATGGTCATTGAATTCACTAGGAGATACAACTACATGCACCAAGAGCTGCTAAGTGTCATTTGGCAGGTGCTCATATGTGGCTTTGTGTTGGTACCCATATTTTGGAATGTTTTCTCCCTTTGAAATTTAGGAGGCAATTACTGTAACAGTCAGTTTGATGACAGGGTTAAGGCACCAGGCTAGAAACTGGGTGACTGTGAAATGCTATTCCTGTCTTGGGCACAAAGCCAACTGGTAATTTTAGACCAGTCACTCACAGATGTAGGAAGAAAGCAATAACAAACTATTGATGAAAAACATTGCCAAGAAAACTGTAGGAATCAATCCAGTCAGTTACCAGAAATCAGCACTAACTCAAAGGGGCAAAAGGAAAAAAATGTTATAAAATCTTTAGCCATCTGATAAAAACTTACTCTTCATCCAGGACTTCCTGATATGAATGTTGGAATACTATTTTTTAATTTTTTTATCCTCTCTTCCATCCCTTTAATGAAGATATTTTATGGAATGTTGCTTTTTTATATTATTGTTTTATATCAATCCCATACATTACAAATTTAATGGAATGTTGTTTTTTTATATTATTGTTTTATATTGTTTTATCATTTGTTTATTATAAATTGCCTTTAGATGCTTTGGCATTTGAAATTATTTATAAGTGCATTAAATCAATACATCAATAAATTTGTAATGTATCAGATTGACATTTGAAATTATTTAGAAGATTCACATAGGTCAAAGCACAGCAGGAAGAATTAACCTTTATTTCTTTATGCAGAAAGATAAAATTGTTTCCCTCATAATTTTCAACTGGGTACAACTACTTCTTCAGCTTATGAATTAGTTTAACTGATTTGTCTTGATTATTATTTCCAAATATCTTTGCTTTTTTAAAACAAAGGGGTCAATAGGAGAGCACATCATAGCTTATGAACTAATAGAAGTCTGACATCATTTGGGGTCTTTGCATACCAGCCTTTTAAATCTTTTTACAAAATGAATCAGAGTTTTACCTCCCAATTGAAATAAATGTTTTAATTTATTTTTCCCTGGATTACTAAACGTGTCTAAAAATTCCAGTTATGTTCAAACTTGCCCTTGCCTTTAAAAATATTTTTATAAGGGAAGCATACAATGTTGAATCTGATAAGAACAATCTCTCACCTATTTTGTTAAATGGGTATGTTATGTTAAAATAATTCTGGTAAAATTCAAGAAGCTTCACTGCTGTGTTTAAGGCATATTCAGTCTGCCCAAGCTTTTGTGGTACAGCATAAACAGATACCTGGCACAATGGGAAAGAGAGAATAAATCAGAGGAAAGTTTCAATGGAATTCAGTTTTTCACTGTCTACATTACTTAGCGAAAAAACCTAAAGATTTTCTATAATAGTTGATAAGCAACATTAATAAGAGGGTACATGGATAACCAAGTTTCATTATTTATGATAAAAAAGATTAACATTATCTTAGATTCATTTGTATAGCATATTATAAAGCAAAATGTAAGATGTTTTCCTTGTTTTTTCATTTCTAAAGACTCATATCCTGATAGCAGAGGAGTCATTTCTATGATGTTAATATATACATGTTCACAGATCAGGTCTGGACCACAAGTTGGGTATTCTCCCCTTCCTTCAACCAGCATTAACAGGAGTGACTGAGATTTCCCCCAGATAAAAATAAATCTCATCAGGTGGAAATAAAAGGAAGTAGTGGGTAAAATAAGAACTAAAGAAAAGCTTTACACTACTCAGTCTCTTCAGATTTAGGCCAGCAAATGGATCTTTCATCAAGATGATCCCTAACATTTCTCATCTAGCCCTGACAAAAATAAGTAAAGAAATTAACATATCCTACTGAATGTTGTAATAATTTGATATGATCAAAAACAACTAAGGTTAAAAAAAACCTATAATCTACTTTCAGTAGTGTAATGACACAAGCTAGTGAACAAGACTAATTCAAATCTAAGAAGTGTAACATACTACAGGGGGAAACGAGTAGGTGTTTTTGAAAGGGTTACCGGAGCAAAAAAGCCCACCTACCAGAATCCCATTAGTTTTCTTATTGATACATTTGAAGTTTCCAACAATGACAGCTACTAGGTAAGTGCTCATTTTCAAGCTCACGAAGAATTCATCTTGAAATAATCCATTTGCCAAGAGATTGGTTGATTTCTGGAAATACAAACTGGAGATCAGAATTCAATTATGTAAACAGAAGCTGCTGGTCCTGGAACATAAATCATAGAAGCCATCTGTTCTCTGCTGAGATACTTGAAAAATGACTAATACCCAAAACATAATATACAGAATGTTGTTATTTCCTATGACTGCACTACCCAACAGTTAGCAAATTTAGATTATATCAATAAATCTAAGAAGTAAAAATCAGTTCAGTATAGAGCAAGTTCATCTGCCAGAGTTGAACCAAAAATAATAAGCACTGATTTTATAAAGGTATTTGTTCGATATGTGATATGCTTCATGAATGTGTTAACTAAGAAGAAATATTCATCCAGAGTATTAGCAGGAACCACTGCTAATATTCAACTTATCTTTTGGTTGCATGATGCTTTCACACAAACACAACTTACTTCATGATATGATCTCTGCCTGTCTAGGGTTCTTTCAAGATTGCTCTTACAGTACATTACATTAATTTAATATACAGTTTATTAAGAGTAACAAGGCCGCCAAATTTGCAAACCATAATGAAAACAGGAACTCATAGCATGAAAGCAAATTGTGCAAGCAATTTAATGAAGAATTAATTATCAGTCTCCCCATTTTTGCTTTTATTTCAATTTCACTTGAAAAGATCAGGATAGTCCACAGGTAGGGCATATTATGCACAAAATGATGCTACATGATAGCAAAGTTAAAAAGACATTCTAGAGAACATTTGTTAGGGTGCCAAATAATTGCACTGTAAAATTTCCAAGGGGAACAGTCTAATCCCACTACTAATCAGCTACTAATCAGCTAGCATTCTCACAATAATTAAACTTTGATACCCAAGCAAGTCATTTAATTAAATAAACAAAGCAAAAAAAAAGCCTTAGGATACATTGTATTTCTATTTTATAGTACAGTAATTATTTCTAAATTCAAATAAATGTATACCAATTAGCAAAAGAAAACAATTTAAACATTTAACTCTTTTGCTTTATTTTTTTTTCATATTTCAGGCTATTATCAGAAATACCATTAATTCGATAATCATATATAATCAACTAGATTTCTATAGTGGTACACTCTACAATTATTCATGGTGATGTATAATAAAAATCAAATTTATGTAATGCAAACACTAAGAATCTACAATTATCAAAGTATTTTATAAATTATTGAAATAAAATTAATAATATCATCGCAGAGCTTTATCCTAATTAAATGTTCTTCTGAACATATTGGTTTCTAAGATTTCCTAGATGTCAGAAGTGATGGAGTCACCCAGATTTCTAATGAAAGGCTACTATATATGTGCCAAAACTGAGAAACAAAATGTCCTAGTTTCCCCTTTGATCCCATAAGGGGGAGGAAGAACTCTCCATCTCAAATTGCGACGTGTACCGCATGCATAAGATCCACTTAAAGACACTGCTCCTTTAAGAGGCCTGGTTCCAAGCCATGTAAGGCTTTAAGTTTGGACAACATTAATCAAACCATGATGGGATTCAGCTTGGTTCAAAATCCACCCACCCACCCCAAACACACACATACACATTAAAAAAATCACTATAGTCTTCCAAGCATTAGGTTCATTCCCACTGCATTACTGCTTGGCTCAGGGTGGAGATAGTGATGATACAGTGGCCTCAACCAGAAAATGAATAACAGAGTTGGAAGGGACCTTGGAGATCTTCTTGTCCAAACCCTGCTCAAGCAGCAGACCCTATACCATTTCAGACAAATGGCTGTCCAATCTCTTTTTAAAAGCTTCCATGATGAAGCACCCAGAAGTTGCTTCTCTCCTTAATTAGTTTTCATCCACTCCTTCTTGTCTTCCTTCTGGTATTTCAGAAAATAGGCTGACCCCTCTTCTTTGTGTCAGCTCCTCAAATACTGGAACACTGTCACTCCTAATCCTTCTTTTCACTAGATTAGACATACTCAATTCCCGCAACCATTTTCCTATGCTTTAGCCTCCATCTCACTATTCATCTTTATTGCTCTTCTCTGCATGCTTGCCAGAGTCTCAACATCTTTTTTTTTACTTTGTGGTGACCAAAACTGGATGCAGTATTCCAAGTGCGGTTTTATTAAGGCCTTATAAAGTGATACTAACACTTCACATGATCTTGATTCTATCCTTCTGTTTTAACGCAGCCTAGGATTTCATTGGCTTTTTTGGAAGCTGCAGCACACTGCTGGCTCATATTTAAGTGATTGTCCACTAGAACACAAAGATCCCTCTCAGTTACTGCTATTGAGTCAGATTTCACCTAATCTGTACCTGAACAAATTCACATTACATTTTTTTCCACTTTCCTTTCAACCTCTTCTATCTTCAAACTTTCCTGTTAATTCCTTCTCACCCCACCACGCTTACTAAACTGATGAAAATAGGAATCTTGTCTTCTCCCCCCAGAGGGGCTTCATTTTAAAAATAAGACATAAAATTAAACTGCCCAATCATTTGTGGCACTTCCCTAGTGACTATGCCCCCAATGACAATCTGTTTTAAGTTACTGGTGTCTAAGCTACTCAAGGCAGGACCCATGGCTATGGTCTACATCTCTTGGCACCACCAACTGATTTCACTTATTACAGGCAATCAGTAGTCTGGCCTTTCAACCAGCTAAACACTCGTTCTTCCTGCAGCCTTCTCAGTTGCCTAGGCCAAATGTTAATGAAAAGATTCCTCAGCTATTCTTTCCCCAGCTACTTTTTCTCCACCCAGACTGAACAGCTACTTCTGAACCACACTGGCATGGACTTTAGTGAATCCTGTTCTTATCTCTTTTCCCATTTTCTCGCTTTTTCTTTCATTTTATAATCAACTGTCACCATTACAGTGCTCTCAATCTTATGTCTAATCCCAATCCTATTTCAACCAATTTCATCATGCCTTAATTTTTTTCTAAAATCTTGTCCTACCTATTCAACTAAGTCTTATTCAGCAACATTAAAACTCTAATAAAAGCAACACTTGAATCATTTTCTCTTTCTTCTGTTTGCTCTCACATTTTCACCCTTCATAGCCAACCACCAGCATCCAACCTACTTCTTTGTTCTTTTAGTTTAGTGGGACCCTATATAGCTGAACTAACACACACAGATGTCAGGTTTGGAAAAATGGCCACACACTTCAAAACTCACCCTTTTATTGATCACCCTTCTTCCTTCTAATCCTGAAATCTAATTTTGCAGATCTGTCAGCCACAATTTTGGGGGGGAAAATGTTCCCATGTCCTTCCATTTAACAGAATATCTCTGCATCACACTTTCTTTTTTTCTAGGCCTTACAGTAATTAAAAATCAGTCCACTGAAATGCATAATCAGTTACAAAATGCAATTTCTAATTCTGTTGACGAAAAGGAGAAACATACTGCCTGTTCACATCCTATGTGTGGGATTCCTAGTACAATCTAGCAAGCTTCCAAGGGAAAGTGGAAAGTAGACTAAATCAATCTTTTAGTTTTTCTTCTCTTCTAAAGCTACATTTATCTTTTTTATTGTGGAAATACAAAAATGCAACTAATAGACACATAAATTCATAAAATAAAGTTCTTTTCCAAGTAATACAATTTTCCTGTTCTGTGGTATACGTCATGAACATGTAACTGTATAAATATCAAACTATAAAAAAGTTATATAGCTCTATACCTTTGGCATATTTGACAGAGCAATGTGTTGATCTTCTCTGTTGATTTTGACTTGAAAATTGGCTTTGAATGCTGGTTCATCAAAACAAGGGAATGCTGCTCTTGCTGACAAGGGTTCAAACTGAGTTGCTGCAAGCCAACTGATAAAAAGAAACACATTCAAATCTGATTTCTTTTTAATTTCTACAATATATGTTACATAATTTAGAAATAAAATTTGGAGAAAAATATATAATTCTAACCATGTTACTCTTTCAAAAAAGTAAAATGCTACCCCACCTAGAATCGCGAAAGGATCTAATAGATTTCAAGAATACTGAATCCATATGAATATTAAGTTATGTAGCATACTTGGAATTGTTACGAAGATGTAGTCTTCATAACACTTCATTCAAGAGATTTAAAAGTATCTTCCCAATAAATCCTTATACTTACAATACATTTTAATTTTTTACCTTAGTCTATGTTATGCATTGGATTTCCCTAACAATCAAGATCAGCAAATTGTATTTGGCATTAGCCATACTAACAGTATGGCATACTAACAGTAACAATTACACATGTAGCCACGTTTTTATAATTAAGTTTTCTTATAGCATCTATAATAAGGAAAGGGCCGTTGGTCCTAACCTGATAAGACCTTTCTCTTTGTGTGGAGATAGCATTCAGGATTGGGTGATCAGTCTCTGCCTGTGATTGGACTGAGTCTGTCAAAACTTTGATGACACTCCCTCTGCTGCTAGGGACCTCCCCAGAAATTGACGAAGGAACAGTGACAGACTGACATGTTCTCCTATAAGTATAATACACACCATTACATTCGGAATGCACCACAAAAGGGTGGGACTGAATGCTATCTCCACACAAAGAGAAAGGTCGTATCAGGTTAGGACCAATGACCCTTCTCCATTGTGGTGGAGATAGCATTCAGGATGGGACATACCAAAGCCGGCTGTCCTATGAGTGGGCCTAGTGTGGTCCGAGTCCCTTATACAGAATGGACCTTTTGCAGAACCCTCCGTCCAAAAGCTGCCTCAGCAGAAGCAAATGAGTCCAGCTTATAGTGCCTGATGAACGGAGAAGGAGAGGCCCAGGTAGCCGCCCTGCAAACCTCCTCCAGAGAAGCCTGGGTGGCCCACGCTGTCGATGTTGCCACGTTTCTTGTTGAGTGCACTGTTATCCTTGGAGGAACTGCAAGTCCCTGTGTTTGGTAGGTCTTGAATATACAAAGTCTTATCCATCTCCCCACAGTCATTGGGAGTTACCTTACAGCCCATGGTGGAAGGTTGAAAGAAAACGAAGAGGGAATCAGACCTCCTGAAGGACGATGTCCTCTTGATGTAAATCCTCAACGTCCAGAGTATGCCATCGTCTTTCTAACGCGTGCACAGGATGCAGACAAAAGTCAGGTAAAATTAGTTCTTGGGATCTGTGGAACCACAAGTTCACCTTTGGCATGAACGAAGGGTCTAGTCTTAACACCATTTGATTGGTGTGAAACACACAAAGAAGGTCTTTCCTGACAGACAAGACTGCCAGGTCCAAAATCCTTCTGCGAGAGGTGATCGCTACCAGAAAGGCTACCTTACAAGACAAAACTTGCAAGGGAATTGACCTCAATAGTTCAAATGGGGCCTCAGTCAGTGACTACTGTACTTTAGAGAGGTCACATGTTGGATATCGATGAACCACTGGAGGCCTCAGGTTTGTAGCCCCCTTCAGAAACCTGCGGACCGTGGGATGTCTAGACAAAGATTCCACTCCCCCCCCCCCAAGGATAGAACAGAGGACAAGGCTGCAACCTGCCTCCGCAGAGTATTAGGTGAAAGCCCTTTGTCCAGGCCCTCTTGGAGGAAGTTCAACACCTGGGCAATCGAGGCCCCAGAAGGGACAATGTCATACTTACAACACCATGCACTGAAAGCTTTCCAGGTTGCATCGTAGATGCAGTTGGTGGAGGGTCTCCTGGAGGCCTGGATAGTTCTTATTACTCTGGAGAAATAATTGTCCCGGATCAGAGATCCCCGCTCAATCTCCAGACGGCCAAGTGAAGCCACTGGGGCTCTGGATGCAAGATTGGCCCCTGGCTGAGCAACACTCTGTCCTCCAGTATTCTCCAAAGTCTGAAAATGGAAAGGTTACTAAGCCTGCAAACCATGGCCTCCTGGGCCAATGAGGGGCTACAAGGATAAACTCTGCTCTTTCCATCAACAGTTTCTGGATGACCCTTGGGATCAGGGGCAGAGGAGGAAAGGCATAAGAAGCTCCCGTGGCCAAGGGCTGAGTAAGGCATTTGTTTCCTCCGCCCCCAGAACTGCAAACCTGGAATAGAATCTCGGGAGTTGCATGTTGTTCTGGAAAGTGAAGAGATCCACCGCTGGGCACCCAAAGTGCTCAGACAGCTCCTGAAACAAATCGGGATGCAAACGCCACTCTGCATGGTCAATGGTGGCTCTGCTAAGTCAGTCAGCCTCAACATTGGCCAAGTCTGCAATGTGCTCAGCTCTGAGCAACACCTGGTGTCTCTCTGCCCATAAGCTACTCTGTCTCCAGCATCAGAGGCCCTGAATGAGTCCCACCTTGGCGGTTAATGTGTGCCTTGGTTTACACAATGTCAATCAAGATTAGGATGTCCTTACCTGAGACCACATCCTCTAATTGTCTCAGAGCCAGATGGACTGCTCGAAGCTCTAACCAATTAATATTATGGTCCAAATCTGCCTGGGACCACTGTCCTTGGAGCACCCTAAATTGAATGTGGGCACCCCAGCCATGAAGACTGGCATCTGTGGTCAGCACTAACTTGTTCGGTTCCTTGAATAGGAGTCCCATGGAAAGCGCCTCAGATGACCACCATCTTAAAGACTTAAGGACCAACAGAATTAATCTGACCTGTAAGAGGGAACAACTCCTACCTGTCTTCTGATAAGGTAGAAGGAACCATTGGAGTGACCTGGCATGTAGTCTAGCCCAGAGCACTATATTAATGCATGATATCATTTTCCTCAGGAGCTTAGAAAACATAGCCAGGGATACCCTAGGTTTAGATTTCACTTGTCCAATTAACTCCCGAATGCTCTCCTGATGTTCTTGGGATAAGGACACCTTGCAGGAATTAGTCTCTAGAACAGCTCCCAGATGGAGTAAGGTATTGGTGGGAGTGAAGTGGCTTTTGGCCTCGTTGACAGAGAAGCCATGCTCTTGGAGCACCTGAATGATGATCTCTAAATCCTGTACAGCTCTAGATGGGGAAGATGACTGGACCAGTATGTCATCAAGATAACACTGGACCCTAACTGGTATAGCCCTAAGGTGGGCTGCCAAGGCTGCCGACAGCTTAGTGAATGACCTGGGGGCTGAGGAAAGTCCAAAGGGCAAGGCCCTGTATTGGTAGTGCCCCCCATTTTAGCAGAACCTGAGGAATTGTTGATGAGGGATATGGACATGGAGATAGGCCTCCGTTAAATCAATGGAGGTAAGGAAGTCCCCTCCCTAATTCCCACCAGGATGGAATGGAGTGAATGCATCTTGAACCACCTGTATTTCATCCGGCAGTTAAGGCGCTTCAAATCCAGAATTGCCCTCCAGCCCCCCCAAGGCTTTTGGGATTACAAACAATATGGAATAGAATCCCATGTCTTGTTGACCTTCAGGCACTGGCTGAATAGCCTGAATCTCCAGCAGGTGCTGAATAGCTGTTTCCATAAGGTTCCTTCTCTCTGTATTCCTAGAGATAGGGCAACAAATGAAAAACCTCAGGGCATAGAGTGGAATTCTATAGATAGTCCGGAGCGGACTGTCTCCAGGACCAAGGTGTCAGTGGTTACTTCCTCCCAATGCCTGGCAAACAAGGCCAGACGTCCCCCAATGGGAGGGTTGGTCTCTATTTTATCTGGGGCATCGGAAGCGACAACCCCAGCCCTTCGAAAGTGCCGCTTATTGTTAAAAGGATGATTTGTACCCATCCTGTCCTGGCTTTGTTCCTGCCTGGGGGCAAAAGATGTGGGGAATCCCCCTCCTGTTTGGGGGGTTCTATAATAGGAGCGTCTGGCATAGGAAGTTGATCTATAATCACTTTTTCTGGACTTGGATGGCAAAACCTTCCCTTTGTCCTTGGAGTCCACTAGGACTTTGTCCAGAGCCTCCCCAAACAATTTATCCCCTTTAAATGGGACCGTGGCCAACCTCCACTTGTGCCTCATATCAGCCTGCTATTGCTTTAGCCAGAGCAAGCAACGAGAGGTCACTGTTCCCCCAATTGCCTGGACGCAAATCTGGCAGCACTCAGTGTGGCATCTGCTGAAAATTCTACTGCTGCCAATAGTTTGTTCACATGCAGGTGTGATCTGACATCGTCCAGTGGAATTCTCTCCTGTAGCTCCTAGAGCCAGATGAGAGAGGCCCTGTTGAAGAAAGATGCGGCTGTTGAAGAAAGATGTGCCCATGTTGCTGACAGGTATGTTCTTTGCAACGTTTGCTCAGCCTTCTTGTTCTCAGCCTTCAGTGAGTCCTCAGGCTCCCCAGGGATGTCTGTGTTGGCTTGCAGGGCCGCAACTGTGGCACCAACATCGGGCACTTCCAGAGCCTTGGAAAGATTGCCTCCTACATTAAACAATTTCTTGTCTAGGCAGGAAGGGTTTGGACCGGACCCGAGGGATGACCACTGTCTTTGGATGACTGCGGTGAATATCTTTGGCGCAGGGATGACATCTGCTGTGACTGTTTTCTTAGAAAACAATGGGTCATTGGGGTCTTCAGAGGGGTCTGCAGGCTCCTGCATTTCAGGGACTAAGCCTCGCCCTATGGCCTTTTTGGCCTTAAAGAGGAGAGATCTAAAGATGGCAGATTGGAACAAGCCAGGGATAGAGCCTTGGTCAGCCTCATTGAGGCCCTCATCATTGGAATAGTTTCTGTCCATCAGCTGGCCACTGTCAGATGTGATGGAGTGGGAGCTTACAGCAGGACTATACGCACCTGATTCTGTCTGCAGGGAAAGATCATCATCATAATGAGACCTGGGTCTCCTACTGCGTCTGGATGAGGAAGCAGAAACCTCTGAGGGAGAACCTCTGGTCTTTCTCAAGACAGCTGACACTCCTTGCCTCACTGTCTCATTTAACACAGCCTGCATATTAACTTGGAACTCAGGTTTCTGTGCCCTAATTGGTCTGATCCCAGCTCACATGGGAGTAAAGGCTGATTCTGGAACCATTCTGTGCCTCTGGTCAGTAACTGTCAGTTGCTCTGTTGTTGGGCAGATAGAGAAGAAATTTCTGATCTCAGAAGCCTCAATAGATTCCTGCTCTTCAGCTTCTCCTATGGCCGCTTCTGCTACTGCAGCCCTGTCAGTTTGCAGTTGCCTCTCTCCTCTCGATAACAGCCGTTCCACATTTGGGCGGGAAATTATGTAGGGTGACATTTCTTTATCATTTTGCTCTTTCCCTCGAGCCCACACTTTATCCAGCACCTTGTTCCTTCGGCATTCTTCCCTCTCTGCTGCCTTGGAGCCCTTTCGGGTCCCTGCAGCCTTGTCCTTTGGCTTGGGGCTGTAAAATGTAGCCATCTGTTCTGGGGCTGCTGGGTTTAGAGAGCGTGACGGTTATAGAGCCACCCCCTCCCCTCTCCTGACATCGTGGCTAGCCCTTTGTGATTCTGCCATCTCTGATGACAATCTTACTCTGGAGTCACCCCAAGCACGCTGCAACCTTTCACTTTCCTAAACCTACTCTCACTACCTGTACTCTTCGCTGCAGGTCTTCTGCCCCTTTAAAGGCTACCGCGGTTAATCTCAGCTTCTCCAATGGCTGAAACTGCTGGGAGCCTCCCAAGCCAAAGTGCAGGAAGGAGATGAGGATGGTATTCAAACTCCTTCCGCAACCAGAACCTTAGTACCTTATAGATCAGCCCTCAGCCGATCCGAAGTCCAACGCTGTAGTTTGACAGCTGTCAAAGTGGTAGACTGGTTCTGACTTGCAACAGAATTCAGGATTGGTGTTTTTATTCCTATTTTTCCAATCAATTTGAAAGGATTTGTTAAATTTGCTAGGAGAAGAAATTAACACGTCATCCAACAAGCTGACTGAGTCAATTTCTGGGGAGGTCCCTAGCAGCAGAGGGAGTGTCATCAAAGTTTTAACAGACTCAATCCAATCACAGGCAGAGGCTGATCACCCAGCCCTGAATGCTATCTCCACCACAATGGAGAAAATTATTTATTCATATTTCCTGAAATTTTACAAGGCAATACATGTGTTCAACAAAATAACTTTTATATTAACAACAACCACAATCCTTCATTATTATTATTCAGGTATTTTTGTATATAATTATCCGAAAACTAGGCCAGGTACATTACTACTAACATTATTAAATCTATTGTGTTCAAATTTTACCATTACACGTTACTATGTACATATGCACCCATTTTCAATCTGCCTATTGTTCAGTTGTTGCTGGTGTTAATAAATAATGCAGACAAATCTACAGAATTCCTACCAAAGTAAAGCACAAGCTAGATGGGAGCCATTTCTCCATTTGTCAAACTGCTATATGCCAATACTAGCCAAGGAGTAACTTTCTCTCAGTCAGATGGAATGCCAAATAGGTTGATGAAGGAAAAATGAAACATTGAACCCCTCCTTTCAGTAAACTACATTTTATCTGCACTTCACTCTTTATTATTCATCAGACTGTCACACTTTGCCAATATCATCCAACTCAATGGCCTAATATATCACTTGGCCATAAGGTCCAGACATAAACATGCTCTGCTTGGTCCAATTTAGTACAATACTATTAGTAGTGATTGGCAACAGTCTTTCTGGATTTAAAGCAAGATGCTTCCATGAAAATATCCAGATTTAAATCAGAGATTTATTTATTTTTGCATGCCAAGATGTTCTAGTTCTAGATAAGCAATAATGTTTTATTTCTACAATAAGATTCCGCAATATAGATAATATTAAAAGTAATCTATAAAGATGAATATAATTATTTTAGCTATTTTATGTGCTAATCAGGAAGCCAGATATTTTAGTATGAAGAGAAATTTGAAAACAAATCAACAGAAAGAAAACAGAGCTACAGTACATCAGAGATGTGCAACCTTTTTCCAGCTGTGTTTTTCTGTTGGTTGTTAAGCAATATGCCAAGGATGGAAATTTTTTTAAAAAAAGTAATTCCAAGACAAAAAACAGAAGCATTAACAAAAATTGCTTCTGAATTTGCTTATTCTCTTAGTTTTAATAAATTCCAAACCAGAAATTTAAAATTTGGCAGCAAATGTCTCCATTATTTAGGTATAAGGCTTTCAAAAGTTGCATGTAACCCCAAGGCCTCAAGTTGCGTACCCCTCAATACATGCACATTTTTTTTCCAGTTAAGATAAAAATAAATTAGTTTTAACCTTACCTTGCTGAGTTGTTATTCTTAAACGCAATTTTGTAAAAGCCAGAATAAGTGTCTGATAAATTAGAGGAATACTCTATGCTGATATTATATTTATCTCCTACAAGAAGAGCTTCTGGAGCTATAATTGCAATCTGGTCATTCATTGGATATTCCAGGAAATCAACTGGTTTTGACTGGCTTGAACTCAGTGAAGCAAGCGTTACCTTGGTAATATTAAGCTTTGAACTATGAAGTATAACATGCATAGTAACCTGGAGAACCTCCACAGTTATTTGAACAGAACCTGTAAATCTCATTGTGGTTAGATTTGGCTGCAGAACAATGTCATAATGGTTTGGAACAACAAATTCTGGAAGCCTAAAATGAGCCCATGGAAACAGTTTTCCATTAGTTGCCAAAGGATATATATCTTCCATTGTGTGGTTTTTGTTGTAACAACCTTCTTTAGTAAAAGTGCACTTGGGGAGAAGATAGATCGCCATTATTACGGAGACAGCAATCACAAGAACAACTGCACAGATTATTGTGGTCCTTACAGATGGAGCAGAACACGATCCATCTGTACGTTGCCTATAACCAGCCATATTACTTCGCAGACCAGTACTTCTATTCATGAAAGACATTCCCAGAAGTTTGGCTGATGATGATTCATAATCCTCTTCATCCTCATCCATTTCATGATCTCCAAGACCACGTACAAGAAGACGAGAACTTTTTGGTTCATATTCTACCTCATCGGGCTCCAAAGGATGCAAGCTAGGCTCTTTAGCCAAGTCAACCACATCAGGCTCTTCCTCAAACATGCTGTTTTCAATCATATTTCTAGGTAACTGAACTCGATCTAAGAAACACAAAAACAACATGTTACACAGAAAGTAACTGAAATAGCTATGGTTGGGTTTTTGATTATTTTACATATAGCTGATAAAATTGGGGAATATATTATAGTTCTCATATAAGAAACTATTTGCAATGTATCTATAAAGTAACAACTCAAATAACTGCTGTTATAGCTGATGAAGAAATAAATGAATCAAAATGCTTTGGTGATTTCTTCATAATAAAAATGAATGATCAGAGATAAAGTATACAATTCAGACTGGATCTAACAATACATCAATAGAAAGCTACTTGAAAAGTGGGAGTTCTATAGTCTAGAGCAGGGGTGTCAAACTCAAGGCCTGGATCCAGCCCATAGGGTACTTAGATCTGGCCCAGAGGGCTGCCCTGGAAACAGCAAAGGACTGGCTTGCGGTGCCTTTGCCAGCAAAAATGGAGCTCGGGAGGGTCGCAAAAGGCTGTTTTCACTGGCAGAGTATTCAGGCCACTACAGACACTTCCAACATGAGTGACATCAAACTGGCCTTATCAAGTTGACAAAAAACTATTTTCTGTTCCCCTCTTAAATATAAATACCTTCCACATAATATTGGAGTTTTCTGTCTTTAACAAGCATAGTGCTTTAATGCAAAATTTAAAAATAAAGAGTAACAAACAGCAAACATTCATCAAATATTGTACTGGATTATATCTGCATTATATTTTATAAAATAAAACAAATTAACTTTATATGCATGCAACTCTGCTCAGTTACAAGGGAGTATAATTCATATTTAAAAATAAAAGTTTGTGTTGTAAGGTGATTTCACTGAATACACAGTTCTATAGCCAAACGTGCAGCAATATATTTATTATATAGCCCTCAAATCATTTGCACTAAAATAGACTTAGTTTAGCCTCACCTAGAGTAACCAGATTAACATTATTCTAACATTACGTTTAGGTTGACACATTTAACTTCTAACATTACTCTTAAGCATTTATACATCTGAACTCTTTTATTATTATCAAGAGTGACATATGAATTTTCCTCCATAGCATTAATATCAGCAGACAACTTCACTGCATGCAACCTGCTAAGATATTTGCTTCAATTATGCATTAAGCAGTCTGTCATATTTTTAAGTATAAATTATTTTAAAAAATCAAAGTGTGTTAGAATGCAATACTTACAGTAGCAGATTAGAACAATTTTTTTAAACGTAGCACTTTACAACATTCTTCACAAGCATGGCAGAAACACAAGCATGACAGAAACACTAATGGTGAAATCTGCATAATCCTTCTATTGGAAACTCTACCAAAACCCTTTTTTTCCCAATGGGAAAAAATTCAATGGGAAAAATTGTATAATGACCAATTCAACTAACAATTAACATGTTTATGCTTCTTAATTTTCAACATCAAGAAACATTTGGGAGACTTGGGATCTAGCAGCTCCTAGGCTCATGCCTGGCAGAATGTTCCATATGCAGCCTCTGACAATCAGATGAAAGTTAGTATAGTAAGTACTACTTAATATTGTGTAGTACTGCTATACTATACTATGTAGATGAAAGTATACAATGATGAAAAGTCCATCAGAACTAAAACAAATTTTGTATACATGTCAAGAATTCATCCAAGTCACTGAAACTGGATTAAATTTGCTTAAAATTTTCTGGACAGAGATATGGTTCACCTACTATAGGTTCATGATTAGGGGACTGTGAGCAAATTGCTTAATTTCTTACTTTCCCTCTTCCCGCCCCCCCCCCCCACTAGGCTCACAGACTTCTACAATAATGACAGTCTTTGAGTAGCATACGTACCCCTCCATGGTATGTATTACATCATTTTAATTAACATTTTAAATTAATTAAATTAAATAATTAAATAATTACATTAATAATTACATTAAAATAATTAAATTAATTAAATTAACATTTTAATACAGTACATATATAATTAAGTATAATATTTATTCTAACAATTCTTTGTGCAGGAGTGTAAATAATGCTTTTTTCAAATAAATAAAAAACAATTTAGCACAGAATAGGAAACAGGCCTTGTACAAGTAGATCACTGCATATGAGTGAAACTGAAACAAGGGAAACAGGTACACATTCTACTCTCACCTCTAACCTTTCCATGCATTGCTTGATGTAGTTATTGCCTGATTTGCAGTCACATTAAAGCTGAAAATGCTTTAAATCACTTTTCAAAGCTTTATTTTAAGAGAACAAAAATTTCTTCAAGAAATCTGACTATCAGGAAGGTTTGGGATGGTATTTCCATAGAGATTTAATCTCTGTTCTGTCAAGGCAGCACAAAGAAAAATGTTAAGAAATACAAGCATAAAACAAAAGTCCTTCCAGTTATTGATGGACTAATTTTATTCTGAGAAAGGAAGGACAAAAAATAGATTACCAATTGGTTAAGCATTGGAAATTTAATGTGAACACCCGAAATTGAAGGAAACAGTCACCATTTTTTGTGCAGTGTCAGCCTTCAGGATTTTATTTTATTATTGATTTGATTTGATTTGTAAATCGCTTACAAGATAATAGGTATAAGTATAAACATTAGTAAGAATACAGGAAATAAATACAAATAAATGGGGACCATAGGACAGGGACGGTAGGCACGCTGATGCACTTATGCACACTCTTCTTAGGAATGGGGTGAGGTCAATAGTGGATATTTGAGGTTAAAGGAGTAGGGGTTTGAGGATGTAACAACAGAGTAAGGTAGTGTGTTCCAGGCATTGACCACTCTGTTGCTGAAGTCGTACTATCTGCAATCACGTTTGGAGCAGTTAACATTGAGTTTGTATCTGTTGTGTGCTCTTGTATTGTTGCAGTTGAAGCTGAAGTAGTCATTGACTGGTAGGACATTGTAGCAGATAATTTTGTGTACTACACTTAAGTCCAACCATAGGTAGCGTAGTTCAAGATTGTCCAAGCTCAAAATTTCAAGCCTGGTGGTATAGGGTATATTGCGAGCAGAGGAGTGTAGCACTCTTTTCATGAAATACTTCTGGACTCGCTCAATCATATTAATGTCCAATGTATACTGCGGATTAAGTGAGTGTGGTCTGAAAAACAGATTTCCTGACATTTTATTGGCAACTATGGCTGAGAATCTTCAGAGGCAAGGTTATCTGTTATGCAGACCATGGCTACTGAGCAGAGATGGTCTTACTTTGTCTTTGAAGATGCCAGCCGCAGCTGTCAACAAAATATCAACAAATCTGTTGTCTAGACCACCACATTCACTAAACCCTGAAGCCCAACAAATGTTGGCTATGAAAGCCCATAGCAATGTATCAGTCACAATTTGCTTTCCTTTAGTCAGAGAAGTATTTCTGGCTTCTTATCAGAAATATCAGCACACGTTATAACTTTATAAAATAACAAATAGAAAAAAGAAATATTTTTTACTCGGTCCTGTTTCCTGCTCAACATCTGGTTAAGACTGCTAGACAGCAAAAACCCATCATTCAGAATAATAGTCTGTTTCACTGACATTTGTTCTGACCTTTAAGACCCTTAATGTTTCACCAAAATCTGTTTCTTTCGCAGTTTCCCCTCCTGGATTCTAATCCTACCTTGAAACAATAGAAAATGATTTTGCACCATTATCTACATGATAGTGTTTTAAACATTTAGAAGACCCTAACATATCTCCCTTTCAGCTTCTCTTTTTAAGGTTGAACAATCTTCAATCTTTCAGTTGTTCCCCATACAAATACCTTCTCCAAGTGTGCTCAAATCTGTGAATGCTTAATTTATTTTTAGAACTAGACACAATATTACAGTCACCTATTTTTCTTATTTAAATGCAAGGTTTTCATTTATATTGCCAAAAATTTATCTTTTTGATTTGAAGCCAAATGTAAGAGGTGTGACAGAACCTAGGGGGTAGAGTTAAAAGAAGGATCTGCCTAGAATTTTTATATAACCACAAGTGGATTAAGTACAACCTGCCCCCTGCCTTGAATTCTGTGGACCTTTATCTAACTCCAAGCAGGTGCTAATCATTAATTGGGAAGACTCATGTGCATACATTGTTTAACAATAAATCAGTTTAATTGGATTTTCACAGGTGGAACTGGTCTTTCATACCTAACATCAAACATGTTAAGGGAATGATTCAAGAAAATTAATAAAATTGGACATATGCACTACAAACTTAAATGTTTACATTTTTGAGAGACAATATTACTATAGACCAAAGAACAAAATTATAATAGATGAAAATATAAGAACTTGTAGATTGTATTCCAATACTTTTCTTCATGCCAGACTCCTCATATTTTCACTTCAAATGTATAACATTCTTTGTTTTGCCTATAGCTGTCAAACTGTAGAACTTCAACATACATGGTATTAATTTAACAGTTTAGTTCTTATGTTCTGAAGATGAATAGGAATGTTCTTGTTAATATATAAACAATGCACACCTTTATAATTTATATTCAGACTTTTAAGAAATTCTATTTACAGTTAAAATGTATTTTGAAACTGTAGATCAGAGGCATACAGTCTGTTCTCTAAGGCCATGGTCTAATCTCATAAATTCTTTGCAGAACATAATTTCTAATCTTTGGTAAATGATATCTATCCACCTCTACATCTTATACTGGATTGAAAGAAGACTATCAGAAACAGAATAGCAAAGAAAAGGCTGGTTGATAGAAAAAGTAGAAAAGATTGTCAAATAAAAAGCATCCTCACTCATAAAGACTCTGAATTTATTCATTTCAATCTTACCAATTCAATCTTTCTCAAAAATGTAGCCTTTTTAAATTTGCTAATCCTTCTCTAGATAACAATACAGATCAGGACCATACATTAAGTTCAGAAGCAGTTCAGAAGATTTATTGTTCAAGCCTACAGTGCATACAAGAATCAATATGGTCAAAAAATTGGCACTATGTAAGAGTTAATGAAATTTAAGAGGCTGGATTTAGATTGCTAGTGGCAATGTGACAACTCCAGAATTATTCTCTGAACTCCATTCCCCGGCTTTGCCTTCTCTTCTCCTAGTAATTGCACATATAAAATCATTCATAATTTTAGTCAACATAGTCAAAAAAATATGGCATTCTAGAGTTTTGATTCTAATATAAAAACATTATCTCATTACTGAAAATGGGCGTTGGTAAAAGTTACCGTGAACGCCCTTTCTATCTATGCTCCAAGAGAGCCCAGGATAGGTTGACTCCTTCCTATGACGACATTTAGCTGAGTCTGTGCTAAGATATAAAAGCCAGCCCCTGGGAGAGAACCCAGCTTTGGCAAAGATACTTGACAGACTGAAAGGTGTCTCTGAAAGCACAAAATGAATGAAGAAATATGTCTTACCCTCTCCGGACGAATCAAGGGAGGGGCTGGGCTCTCTCGCAGCATAGATAGAAAGGGCTTTCATGGTAACTTTTACCAACGCCCATTCTCCTCCATGCTGCATTGAGAGCCCAGGATGGGACATATCAAAGCTTGCATGTCCACGGGCAGGTCCTCATCCGGCTCATCACACCGATTGTTGAACTACTTGTTGAAGCACCCGTCTGCTGAAGGCTGCAGTCACCGAGGCAAAGGCATCCAGATGGTAGTGTCTGATGAAAGGAGTCGGGTATGTCCACGTGGCCGCATGACAGATCTCCTCCAAGGATGCTTGGGTCAGCCAGGCAGCAGAAGTGGCCACGCTTCTGGTAGAGTGCGCCGTTAGACCTTGGGGAACCGGAAGGGCTGCAGCTTTGTAGGCCTGCTCAATGCAAGACCTGACCCACTTGCTAATAGTAGAAGAGGCCTTGTGCCCCAAGTGAGAAGGGAAAAAGGATACAAACATGGCTTCTGACTTTCTGAAGGAGGAAGTGCGCTTAATGTATATTCTAAGAGCCCTTCTTATATCTAGCGTGTGCCACTGCCACTCTAAGTCATGGTGCGGGAGGGGGCAGAAGTCAGGCAACACAATGTCCTGGGACCTGTGAAACCAGTGTTAACCTTCGGAATAAATGAGAGGTCTAGATGGAGAACAACCCTATCATTGTGAAAGGAACAAAGGTCCTGTCTGATGGAAAGAGCAGCGAGCTTGGAATCTCGCCTAGCTGAAGTGATGGAAACGAGGAACACTACCTTTCAGAGTCAGGAAACAGAGAGACACTGTTCTAAGGGGTTCAAAGGGGGGGCCTTGTAAGGGCATTAAGGACCACACAAAGGTCTCAGGAAGGATACCTGTGAACCACCGGTGGGTGCAGGTTGGAAGCCCCTTTCAAAAACCTCCTGACTGAAGGGTGATAGGATAAGGAAAAACCCCATGAAAGAACCGAGGAGAGGGCCACAACCTGCCTGCGTAAGGTGTTGTTGGCTAAACCTTTCTCCAGACCATGCTGAAGGAATCTAAGAACTTCTGCCAACTGGGCTGAAGCAGGAGAGAGACCCTCCCTAAGGCACCATCGGGAAAAGGCCTTCCAGGTGGCATCCTAGATGCGCCTTGTAGAAGGTTTGCGAGACGCCAGGATAGTAAGGATGACTCTTTCTGGAAGATCAGCCTCCTTTAGCCGTTGCCGCTCAAGTGCCACACAGTCAGCTTGAACCACTGGGGCTCTGGGTGGAGCAGAGCCCCCTGATGAAGGGAGATTAGATGGGCTAGGATCCTCCAAGGAGAAGCCATAGATAGGCTGACCAGGTCTGCAAACCAGGGCCTCCTTGGCCAATAGGGTGCCAGGAGGAGGAGCTCCACTCGTTCCTCCAACATCTTCTGAATTAATTCCGGAATGATGGGAAGCAGGGGAAAGGCATAGAGGAGACCTTTGGACCATCTGCACCGAAGAGCATTGGTTCCCTCCGCTCCCTGGCAAGGAAACCTGGTGAAGAATCTGGTGACTTGGGCGTTTTGAGGAGTGGAGAAGAGATCCACCTCCGGTGTTCCGAATCTGAGGGAAAGGTCCCTGAATAGAGACGGAGGAATGGACCATTCTGCCTGGTCGACTAGGCTCCTGCTGAGCCAGTCAGCCTGGGAGTTGTCGACCCCAGAGATGTGGTCTGCCGAGATCAACAACAGGTGTTTCTCTGCCCATAACCCCAACCGTAGAACCTCTCTCATGAAGGCTTTGGACCTCGTCTCCCCTTGCAGGTTGACATGAACCTTTGCAGCTATGTTGTCCATAAGGACTAGAACATGAGAGCCTGTCACTGAGTGCCTGAAATGCTTGAGAGCCTGAAATGCTCTGAGCTCTAGTCAATTTATGGGAAGGGTCTGCTCTGACTTGGACCAAATGCCCTGAGCTATCTGACCCTGCATATGGGAACCCCAACCCAGGAGGCTGGCATCAGTGGTTATCACTAGCCTGTCTGGGACCCTGAACAGGAGTCCCTTCCCGATTGATGGGGAAGGCCACCAATTGAGAGATCTCTGGATTTGTGGTAGGGAAGCAGGAGCCATTGGAGCAGTCGGGAGTGGAGCCTAGCCCACAGGACAATGCCAATACAGGAGACCATCTTCCCCAGAAGTTTGGACAGCAGCAACAGGAGACAGCTTGATGTTGCTGGATCTGGCTGATGATCTCTGCAAGGCTCTTTCCACGAGCTGGGGACAGGAAAACCGTGGCTCTGGAGATATGACAGGGTAATTTGCAGATCCCAACGGGCCACATGGATGGAGGAGGACAGAATCAAAATGTCGTCCAAGTAGCATTGGATCCTCACTGGAACAGAACGCAGAGATGCCATCAATGCTGCCAGAACCTTCGTGAAGACCCTTGGAGCCAATGAGAGGCCGAAGGGAAGTGCTTGATACTGGTAATGGGTATTCTGATAACAGAAACGGAGAAACTGGCGATGATGAAGCCAAATGGGGATGTGGAACTAAGCCTCCGTGAGATCAATGGAAGAGAGAGCGCCCTCCTGAACGTCTCTAAGTCAATCCACATTCTACCTAAAGGCACTTGAAAAAGGATACAGTGATAGTTAGGGCAGCTACTATGGTGACAAATAAAGTCTCAGACTTTCTCAGTCACTAGATACCATCTAAATCCAATTAGAAAATTATCTACTAGCCCATCATTTATGTAATTACAATTGATAGAGAAAATAGTTAATGGTATAGCAATATGTTCAGATAACATTATCCAGAAAATGTTGCTGTAGTTTAGCGAATTCCAATGGACAACAACAAAAAACAATCCCACCCCAAGTAATGATCTATTTCAGTCTTAATTGACAAGTTAAATAAGTGGGAAAATGTTGCACAGGTGAACTAAATGATCAGCAGAATTATTTTGGCAAAATTATATCCTAAGTCAGAATTAAATGTGTTTCAAACATAATCTCTCTTTTAATTTGGCAACATACTGGATAAATGTTTTCCAGAACTATCCCACTTTCTTGCAAGAAAGAGGGAAAAGGCAAGTTGCCTTCCTGCACTTGAACAGTCTTTATTTCAAATGCTAACCGTCAAGCAATTGTTCACATTGCATCTTTGTTAAAGTATAAAATAGAAAGATCCGCGGCTTAAGGTGCCTAGTATTTTGTCCATTCTGAATCTTTCCTCATCAGTACAATTTAAGATTGTTCACAAAAAGATCTACTTTGTTATCGAACTTCAGAAATTTCAACAAAAGTACAGAAGCTATATATTACAGTAATTGTTCCAAAATAAATTCATTTTGTGTCACAACTTGCAATCTTTTCAGTATACCAACATTTTTGTTACTCAGATACTTATTTTCCAAATACTTTGAGCCTAATATTTTACCCGAAAAATACTTTCTATAACCAATAAAATACTGGCATCATCTATACAATTCATATTCCAACAAAAGTTCCAACACAAGATCCATGCACAGACAGATGTAATGAACAGCTGAGGTAGCAAATGCCCACCATTCTTACTCTTAAAGATAACAGGAAGGAAATGAGATTCAACAAGCACAGCTCTGAGGTAAATGAAAGTAAGTTCGCATATTTAATTAACTGCAAACTTAACTAACAACTCATATTTTGGTTTCCTTTCACTCACAAGTTTGGATAGAAATCTAACAAATAAATCAGTTGTTATACCATCCTTTCAACACATAATACGGTTCATCCCTTTGAACTTTGCTGGCCAATCAAGCACAGTAATCCCACGGTCATTGAACCAGGTTTTGGTGCTTTTGGCAGTGTGGGCAGGTGCCAAGTCCTGCTGGAAAATGAAGTCAGCATCCCCATAAAGCTCGTCTGCAGAAGGAAGTATGAAGTGCTCCAACATCTCCTGGTAGATGGCTGTGTTGACTCTGGACTTAAAAAAGCACAGTGGACCAACACCAGCTGATGACATGGCTCCCCAAATCAACACAGACTGGAAACTTCACACTGGGCTTCAAGCATCTTGCAGTTTGTGCCTCTCCATTCTTCCTCCAGACTCTGGGACCTTGGTTTCCAAAAGAGATGTAAAAGTTGCTCTCATCAGAAAAGAGGACTTTGGACCACCGAGCAACAGACCAGTTCTGATTTTCTTTAGCCCAGGTAAGACACTTCTGATGTTGTTTATTATTCAGGAGCGGCTTGACAAGAGGAATACGACATTTGAAGCCCATGTCCAGGATCCATCTGTGTGTGATAGCTCTTGATGCACTGACTCCACCTCGGTCCACTCCTTGTGAAAGTCCCCAACACTTTTGAATGGCCTTTTTCTGACAATCCTCTCCAGGCTGCGGTCATCCCTGCTGCTTATGAATCTTTTTCTTCTGCACTTTTCCCTTCCACATAACTTTCTATTAATGTGCTTTGATACAGCACTTTGGGAACATCCAACTTCTTTTGCAATTACCTTTTGAGGCTTTATTTCCTTATGAAGGGTGTCAATGATGATTTTCTGCACAACTTTCAGATCAGTGGTCTTTCCCATTATTGTGATTCCTACTAAACCAGACTGAGAGACCATTTAATGGCTCAGGAACCCTTTGCAGGTGTTATGGCTCAATTAGCTGATTAGAGTGGGACACTTTGAGCCTAGAATATTGAACTTTTCCACAATATTCTAATTTTCTGAGATTGTGGATTTAGAGTTTTCATGAGCTGTAAGCCATAATCATCTCAATTATGACAAATCACACCTTGAACTATCTTGTTTTGCATGTAATGAGTCTGTCTCATATATTAGGTTCACCTTTTAATTTGCATTACTGAAATAAATGAACATTTGCATGATATTCTAATTTTTCGAGTTTCACCTGTATTAATAAACATTCAGAAATATTTTCTATATCCTATATTTATTCTCTGAAATTATGTGAACATATAGTGAGCAAGGCAGTCCTGGGAGTTCATTTTTGAAACCCATTAATAATATTGCACTCAAAAGTAGCAATCATACCCTGAGTAAGCAGAAGGCAGAAGATCCAATCATTAGCCTCTTGAAACATAGCATTAAAAAATCAATTATGGATAAAAGCTTCTTCAAGACTAACTTTCAGAAAATGCCAAAGGGATCTTTTTAAAAACCCTAAAAAGAAATCTAGCATGATTTTTAGAAAATATTCCTCCCCCCCCACCCCCCAAAAAACCCTGATGCTAAAAGATAAAAAAAAAATTCTTCACCAACTGTTCTTTCTGTGGGTCTTTAAATATAGCTCTGTGGGTCCCTAAGCCAACACATATTTACATAGAGGGAAAAAGTCAATTTATAAATAAAGCACTGGTTTTATTTTTAAAACTACAAGCTTCATGGTAAGTGGAGCTTATAAATTAAAGTGTTTGTCTAGAGTTAGTCTAAGAGTTCAGCTTTTACATACATTTTACAAACAAGATTTGAAAATTTAAGTAGGATTATGAATTCCCAGAAGAGCCCTGAAAACAGACATCTGCCAAATTATAAATCTATTTCCAAGAGCTCAACACAAATATATATTCACAACACACAAGGAATTTGCCTTTGGTCCAAATGCTCTCAGTATACATAAAAGAAAAGATACATTCGTCAAGAGTCAAGAATCATAAGGTACAATACTTAATAATAGTCATAGGATACAATATGAGCTTCTTTTTTCTGTATCTTAAAATGAGTTTTATGAAATAAAAGATATATTTAATATATATTGGGCACCTCCAATATTTCTGAAATGCTAGAAAATATTATTTGCAGAATGTTAATAGATATGGTACAAACTTTATTTACTAACATTTATATGCTACCTATTCTTAAAATCTGCCCACTTGTTAACTTTTGGGGGGGGTTCAAATGCAAAAGGAGATTTAACTGCTGATTTGCATTTCAGTTTTCTTCCAGGAACTCAGGGACATATACACTCTTTCCAATATTTCTTTGCACTGAGGTAGATTGGGCTAAGAGTAATTGACCAAGTTACCCAGTAGGTTTCCAGTGCTAAAGTAGACTTGAACCTGGATCTCACCAATCTTAGTCTAGCTCTTTAGGTAGAATCTACCTTCGCAAATTTATCATGTGTGGACTTCAACTTCCTGAATTCCCCAGCCAGCAGGCTGCCTCGGGAATTTTAGTGGTTGAACTCCACACATCTTGAATTTACAAAGGTTGAATACCACTATTTTATACTGAGTGATTTATGAAAGACACATGTTCTGCTTAGCTATACCTCAGTATTTGGGATCTCTCAAATTATCAAGAATTGTAAACTTTTCACAAAATAATAGCCAAAATACTTACTATACAATATAAAATTCAGGTAGTCTTCAACTTACAACAATTCATTTAGTGACCATTCAAAGTTACCACAGCACTGAAAAAAGTGAGTTATGACCATTTTTCACATTTATGACTATTGCAGCATCCCCATGGTCACGTGATCAAAATTTGGATGCTTGGAAACTAGTTCATATTTATGACGGTTGTAACATCCCAGGGTGATATGATCCCCTTTATGACCTTTTGAACAGCAAAGTCAATGGGGAATCCAGATTCACTTAACAATCATGTTACTAACTTAACAAATGCAATAATTCACTTAAACACTGTGGCAAGAAAAGTTGTAAAATGGAGCAAACAATTAACCAATGTTTCACTTAACAATTTTAGGCTCAATTATGGTCGTATCTATATATGAGCACCCAGATTGTTGGGGGCAATATGTTGACTCTGAAAACTGCTTAGAGAGGGCTGTAAAGCACTGTGAAGTGGTATATAAATCTAAATGCTATTGAAATTTGTAGCAAGGACTTTACCAATATTTGAATTAGGAGGTATTTTTGTACAAATAGATTGGGAAGAAAAGTTTAGAGCAATTTATTCAAATCTTTGGGATATTTTTAATATAGTTTTCATGGCTTCTTTGGAAGTGGAAATAAGGAAAATGGAAAAACAAAGACCATTTGATATTCTTTATCACTTTGATCATATATCTTTGATCTTTTGAATCTCAATTATACTTGGTATGCTGTATTATGTAGTTAGTTCAGGACATCATTCTTTAAAAGGACTAAGGAAAAGCTGAAACAGATTCAGTGTAAAGCTACCAAAATTTTAAGAGCTCTGAAAGGCTAACAAGAAACCATTAAACAACTGGGAAGATATCATAGCGAATATAATACCTAAAAGACATTCAAAGGCTATTCTCAGTTGAAAATAAGGACAAAAAGATAACAGGGTGAAATTAAAAGTGAGGCTCATACTGAATATTAGGAAGAATTTCTTGATAATAACACAGATGAAGCTGCAGGAACATTACAATCTTTCCCACCCAGGAAATTTCAGATAGGAGTTATATGGCTACCTCTCAGGAATCTGGGGCAAATGATTGGATAAAATGGTCTATAAAATTACTTCCAATCTGTAAACCGCTTAGAGATGGCTATAAAGCAGTATATAAGTCTAAGTCTAAGTCCTATTGCTATTATAATTCTAGAAAGAGAAAGGGTTGCTACTCTGATCTAAGTAGATCAATGTATAACTGTTGCAAGAATGTTATCTATATAAATGTGCTTATGTAATCCCTGCAATTTTATTTCATGCAAATTCTGATTCTTACCTCAATGTATGCTAAACCGCTTAATCCCAGATAATTTCATTGTTCTTAAATTAACACACACACAATTTTTGCAACAATTACAATAAATGATTTCAAGTTATATGACTCATTAAAAATTATTGCAATGTTTTTCCTCAGGCCCAATGGGTTCACCGAATATATTCACCAAGCAGTAGTGAAAAGGAAGTAACTCTGTCCTGGCTGGAAATCAGAACTTACTTGTATCTCAAAGATAAAGAATTTTAAGAGCTAGACATCCTTTACAGTCAACAAATAAAATCTATTTATGGATTACAATTTTATCCAAAGAAGAATAGGCTGCCTTCTATGTCTCCTTTTCTAATTCAAGCACCATTGAAAATCTGGATTTAATTAATCTAATCTTAATGCTTCATATTAAAGATCATTGCACCTTCCTTGAGGTGAGTTCATCAGTTATGTCCATGTGGTTTTCTTGGTCTGCCTTTTTTCTTTTCCTGGCATTTTTTTTCCAGACTTCCCAATCTAGTATATAGACTCGGGATTCTCATGAAGATTACCATTCTAAGAGATCAGAGGTGTCAAACTCATGTTGTCAT
The DNA here is from genome assembly GCA_033807585.1 of Hydrophis major. Lineage (NCBI taxonomy): Eukaryota > Metazoa > Chordata > Lepidosauria > Squamata > Elapidae > Hydrophis > Hydrophis major. The sequence goes on from CM066329.1 coordinate 325,339,431, forward strand.
GGCAGCATCACATGATGTATAGGGACTTTTTTTCCCTTCGCTAAACCGGCCATGATGGCCAGCACATGATGCATCTGACCCGCGGGCCGGGAGTTTTATAGTCCTGTAATAGATACTTCGCTCAAGCCTACTTAGTTTCTAATCCAGGTGTTTAGCCAACCAACCCTGTTTAGTTTCTAATCCAAGTGATTAGCCAGATGTGACACCAATTGAAGCTTCTTAAAATCTAGAAACGAGTAAACAAAAATGTATTTAAGGATGTACCTTGCCAGAAAAAAGAGAAAAATATGCAACAAACATTAATAACCCAACCAATATTCACTGCTCATTTTAAGGAACAAATAGAGAATGCACATATTTTAAACAAATTATTTCACAAATAAATTCTAAATAGGGCAACAGTAGTATTTTTCCTACTTTCTACAATCTTCTGTGATTAGTCAAAACTGCAATTTCTGAAAAATGTCTTAGTAAATTATCGATAAAGGGAATGTTTGTTGAAATGTGGGGTTCTTGGTGCTGAGCTTGTTTTTTACTAGAATACCTCTTCTAGAATTATATTTCTATATGTTTACCAAGATATCTCCTTTATGAACAAAAGTTTTGGTTCATTGATTAGCATTAAGATATTTCCTTGTACCACTGATTTCAAGATTGCTGGGGGGGGGGTTTTTCACTCTAAACTGCTGCATTTTGAAATATTAGTTGCATTCTATAATTGAATTATATCTGGAAACTAAATTCTAAATGAAATAACATGGATTGTAATTCCATCATCATTCCTAATCATTATAAAAATTTATGAACTGAATCCCCATGAAATCTTCACTAATCATAAAATAAAATTCAAACCCTTGCACAAAGAACTCAAGCTGTTCTTGCGATTTCTATCGTCATGATAAGCCAAATGAGAATTGCTCTGTTGATATTGCCTAAACAGCAGTAGCCATCATCTTTGAATTGAAACTCCTGCTTGGGAATGGAGAACTTTCTCTTGAACCAGTTTCAAGAGGCAATTCATTTTTCAATCAGCTTCTGGACATCTCCAGTCAGACTCTAGAAAAGCTGAGCTGTAGAACCCAATAAATAAGAAGAAAATATTAAGAAAAAAAAACCCCCAGTATGTCAGAAAGAATTTACATCACTTTAGAGGCAGTTGGCTCCCAGCCAAAGACAGGTGTTGACAGAGATTCCCTCCTCCCCTCCAAAGGAGGAGGATTTCCCTGCCTTTCAAGTCTTTCCAATTCTAGAGCGCCTGTGAAAGGTTAATACCTGGATACAATTATCAGCATGTGTTCTTTTTACACGGTAGTTCCCGCTCAGAAATTCTTGGCTGTACCCCACAGCCCCGAACACTTTACCGGTCGGGTTTATTCTTCCCGCATCTCAGGAAGCCAAACGAGACCCGTTAAAACTTATTGCGAGACCTGCGAGACCTTTTCGGTAGGCAAATGGGGAGACGTCATTCCCCCAAACTTTCCACAGGTCGAGGCTGTCACCATATACCTTACTTTCACGACTTTCTATGGGGATGGGTGGCGGCCACCTTCGTCCCAACATACCTGGAGGCGCGGAGTAATGTAGGACGACTCCTCGGAGCCGGCTGCTTATAAAGGGGCTTGGGATTTCAGGAAGTTTAAAGCCGGGCCGCAGCCTCTCTTGAACGACCGCTTAAGGGCCGGGTCGTTCTGCTTTAACTAGAGGTCCTCCAGCAGCAGCCCGGAGGAGTCAGGTTACCGCTGGCGCGCGGGAAGGCCAGAAAAGGGGCTGCTTTTACTCACCGTTACTGGGGAAGGACTCCATTTTGCTCCTCCTGCGAGGCAAGCCAAAACACTGAAAAGGCGGAAAAGACACACGTCCGAAACCAAAACAAACAAAAAGCAGAAGCCGCCGCGGCTCCTCCTCACACCCTGGCCTGCTCCTGCTCCTCCTCCCGCAGCTGCATGTTACCGAGGCGGACGCGGCTGTCGGCCCTTTGCGGTCCTAGGGAGACTTCGTGCAGCCTCCGTCGCCCCTGCCTACAGAATAACAAGCCCTATGACGGGAGCAGGAGGACAGTCTCGGGAGGGAGCACTGGTCCGCTGCTCGCTCGGCTCGCTTCCCCTCCCAGCTGAACGGTTCTGGCGGCTCGATGTTGAGGGCAGAGACAGCCCTCAACCATTTTCTGTTTCTCAGCTTCTCCAACCCCTCCCCTGCTTAGGGATGGGCTGTTTAGCTGCCGCCGAGGCCACCTCCTCTCAATGCTTCGGATCTCGCTTGAGGAGGCCTACGCAAATGGCTGAATCCAGGAGCGGCTGCGCCTTATCCAGAGAGTCTTGGGGCGGTTTTTTTTTTCACGGATGAAGCACGGGCCCCCATTCCACCGTTTGGAGCCCCCGCTGTCTAATAATACGATTGGAATCAAGTTCAACTCAGATCTTAAGTTTTACTTAGAAACGTTTACTTTAATTTCGGGCTCAGGCCCGAAAAGTTTAACATAAACGTGTTTTCCCAGATTCTTTTTCTCTTCCTTGTTTTACGATGTTTGCCGCCTCTCCCTTCTTTTTATATCTTGAATTTGAAGTCAGTAAAATTCTCATCAAGTTGAAACCAAGCAAGAGATGATAGTAAATCATATATAGACAGACAGTAAAAGGATTGCTGCTCCTTGGGTTTTGGCAGTGCTGTGGTGTCTCAAAGCTGTTTAGGGAGTAACATACCCCAAGCAAAGTTCCCACCCACGAAATGTGCATAAGTAAACTCATCCTGCTTTTTTCATAGTTGCTGAGACACAAGGAAATCTGCCAGGAGAAGAAATCTTTTTTTTTAAAATAAGGTCCAGGCTTGCTCTTTGTTTACAGATAAATCTTTTCCTGACATTATTCTTTTTGCAATTGTAATTTGTTATTAAATTCTAACCTCATGACACCCAAAATGCTTCAGAAATAGTAATGTGAACTTGTTTAAACTAGCTGTCTAATTCTCAATTATAGTTCTTATATCCTTAGATATAAAGGATTTGTAGACGTTCACCTTCATCTCTTGTAATTTAAAACATTTTACTACCCTCTTGGAGTTCTAGGAAGCTCAACACCAATCAAAATGAGGAAATACAATCCAAGCATTATTGCAGCAAAAAGTAACTGCCTGAAGAAAGTTAGCACCCACCCTTCTTAGAAGAATGAAAATTTTTAGGAAACATTAAAAAGGCAGAGTATTTCCCCTAAAAGAGAAATAGAAATCTTAAGGGAGACAGAAACTCATCCCCCTGCATCTTCCTGCCTCCAGCAGATATTTGGTGCCCATTGAGGACTGGGCCAGCCTATCTACAAAAGACCTCAGCTCCTGGGTGATGGATTAAGACATGACCCTCCAGGACATAATAACATTATCAGCAGAGCTCACCACATGGCCCAACCAAGCCCCTTCATTACATCAGCCCAAGGTTCAACCAGCCTTAATCCAGGGATGGGTTTCTACCGATTCTGTCACCTCTGTAGAACCGGTAGCTCTGAAGAGCAGCAGACATGGAACAGGTTCTATTTCTGCTGATGTTTTTGCCCACCTGCCCACCTGGGCTCTTACCTGACCCTTATTTCCTGATTTTTTCAACTTCAGCTGCCGTGCGAGGCACAGCTGCAGTTTAAAAAGCAGGAAAAAAGGGCTTTTTGAAAGGCTGCTTCTCTGCACGCAGCATGCTGATGACGATTTAGTGCACCGGCAGCATGCAGGGAAGCACATCGTAAATCACCGAACCTCATAAATGACCGAACTGGTAGTTAACCCTGTCGGATCCTACCCCTGCCTTAATCAGACAACCTCAGCTGTGACCCCTGCACAGCCCCCTGGGAGTCTGACAGCCAATAGAATAAATACCCTTGCCACAGGAACAGGAAGTTCAAGTTCAAAGCCCAGGAGAGGGTATAAATAAAATTACTCTCCACTCCATGTGTTCAGCTGCACCAGGACTTCAAACCCACGTGGTTCATCAATAAACCATATTTCCAATCAGCCTTCATGTTTCCAGTGTCTTTCTTTCCACTTGGAACTGAATCCAGATAGATATTTCTTCCAACAGTCAACCTCTGGATGCTTCCTCCCAAAAGGAAGGTCTTCACCAATGCAACAGTCACAAGATTCCCTGAAGCAAATTCCAGAATAAAGTCTTAACCACCAAATAGCCTCTATATGAATCCTACCAGATGAATTTTGATGACTATATCTAAGTTCCATTGATGTTGCCAGGATAGGTCCACTATGTTCTGTCCTAGGACTCCCCAAAAAGCACTGTTGTGGTTCGCCAGCAGCCTATGCAGACAGCAGCAGAATTGGACAGTGGGGAAGAATGGGGACCAGTCCGGGAGTCTGGGGAGAACTCAGACGAGAGTCCTGCGTCTGATGCAGAGTTGGGGCCAGGATCATCGGAGTTTTGTACTGACTCCGGAGCCTCCAGAGTTTGGCAGCAGTGAGGCAGAGGAACAAGGGAAGCCTGTTCCCAGTGTGCGTGTGCGCAGAGCTGCTAGAAAGCAAGAGCAGCTAAGACAAAAGGGATGACTCGGGAGTAAGGTTTGGAGGTGATTGCCCTCCCCTAAGGTATAAAGGAAGTGCAAAGATAGAGAAACCTTTGTAGGAAACAAAGTCCTTTGTTCTGTTCAGATTAAACATTGAAGTCTCTGTGGACTTTGTACTTCGGTTGGTTTTTTTATAGTTAATTTGGCACTTTAGTTTTTGGCAGCAATTCAAAGGAGATAAAGGTGGATGCTTATCTTGAGGGACTGTTTGGGACTCATTACGAGCTGGGAATGGACATAATTCCCAGTGTTGAAATAAAACAAGAGTTGTTTGAACTAAGTGTGTGCTTAATTATGGTCTCAAGATGCCTTGGTCAGAACAAGCACTAAGTCAATTCTGAGTCCCAGCAAAAATGTCTTTTATTTTAATTCTGAGTCCCAGCAAAAATGTATTAATGTGAATTTATTTCATTCACAGTTAGCCAACAGCTTGGCAAACAGTCTTGCAAAATGAGCTCAGACCTTTATCAATCCTGGAACGCTGCCCAGTAAATAGTTCCACATTCACTGCTGGCAGGAAAGGGCTGTACAGACAAATCTCCACGATGCTGAACCGAACAAATGACTGAACAAGTGAGTTGTTTCCTGCAAAACCGCCCTTCCCTTTTGCTTCTCTTTTAATCCTGATGAGAAGGGCCATTCATCGTCCACTTGTGGCCTTACTTCCACATCGACCCTCAGTTCTTAATTGTGCCTTCCTTCTGGCAGCTCTGCGCATATGCTGGCTGGGAACCAGTTCCAGAAGCTCCCCTGCCTCACTATTGTCCAAGCTGAAAGGCAGCTGATGACTGCCAGCCTGCCCAAGCCCCATCTTTGCCTCTGATGCAGAGCCCTCATCCAAGCCTTCCTCAGCCTCTAGGAATGGCCCAGGTTCCTTCCCAACCTCCTCACTACTGTCTGACTTTGCTGCCAGCTCTGCCAGCTTCCCGGTGGGCCACAATATAGTATCAATCTGACTCTTTTCTACTCATGTATATGTTTTTGGAAGAGATAATGAGAACGCCAGTGGCCCAGTTATTTGGCTACAATATGTAATTTCTTTTGTTTTGACTAGCTATATTTATTACTGGCAATGAAAAATTCAAGTACTAAATGATGCTTCCTTGTTATACTTTTTTCTCTAGATCTTTCTGCTTTGCATTTTATGAGCAAGTTGAAATTCATTCTAATGAAATGGCTGCCATAATGGGTGTGGAAAATCACAACATGCCTAATTACCAAAAAGCAGACTAATGAAGTTACCATTCTCTGGCACCACAAGATGTTCTTTGCTATTTCGGTTTGTTGCTCTTGCTGACACTGATACTGCTCCTTTTTCCATTCTTCCTTCTTGTCTAGATGGACATGGAGATGCAGCCACCAATTCTCTTTTTTTTTTCCTAAACCAACAAAATGTTCAAAAGAAAATTATGCAATGTGGGGATGGACACTATCAGTAGGAATATTTCAAAAAACATAATATAATGAAATTTGGTGTTGGGGGAGAAACTGGCAAAACAGAAATTTAGTTAAAAATGTGTCATACCTGGCCAGGGCCTGTCCTGTGGAGAAAAAATATCTAGAAAAAGTTTTCCCTAGGCTTCCCAATAGGAGAGGCAATTAGATTTTCAACTGAAATTTCTAAACATTCTAAATCCTCTTTCTTTAGTCATTAGACCAAAAGCAACCAGTATGCAGTCTTCTGAGTGACCATATACTATACATACTAGCAGATGCAGTATGCAAGCACTCACCCTGATTAGATCTTCTTTATCTATACTGTACATCTCTGTTTCTCACACACAGCACATGCACCATGATTAACTCCCCCCCCCCATAGACAAATGTATTTATAAAATATACATTTATTTTATTAAATATAAGGCCGCTCAAATTAACTTTGGGAAGCATATAGATTCAAAACAGATACAATACTTAAAACTAGACAATAGCAAACATAACAGAGGAAAACATACAAACCTAACAAGAGGAGATATTTCATGCAAGATGAACCCATGTGACCTATCCTAGAAATTCAGGAATAAACCAGGTCCTCAAAGATCATTTAAAACTATTATGAGTTGGGTCAGTTTGAACATCTGAGGAAATATCATTCCAAATGACAGGCAGTCCAAGGAAGAGGCATGTTTCCTCGGTCCTGTCAGACTGCTTAATTTATGCATTCCTTATTGAACCATACTCACATTGTTAAATCTTAAAAGAGCTGGGCAGAAATCAGAGAAAGATCATCTCTCATATAGCCAGCCTCTATATACCATGAGGATCTATAGATTATTCCTGACATCAAGAATTGCACTAAAAAGCTTGTTTCAACCAATGCAACTCATATAAGCAGAAGTATTATGTGGACGTACTAAGTTGTGCTCATAAGTGTTTATGCCATTGTATTTTGGATCAGCTGTAGCTTCCATGTGGTCTTCAAGGACAGCCATGTATAGTGCATGTTGCAGTGTTACATCATTATGAGTTATGTTAAAAATTCATTTGTTAAAAAGGGATTCCCAATTCATGAAAGAACACACATTAATCTGTGAAAAGGCCTTTCTGGGTAGCTGCAATCTGCTCTTCAGAAATGAGAATCTCAGATTGTACACAAAATATGTATTGCCACTCCATTCAGAATTAATTATGGAGATTCTCCAGCACTGGAAGAATCATGGAAATTGAAGTTTAATACATTTACAGCCCCTAGCTTTAAAAAAGTTGCACTAGTTTGTGGCTAAAGAACAATTTACACTGCCCACAAAAAGGCTGCTATGATTTTGCGATATTACAGTATGCAGTACAATGTTTAGAATACAATGTTTAGAATACGGCAGGCTCATCTCAGACAATACCATTCCTGATTAAGTGAAAATTAAGTATACTGCAACCATATGCCCCATCTTTGACTTGCAGGAAGCACTGCTTTATGCCTAAGCTGTGTTATATGTACAGTCACATCATTTCTGTCATCATATTTCATCTAATAACACTCAATGTAATAGTACCTCCATTAAGAAGTAGCAAATGGATTACATACAGGTCAAGAGGGATTTTAAAATGGTGGTAGAACAGAGAAATGTTTGACATCAAATATTTTAGAAATGTATAACATAGTGAAATAAGAGTCTATAAAGCTTACCTCTTACTGAGTATAAATCATTCTTTAAAAATCAGCTGTTACCAAAAGGCAATAAACTGAATTTAATGGTAAGAGATACCAGTGTTATTACTCTGAGGCTAGAATCCTGACTCTGTGTGCTCTTACCAGTAAAGCTACTGAAATCAGAATATTTAATTTACTATATTACAGATTAAGACAGGCTGATTTAAAGTTGTCTGCAACAGCCTGTAGCCATTGCTGCATGCAGTACCTATTCATGGGGCTGATAGGTTATAGATGGCTGCAGACAGACCGATGCAAACAGCTTTCAAATCCCAACTGTGCGCTGTGTGGAAGTGCACATCCTGCATGCTGATTGGTTGGTTCAATTTCCTGTTTTGTGCTATGCTGTTTGAGTGTCCCCTAGCTAGAACTATATGCAGAAATATACATGAAACACCTATGCAACTGTCCCTGCACAACAGATGCATACATTCCCTGATGCGTAATGTTGGATAAATCTGCTCAATCTTAAAACATGAAAGATGTAGCAAGTTTTGTCATCTTGTTTGTCACAGAAATCAAGTTCAGAACTGTTTCGCTTAGCCTATTTGGATTTAGATGTATCTATGCCAGTGGTGGGATTCAAAAAATTTTACTATCGGTTCTGTGGGCATGGCTTGGTGGGTGTGGCAGGGAAAGAATACTGCAAAATCACCATTCCCTCCCCACTCCTGGGGAAAGGTTACTGAAAAATCCCATTCCTTCTGTACGATATTAGCATATTCCGAAACCCCCGCACCCGATTGGTCCGGACCAGCGAAGACCTGATTGGTTGAAGGGTCGGCCGTGATTGGAGCGCTAGGAATCTACTGCGATTGGCTGTGCCGATCGTGGGAGATTCAAAGTGCTGCCATTGGCTGCCAAGCCGCAAGCCAGCCCTATATGAAGGGCTGCCGCGGCTGGCATTCTGAGACGATTACCAATACCTAATAAAAAACATGAAAGCATTTAACTCAGTTGATTGTCCTTTGTAAACATTAAGATATTCCTCTTTATAGACATTGCAACTTAAACCTGCCTTTTCCACAGTCCACTTTTTCCACAATTCTCCTATCAATCGCAATTGATTATTTAGATAATTAGTATTCCTCCTTATAAAATCCTGCTTTATTGTCCTACCATCATTTTCAATCTGGGGTGTCAAACTGGCAGCCTGCAAACTCGATTTGTCATGTGCAGGCCATACCTACCCCAGCTCCGCGAAGGGGAAAAACATCACAATGACATGTGACAGCAACATGACATGGTGAGTTTGACACCTGTGTACTCGAAGGACCAAGAATCAGTCCTCTTTCTTTCTCATTCATATCAACAGGAAAGGGATATGTTCCATCCCTCTATCATAGTAGCTAACCACTTCTTCCAGATTTGAAGTGGTGGGGATAGGTGAAGGTTCTCTCTATTGTCAATCAGTCTCCAAAAGCCCTCTCCTCTTTGTCCAAAGCCAACACGACCCTTAGGATTGCAAAACTCTCCCTCTCTTCTTCCAGCAATGAAGTGTCTTTCAGTGCAGAAATGTTAGGGGCAATGGAATAGCCTATTCTTGTATCTCCCCTCATCAGTTACTCCCTTCCCAGCCTCCCTCTTCAGGCTGCCTTTGTATAATCTAGTTCCATAATGGCAAACCTATGGCATGTGTGCCAGAAGTTTCCTGCAGAGCCATCTCTCTGGGCATACCAGCCATCACCTGTTGCTCTTCCAGGTTCCAGAATAGAATAGAATATAATTCTTTATTGGCCAAATGTGATTGGACACACAAGGAATTTGTCTTGTTGCGAATATTCTCAATATACAAAAAAGAAAAGATACATTTATCAAGAGTCAAGAATCATAAGGTACAACACTTAATGGTAGTCATAGGGTACAATAAGCAATCAAATCATACTAGAAAACAGTCAGTATAAATCGTAAGGATACAAGCAACAAAGTTACCGTCATACAGTCATAAGTGGGAGGGGATGGGTGATAAAGAGTGATGAGAAGATTAACAGTAATAGCAGTGCAGACTTCGTAATAGCTGAACAGTGTTGAGGGAATTATTTGTTTAGCAGAGTGATGGCTTTCAGGAAAAAACTGTTCTTGTGTATAGTTGTTTTGGTGTGCGGCATCATTCTACAGCGTCATTTTGAAGGAAGGAGTTGAAACACTTTATGTCCGGAATGTGAGGGGTCTGTAAATATTTTCACAGCCCTCTTTTTGACCCGTGTAGTATACAGGTCCTCGATTGAAGGTAGGTTGGTAGCAATTGTTTTTTTCTGCAGTCCTAAATATTCTCTGAAGTCTGTGTCTGTCCTATGGGTTGCAGAACCAAACCAGACACTTATAGAGGTGCAGATGATAGACTCAATAATTCCTCTGTAGAACTATATCAGCTGCTCCTTAGGCAGTTTGACCTTTCCAAGTTGGCGCAGAAAGAACATTCTTTGTTGTGCTTTTTTATTATGTTTTTGATGTTAGGTGTCATTTTAGATCATGTGATATAGTAGAACCTAGAAATTTGAAGGTCTCTACTGTTGATACTGTGTTATCTAGTATTGTAAGAGGCGATAGTATGGGTGGGTTTTTTCTAAAGTCTACCACCATTTCTACGGGTTTGAATGTGTTCGGTTCCAGATTGTTCTGGTTACACCATGAGACAAGTTGTATAACCTCCTGTCTGTACGCAGATTCGTCATTGTCTTGAATGAGACCAATCAATGTTGTGTCATCAGCAAACTTCAACTTTGCATGCATTCAGCCAGCCAGCTTGTGTTTGCACGCATGGGAATGCTGGAAACCAGAAGAGTAGCTCCCTGGCACGCATACCACACTCGGTGCCGAAAAGGTTCACCACACTGGTCTAGTTGGTCTTGAAGGTTGAGCTTTCTGAATCTCTGGAATGAAACAAAAGATTTCTGAGACAAATAAAGTTCAGGGGACAAAGTGAGGATGGTAGTTATTTGATTGATTGATTGTGTGTCATCAAGTCAGTGTCAAATCTTAGCAACCACATAAATTGTCCATGAATGGAAGTCTAGGTTGCTTCAAAGGATGATGACTGAGTTGAAAGCATTAACATAATTGTAAGTAAACTCTATTATGAGTAAAAGATCTGTCAAGTAAACATGCTCTCTCTTGTAATTTCATAAATGTAATCTGGGGATGTTCCACAATACAGAAAAGTTGGTGGGATGCAGTCAGTGGGATGTCAGTTGTCCACCCTTTTTCTAGGATAACAAACAAAACAGCAGAGATTATCTTTACAGAAAAATGCTAGGAGAAAATGAACAAGGAACCCCATAGTATGAATAAATCTTTTTGAAGGGGATCTAAGCCCCTATACTTAAAAGGAAAACTATTTTATCTGTGAGAGGAAATATTGCATAGCAACCATGAACATAAAAAGAGCATGCTGATGTCCTTCATAGTACTCTTACTTCTACTTCTCCATTATGTTCTAAATGTGCAACATGCATAGGAGTTTATTTTTAAACATTCGTATGAAATGTGAAACTCACATCCCCACTTACATGTGTGCACCTGGACCTAGTTAACTTATTGGGTCTCTTTGGTCTGTTTGTTGCTGTTAAAATGCTTTTTAAGAGGTTTATGTGATATTATTTTTAAAGTTCTCTTATCTCTTTGTTGCCTCAGTCATGGTTAAAATGCCTTGATTTATGTGTTTGATAAATATTAGATTTTGGAATGGGATCATATCTGCAGTATTGAAAGGGCAGTCCTTTTGCTGGCAGCTTTGACCATCTGTTCAGAAGTGTTACACAGAGTAAATGCAGAACCCATGCTTCCCTCCACTTTCCTAATAGCTAAGTGGCACTATCGGATATGACAGCACAAGCCATCTGTCAGGCATCTGTGCACATGCTGTTTCTTATGTTCAACATGCTGTTGCACATAGGAATCACAATTCCAGGATTCAAATATATTCAGATATGTATTTGTATGAATGGAAATATGGATGTATAATCAAGTCCCATTAAATGCAATATAATTTATTTTCTGATTTGTATAGCCACCTTTTCTAATCTGGTGTCCTCTAGAAGGATTGGGATTGTAGTCTAAAATATGGTTTATGAAGGAAAATATGGGAATGATTATTCAAATATATCTTTAGGTTACCAAATAAGGGAAAGGATATTTCAGAAAGCAGCCTTCCAATGAAATCTTATCCATTCTGACTCAGAAGTTAGTCTCATTGTTTACAGTACAGTAGAACCTATTCCCATGTATAAAGTACCACATGTATAAAGTACCACACTGTATTAGTTACTTGAAATAAGCCATCAGCATACTGAAAGCAGTTTAAAATTTCAAAATAAAAACATTTGAATTTTCTATAATGTAATTATCTCAGTGGTAATTCCATTTTCCTAAAGACACAGACTTGTTTTATTGAAGCTAAAACAAATCTGTAGAAATACATCAGAAATTTTATTTATATTTTTAAAATGTTTAATGAAAATAAAAATAAGAAAAAGTAAAAAGAGTTGGTACATCCCTATGACAGGAATTACAATAACATTTATAGGAATGGTACTGTTTCACCACAAACATCAAAGTTGCACTTTGGTCAGCAAATATTATAAGCGTCTAAATATAGATTTTATCATTTCCTTCTTTTCCTTAAAGCTGCTCAAATATGTTTTTATTAAGGTTGGGGTCAAGTAAGTGGTAACTTGTAGGTACAGCCAGAAAATTTTACTTCAGAGGCAGCTCCAAATCTCACTATTTTTGCTGGGGAAAAAGATATTTAATGCATTGCGTTGAACCCAGAGGTGATATTCAGCAGGTTTTGACCAGTTCTAGAGAACCAGTAGCAGAAATTTTGAGTAGTTCAGAGAACTGACAAATACCTCCTCTGACTGGAGATTTTACAGTATCCCTCCCCTGCCACGCCCACCAAGCCACATCCACAGAACCGGTAGTAAAAAAATTTGAACCCCACTGGTTAAACCAATCAGCTCTCTGCATGAAAGAGAATCTTTGGAAGTCTAAGAACCAAATCAGCTGCTACCATTGCATTTTTCTGGAAGTTTCCAGGTTTCAGTACTTAATTAGACAATTTTCCTGAAAGGAAAATATTGGAGGTAGGGTTTTTTTTTTCTGATTTAAATAGGCATTAACCTTTGTAAGATATTTTCAATATAGTCATGATAGGAACATCTGAGAGATAGTATTCCATTCAGAATAACTGACATGGACATAATATATAGAAGTAAAATTGGCACTTAATATTGTATATCACAAAGAAGCGGTCCTAGTGTAGACTGTTATTTTGCATTTAACATTTATGTTCATTTTATAACTAATTTCTTAAAACATTAATTTTTCTGACATATTTATTTATATTTATTTATTTCAGCACATCACCCTCATTAAGTTCGGACTCTATTGCTTTCTTTTGAAGACTTTTTTTGAGTAAGTTTTATCTCCAACTGAGAATTATTGAACAGTGGGGCCAAGTTGGAGGCATTAAAAGACATTTACGTTTGGATTTTGTTACATTTGTGTTACACTGCAGGTCATCACAGAGAGCTTCTTTGTGGTATACAATGTTAAGTCACAAAACACTAACATTGTTGTTGTTGTTGTTGTTGTTATTATTATTATTATTATTATTATTATTATTATTATTATTATTTGTCAAGAGATTATAAGATAACAGGTATAAGTGCCGCAGCATTTGGCGCAGCCACGCGCGGCCAGCCAGGGCTCCTCCCTGCAACCGGAGCCCAGCAGATACACTCAGCTTTAAGCGTTCCTGCCGCTACCTTCCTGGGCATCGTTTGAAGGCAAAACCTATTCTTTTAAAAACAACATCCTACTACTGGTACGACAAAGCCTTCTCTGCCCAAGAGGGCAGTCCAACCCCACGTGGGGAGGCGAATCTCCCGGGGCTTCGCCTGGGGCGTCCAGCACAGCTGACAGGCAGACCCTCCTGCCCAGTGGTGGAGCTCTCACCAAGGCAGCAAGCACCTCTCCCCTGGGCCCTCCGCTCATCCCGTGAGGGCCGCGCCGGAGCCAGGCGGGCTGGGCAGAGCTGGGAAAGCAAGCTGTGGGAGCGCGCCCACCTACCAAGTGAAAGAGCCAGGCCAACCCAAGTTTGGCTTCCCAAGTCCCTCCAGCCTGAACTGGAAGGGACCACCGGAAGAAGCCACCCGAAGCAGTGATAGCGCCCACCCATCTGTGGACAGGGAGCTGAGGTGACGGCAGCACTGCTTCCCTGGCCGGTGGGTCCAGCGGAAAGAGCCCAAAGCCGCCCGTCCTTTCCACCCCTTGCCCAGCCCAGCCCCATTCCCCATGTATCTCCAAACGCACTGGCATCTCCAAATGCTGCAGCAGCATGGGCATTGAGCTCAGCTCAGATGAGGACGCGGCGCAGGCCGTCGCCTTGCCTCCCTTTCCACGGATGTGTGGGCACTATCACTGTCTCGGGCAGCCTTTCTCGGTGGCCTCTTCGGGTTCGGACTGGAGGGACTTGGGAAGGAAGCAAAGCTCGGGTCGGCCCAGCTCTTTTGCTTGGCAGGCAGGCATGCACCCACGGCTCGCTTTCCCAGCTCTGCCCAGCCCGCCCGGCTCTGGTGCAGCCCTGGTGGGATGAGAGGAGGGCCCGGCAGGGAGGCGCTCGCTGCCTTGGCGAGAGCTCCACCACCAGGCAGGAGGGCCTGCCTGTCAACTGTGCTGGGTGCCCCAGGCGAAGCTCTTTGCGCTTTGCCCGGCGCCAGGCAGGAATGGCAGCTGGGCGCTTCTCCCAGGGTGGGCCAATCCTGCGCTGTGGCTCCGGGACCTCCCCATGTGGGGTTGGGCTGCCCTCTCGGGCAAGGGAGTCTTTGTTGTACTGGTAGTAGGGCAGGGAGGAGCCCTGGCTGACCGCAGGTGGCTGTGCCAAACGCCGCAGGATTGCTCTAAATGGCGCAGCAGCACAGGGAGAAGGGAAAGCAACGGTGGTGGAAGGTCTCCCAATATGAAGTGCTCCATCAACGCTGAGGTCAACATTCAAGCCGTCGCCACCCGCCCAGGGATGCAAGCGGGAGGAATTAAGTCACCCCCAAAAAGATGGCCTAGCCGTTTTACAGGGTGGTACATGCAGTTGTTATGTTGCAAATTCCCAAAATAAACCTAGGGATGGAGAAATGGGGGAATATCTGGTTCATAGATCTACTCCAATCTAAACCTTCAGAATTCAACTAAAAGTGTTTCTTCAGTAATATATTCAAGAAATGGATGGTGATGCCTCAGAGTATATTACTAAAATGGAGAATTACTTAGGAATATAGAAAATATCATTCCTTTCAATAACAGTCCATTAAAAAGATTGTCTATTTGAATCAAAACCACAGATGAATCATTGACACAGGAGCAGTATTGATGCAGGCAAGTGTAAAATCATACATTTTATTAGTTCCATAAGTTAATCACATTTCACTCCCACAAAGGCATTATTGAACCTTCCAAATATGCTCTAGCCAGAGGTAAAAGTATTTATATCATTACTGAAGTCCAAATGGTTCTATTCTTTTTAAGTTCAGAGTGTAGTGAATCTCTTCATTCCTTTGGAAAAATCACAATTACTTTCAAGTAGTCACAGACAACTCCCAGATGAACAGTTTTATGAACTCTGAACTGACTTTGCATTCTTCTCTGGAAAAAATTAATTTCAGGTAATTGACAAGACCACAGCATAAAACCATTTCAGAATAATAATGTTTAATGATGCCTTGGTGTTTGAATGATCCCTTTTGAAATTCATGAATGTTGTGACCTTCTCACTTCAGGAAATAGTTCTGTGGAAAAGACTTTCATCTCTGTACTTCACTGTATATATCCTAAATGAAAACCAGCCATACAGAGAACATGACAATATTCATAAACTTTCTGTTGAACTCTCATCTTGGCATCTCAGAGATATATACTCTGTATAAGTGAAGAAAATAAAGATTTTCTTGAAATGCCAGGAAATGTTTTTTATCCCCCTCTAATTTTTATGTGACAATTTGTCCTGTTCTAGAAATCCTCATGCAGGAAAATATGGAGCGTTAATACATTTACATGCAAATTGTATTTTATTCATGACAGTAATGCCAAGCCACCACACATGACTTAGTTGTAGATGCAATTTCATCATCCTATTCTTCCTTTTAAATGTGCTATTCTTGATGAAGATTATTGGCAATCTTTTATAATGCACATTTTACGATTAAATTGAATTAAAACTGCTTCTGAAATAAATGGGGTTTAGAAACTTTTACAGCACATTCCTTATAATCAAACCTATTGAAATCTATTACCAGTGTAAAAGTTATTCCTGGAAGAGTAGCCACAGGATGAACATAAATTGTGTGTGTGGGGATGTGTGGGTGTTCAGATTAACATGTGGCATAATTTTATTTGCACAAAGCAGCTTTCATTATGGGTCTGTAAAGAGAACATACTAGTGTTTCCCAAACTAATAGTAAATATTAATTTTTGGTTGCAATTAGATTTTTTTGTGAAATATATAATTTGAATTGCATGTAGCCATGAGTAGCAGTGTAGTTATGGGTACCTGTAAGTATTTTTCAATTGATGATATTGTTTAACTTTTGAAAAGCAATAACACCAAATGATTAACTTGTGAAATACACTCTTCCAAATCAAATTAAACATTGAATATAAAAAGTTTTCTACTTTTATTTTATTTTACCGAAATATTTTCTTTTTAACTTCAGTGCTTGACTAAACCAAAGTAACAAAACAGCTACCCCTTGTGACAGTAACCATGAAGTTACTGCGCACTTGTTTTTTTTAATACTTTTTTATAAAGAAAACATTGCAAATAAACACAAAAAATACACTATTTAGGTATTTTAATATCTGCAAAAATAAACGTGGGGGTTGTACATATATGAGTTTCTAACAATGAGTTCAAAATCCAACTATTGATTAAAGCTCCTATAATTCTTTTCTGATATTTAGTGATCTTCTGAAATAATTGCCCCACCAGAGACAGGAGTTTAAAAATAAACAAATAAATAAATAAATAAAGGAGAACATGTATGCCCACCACAACTTTTGATTTACCACTACCACCACTTAATCCTATCTTTGTTTTGTGAGTGGAAGGAAAGAGACTTAGGCTGTAAACAACACTTCAAGATGCTTTTCCCAAATGTGGAAATTACACATTTTAAAAAAAATATCTTTATTAATTTTCCTCTTAGCTTTGATCTGGTTCGATTGCATATCCAGCCCATTTTAATAAGCTGATCATTTTTTTGCTGGTTTTTTCTCTATACCAAGTTCAAACACATCCAGTTCTATTTTCTGCTAGTTTTCCTGCCCAGAGAGGGATGGGGTAGAATTCTGTGCCACTTTACACAATTTCTTTTTCCAACATTCTGGTGGAGTGGACAAATAAAAAGTGTTTAATCCAATGACCATCGTGCAGATGATGCTGAAAAACTGATTAAGGTGTCTGAAAAGCAGGCCCTGTTTAAGGCAGTGTTTCTCAACCTTGAAAATGTGGAGATGCTAGTTGAGGACTTCTGAGAATTGAAATCCCCATATCTTTAAGTGGCCAAGGTAGAGAAACATTAGTGTAATAAATGAAAACAAGGGGCTCCTAGGAGTCCCTTGGCAATACTAAGGAGTAAGAAGATTCAACAGCAATGTTTCACTTGCCAACCTTGGCAACTTTAAGACTGGCAGACTTCAACTCCTAGAATTCCCCAGCCAGATATTCTTGGAGTTGAAGTCCACCAGTCTTAAAGTTAAGTCCCAAAGATGCTTTTTCAAGAGGCGACTGGACTTTCTTGCTTTTTCTTTGAAGATGTTTTTCTTTGAAGAGCTTTTTCAGCTCTGACAGGATAGTGGGGATAGACAGCTGATCTTTTGCATCCTTGAAGCACTTGATTGGACTCCCATCTGTCAGAAATGGTGTAGGATTTCCTGCTTGGGCAAGGGGTTGGACCAGAAGACCTACAAGGTCTCTTCCAACTCTGATTATCTGTTATCTGTTCATGCGTGTCCTCAGGGTCCCCTGAGTAGTGCTCCTGCTTCCTGCAGTCTGCGTTTTTTTTCTCCGGAAATCCATTCCTACTCTCACACCAATCAAAGGGGATAGCTAAAAGTCTATAAGAGATTCTCAGCCACCCAGGTCATGGTTGTCCCAAAGGTGCTTTTTCAAGAGGACTAAGACGTTTCACTTCTCATTCAAGAAGCTTTTTCAGGCCCCTGCTTTGAAATCCGGTCAAGTAGGCCGCCTCAAGAGGCTGAGAGAGGCAAGCGCCTTCCGCGCCGTTTCGCTTTCACTTTTCCTTGCCAAGCCAAGTGCGGGGTGCAAAGGAGCGTTGGCGACGGTTGTCTTGGTTCGAGCAGGTAAAATGGGGAGTTCCTATTAAAAGATTTGTTGTATGTAGGCAGGAGAGGGAAATAACATTCGCGGAAGGGAAAGGAGAAAGGACGTCCGCTGTGAAGCCGAGGCCTAATTTCCCTCCCTTGAACTATCACGCTTCAATATTGAAAGTGACCACTCCATTACGCATGTTCACTTTTGGAGCCTTCAAGCTCTCCAAACTTGCTCTCGGGGCTTTCAGCGCCCTTTCGCTCTGTTGAGCCGACCCCGGAGTCTGAGGCATTTGGAGCAAGTAGTTCCCCAAATTGTGAAGCTTGGCCCGGCCGCTATGCGTCCTCTTTACTCGATACGATTCCGGTACAATACAGGAACCGACGAAAAACAGGCAGTGGCTTCTGGTTAGTGTACGTAGACTTTTGCTATGACGCTTCCCCCCACCACCACCCCGCGATTGTGTTTCCGCAGCAAACCAAACTACTACCGAGAGCAGTTTTTAGCTTACAAGTATCGTTTGGTGTGAATCCGAGCGGCATAATTCATTCTTCTTCGCGAGAAGCTAGAAAATTGGATCTGTGCATACATATATCGTGCAAACGCAACCCATTTGCGTCTGGGGAGTCCCTACCAAAGATCTCCTTTGGCTTACAGATAAACTTGCAAGACGATATGAAAGAAGCCTTCATGTTTAAAGTTCAGTTAGAAATCAGGAAGATGAAATCAGATTATTGACTTAAAAATAGCAACAGGTAAGTTTAGGGAATTCACTGATTCGCTGGCAAGAGAAGACTTCACACCAGTGCTAATGTTATTTTAAAGGAAAGACGATTAAACAGATTAAAAAGAAATTGATACTTTTTGCACCGAGAAGGTACAGGATATCTTGAGCCAGGACGTTTTGGATCCTTTTTAGTTCTATCTGCTCTTTCTAAGCAGAGTATAGCCTCTTTCTTCATTATATTATATCGACTTCACCCCATTCCTAAGAGGTCTGTAAGGGTGCACTATCGTGCCTACAGTCCGTGCCCTATTGTCCCCATTTATTCATATCTATTTCCTGTATTCTTACTCATGTTTATACTTATATCTATTATCTTGTAAGCGATTGACAAATCAAATAAATTAAATAAAAAATAAATAAAATAAATTGAAACAATGGGAGATGGATGGTCCCAACTGCCAGATGGATTTGGTTGAACTGTAGCCACCATCTGATCATTGTGGCTTTATATCCAAATGGAGAGGCATACAGTGGAATATCAATGGGTTCAGTACTCTTCAGAATCTGTATAAACACCTGTATAAATCTGTAAAATCTTGCCTCTGTAGCAGAATGTTTTGGGTCCCTTCTGGTGAGGAATTCCATCTGACAGGAGCTAGAAGATGACACTTTCTCAAAACCTGTATAGCCTTCCCATCAGTCATTTTAGTCTTCAAAAGAGCCCTTAAATGGTGGCTTTTTTAATTAAACCTGGGGATCATCCTGGTAGCAGGGAGGCCATGCATTGGCTGTGCAACATTCTATTTTTAATCCTGTCACCCTCCAGTTTTTATGTATGCTTAATTATTGTTTTAAATTGTTTTTATAATTGTTGGTTTCATCATATGCCAACCGGAATAGCCTTGTGTAAGATCAGTTGCCACATAACTTTGATAAATAAATGACTTGTCATTTACACATTAACAAAAGTGAATAAGTATAGTTTGCCTTAATTATCCTTATTTTAATATTAAGGTGTCATTCTGGCAATCTATAGTTCACCAAATTATATACTCTTTAAGATAGCCTGCTTGATAGAAAAGAATATATAAAATAACACCTTTGAAATTATTCCATATAAATGATAGTCAATGTTTCATTAAAATATGTCTCAATTTATTAATGTTTATATTGTCTCAATTTATTTTTCTTTATTAGATTTCTAATTCTGGATCCCATAGTAACCTGAGATCGCAATGCTGCTTCCTGATCAAATTTTTATGTTGAAGAAGATTAAAATGCTCTTATTGCTAAGCATTTTAAGTTTTCTATGTGAGACATCATATTCATTTGCTAGAGATGAAAGCAATCCTTTTCCTTGGGATAATATTAGACTTCCCAAAGATGTGGTTCCAATTCATTATGATCTTCTTATTCATCCAAATCTCACAACTCTATCTTTTACTGGATTGTCCAAAATAGAGATTTTAATAACCAATCAAACTACTTCAATCATCCTTCACAGCAAATATCTTCAGATAACCAAGACAACTATCCACAACACCAAGGACAGTGCTAATACAGCTAAAGGAATGATGGTTTTAGAACATCCACCATTTCAGCAGATAGCACTTATTTCTACTGAACCTCTACAAGTTGGGCAGAGCTACATTATTAGCATTGAATACTCTGCCAATTTATCTGATAGTTTTCATGGTTTCTATAAAAGCACATATAGAACTCTGGCAGGGGAAATAAGGTAAGCCCTCTATTATTTGAACATATAACTTTTATTTAGAATCATATGGAGTTTTTTCTTATTTTATATTTACAAGTAGTCCTTGACTACGATAATTTGTTTAGCAATCATTTGAAGTTATGATGGTGGTTGCAAGTCCTTGAAGTTTTACCTGTCCCAGCACTCCTGTGATCATGTGATTGTGATCTGGGTACTTGGCAATCAGTTCACATTTATGGCTTCTTATAGCATCCCACAGTCATGCAATCACTATTTACAACCTTCACTGCTGGTTTCTCTAGAAAGTCAGTGGAGAAGCCAGCAGAGAAGGTCACAAATCATTGGGGTAAGTCTTCCCCATCTGTGAACTCCCCTTCTGCACTCATTTTGCACTGCTACTTGCACACTCTTGTGCACCTTCCTTGACCTTTCCTGTACCTCTCCTGTACCAACCCGCACTCTAATCTCCCAGCCCTTGCTCACCCTCCCTAACCCACACTATGCCTCACACTTGTGTGCATCCTTCCCAATCCACCCTCACCTATCTCAAATCCTGTGTGCTCAGCCTATATCATACATCTCGCATACTGAAATCCACAGTGTACCTCTGATACAATTCTCTTGCTGCTTCATACACCTGATCCTCTCCCTACCTTGTGCATCTCCATTCACCCATTTGCACCTTCACAAATCTTTCTGAACTTCCTTGCACCCTCATACCTCCTCCCCAACATATGCTGTTACTTTTGCATACCTCACACAACCTCCCTGACCCTCCCCTGCAGTCCTGCCACTCTTTTGATCCCTCCCACACTTGGTAGCAGCCACATATGCAGGGGTGGGCTTCAAATTTTTTAGCAAAGGGCTCTCTGCCCTAATGACTTGGTGGGTTGGCATGGGTGGGTGGTAATGTGAGTAGGTGGGTGTGGCCAACTCAACGTCTCTTCTTTGCCCTAATTACCCAAAAAAAGATAATATACCAAAAAGTTGTTTATTATTTTGTGCATTTAATACTTAAATAAAACACTGGGTGAAATCAGGCTTAAGAGAAGTGACTGTGAGAAGGGATCTTGGAGTCTTAGTGGAGTTTCTGATGAGTTATGTGATATTATTTGGGAATTAATCCCCTCAGAGGCAGGGCAGGGACTTTCTAGTGGCTAAGTTATCTGATTTTCTCAATGTCTCTCCCTTGGCAAGTGCTTTATCTAGCTTGCAACACTTTTACGAGGTGTGAAATGCTCTTGGCTGAACGGCCAGAAAGGAAAAAAGCCGAAAAGGTGTCCATTTGTTATTCTAGTGTAGCTGCTTGTCTTTCTGAGGTTATTGGGGGCTTGCTGAGCCCAACAGAGTCTTAGCTAGGGGATCACCCTAGCCCCTGAGAGCCCCCAGCAGCCCCCCTCCCCCCGGCGATATACCTTCTGGTCTGGGACCTACAATTTGCTACTACCTTCTTCACTGGCATTGATTGTGTGAAATTGGCAGAAAATTGCCTCATCTAGTGCCCGTAAAATTTGGTTAATTAAGACAACTTGAGGCTGCAGGGATTGCTAATACTAAACAATGCAGATGAACTTTACAATCGTATTGCTTTGTGACAGAACTTCTGGTCTCAAATGTTGTAAGTCAACTGCTATATGTTTTTCTGGCTTTATTTATTTTTCATAGTGAATGACCAAGAGAACTCTTTCACTTTTCTGACTACAGAAAATATCACACATTGTGGTATAAATATGGTTTAATCAGTTAGTTTAGCACTTTTAATAAAAACAACATTCTTAGAAATGTATTTGTTCTGTTTGAAAGTTTGGTGGACAATATGGGGATAGGTTTTCTATGAAAGACAACATTCTATTGGAACATGTATAATTTTTGCTCTCATTTATTTATTTGGCTTTTATACTAAAAGTTTTATTTTACTTGCGAGGAAAACAGTATTTATAAATGTCAAAGGTAACTGAAATTAGATAACATACAGTATGTAAATATTGTGCATTTTAGTAATTTTACATACATCATTTAAATTATTTTTTTATGTAGTGTATATAAATATGTAGACTTTATGTGATATATGTAAATTGCATAAGCTTTCATCTTTTGCATTTAAAGTCAACTGAGTGGTGATTTGTAAAATCCAGGTTTTGTATCTTTTAGGAATTCTTACAATGCTATCATTGGTAAAATGTGTTTAATATATTACATGTAATTAGAAAAGTATTAATTCATTAAAAAGCAGCAAAAATGTTTTTTTTTAATTATGGAAAAATGGAGAGGAAAAAATATGCTAATTTGCACGGGGCTCACGAAGAATCACTAAACCTTGGAATTAGTTAGCACTTTAAAGGCCTTTCCACTACCTTTTTAATATTATTAATTTTATCTTTGTTTTAATTGCCTCCTAGTAAAATATAATATTTATACAGTTTTTATGTTTTCATTGTACGACACCAAGGGCCTCTCCATGAGTGAAATGGATGGATATATATATTTTCTTGAAATCAAGAAAAATTAATAGGGTCATCAAAATAATAGTATCAGACTCTGACCTGAATCTGGATTGAAACTGATCTTATTGATTTAATCCAACCAGCCTAAAATTCAGTCAACATATATTCTTAAATTTTTTGCTCCAGAGGAAAATATTTGTAGGTGGGTTGTTACAATTTGCCAGTTTCAATTAGGATTTTTAAAGAAGAGATCTCACAGTACTTCTTTTAATGCTTAACAAAGCCTGTGTAACTTCCTGAATCCATCTAATCTAACTTAATATGAAACCCAGATGGTCAGAGGCTAAGGGTAATGATGGCTGTGTAATATCTCAATCATTTTCATTATCCTTAAGTTAAAACAACTGTAAACTAATTCCCCAAATAGATGATGTTTTAGATAACTTTTGAAAACTCCTAGGGAATTTTCCTGTCTAGTACACATGTTTCAGAAGGTTCTAATAAATATTTTCCAAGGTCTAAATATAATACTTCCTATATTATAATAAGACAATACAATATATTTAGCTTAATGTTTCAATTATAACAGTGGTAACTGGTGATAAACTTATTCTGGTAGAGAGTTCATTCTTCTTCCTTCATCTTAATGCTAGTTCATAAAGGGGTATATGCCGTATTCTAGAATTGGTTATTTATTTTCATGCATTTCTTTTCCCTCTCAAAATGAATCTTTGGGATATCTTTCATGATGGAATCCATTAAAAAAACAAATCCATTATTAAACAGGCAATCTGAGAGAACCTTTCAAGTTGTAAATTTTAGAAAAGCAGTTGTGATACAGATTAATCTTCTGTACGGTAGTCCTTGACTTACAACAGTTCATTCAGTGACAGTTCAAAGTTACAGTGACACTGAAAAAAGTGACTTATGAATGTTTTTCATACTTATGACTGCTGAAGCATCCCCATGGTCATGTGATCAAAATTCAGCTGCTTGGCAACTGGTTCATACTTACGACCGACCATTGCTGTGTCTCAAGGTCATGTGATCATTTTGTAACCTCCTGACAAGCAAAGTCAGTTGGGAAGGCAGGTTCACTTAACAATTGTGTCACTAACTTAACAACTGCAGTCATTCACTTAACAACTGGAACAAGAAAGGTCGTAAAATGGGGCAAAACTGACGAAAAATGTCTTACTCAACAACATAAATTTTGTGGACTAGTAAACATTTTACCATGTATTCTATCTGCATGATCAGTTTTAAATGTACTTGTTTTTGTCTTAATTCCAGGGTGCTTGCCTCAACTCAGTTTGAGCCAACAGCTGCACGTATGGCCTTTCCGTGCTTTGATGAACCTGCACTAAAAGCAACATTTTCTATTAAGATCAGACGAAGCCCAAAGCACCTAGCACTATCTAATATGCCTTTGGTATATGTATACTTTGAATATTTTATAGAAGGCAGATAAAAGAAAAATATTTCTTAAGAGAAGACTAAACTTTTTGCATATATTTCATGCACAGAATGTTCACATCAAATCAAAATAGAAAATTCGTTGTTAATATACTGAAACTTGAAATCAAAATTACCGTATATACTCGAGTATAAGCCGAATTTTTCAGCACATTTTTTGTGCTGAAAAAAACCCCCTTGGCTTATACTCAAGTCAGATTCCCCTCTGAAAAAAAAATGGTGTGGCGCTTCGGAGCTGGCAACCGCTTCCGTGTTTCCTTTGAAACTTTTAAGCATGGGGGTAATCGGAAGCAGAAAAGTTCTTGCATGAGGATATATTGTTTTTTCTTTTTTTAACTGTTTTTAGGGCAGGGGGAAGACCCACCGTCATGTGAGAATGCTCAGACACGAAATCTATCCACCCGAAAATAAGTGTGTGTGTGTGGGATTTTAACAGAGGGAAGATGTAGGGAGAAGGCAGAAGCGATGGAAGATCCTTCAGGGGAAACTGAGGGGGAGACTCACCCTTGGTGCAGATGAGCCCCCTTCCCCACCCCTAAGGAAGCAGAGGCAGCCAGCAAGGGCAGGCAAGCCCCACTTCGCAGACTCTGTCCGTCCTCACTCCCACCCACCCAAAGCCACGAAGTCCCTCAATCGCGCAGCCCAGAATCATCCTCCCCTCAGGACAGCAACGACGCCTGGTGTTTCCCAAGACAAGAAGCTCCGCTGTGCAATGAAAGCGCCCTAGCTCTAGGCTCAGAAAACAACGCGAGCCGAGGTGGCTTTGGCTCCGCTTGGCTTCGTTTCCTCAGCCCCAGCTGCTTTCAGTCTGCTTGGGAGGGGGGGAGGAGGTGGTGGCAGCGGCTCGCATTGTTTTCTGAGCTCTAGGCTCGCAGGCTCAGAAAACAATGTGAGCTGAGATGGCTTCGGCTCCGCTTGGCTTTGTTTCCTCAGCCCCAGCTACTTTCAGTCCGCTCAGGAGGAGGGGGGGTGGCGGTGGCTTGTGTTGTTTTCTGAGATTTAGGTTCACGGGCTCAGAAAACAACGCGAGCCGCCACCACCACCTCCCCCTCTTCCCGAGCGGACTGAAAGCAGCTGGGGCTGAGGAAACGAAGCCAAGCGGAGCCGAAGCCACCTCGGCTCACGCTGTTTTCTGAGCCTTAAAGCCTAAAGCCAGGGCGCTTTCATTGCATGGCGGAGCTTCTTGTCTCGGGAAACACTGGGCATTTTTGCTGCCCCCTGAGGGGAGGGCGATTCTGGGCTGATTGGGGGACTTCGTGGCTTTGGGTGGGTGGGTGGGTGGGAGCGTTCTTATGATCTCTCTCTCTCTCTCTCTCCCCCCCCCCAATACAGTCAAGCCCTTTCCAGCACATGCAATTCGCCCCCACCGCTTTGCACCTTGCAAATGCAAAAACCCCGGGATTTTGCATTTGCAAGGTGCAAAGCGGCGGCGGATCGCGCATGCTGGAAAGGGCTTGACTGTATTACGGAGAGAGAGAGAGAGAGAGAGGGAGAGATCATAAGAACGGCTCTTGCTTTTTTCTTGCAAGGGAGAGAGTGACTCCTGCCTCCCACTGTCATCATCATCATCTTCTTTTGGGTTAGTAAATCAATTAAACCTTTCATGATAGTGAGATCGTTTCCCAAATTTCCCTTAAATCAGGGAAGAAATCAGAAACAAACCTTTGGACTGAGAATAAGCCTGTTCCTATTATGCCATTTTTGTTCACTGCAGTGTGAAAAGTGTGAAAAAACACACTTCTTTTTCTTCATCTTCTTCTTCCCTATTTAATGGTCTCTTTCAAAGAGGAAATTGTGAACATCAAACTTATTCTCAACTGTCCTATTGAAAGTTTTTATTGGTATCTATTTTTATTTTTGAAATTTACCAGTAGCTGCTGCATTTCCCACCCTAGGCTTATACTCGAGTCAATAAGTTTTCCCAGTTTTTGTGGTAAAATTAGGTGCCTCGGCTTATATTCGGGTCGACTTATACTCGAGTATATACAGTACTTATATCTTCAAAAGTGGCATCCTTTCTTATTTTGAGCTGTAACACTTTAATTTTTTTTCTTGAAAGATGGCCAGTTAAACTTAATGAGGTTTTCTTCTGGATAGATTTGGATTAAACTGTTCTGTAGAACACACTAATGCATAATAACTATTAATGAGTTACATAGACATACTTACATTTTAGTGGCTCTTCAAAAGGGCAAGTATAGTCTTTGCTGCAAAAGACTGTTTTTGTA